>NC_069409.1:28356654-28374263 GCF_026875155.1 Cherax quadricarinatus | reverse complement strand
GGGGGTCCCGGTGCGGGTATCAAAACCAAGGAACCACGGTTACGGTGTGGGTATAAAAAAATCAAGGAACCCGGTGTACCGGGCTGGTATCAACAATCAGGAAACCCACTGGCCCCGGTGTGGGTATCAACAATAAAGGAACCATGGGTCCCGGTGCGGGTTTTAAAACAATAAAGGGAAACCACTGGTGTCCGGTGGGGGTATCTCAAAAAACCATGGGTCCCGGTGGGGGGTATAAAAAATAAAGGGAAACCCAGGGTTGTACGGTGCTGGGTATCAAAAATCAGGAACCACTGGGTCCGGTGCTGGGTTCAACAATCAAGGAACCACTGGTGTACCGGTGCTGGGTACACAAAAAGGGAAACCCACTGGCGTACCGGTGCTGGGTATCAACAATCAAGGAACCACTGGCGTACCGGTGCTGGGTATCAACAATCAAGGAACCACTGGTGTACCGGTGCTGGGTATCAACAATCAAGGAACCACTGGTGTACCGGTGCTGGGTATCAACAATCAAGGAACCACTGGTGTACCGGTGCTGGGTATCATCAAGGAACCACTGGTGTACCGGTGCTGGGTATCAACAATCAAGGAACCACTGGTGTACCGGTGCTAGGTATCAACAATCAAGGAACCACTGGCCTACCGGTGCTGGGTATCAACAATCAAGGAACCACTGGCGTACCGGTGCTGGGTATCAACAATCAAGGAACCACTGGTGTACCGGTGCTGGGTATCAACAATCAAGGAACCACTGGCGTACCGGTGCTGGGTATCAACAATCAAGGAACCACTGGCGTACCGGTGCTGGGTATCAACATCAAGGAACACTGGTGTACGGTGGCTGGGTATCAAAAATCAAGGAACCATGGTGTACCGGTGCTGGGTATCAAAAAAATCAAGAACCCGGGTTTTGCCCGGGTGCTGGGTATCAACAATAAAGGGAAACCCACTGGTGTACCGGTGCTGGGTATCAACAATCAAGGAACCACTGGTGTACCGGTGCTGGGTATCAACAATCAAGGAACCACTGGTGTACCGGTGCTGGGTATCAACAATCAAGGAACCACTGGTGTACCGGTGCTGGGTATCAACAATCAAGGAACCACTGGCCTACCGGTGCTGGGTATCAACAATCAAGGAACCACTGGTGTACCGGTGCTGGGTATCAACAATCAAGGAACCACTGGTGTACCGGTGCTGGGTATCAACAATCAAGGAACCACTGGTGTACCGGTGCTGGGTATCAACAATCAAGGAACCACTGGTGTACCGGTGCTGGGTATCAACAATCAAGGAACCATTGATGTACCGGTGCTGGGTATCAACAATCAAGGAACCACTGGTGTACCGGTGCTGGGTATCAACAATCAAGGAACCACTGGCGTACCGGTGCTGGGTATCAACAATCAAGGAACCACTGGTGTACCGGTGCTGGGTATCAACAATCAAGGAACCACTGGTGTACCGGTGCTGGGTATCAACAATCAACCACTGGTGTACCGGTGCTGGGTATCAACAATCAAGGAACCATTGGTGTACCGGTGCTGGGTATCAACAATCAAGGAACCACTTGTGTACCGGTGCTGGGTATCAACAATCAAGGAACCACTGGCCTACCGGTGCTGGGTATCAACAATCAAGGAACCACTGGCCTACCGGTGCTGGGTATCAACAATCAAGGAACCACTGGCCTACCGGTGCTGGGTATCAACAATCAAGGAACCACTGGTGTACCGGTGCTGGGTATCAACAATCAAGGAACCACTGGCCTACCGGTGCTGGGTATCAACAATCAAGGAACCACTGGCCTACCGGTGCTGGGTATCAACAATCAAGGAACCACTGGCGTACCTTATTAACAAACCATAGGATTAACAACTTGATCAGTTATGATGAAGAAATCATTTGAATGTTAATGTTAATGTTAATGTTAATGTTAAGAAAGAAGTTTGACATGAAAATATTAATTGGGATAAATTAAAAAAAAACTTTTATAAGAGAAATAAACAAGGAAAAATTTAACAATTTCATTAAGGAAACATTAACTTCAAAGATTTAACATGATAACTACATCTCAACAGTAACCCATTAGCCGTTGACTCTACCCTTATCTAAGAGGTAAATATTTTTCCTTATATTTATTGATCATATAATATATACAGGTAAGAACTCAGTCAAAATTCTACAGGACAAAAGAGACTGTTAGAATGGTCCAAGTCACTGACTGTAGGACAACAGAAACTGCTGCAGTGGTCCAACTCTTGACTGCCAGTTCTGATGATGGTAGTGTGGGCGAGGCGAGCAAGAATCACCTATAAGGGAAGCCACTCTGGGAACACGACTTATCAACCCCAGAGTAGACGTAACAGCCACACCTTCAGAAAGGATTTGTTCACGAACACGTGGTTTTATTCATGACCGCCTGAGTTTGATCATGGCCGCCTGGTTTTATTAATTACCGCCTGGTTTTGTTAATGACCGCCAGATTTTGTTTGTGACCACCTGGTTTTGTTAGCGACCACCTGGTTTTGCTAGCGACCACCTGGTTTTGTTAGCGACCACCTGGTTTTGTTAGCGACCACCTGGTTTTGTTAGCGACTGCCTTATAAACCAGGTTATTCTTGCCTGCTGCCAGTATGCAAGAATGACCTGGCTGACTCCATTTCCTCTGGAAATGGAGTCAGCTAGGTGTTCCTGGCATTTCAATGTATACATTATGAGGCATCTCTCTCTTCTCGTTTACATCCTGTGCTTGCAGTCTTTCCCAGTAGTTAAAAATATTCTACTGATGCAATGCGCTCAGTAAATGACCTTAAATCCACATTATTTCTTTTAAAGAATATAAAAAGAAACACTGCAGCAAGCCTACTGGCCCATGCGAGGCAAGTTCAAGTCTCCTCCCGGCTTAACCCAATGACCCTACCTAGTCGGGGTCAGGTCATCAGCCCCATTACCCACAAGCTACACAGGTCCAACTCACACCTACCCCACACCCTCTCATACATTTATCAAACCTATTTTTAAACTACACAACGTTTTAGCTTCCATGACAGTACTCGGGGTTTGCCTCCATCATCCACAACTCTTACCTAGCAGTGCTTTCCTATACCCTTCCGGGAATTGAATTTTTCCAACATAAAACCATTGTGTGAGTCCTGTCTTAACTAGATATTTTTTAACACGCTATTTACATTACCTTTATTTATTCCAGTTTCATTTATACCCCTCAATCATATCTCCCTAATTCTACGCCTTTCTAGAAAATGCAGATTCAGGGCCCCCAGTCTATCCTCATACGGAAGACTTCTGATACATGGATCAATTTGTCATCTCTTTTGTACGTTTTCCAGTGCATTTATATTCATAATCTAAATGAAGCCTAACCAAAGATATACAGAGTTGAAGAACAACTGAGGACTTCTATTATTTATGCTTCTTGATATGAAGCCAAGGATTCTGTTCGCTTTATTTCGAACACTTATGCACTGTTGTCTTGGTTTTGGATTACTGCTAACCAGAATCCAAATCCTTTTTGCAATCAGTAAGATTAAGATTTACATTATTTAGTTTATATGTGTATGGTTTTTTCCTGTCCAATGTTTTGAACTTTGCATCTGTTTATATTAACTGCATCTGCACTTCTCCGACGACTTCATTTGTCATTCAAATCTTCCTGGAGTGCTCTAATGTCCCCGTCAGAATGAATTCGACGGCCTATTTTGGTGTCATTTGGCAAATTTGCTTTTGTCGCTATTTCCCCCCATAGTACATCGTTTATGTAGATTATGAACGGGAGCCCAACACTGACCCCTGTGGAACACCGCTCGTGACGCTACCCCACTCCGGTTTCTCCCTATTTATGCAAACTCTGGGTGCCTGTCAACCACGCCTCTATCCAGGAAAAAAATCCTCTCCTATTCCGTGTGCCTTTACTTTCCTCAAAAGTCTCTGATGTGGGACTATCAAAGCCTTAATGAAGTCCAAAGCCCCAATATCATATTCTTACCATGATCTACCTCCTCAAATACCTTAGTGAAAAGTTAATAAATTCGAAAGGCAGGAACGCCCCTTTGTAAAACCGTGCTGAGATTCGTTGATTAATTTATGCTTTTCAAGATGGCTACGAATTGTCTCTGCAGTTACTGATTCTATAAATTTTCCCACTATGGAGGTAAAGCTTATTTGGGTTTTTAGTTCAAAGCTAAGGACCTGTCACCTGCTTTGAAAATAGGCAAACACATTTACCATTTTCCACATTTACCATTTTTTTTACAGTGATATTTGAAAGATTAGTCAAAAGTTTGCTAAGGTCCTCTTTACATTCCTTGAGAACCCTTGCAAACAGTTCATCAGCGCCCGGGAATTTTTTTAGATTTTTTTTTTATTATCACACTGGGGCCGATTCCCACCAAGGCAGGGTAGCCGAAAAAGAAAAACTTTCACCATCATTCACTCAACACTGTCTTGCCAGAAGGGTGCTTTACACTACAGTTTTTAAACCGCAACATTAAACCCCTCCTTCAGAGTGCAGGCACTGTACTTCCCATCTCCAGGACTCAAGTCCGGCCTGCCGGTTTCCCTGAACCCCTTCATAAATGTTACTTTGCTCACACTCCAACAGCACGTCAAGTATTAAAAACCATTTGTCTCCATTCACTCCTATCAAAACACGCTCACCCCATGCCTGCTGGAAGTCCAAGCCCTCGCCACACAAAACCTCCTTTACCCCCTCCCCCCAACCTTTCCTAGGCCGACCCCTACCCCGCCTTCCACCACTACAGACTGATACACTCTTGAAGTCACTCTGTTTCGCTCCTTCTCTCTACATGTCCGAACCACCTCAACAACCCTTCCTCAGCCCTCTGGACAACAGGGGTTTGGGAATCCCGCACCTCCTCTAACTTCCAAACTACAAATTCTCTTCATTATATTCACACCCCACATTGCCCTCAGACATGACATCTCCACTGCCTCCATCCTTCTCCTCGCTGCAACATTCATCACTCGTGCTTCACACCCATATAAGAGCGTTGGTAAAACTATACTCTCATACATTCCCCTCTTTGCCTCCAAGGACAAAGTTCTTTGTCTCCACAGACTCCTAAAGGGTGCCACTCACCCTTTTCTCCCCATCAATTCTATGATTCACCTCATCTTTCATAGACCCCTCCGTTGACACGTCCACTCCCAAATATCTGAATGCATTCACCTCCTCCATACTCTCTCCCTCCAATCTGATATCCAATCTTTCATAAACCTAATCTTTTTATCCTCATAACCTTACTCTTTCCTGTATTCACTTTTAATTTTCTTCTTTTGCACACCCTACCAAATTCATCCCACCAATATCCGCAACTTCTCTTCAGAATCTCCCAAGAGCACAGTGTTATCAGCAAAGAGCAACTGTGACAACTCCCACTTTATGTGTGATTCTTTATCTTTTAACTCCACGCCTCTTGCCAAGGACCCTCGCATTTACTTCTCTTACAACTCCATCTTTAAATATATTAAACAACCACGGTGACATCACACATCCTTGTCTAAGGCCTACTTTTACTGGGAAATAATCCCCCTCTTTCCTTACATACTCTAACTTGAGCCTCACTATCCTCGTAAAAACTCTTCACTGCTTTCAGTAACTACCTCCTACACCATACACCTGCAACATCTGCCACATTGCCCCCCTATCCACCCTGTCATACGCCTTTTCCAAATCCATAAATGCCACTAAGACCTCTTTAGCCTTATCTAAATACTGTTCACTTATATGTTTCGCTGCAAACACCTGGTCCACACACCCCCTACCTTTCCTAAAGCCTCCTTGTTCATCTGCTATCCTATTCTCCGTCTTACTCTTAATTCTTTCAATAATAACTCTACCATACACTTTACCAGTATACTCAACAGACTTATCCCCCTATAATTTTTGCACTTTCTTTTGTCCCCTTTGCCTTTATACAAAGGAACATGCATGCTCTCTGCCAATCCCTAGGTACCTTACCCTCTTCCATACATTTATTAAATAATTGCACCAACCACTCCAAAATTATATCCCCACCTGCTTTTAACATTTCTATCTTTATCCCATCAATCCCGGCTGCCTTACCCCCTTTCATTTTACCTACTGCCTCACGAACTTCCCCACACTCACAACTGGCTCTTCCTCACTCCTACAAGATGTTATTCCTCCTTGCCCTATACACGAAATCACAGCTTCCCTATCTTCATCAACATTTAACAATTCCTCAAAATATTCCCTCCATCTTCCCAATACCTCTAAACTCTCCATTTAATAACCTTCCTCTCCTATTTTTAACTGACAAATCTATTTGTTCTCTAGGCTTCCTTAACTTGTTAATCTCACTCTCAAAACTTTTTTCTTATTTTCAACAAAATTTGTTGATAACATCTCACCCACTCTCTCATTTTTCTCTCTTTGTACATTGCTTCACCACTCTCTTAACCTCTCTCTTTTTCTCCATGTACTCTTCCCTCCTTGCATCACTTCGACTTTGTAAAAACTTCTCATATGCTAACTTTTTCTCCCTTACTACTCTCTTTACATCTACATCTTTAGATTTTAATTTATCTATTTGTCTAAGGACCATGTCACTTGTGACCCTAATCGTTCATAGTTTCCTATCGTCCTGTTCTACATAATTTATTATTTCTGGAACATCGCAAGTATCTTCATGTGTAAAAATTGAGAGGAAGTGTTAAAAATTCTACATATTTCCTTATCACTGTCGGTGAACTGACCCGAGTAATTTTTGAGTGGGCCTATATTGTTCCTAATCTTACTTCTGTATATCTGAAAGAATCCTTTTGGGTTAATCTTCGATTCCCTAGCGACTTTAACCTCATAATCTCTCTTTGCTTTTCTCATTCCCTTTTATTTTTTAATTGAATATATTAACTGTTTCTCTCCTCTTTTGAGATATTCGGAACATTAAGTTGTCTGAGCAGCTAGAACTATGCTCTGGAAAACGTCATATCAGCAACCATCACCACCTACCTGACCCATCGTCAGATCATTCCAGTTCAGCCCACCCAGGTAATTTCTCAGTCCTATGAAATCAGCTAAGCAAAAGTCAGGGATGAGACTTGATTGCCATTATTAGGGTAATTCCATGATATATTAAAACTGAGTGATTTATGATCACTTTCCCCAAGCTCATCATTAACCTCAAGATTATTAATTAGTGATTACCTGCTGGCAAGAACCAAGTCAAGCAGGTTATTTCCTATAGTTGGTTCTGAAACATTTTTAAAAAACAATCCTGAATCGTATCAAGTAATAAGGTATCCCTGAAATGAAATCTTTAAGATGTTCCATGAATTTTTTTTTTTTCCTTACAAGTCGAGGCCTCATTCAGCTTCAAATTTTCAATGCTTGTGCACGGTCACTAAGGCCAGATTCTTGGAACAATTGGCATGTCCACGCGCCCCATGACTAAAGTTGTTGAACCCATCCCCAGCATTTTGGAATGGTTTGCATAACTTTCTAAACCCTCAGGGGCGTAACTTCACAAGTTCAAAAAAGATGTCTTCTAATTTGACGATGGCGGAAAGGGAAATTCAAGTGTGTAGGAGCAGATATGACTATTTTATATAGACAATAGTGTACGTTTTTATTCCCGTTAAATTACGTTGGGTAAATTTCAGTTTACCTCTTCTGAACGACTTTATTATTTAATGGCTGATTCATCTTAGGGCCAGGATAGTACCCATTAAATTTTGTCTAAAAGTAAATTTACTCATTTAGTAAAATAGTTAATAAAAAAAATACTTGGAATCCTTGGAATTTGTGACAACTGCAAAATGATTCACTTGAATCGGCTTCCAATTTTCACCACTGTTTTATGAACGCAAACTTCATTCTATTAGGCGGCTGAAGTCCCAGTTTACCCATTTTACTGAACAGAAATATTTATATTCAATAATCAAAAATGCCTTTTCTGATCGGCTTCAGAATATTAATGATGTAATCTGTAACTAACTTTTTAACATTATGGAGCTGTATTAAAAAACAACTTGTAACTCACAGCTTGTAACTCACAGCTTGTAACTCACAGCTTGTAACTCACAGCTTGTAACTCACAGCTTGTAACTCACAGCTTGTAGCTCACAGCTTGTAACTCACAGCTTGTAACTCACAGCTTGTAGCTCACAGCTTGTAGCTCACAGCTTGTAGCTCATCATCAGTTGTATAAATTTAAATATTTAAATTTTATTAAATAAATTATTTCCCATGTGATATTATTATTATTATTATTATTATTAAAGATTTGCCGGTATTCTCCCGGCCCGGGCCTTTTCCAATGTGGGGCCCGGCCTTGGCTCCCTCTTTAGGGAGTGTCTGAGACCGAGAGGCACAAGTACCTCCTCATCTTTGGGACCAATTGTCCCCAGGCCTAGCCACAAGCTAGGCCTCTCTGGTCTGCCATCCCCGCCCCAAGGGAGCAAATGGGAATGACAGTCTTATGAGCTAAAGGCTCGGGCTCAGGCACCTACCCTACCCTAGAAGGTTAGGCATGGTGTCGATTCCCATGTGATAACTAGAGAACGCCTCTTCTGATCGCCATCAAACCCTAAACGCTGCTGTATCTTAATAAAGTATTTTTGAGTTTTTTTCGGCTAAATGGGTGCTAATTTCCTTTTTTTTTTTTAATTTTTTCAAATTTGATTTTCTTAAAAATGAAAGCAAATATATATTCTTATAGACTTTCAGAGAATTTGAATACATAACCGAGAAAAAAAAATATCGTGCTTTAATGTCGTTTCTAAATTTAAACAGGACAAACTTGCCTATTTTCAGGATAGCAACATTCGTTTCTATCCTCAACGTATTGTTTACAACTCGAGAACGCCTCACTCGATCAGATTCAAATTTTCAACGCTGGCACAGCGTGTCTAGGCCAAGATACACACACCATTATTTGCTTGCACAGACACTATCAACAATACTGCATAAGCTGTTCCCAGATTTTATTTCCGCGTGATGAGTGGAGAAAGAAGCCTCCTCAGACAGGCTTCAAAAATTCAACATTAAGTATCCTACCAGGAAGGTTTCTCTACACAAGTGGGTAGAATCCATTGTGCAGCATTTTAACGACAAAACATTTTTTTTAATATACCTGTTTCGTTAATCAAATTGGTTTCTGCCAAATAAGAAAATCAGTGTTTGACTTTACTGGATTATCCTAGGCTAAACCCACTTAATGTTAATTTTAAAAATAAATCTTACATATTTACTTACATAGCTAATTACGTTAATCTTAAACGCAAATTAATCTCCTTAGAAAAGTTTTCATTTATTTCGGAAGGAAAAAAAAAAAGGTTATAACTATGACCCATAATTTTTTAAAGGGTGGACCGGTAAGCCAGCGGAAGGCCTCGGTCAGATGACCAAAAGCTCCAACGGCGGGTCAGCATCTGACTAAGACCCGAGTCAGAAACAATACAGATTTTCATGATTTTCTGAGTCGCACCCAATTATGTTTCTCTTCAACACTGACAACTTGATAATTCAAAATGTGATTGGCTTCATATTTAACATGTTGTGTATTGTAGGATACTGATCTATCGGTGACCCGTGACCTGTGGCAAAATCCTCGCTTCCCACGGTGAGGGTCCGGGTTCGATTCCCAGCGAAGGGGTAGAAACACTGGGCGTGTTTCCTTACACCAATGTCTTATTTCACTCATCAGTAATAATGGGTACCTGGGTGTTAGTCGACTGGTGTGGGTCGCATCCTGGGATAAAACTGACCTAATTTGCCCGTTATGTTCTGCACAACAACGGGCTTTCTATGTAGCAGTATGACATTGATGTCAGCTAGACCTGTATACTTGTATATTGTAGATGAATGGTTCAGAGAACCGACATGTTGATAAATTAGACACATGTGCAACTCTTGGGTATCTTTATTGAGGAAACGTTTCGCCACACAGTGGCTTCATCAGTCCATACAAAGGAGAATCTTGAAGAACAGGAGGAGAATGAGGGACTGATTACCTCATTCTCCTCCTATTCTTCAAGATTCTCCTTTGTATGGACTGATGAAGCCACTGTGTGGCGAAACGTTTCCTCAATAAAGATACCCAAGAGTTGCACATGTGTCTAATTTATCACCACCTTGTATATGTAATATATGTATATATTACCATGAGTTAACAAGGGAATGTTTTTGTCAGCTTGGCTTCAAACCTTCTGTTTCTTAGTGGAATCATTGAATTAGTTTATACCTGTATATGTCATAATTTGCCATTCATGTGCACGTTTTCTACCTCCTCGATGTTTCCACATCACAGCACCTCTGATGTGCTGGACAACCACAAATATTCCAATGGAAAACAAAAATTAGACCAGAACGATGTTTGGCTGTGTGAGACCTTCCTGGAAGCTCTCACTGGGAGGTGGGGAGCGCTAAATCGTAGGGGGAAAGTGGGAGGTAATCAGATTGGATCCAAGGAAGGGCAGGTCAGGTCCAGTTCCTCGGATCAAGAGCCCCTCGCCGGCATAAAGGCATCCATCCCAATGGGAAGGAGAACAAGAATGAAGAGGAGGAAGGAAGATGACGAAATGAAGGAATGGGGGAGGAGGAAGATAAGAAAGGGGAGAGAGAAAGTAATAAGGAAGGAATAAAAAAGGAAAAAGTTAAGGGCAGAATTATGAAGGAAAGAAGGAAGAATGTAAAGGAGAGAAGTAACAAATGTAAGAGAAAGACGTAAATTAAATGGGAAATGGGAAGGAATTAAGAAGGGAAATGGGAAGGAATTAAGAAGGAAATGGGGAGGAATTAAGAAGGGAAATGGGGAGGAATTAAGAAGGGAAATGAGAAGGTATTAAGAAGGGAAATGGGGAGGAATTAAGAAGGGAAATGGGGAGGAATTAAGAAGGGAAATGAGAAGGTATTAAGAAGGGAAATGGGGAGGAATTAAGAAGGGAAATGGGGAGGAATTAAGAAGGGAAATGGGAATTAAGAAGGAAAATGGGAAGGAATTAAGAAGGATATGGGAAGGAATTAAAAAGGGAAATGGGAAGGAATTAAGAAGGGAAATGGGATTTAAGAAGGAAAATGGGAAGGAATTAAGAAGGATAAAAGAGGCAGAAGACGACAAGGTACAAGAAGAAGGAACGTGAGCATCAGTACCAAACAGCAGCAACAGCAGAAAAAACAGCAGCAACAACGGTGGAAAACATTACAGCTGCAACAACAAAAGCAGTAACAGTGGCAACAACTGTGGAAACAAAAGCAGCAACAGATGCAACAACGGTGATAAAAGCAGCAACAACATAGCTGCAACAAACGCAGCAGCAACAACGGTAGCAACAAAAGCAGCAACGCCGCTGCAACAGCAGCAACAACACTGCAACAGCAGCAGCAACAACACAGTTGAAGCAACAAGAACAACACAGTTGCAGCAGCAACGGCAGCAGTAATAACAGCAGCATCAGCTGCAGGAGGAACAGGAACAGCAGCAGCAACAGCACCAGCAGCCAGATATTAACACAGGAGGTAACGTGTCACAATCCTGTGTTGACTCACGATTACCACTCTCGGTCTTCGTTGGAGCCAGGTGTACCAACCAGGGTGTTGGAGCCCAGGTGTACCAACCAGGGTGTTGGTGGAGCCCAGGTGTACCAACCAGGGTGTTGGTGGAGCCCAGGTGTACCAACCAGGGTGTGGTGGAGCCCAGGTGTACCAACCAGGGTGTTGGTGGAGCCCAGGTGTACCAACCAGGGTGTTGGTGGAGCCCAGGTGTACCAACCAGGGTGTTGGTGGAGCCCAGGTGTACCAACCAGGGTGGTATAAACCTTGGTAATAAATACCGACAAGTTGGTTTAGAAAGACACGTAAGCAAACACTATGACATATTTATTAGAAAACGTTTCGGTCCTGGGACTTGATCACTTCTAACATACAGATGTATGTATGTATAATGTTCGCCAAGACCGTAGTCCATGGCACGGGTCTCAATCTTGCGATGACCGTCTCGGGCTCCCGGGGAGAAGGTTTCTACAATGATGCGACATATGCTGTTCAAGCACTCTTCTGGTCAGTTCAACTGGTCATCTCATAAGCGACAACACCGTATGTACTCCTAACTGTGGACACTAGCGAGGAGGAGGATAATGTCGTTATCCAGGTAACAGCTTGTCTGGTTCGTTGACTCCATGGTACACTAGTGGGGCCGCAGTCATCTCTGGGTCCTCTTCGGGAGGGAATATCACTCCTAGTTGCCTGCGGAGCGTCTCAGTAACTTCGCACTCCAGAAGATAGTGTGTTAGGGGCCGCTGGACAACGTGCTGACAGTACTGGCACATCTCTCCTCCTCAGCCTTGTCTACCATCATCTTGGCTTGGGAAAGCCCAAACGAAGCCGAGGGAAATGGCGGTACACTGCGCTCTGGACCAGCTTCTATCATATGGAGGGGGTTCTCCTGGTCGCTGCTCGGTACCACTGTTGAGATGGGGTATCACCTAAGACCTCCCCATAATTTCATGGCTCTGGCAGCCACCAGTTTGGTCTGTCGTAGGCTGATTGGGCCCAGTAACCCAACATGGGGATAGTCTGTTGCTGCCTTGGCTGCTCATCTGCCGCCTCATTTCCCCGGATGCCAGCATGGCTGGGGATCCCAGTTCAATGTCGATCTGTTACCCTGAACTTCTAAGGCTGTCATTATGCTCGGGATCGATGTGATGAGGTGAACATTGTCCTGTGGTTGAGGATGGGAGAGGCATTGATTGCAGACGTGGAATCAACATTTTATGACAGGTCGGAGTCGATGTCGTAGGGCATGTGACAATGCCTGCTTGAATCGCCACCAACTCAGCTGAAGGATCGTGCAGTGGTCGGGGAGTCGCCAGCCTTGTGTGTGACCATTGTGGTACAGCCCCAGCTGCTGCTCTCTTCCTGTCAGGGTCGACAGAACCATCTGTGAAATACACTGCACTTTGTGCCTCCCTCTGCCAGTGCCATGCTTGTCTCACATGATTGCTGAGGTGTCTTGACTGCAGAGACGCTTAGAGATGGGTAGCTGCATGATGCAAAACATCGGCTGGATCTGGGCGCCAGGGAGGTGGTGGATGGTACCCAGCAACAAAAAGGTCACAACTCTTCTCAAGGAGTAGTTTGTTATAGGCAGCAGCTTCCGCCCCCGCAGCACAAAACGAACGAATCCAGGAGTAGTCCGTGAAGAGTGTGGGATCTTGTGGACATGGTTGTCAATATCCTCTCCTTAGTGGGTAACCTTGCTGCCTGTGCAGAATCGTGGCCACTTTGGGAGGCGTTTATGTATCTTACTCTGTCCCGCCAAGGAAGGAAGCCGGGCCTCAGATCTGAGACATACTGTGTTGGTCCGATGGGGGCCCCAAGCAAATTTTTCTTATCGCCTGATTTTGTACGACCCCCACTCTTTTCCTGCTCTGCGGGAAGAGATGAGCTAAAGCCGGTGCACCGTAGTCAAGAGCGAGCGTATAGCTTGTATATAGTACAAGCGAAGTACATCTTTCTTGCCCCTGCACGGTGCCTTTGGTCATGGCTCTCATGGCATTGAGTCTGAGTAGAGCACGTGACCTGACAAAACTCGGCCCGTTTCTGAAAGGTCAGCTTTTTATCAAATGTAGATTTCCAAGTACAGGTAGGAGCCTGTCCACTCAAGTTCTATATCCTGAATACGTAATCTATTCACAGGGTCTGGTCCCTTGAACATCATTGCAAGAATTTCTCGGCCGAGATCTTGAGGCCTAGTTCCTTTCAAGACTGCGTAATTAGGTCCAAAGCTCTCTGAGCCTGTCGTTCTAAATTGCCTTTTCCCATTCACTACGAGTGCAAGATCATCAGCATAGCTGAGGAGCTGTGTACCACTATGAAAGGGAAGGCTCACAAGTTCCTGCATAAGGATGTTAAACAGGGTAGGACTGAGCACACCTCTTGTGGTGTACCGTTTTCCAGGGGTTTAAAGGAAGAGTAAATGTCCCTGAAAGCTGACACAGGCCTGCCTGCCCCTAAGGTAGGATCTATCCAGGCCAGGAGGCGTTTCCTTTGATTCCCCTTCCCGACTAGTAATTGCCAGAATTGCTGTGGGGCTGGCTAGCTCAAATGCCTTTTCAAGGTCTTAGCCAGGTAACGGTGTTAGGAATGAGGGTGCTGAATTTCTGTCTCCAGGTTTTCCATGAAGAGGTTGGCAAGACCTCAGACGCCGACGGTGCCTAGAAGCCTCACTAATCGCCGTCACCGACACTATAGAACGCAACACTGGAAAATAAAAAAATTTCAAAAACATTGGGATACATGATACTTAAGCACCACCAACCCAACAACACAGGAGTCACATGATTTCATCGTCTACCCGTCCTCATCATAGGTAGAGGTTGTTTTGATAAGGACCTGCCTCGCATGGGCCAGTAGGCCTTCTACAGTGTTCCTCCATTCTTATGTTGTTATGACATTCCTCAGGTCACGTGCGTCACACCTCACTCTCCGCCTATATATATAATGCCTTTCTACCTCTTTTAGGCGGATTCGTCGACTGGCTTCTGCACTGGAAGGACGTACCTGCTCCCGGTTGAGAGGATCAGACCTAGACACGCAGCAACTAAGAACAGGCAAGAGAAGAGGAACTCTTCATCCTGCTCCAGGACTTGGTGCGTCGCTGGCTGCCTGCCCCAGGGCAGACAGTTGGCCTCTGCACTCTTGTAGCTAGGTGAAGTCTTCCCTACTCTGTCTCCCTCCGATCCCCGTTGGGGAGGGGAATCTTTACCAGCGTTGTTTTCGCCTTGACTTACACGATGAGCTACGCAAATCGTGTAAAGATCAAGCCAAAAAGTGGTACCGTTGATGATTCAACGAAGATTGCTCTTGCAACTGTTGTTCAAGGAGCACTGCAAGTTAAATTCAACACCATTTTGTCCCTGAAAGAAGCATTCATTGTTGTGTGTCACGATGATGCTGAAGCAGAGAAGCTACTCACTACAGATGCCACCACTACACTTAACCACTCAAGGGTTTACTGTTTATGTCATCTCCTGCCCTCAGGGCCAGGAAATCAGTATTCCTTAAAAAACTTGACAAGATTCTGACGTCTCAAACACCAGCAGAACTCAAGACATCCATCGAGACGCAAAATACTTGGGCTACTGTTGACAGCATTACAAAAATCCCGAATGCATCGTCCATGCTCAGGTCACCTTCACACGACGTTAACATGGCTGCCACTGCTCTGACTGAAGGTCTTGCTGTTTACTACTACTTCATCAGTCCAACCTACATCGAAGCAGAGAGATATCAGTACATCCAACACTGCTGGAACTGTTATTCTTACCATCACACCACCAAAGCATGTCCAGTAAAAGACAAGAAGTTCTGCACTACATGTGGTAGTGAGGGACACACCTTCAGTTCCTGCACCGCTGCTACTCCACCACAACCATCGTGCTTAAACTGTAAGAGTAACGACCACCATACACTGGCAGCAAAATGTCCTACACGAAAGGATATTGTGAAGAAAACACAAGAAGCAGCAAAGAAAAAACCCTACTAGCAACACACCAACGTATGCACAATTGCAAAGATACAAGCTAAAAACTACAAAATTACTTCAAGCTACTACTCAGCCAGCCTCCACCATCATCACTCCTCCAGCATGTGACGTAACTAAGATCCACTACTGTCTACTATACGCTCACATGCAGAACATGGCTGTACCTGGATCTTTTAACTCTACCATCAACGAGTTATTTGCACTAAATAATATGCCATCATTTATATTCCCAGCATCTCCACCTTCGGAAGAAATACTCAAATTTACCAAGGACCTAATCAACACTTCTGCATCAGCAGCTCCAACACCACCAACACCTAGTGACGTCACTCCAGCAACGTCCAATGAGAAGTCTCCATCGCCTCCACTCAATGAAACCGACCAATCAGAAGCCTTTACACCAGAACCATCTTCCCATTCGTCCATTGAAAATGAAGAAGTAAAATGTACGAACACCAGCACCAATAATACCATCTCAAGACCCAAGATTCGATACTGTACCAGAAGGAGAACACTATGCCAAATGGTACAACGTATCTTTCTGTACGACAGTAAATTATCCTCAGGACATGGAGCCAGCTGAACTAAAATCTCACCTCATCAACAAGACAGTCAAGTATGTCGTTGGAGATTCTAAAGAAGCTGATCCCGTTAATCTTTCAACCATTATAGCGAACCTTGACCTTTGGTGTAAAACTCCTGAATATCAACACTCCTTAACTCGCCTCATGATAATTCCTCTCCAACGCTTTAAACATCTCAGAAATGGAACTTGCCTCTCCAAGGACGCTTTCTTCGTCAAAAAACGCCACAATTCCAAGTAACCACCAAGCCATTATGAAATGACCAATCAACGTTGAGCCCCTCCCTTGTCGCCTGCAGCCACCAATCACCATCAAGAAGCAGAAATCTTCCATCCAGCAAGTTGCAGTCAGCTCCTGCAGAGTTCCTGTTGTCTACATCGTCTTTCATCATCGTCATTCAGGCTTAGCAGTTGGATTTAGTCCTGACTCTTCTCTCTTCGACTCAAGACATTCCTCTCACCGTCTATTCTTCGCACTGTCCCCACTTGCCCCTCGCCCCTTGTGGGTACTTACCTGTGAGTTCTATCGTATCGTATCGTCGTATGTTAGAAGTGATCAAGGTCCCAGGACCGAAACGTTTTCTAATAAATATGTCATAGTGCTTGCTTACGTGCCCAGGTGTACCAACCAGGGTGTTGGTGGAGCCCAGGTGTACCAACCAGGGTGTTGGTGGAGCCCAGGTGTACCAACCAGGGTGTTGGTGGAGCCCAGGTGTACCAACCAGGATGTTGGTGGAGCCCAGGTGTACCAACCAGGGTGTTGGTGGAGCCCAGGTGTACCAACCAGGGTGTTGGTGGAGCCCAGGTGTACCAACCAGGGTGTTGGTGGAGCCCAGGTGTACCAACCAGGGTGTTGGTGGAGCCCAGGTGTACCAACCAGGGTGTTGGTGGAGCCCAGGTGTACCAACCAGGGTGTTGGTGGAGCCCAGGTGTACCAACCAGGGTGTTGGAGCCCAGGTGTACCAACCAGAGTGTTGGTGGAGCCCAGGTGTACAAACAAGGGTGTTGGTGGAGCCCAGGTGTACCAACCAGGGTGTTGGAGGAGCCCAGGTGTACCAACCAGGGTATGTTGGGTGGAGCCCCGATGTACCAACCAGGGTGTTGGTGGAGCCCAAGTGTACCAACCAGGGTGTTGGTGGAGCCCAGGTGTACCAACCAGGGTGTTGGTGGAGCCCAGGTGTACCAACCAGGTTGTTGGTGGAGACCAGGTGTACCAACCAGGTTGTTGGTGGAGACCAGGTGTACCAACCAGGGTGTTGGTGGAGCCCAGGTGTACCAACCAGGGTGTTGGTGGAGCCCATGTGTACCAACCAGGGTGTTGGTGGAGCCCAGGTGTACCAACCAGGGTGTTGGAGGAGCCCAGGTGCACCAACCAGGGTGTTGGTGGGAGCCCAGGTGTACCAACCAGGTGTTGGTGGAGGCCCAGATGTACCAACCAGGGTGTTTTGGTGGAGCCCAAGTTTTACCAACCAGGG
>NC_069409.1:28278877-28356154 GCF_026875155.1 Cherax quadricarinatus | reverse complement strand
CCCCCCTGTGTCTTGGCTGAGGGTGTTCTACCCCCCCTCGTGTCTTGGCGTGGTTTTTTGTACACCTCTCTCTAGTGTCTTGGCGCGGGTGTTGTACCCTCCCCCCCTCTCGAGCGTCTCGGCAGATATTTAATTTTAGATGTTCCCACTCCTGCAGTACTACTCGCTTGCCTCCCATACTTTCGTTTCCGGGGTCTTATCTTGTTTTCTGTCATTTTTTCACTTGTTTTTTCTGCATTTTGATAGGTGTTGCTGTGCGGTGTTTTATGGAAATAATTAAATGTGCTGTATCAGTGAGCGTAGCAGCGTGTGTGTGTGTGTGTGTGTGTGTGTGTGTGTGTGTGTGTGTGTGTGTGTGCGCCTGCCTGCCTGCCTGCCTCCCTCCCTCCCTCCCCTCCCCTCTTCCTCCCCCAAAACACACACACACACACACACACCCCACACCCCACACACACACACCACAACACACACACACACACACACCCCACACAAAACACACACACACACACAAGCAGCTTAGGAATGTTGCAATTGAGAATAAAGTGGGAATTTCCTGTTTGCTGCGTGTTGTACCGGCTGCCCAAGTGTATCATGAACACAAGTGCCCTAGTGTACCATGAACACAAGTGCCCTAGTGTACCATGAACACAAGTGCCCTAGTGTACCATGAACACAAGTGCCCTAGTGTACCATGAACACAAGTACCCTAGTGTACCATGAACACAAGTACACTAGTGTACCATGAACACAAGTGCCCTAGTGTACCATGAACACAAGTGCCCTATTTGTACCATGAAACACAAGTACACTGTGTACCATAAAACACAAGTACACTAGTGTACCATGAACACAAGTGCCCTAGTGTACCATGAACACAAGTACACTAGTGTACCATGAACACAAGTACACTAGTGTACCATGAACACAAGTACACTAGTGCACCATTGTTACGCGACCCTACTTCACTCCATTATATACAAAAATAAAAGGCCTGGTTAAAATAAGTTCTGTAATAATATATCGCGAACCACTTTATTACTAGCTAGATAAAGCAGGTTCGACTATATATTATTATCGGGTACAGTATGAATCATCAAAAGTACTCTCATTGTATTATATTGTATTATTATTAGGTTAGGTATTACGAATGTGTAACCACTGTAGTGACCAATTGGTGGTTCTAGAATTGACGCCACGCGTCGCCTTCTGGCCGAGTTGAAGTCATACTATGGAGTAGTTGAGTGAGTCAGTCAGCTCCTAGCTCTGACTCGGTACGGGTCTTCAACCCAAAGCTCCTAGCTTAAACTAAAACTTTAAACCAAGTCTATTGTCTTGCCTTTGCCATTAGTTTCCTGAAGTCTGGTAATTCATGTCACTTATGAAAGATAACTATTTCGTTACCCTAGACCTTTCTAAAAGAGTTAAATGGTGAGATTAGTAGATTATTAATTGAAATTATTGTATCATACTCTGTTAATGAGAATTTGAACGTAAGATTGGGTTTCTTGCTGTATAGTGTTTCATTTATAATTGCTTGTGGTTATTTTAATTCACTAACCAAATACCAATGAAGCTAAATGATTGGTAATAAAATAAAACTTAAAAAAAAAATGGAGTTATTTGTGCCCCTATTGTTAAGGTGAAGATTAAGTCGTAACAACCATGAACACAAGTACACTAGTGTACCATGAACACAAGTACACTAGTGTACCATGAACACAAGTACACTAGTGTACCATGAACACAAGTACACTAGTGTACCATGAACACAAGTTCCCCAGTGTACCATGAACACAAGTTCCCCAGTGTACCATGAACACAAGTTCCCCAGTGTACCATGAACACAAGTTCCCCAGTGTAACCATGAACACAAGTTCCCCAGTGTACCATGAACACAAGTGTCCCCAGTGTACCATGAACACAAGTTCCCCAGTGTACCATGAACACAAGTTCCCAGTGTACCATGAACACAAGGTTCCCCAGTGTACCATGAACACAAGTTCCCAGTGTACCATGAACACAAGTTCCCCAGTGTACCATGAACACAAGTTCCCCAGTGTACCATGAACACAAGTTCCCCAGTGTACCATGAACACAAGTTCCCCAGTGTACCATGAACACAAGTTCCCCAGTGTACCATGAACACAAGTTCCCAGTGTACCATGAACACAAGTTCCCCAGTGTACCATGAACACAAGTTCCCCAGTGTACCATGAACACAAGTTCCCCAGTGTACCATGAACACAAGTTCCCAGTGTACCATGAACACAAGTTCCCCAGTGTACCATGAACACAAGTTCCCCAGTGTACCATGAACACAAGTTCCCCAGTGTACCATGAACACAAGTTCCCCAGTGTACCATGAACACAAGTTCCCCAGTGTACCATGAACACAAGTTCCCAGTGTACCATGAACACAAGTTCCCCAGTGTACCATGAACACAAGTTCCCCAGTGTACCATGAACACAAGTTCCCCAGTGTACCATGAACACAAGTTCCCCAGTTGTACCATGAACACACAAGTTCCCCAGTGTACCATGAACACAAGTTCCCCAGTGTACCATGAAACACAAGTTCCCCAGTGTACCATGAACACAAGTTCCCCAGTGTACCATGAACACAAGTTCCCCAGTGTACCATGAACACAAGTTCCCCAGTGTACCATGAACACAAGTTCCCCAGTGTACCATGAACACAAAGTTCCCCAGTGTACCATGAACACAAGTTCCCCAGTGTACCATGAACACAAGTTCCCCCCAGTGTACATGAACACAAGTTCCCCAGTGTACCATGAACACAAGTTCCCCAGTGTACCATGAAACAAAGTTCCCCAGTTGTACCATGAACACAAGTTCCCCAGTGTACCATGAACACAAGTTCCCCAGTGTACCATGAACACAAGTTCCCCAGTGTACCATGAACACAAGTTCCCCAGTGTACCATGAACACAAGTTCCCCAGTGTACCATGAACACAAGTTCCCCAGTGTACCATGAACACAAGTTCCCCAGTGTACCATGAACACAAGTTCCCCAGTGTACCATGAACACAAGTTCCCCAGTGTACCATGAACACAAGTTCCCCAGTGTACCATGAACACAAGTTCCCCAGTGTACCATGAACACAAGTACACTAGGGATCTTCAAAGTTATCTTATTTTATGTGGCTGAAAAATTAGAGTGTATGAAGCGGTGTGAAAGCTGGTTTGAAGTGTTCTGTTTTGTTATGGATTCCATCACACACTGAATTATCCCTTCGTGAAAGTTAATAAGTTTGCTAAATGAAGTATTCTGAAATAAAATGTTGAATAAAACTTTGTGTGTGTGCCTAGCATTACGAATAATAAGAGATAAGTAAATAACGAAACTTAATGTCACAGAATTCAGTTTGAAGCCTGAGTAGATGTATAACTCACTATAATAATATGAACGTAGGTTAGTACGTTTATACAGTTATTTGCAGTGTGAACAGACTGATGTTGTGGTAGCCGGGCTTAGGTAAGGATACAAGTAGCTTTTGTAGTTTGACAGATACACTGATGATCAAGCTAAATGCAAAGTATGTAGTCAGCCCTGTGCTCATTTTCATTAATACTATGTGCTTATTATGGAATATATAGTGAGACATTATAATATATGTGATATATCAGGGTATCCTGTTAATGAAAACACGATGCCAGACGTATTAAGCAAATTTACTAAATTTCCTTGTAACAGATTAGTCGAGTGTAAATATAAAACTAGAGGTACTCTTTTTAAACCCTTTTGCGGCCTAGTTCCTAGGCCTTCTGTGTATCCACATACTCTTGCGCTGTTGTCCACATGATGGATATGGGTGTACACAATAAACTAGCAGCTTCGGCGGCAGAATCTTATCTTAAATGTGCAATAACTGTCCTGGTCGAAGTTGCTGTGGCTTAACCCAGTACGATACATTTTATTCAACGTTCGTCACACAGCTATTCGGCAAGCCCTCTCGACCAGTGGACTGGCAGTTTAGAATGTAACACTACTGATGCTCGACTGCTGCGCTTATTGTCCAGCTCAACCCGCCAATCACGTGGAAGCTGGCTACTTCAGCCAAGGTCACATCACATCTGCCCACCCGACTAGGTGGCAGACTTCTGCAGACATTGGTTGTGTCCACTGTTGCCTTAATGGTTCTTGGTTGCACTATTATATACTCAGATACTTTATATATTAACATTGTACATATTGTAAATAAATGGTGACGGAAGACATGGGTAAAGAGATGTACCCCTGCTGTGTTTCCCCTGCCCTGCCCTGCTGATGGCCCTCTATTGCTGACTAAGTTTTACGACCAAGTGCTACAAGCCTTTAATCTAACACCTGTGTTCGTAATAGTTGCCTAAATTCTGAATCAGGAAGAGGACCACAGAGATGACTTTGGTATAACAGATAACCTTGATATAACAGAGATGACCTTGGTATAACAGAGGACACTAGTCTTTAATCTTAAGTTGATAAACAGGAAGTAAGTTGATTAGGCCTATTGAGGCAACAACTTAGAAAATGAAACACACTAACGACCCTACCTCATGGATGGTGTCAAGCTGACTCACTTTTATATAAGCATGAATAAAAAGCAAGTGCCACATACAAATAAGAATCTTACTTTCCTGAAAGGAAAAAACTAACCACCCTACAACTTCATATCTCCGCACTTTCACTAAAATTAACTCGTTAGTAAGACACGAACATAAAACTGAATGCGAGTAGTATAAATCTCACAGCTGTTCAAATTCGCCCTCCACACCTGGTCTGGCTTCCGCAGGAACAGTCGCATACGCGGCGGACATCCATAGAAACATTGTCTTCAGAATCTTTTTCAAATCGGAAAGAAACAAAAATTACCTAACGGGGAATGTTGAACAGCCGGAGGAACACGTTTTGATCCCGACTCTCACACGTGTACATACAGGAGATTTAATATATTATTATTACCGCTATCAATGTTAATATGAGTGGAACGCAGCAGATGCTCAGGTGGTGGAACACGGTATATGGTGATCAGGTGGTGGAACACGGTATATGGTGCTCAGGTGGTGGAACGGATATGGTGCCGTGTGACACGGTATGGTGCTCAGTGGTGGAACACGGTATGGTGTAGGTGGGAACACGGTATATGGTGCTCAGGTGGTGAAACACGGTATATGGTGCTCTGGTGGAACACGGTATATGGTGTTCAGGTGGTGGAATACGGTATATGGTGCTCAGGTGGTGGAACACGGTATATGGTGCTCAGGTGGTGGAACACGGTATATGGTGCTCAGGTGGTGGAACATAGTACATGGTGCTCAGGTGGTGGAACATAGTACATGGTGCTCAGGTGGTGGAACACAGTAGATTGTGCTTAGGTGGTGGAACACAGTAGATGGTGCCCAGGTGAAGCACAGCAAATACTGCTCAGGTGGTAGAACACTGACACACAGCATGGATACCAGTAACCCATCATGGGTGCCAATAGCCCATCATGGGTGCCAGTAACCCATCATGGGTGCCAGTAACCCATCATGGGTGCCAGTAACCCATCATGGGTGCCAGTAACCCATCATGGGTGCCAGTAACCCACCATGAGTGCCAGTAACCCACCATGGGTGACAGTAACCCACCATGGGTGACAGTGACCCACCATGGGTGACAGTAACCCACCATGGGTTCCAGTAACCCATCATGGATGCCAGTAACCCATCATGGATGCCAGTATCCCACCCTGGGCGCCAGTAACTCACCCTGGGTGCCAGTAACCCACCCTGGGTGCCAGTAACCCACCCTGGGTGCCAGTAACTCACCCGGGTGCCAGTAACCCACCCTGGGTGCCAGTAACTCACCCTGGGTGCCAGTAACCCATCCTGGGTGCCAGTAACCCACCCTGGGTGCCAATAACCCACCATGGGTGCCAGTAACCCATCATGGGTGCCAGTGACCCACCCTGGGTGCCAGTAACCCACCATGGGTGCCAGTGACCCACCATGGGTGCCAGTAACCCACCATGGGTGCCAGTGACCCACCATGGGTGCCAGTTACCCACCATGGGTGCCAGCAACCCACAATGGGCGCCAGCAACCCACCATGAGTGCTAGTAATCCACCATAAGTGCCAGTAACCCACCCTGGGTGCCAGTAACTCACCCTGGGTGCCAGTAACTCACCCTGGGTGCCAGTAACTCACCCTGGGTGCCAGTAACTCACCCTGGGTGCCAGTAACCCACCCTGGGTGCCAGTAACCCACCATGGGTGCCAGTAACCCATCATGGGTGCCAGTAACCCATCATGGGTGCCAGTGACCCATCATGGGTACCAGTGACCCACCCTGGGTGCCAGTAACCCACCATGGGTGCCAGTGACCCACCATGGGTGCCAGTGATCCATGGGTGCCAGTGACCCACCATGGGTGCCAGTGACCCACCATGGGTGCCAGTGACCCACCATGGGTGCCAGTGACCCATCATGGGTGCCAGCAACCCACCATGGGTGCTGGCAACCCACCATGAGTGCCAGTAACCCACTATAAGTGCCAGTAACCCACCATGGGTGACAGTAACCCACCATGGGTGACAGTAACCCATCATGGATGCCAGTAACCCATCATGGATGCCAGTAACCCACCCTGGGTGCCAGTAATCCACAAAGGGTGCCAGTAACCCACCATGGGTGCCAGTTGCCCACCATGGGTGCCAGTAACCCACCCTGGGTGCCAGTAACCCACCGTGGGTGCCAGTAACCCACCCTGGGTGCCAGTAACCCATCATGGGTGTCAGTGACCCACCCTGGGTGCCAGTAATCAACAATGGGTGCCAGTAACCCACCATGGGTGCCAGTTGCCCACCATGGGTGCCAGTAACCCACCCTGGGTGCCAGTAACCCACCATGGGTGCCAGTTGCCCACCATGGGTGCCAGTAACCCACCTTGGGTGCCAGTAGCCCACCCTAGGTGCCAGTAACCCACCCTGGGTGCCAGTAACCCACCCTGGGTGCCAGTAATCCACCATGGGTGCCAGTAACCCACCCTGGGTGCCAGTAACCCACCCTGGGTGCCAGTAACCCACCCTTTGGGGGCCCGTAACCCACCCTGGGTGCCAGTAACCCACCCTGGGTGCCAGTAACCCACCCTGGGTGCCAGTAACCCACCATGGGTGCCAGTAACCCACCCTGGGTGCCAGTAACCCACCCTGGGTGCCAGTAACCCACCCTGGGTGCCAGTAACCCACCTTGGGTGCCAGTAATCGGATCTTCGTGGGAGATTTCTTTTTCCTTTCTCACTATTTTCTCTCGTCACTCATCATTTGCCACATTTCGCCACTTTCGCCGAACTTGTTTGTGGTCTGGGTTAGTGAAAGTTTATCCTTGATGTGGCCATACTCTCTTCCGTGTGGCCACACCGTCTTTAATGTGGCCACACTTCTCTTTATGACCACACTGTTTTCTTTAATGTGGCTCACTGGTATCTATAATGTGGCCACACTGTTTTAAATGTAGCCACACTGTTGTTTTTAATGTGGCCACATTTACATTTTGTGGCCACACTGGTTGGTACACCTGGGCTCCACCAACACCCTGGTTGGTACACCAGGGCTCCACCAACACCCTGGTTAGTACACCTGTGCACCACCAACACCCTGGTTGGTACACATGGGCTCCACCAACACCCTGGTTGGTACACCTGGGCTCCAACACCCTGGTTGCTACACCTGGGCTCCACTAGCACCCTGGTTGATACACCTGGGACCCACCGCCACTTTGGTTGCTACACCTGAGCTCCACCAATACCCTGGTTGGTACACCTGTGCTCCACCAACACCCTGGTTGCTACACCTGGGCTCCACCAACACCCTGGTTGGTACACCTGGGCTCCACCATCACCCTGGTTGGTGAACCTGGGCTCCAACACCCTGGTTGGTACACCTGGGCTCCACCATCACCCTGGTTGGTGAACCTGGGCTCCACCAACACCCTGGTTGCTACGCCTGGGCTCCACTAGCACCCTGGTTGATACACCTGGGACCCACCACCACTTTGGTTGGTAAACCTGGGCTCCACCAACACCCTGGTTGGTACACCTGGGCTCCACCAACACCCTGGTTGGTACACGTGGGCTCCACCAACACCCTGGTTGGTACACCTGGTCTCCACCAACAACCTGGTTGGTACACCTGGTCTCCACCAACACCCTGGTTGGTACACCTGGGCTCCACCAACACCCTGGTTGGTACATTTGGGCTCCACCAACACCCTGGTTGGTACACCTGGGCTCCACCACACCCTGGTTGGTTTCATCTGGGCTCCACCAACACCCTGGTTGGTACACCTGGGCTCCACCAACACCCTGGTTGGTACACCTGGTCTCCACCAACAACCTTGTTGGTACACCTGGTCTCCACCAACAACCTGGTTGGTACACCTGGGCTCCACCAACACCCTGGTTGGTACACCTGGGCTCCACCAACACCCTGGTTGGTAAACTTGGGCTCCACCAACACCCTGGTTGGTACATCTGGGCTCCACCAACACCCTGGTTGGTACACCTGGGCTCCACCAACACCCTGGTTGGTGCACCTGGGCTCCTCCAACACCCTGGTTGGTACACCTGGGCTCCAACACCCTGGTTGGTACACCTGGGCTCCACCAACACCCTGGTTGGTACACATGGGCTCCACCAACACCCTGGTTGGTACACCTGGGCTCCACCAACACCCTGGTTGGTACACCTTGTCTCCACCAACAACCTGGTTGGTACACCTGGTCTCCACCAACAACCTGGTTGGTACAATTGGGCTCCACCAACCCTGGTGGTACACCTGGGCTCCACCAACACCCTGGTTGGTACACTTGGGCTCCACCAACACCCTGGTTGGTACATCTGGGCTCCACCAACACCCTGGTTGGTACACCTGGGCTCCACCAACACCCTGGTTGGTGCACCTGGGCTCCTCCAACACCCTGGTTGGTACACCTGGGCTCCACCAACACCCTTGTTGGTACACCTGGGCTCCCCCAACACCCTGGTTGGTACACCTGGGCTCCACCAACACCCTGGTTGGTACACCTGGGCTCCACCAACACTCTGGTTGGTACACCTGGGCTCCAACACCCTGGTTGGTACACCTGGGCTACACCAACACCCTGGTTGGTACAACTGGGCTCCACCAACACCCTGGTTGGTACACCTGGGCTCCAACACCCTGGTTGGTACACCTGGGCTCCACCAACACCCTGGTTGGTACACCTGGGCTCCACCAAACACCCTGGTTGGTACACCTGGGCTCCACCAACACCCCGGTTGGTACACCTGGGCTCACCAACATCCTGGTTGGTACACCTGGGCTCCACCAAACACCTGGTTTGGTTACACCTGGGCTCCACCAACACCCTGGTTGGTACACCTGGGCTCCACCAACACCCTGGTTGGTACACCTGGGCTCCACCAACACACTGGTTGGTACACCTGGGCTCCACCACACCCTGGTTGGTACACCTGGGCTCCACCAACACCCTGGTTGGTACACCTGGGCTCCACCAACACCCTGGTTGGGACACCTGGGCTCCACCACACCTGGTTGGTACACCAGGGCTCCACCCAAAACCTGGTTAGTACACCTGTGCTCCACCAAAACTCTGGTTGGTACACCTGGGCTCCAACACCCTGGTTGGTACACCTGGGCTCCACCAACACCCTGGTTGGTACAACTGGGCTCCACCAACACCCTGGTTGGTACACCTGGGCTCCACCAACACCCTGGTTGGTACACCTGGGCTCCACCAACACCCTGGTTGGTACACCTGGGCTCCACCAACACCCTGGTTGGTACACCTGGGCTCCACCAACACCCTGGTTGGTACACCTGGGCATCCACCAACATCCTGGTTGGTACACCTGGGCTCCACCAACACCCTGGTTGGTACACCTGGGCTCCACCAACACCCTGGTTGGTACACCTGGGCTCCACCAACACCCTGGTTGGTACACCTGGGCACGTAAGCAAGCACTATGACTATTTTATTAGAAAACTTTTTCGGTCCTGGGACCTTGATCACTTCTAACATACGACGATACGATACGATAGAACTCACAGGTAAGTACCCACAAGGGGCGAGGGGCAAGTGGGACAGTGCGAAGAATAGACGGTGAGAGGAATGTCTTGAGTCGAAGAGAGAAGAGTCAGGACTAAATCCAACTGCTAAGCCTGAATGACGATGATTGAAAGACGATGTAGACAACAGGAACTCTGCAGGAGCTGACTGCAAACTTGCTGGATGGAAGATTTCTGCTTCTTGATGGTGATTGGTGGCTGCAGGCGACAGGGAGGGGCTCAACGTGATTGGTCATTTCATAATGGCTTGGTGGTTACTTGGAATTGTGGCGTTTTTTGACGAAGAAAGCGTCCTTGGAGAGGCAAGTTCCATTTCTGAGATGTTTAAAGCGTTGGAGAGGAATTATCATGAGGCGAGTTAAGGAGTGTTGATATTCAGGAGTTTTACACCAAAGGTCAAGGTTCGCTATAATGGTTGAAAGATTAACGGGATCAGCTTCTTTAGAATCTCCAACGACATACTTGACTGTCTTGTTGATGAGGTGAGATTTTAGTTCAGCTGGCTCCATGTCCTGAGGATAATTTACTGTCGTACAGAAAGATACGTTGTACCATTTGGCATAGTGTTCTCCTTCTGGTACAGTATCGAATCTTGGGTCTTGAGATGGTATTATTGGTGCTGGTGTTCGTACATTTACTTCTTCATTTTCAATGGACGAATGGGAAGATGGTTCTGGTGTAAAGGCTTCTGATTGGTCGGTTTCATTGAGTGGAGGCGATGGAGACTTCTCATTGGACGTTGCTGGAGTGACGTCACTAGGTGTTGGTGGTGTTGGAGCTGCTGATGCAGAAGTGTTGATTAGGTCCTTGGTAAATTTGAGTATTTCTTCCGAAGGTGGAGATGCTGGGAATATAAATGATGGCATATTATTTAGTGCAAATAACTCGTTGATGGTAGAGTTAAAAGATCCAGGTACAGCCATGTTCTGCATGTGAGCGTATAGTAGACAGTAGTGGATCTTAGTTACGTCACATGCTGGAGGAGTGATGATGGTGGAGGCTGGCTGAGTAGTAGCTTGAAGTAATTTTGTAGTGTTAGCTTGTATCTTTGCAATTGCTGCATACGTTGGTGTGTTGCTAGTAGGTTTTTTCTTTGCTGCTTCTTGTGTTTTCTTCACAATATCCTTTCGTGTAGGACATTTGCTGCCAGTGTATGGTGGTCGTTACTCTTACAGTTTAAGCACGATGGTTGTGGTGGAGTAGCAGCGGTGCAGGAATGAAGGGTGTGTCCCTCACTACCACATGTAGTGCAGAACTTCTTGTCTTTTACTGGACATGCTTTGTGGTGTGATGGTAAGAATAACAGTTCCAGCAGTGTTGGATGTACTGATATCTCTCTGCTTCGATGTAGGTTGGACTGATGAAGTAGTAGTAAACAGCAAGACCTTCAGTCAGAGCAGTGGCAGCCATGTTAACGTCGGTGAAGGTGACCTTGAGCATGGACGATGCATTCGGGATTTTTGTAATGCTGTCAACAGTAGCCCAAGTATTTTGCGTCTCGATGGATGTCTTGAGTTCTGCTGGTTTGAGACGTCAGAATCTTGTCAAGTTTTTTAAGGAATACTGATTTCCTGGCCCTGAGGGCAGGAGATGACATAACAGTAAACCCTTGAGTGGTAAGTGTAGTGGTGGCATCTGTAGTGAGTAGCTTCTCTGCTTCAGCATCATCGTGACACACAACAATGAATGCTTCTTTCAGGGACAAAATGGTGTTGAATTTAACTTGCAGTGCTCCTTGAACAACAGTTGCAAGAGCAATCTTCGTTGAATCATCAACGGTACCACTTTTTGGCTTGATCTTTACACGATTTGCGTAGCTCATCGTGTAAGTCAAGGCGAAAACAACGCTGGTAAAGATTCCCTCCCCAACGGGGATCGAGGGAGACAGAGTAGGGAAGACTTCACCTAGCTACAAGAGTGCAGAGGCCAACTGTCTGCCCTGGGGCAGGCAGCCAGCGACGCACCAAGTCCTGAGCAGGATGAAGAGTTCCTCTTCTCTTGCCTGTTCTTAGTTGCTGCGTGTCTAGGTCTGATCCTCTCAACCGGGAGCAGGTACGTCCTTCCAGTGCAGAAGCCAGTCGACGAATCCGCCTAAAAGAGGTAGAAAGGCATTATATATATAGGCGGAGAGTGAGGTGTGACGCACGTGACCTGAGGAATGTCATAACAACATAAGAATGGAGGAACACTGTAGAAGGCCTACTGGCCCATGCGAGGCAGGTCCTTATCAAAACAACCTCTACCTATGATGAGGACGGGTAGACGATGAAATCATGTGACTCCTGTGTTGTTGGGTTGGTGGTGCTTAAGTATCATGTATGCCAATGTTTTTGAAATTTTGTAGTTTCCAGTGTTGCGTTCTATAGTGTCGGTGACGGCGATTAGTGAGGCTTCTAGGCACCGTCGGCGTCTGAGGTCTTGCCAACCTCTTCATGGAAAACCTGGAGACAGAAATTCAGCACCCTCATTCCTAACACCGTTACCTGGCTAAGACCTTGAAAAGGCATTTGAGCTAGCCAGCCCCACAGCAATTCTGGCAATACTAGCTCGGAAGGGAATCAAAGGACGCCTCCTGGCCTGGATAGAGTCCTACCTTAGGGGCAGGCAGGCCTGTGTCAGCTTTCAGGGACACTACTCTTCCTTTAAATCCCTGGAAAACGGTACACCACAAGGAGGTGTGCTCAGTCCTACCCTGTTTAACATCCTTATGCAGGAACTTGTGAGCCTTCCCTTTCATAGTGGTACACAGCTCCTCAGCTATGCTGATGATCTTGCACTCGTAGTGAATGGGAAAGGCAATTTAGAACGACAGGCTCAGAGAGCTTTGGACCTAATTACGCAGTCTTGCAAGGAACTAGGCCTCAAGATCTCGGCCGAGAAATCTCTTGCAATGATGTTCAAGGGACCAGATCCTGTGAATAGATTACGTATTCAGGATATAGAACTTGAGTGGACAGGCTCCTACCTGTACTTGGAAATCTACATTGATAAAAAGCTGACCTTTCAGAAACAGGCCGAGTATGTCAGGTCACGTGCTCTACTCAGACTCAATGCCATGAGAGCCATGACGAGGCACCGTGCAGGGGCAAGCAAAGATGTACTTCGCTTGTACTATATACAAGCTATACGCTCGCTCATTGACTACGGTGCACCGGCTTTAGCTCATCTCTTCCCGCAGAGCAGGCAAAGAGTGGAGGTCGTACAAAATCAGGCGATAAGAACAATGCTTGGGGCCCCCATCTGGACCAACACAGTATGTCTCAGATCTGAGGCCCGGCTTCCTTCCTTGGCTGACAGAGTAAGATACATAAACGCCTGCAAAGTGGCCACGATTCTGCACAGGCAGCAAGGTACCCCACTAAGGAGACGGATATTGACAACCATGTCACAAGATCCCACACTCTTCACGGACTACTCCTGGATTCGTTCGTTTTGTGCTGCTGGGCGGAAGCTGCTGCCTATACAACTACTCCTTGAGAAGAGTTGTGACCTTCTTGTTGCTGGGTACCATCCACCACCTCCCTGGCGCCCAGATCCAGCCGATGTTTGCATCATGCAGCTACCCATCTCTAAGCGTCTCTGCAGTCAAGACACTCTCAGCAATCATGCTGAGACAAGCATGGCACTGGCAGAGGGAGGCCACATGTGCAGTGTATTTCCAAGATGGTTCTGTCGACCCTGACAGGAAGAGAGCAGCAGCTGGACTGTACCACAATGGTCACACACAAGGCTGGCGACTCCCTGACCACTGCACGATCCTTCAAGCTGAGTTGGTGGCGATTCAGCAGGCATTGTCACATGCCCTACGACATCGACTCCGACCTGTCATACATGTTGATTCCACGTCTGCAATCAATGCCCCTCCCATCCTCAACCACAGGACAATGTTCACCTCATCACATCGATCCTGAGCATAATGACAGCCTTAGAAGTTCAGGGTAACAGATCGACATTGAACTGGATCCCCAGCCATGCTGGCATCCGGGGAAATGAGGCGGCAGATGATGCAGCCAAGGCGCAACAGACTATCCACATGTTGGGATTACTGTCCCAATCAGCCTACGACAGACCAAACTGGTGGCTGCCAGAGCATGAAACTTATGGGGGAGGTCTTAGGTGATACCCCATCTCAACAGTGGTACCGAGCAGCGACTCAGGGGGAACCCCTCCATATGATAGAAGCTGGTCCAGAGCGCAGTGTACCGCCAAACCATCGGCTTCGTTTGGGCTTTCCCACAGCCAAGATGATGGTAGACAAGGCTGAGGAGGAGATGTGCCAGTACTGTCAGCACGTTGTCCAGCGGCCCCTAACACACTATCTTCTGGAGTGCGAAGTTACTGAGACGCTCCGCAGGCAACTAGGAGTGATATTCCCTCCCGAAGAGGACCCAGAGATGACTGCGGCCACACTAGTGTACCATGGAGTCAACGAACCAGACAAGCTGTTACCTGTGATAACGACATATCCTCCTCCTCGCTAGTGTCCACAGTTAGGAGTACATACGGTGTTGTCGCTTATGAGATGCACCAGTTGAACTGACCAGAAGAGTGCTTGAACAGCATATGTCGCATCATTGTAGAAACCTTTCTCCCTCGGGAGCCAGAGACGGGTCATCGCAAGATTGAGACCCGTGCCAGGACTACGGTCTTGGCGAACATTATACATACATACATCTGTATGTTAGAAGTGATCAAGGTCCCAGGACCGAAACGTTTTCTAATAAATATGTCATAGTGTTTGCTTACGTGTCTTTCTAAACCAACTTGTCGGTATTTATTACCAAGGTTTATACCACCCTGGTTGGTACACCTGGGCTCCACCAACACCCTGGTTGGTACACCTGGGCTCCACCAACACCCTGGTTGGTACACCTGGGCTCCACCAACACCCTGGTTGGTACACCTGGGCTCCACCAACACCCTGGTTGGTACACCTGGGCTCCACCAACACCCTGGTTGGTACACCTGGGCTCCACCAACACCCTGGTTGGTACACCTGGGCTCCAACACCCTGGTTGGTACACCTGGCTCCAACGAAGACCGAGAGTGGTAATCGTGAGTCAACACAGGATTGTGACACGTTACCTCCTGTGTTAATATCTGGCTGCTGGTGCTGTTGCTGCTGCTGTTCCTGTTCCTCCTGCAGCTGATGCTGCTGTTATTACTGCTGCCGTTGCTGCTGCAACTGTGTTGTTCTTGTTGCTTCAACTGTGTTGTTGCTGCTGCTGTTGCAGTGTTGTTGCTGCTGTTGCAGCGGCGTTGCTGCTTTTGTTGCTACCGTTGTTGCTGCTGCGTTTGTTGCAGCTATGTTGTTGCTGCTTTTATCACCGTTGTTGCATCTGTTGCTGCTTTTGTTTCCACAGTTGTTGCCACTGTTACTGCTTTTGTTGTTGCAGCTGTAATGTTTCCACCGTTGTTGCTGCTGTTTTTTCTGCTGTTGCTGCTGTTTGGTACTGATGCTCACGTTCCTTCTTCTTGTACCTTGTCGTCTTCTGCCTCTTTTATCCCTTCTTAATTCCTTCCCATTTTCCTTCTTAAATCCCATTTCCCTTCTTAATTCCTTCCCATTTCCCTTTTTAATTCCTTCCCATATCCCTTCTTAATTCCTTCCCATTTTCCTTCTTAATTCCCATTTCCCTTCTTAATTCCTCCCCATTTCCCTTCTTAATTCCTCCCCATTTCCCTTCTTAATACCTTCTCATTTCCCTTCTTAATTCCTCCCCATTTCCCTTCTTAATTCCTCCCCATTTCCCTTCTTAATACCTTCTCATTTCCCTTCTTAATTCCTCCCCATTTCCCTTCTTAATTCCTCCCCATTTCCCTTCTTAATTCCTTCCCATTTCCCTTCTTAATTCCTTCCCATTTCCCATTTAATTTACGTCTTTCTCTTACATTTGTTACTTTCTCTCCTTTACATTCTTCCTTCTTTTCCTTCATAATTCTGCCCTTAACTTTTTCCTTTTTTATTCCTTCCTTATTACTTCTCTCTCCCCCTTTCTTTATCTTCCTCCTCCCCCATTCCTTCATTTCGTCCATCTTCCTTCCTCCTCTTCATTCTTGTTCTCCTTCCCATTGGGATGGATGCCTTTATGCCGGCGAGGGGCTCTTGATCCGAGGAACTGGACCTGACCTGCCCTTCCTTGGATCCAATCTGATTACCTCCCACTTTCCCCCTACGAATTTAGCGCTCCCCCACCTCCCAGTGAGAGCTTCCAGGAAGGTCTCACACAGCCAAACATCGTTCTGGTCTAATTTTTGTTTTCCATTGGGAATATTTGTGGTTGTCCAGCACATCAGAGGTGCTGTGATGTGGAAACATCGAGGAGGTAGAAACGTGCACATGAATGGCAAATTATGACATATACAGGTATAAACTAATTCAATGATTCCACTAAGAAACAGAAGGTTTGAAGCCAAGCTGACAAAACATTCCCTTGTTAACTCATGGTAATATATACATATATTACATATACAAGGTGGTGATAAATTAGACACATGTGCAACTCTTGGGTATCTTTATTGAGGAAACGTTTCGCCACACAGTGGCTTCATCAGTCCATACAAAGGAGAATCTTGAAGAATAGGAGGAGAATGAGGTAATCAGTCCCTCATTCTCCTCCTGTTCTTCAAGATTCTCCTTTGTATGGACTGATGAAGCCACTGTGTGGCGAAACGTTTCCTCAATAAAGATACCCAAGAGTTGCACATGTGTCTAATTTATCAACATGTCGGTTCTCTGAACCATTCATCTACAATATACAAGGTATACAGGTCTAGCTGACATCAATGTCATACTGCTACATAGAAAGCCCGTTGTTGTGCAGAACATAACGGGCAAATTAGGTCAGTTTTATCCCAGGATGCGACCCACACCAGTCGACTAACACCCAGGTACCCATTATTACTGATGAGTGAATATAGACAATTGGTGTAAGGAAACACGCCCAGTGTTTCTACCCCTTCGCTGGGAATCGAACCCGGACCCTCACCGTGGGAAGCGAGAGATTTTGCCACCAGGTCACGGGTCACCGATAGATCAGTATCCTACAATACACAACATGTTAAATATGAAGCCAATCACATTTTGAATTATCAAGTTGTCAGTGTTGAAGAGAACATAATTGGGTGCGACTCAGAAAATCATGAAAATCTGTATTGTTTCCTGACTCGGGTCTTAGTCAGATGCTGACCCGCCGTTGGAGCTTTTGGTCATCTGACCGAGGCCTTCCGCTGGCTTACCGGTCCACCCTTTAAAAAATTATGGTCATAGTTATAACCTTTTTTTTTTTTCCTTCCGAAATAAATGAAAACTTTTCTAAGGAAGATTAATTTGCGTTTAAGATTAACGTAATTAGCTATGTAAGTAAATATGTAAGATTTATTTTTAAAATTAACATTAAGTGGGTTTAGCCTAGGATAATCCAGTAAAGTCAAACACTGATTTTCTTATTTGGCAGAAACCAATTTGATTAACGAAACAGGTATATTAAAAAAAATGTTTTGTCGTTAAAATGCTGCACAATGGATTCTACCCACTTGTGTAGAGAAACCTTCCTGGTAGGATACATAATGTTGAATTTTTGAAGCCTGTCTGAGGAGGCTTCTTTCTCCACTCATCACGCGGAAATAAAATCTGGGAACAGCTTATGCAGTATTGTTGATAGTGTCTGTGCAAGCAAATAATGGTGTGTGTATCTTGGCCTAGACACGCTGTGCCAGCGTTGAAAATTTGAATCTGATCGAGTGAGGCGTTCTCGAGTTGTAAACAAATACGTTGAGGATAGAAACGAATGTTGCTATCCTGAAAATAGGCAAGTTTGTCCTGTTTAAATTTAGAAACGACATTAAAGCACGATATTTTTTTTTCTCGGTTATGTATTTCAAATTCTCTGAAAGTCTATAAGAATATATATTTGCTTTCATTTTTAAGAAAATCAAATTTGATAAAAATTAAAAAAAAAAAAAGGAAATTAGCACCCATTTAGCCGAAAAAACTCAAAAATACTTTATTAAGATACAGCAGCGTTTAGGGTTTGATGGCGATCAGAAGAGGCGTTCTCTAGTTATCACATGGGAATCGACACCATGCCTAACCCTTCTAGGGTAGGGTAGGTGCCTGAGCCCGAGCCTTTAGCTCATAAGACTGTCATTCCCATTTGCTCCCTTGGGGCGGGGATGGCAGACCAGAGAGGCCTAGCTTGTGGCTAGGCCTGGGGACAATTGGTCCCAAAGATGAGGAGGTACTTGTGCCTCTCGGTCTCAGACACTCCCTAAAGAGGGAGCCAAGGCCGGGCCACCACTTGGAAAAGGCCCGGGCCGGGAGAATACCGGCAAATCTTTAATAATAATAATAATAATAATAATATCACATGGGAAATAATTTATTTAATAAAATTTAAATATTTAAATTTATACAACTGATGATGAGCTACAAGCTGTGAGCTACAAGCTGTGAGCTACAAGCTGTGAGTTACAAGCTGTGAGTTACAAGCTGTGAGCTACAAGCTGTGAGTTACAAGCTGTGAGTTACAAGCTGTGAGTTACAAGCTGTGAGTTACAAGCTGTGAGTTACAAGCTGTGAGTTACAAGTTGTGTTTTAATACAGCTCCATAATGTTAAAAAGTTAGTTACAGATTACATCATTAATATTCTGAAGCCGATCAGAAAAGGCATTTTTGATTATTGAATATAAATATTTCTGTTCAGTAAAATGGGTAAACTGGGACTTCAGCCGCCTAATAGAATGAAGTTTGCGTTCATAAAACAGTGGTGAAAATTGGAAGCCGATCAAGTGAATCATTTTGCAGTTGTCACAAATTCCAAGGATTCCAAGTTTTTTTTTATTAACTATTTTACTAAATGAGTAAATTTACTTTTAGACAAAATTTAATGGGTACTATCCTGGCCCTAAGATGAATCAGCCATTAAATAATAAAGTCGTTCAGAAGAGGTAAACTGAAATTTACCCAACGTAATTTAACGGGAATAAAAACGTACACTATTGTCTATATAAAATAGTCATATCTGCTCCTACACACTTGAATTTCCCTTTCCGCCATCGTCAAATTAGAAGACATCTTTTTTGAACTTGTGAAGTTACGCCCCTGAGGGTTTAGAAAGTTATGCAAACCATTCCAAAATGCTGGGGATGGGTTCAACAACTTTAGTCATGGGGCGCGTGGACATGCCAATTGTTCCAAGAATCTGGCCTTAGTGACCGTGCACAAGCATTGAAAATTTGAAGCTGAATGAGGCCTCGACTTGTAAGGAAAAAAAAAATTCATGGAACATCTTAAAGATTTCATTTCAGGGATACCTTATTACTTGATACGATTCAGGATTGTTTTTTAAAAATGTTTCAGAACCAACTATAGGAAATAACCTGCTTGACTTGGTTCTTGCCAGCAGGTAATCACTAATTAATAATCTTGAGGTTAATGATGAGCTTGGGGAAAGTGATCATAAATCACTCAGTTTTAATATATCATGGAATTACCCTAATAATGGCAATCAAGTCTCATCCCTGACTTTTGCTTAGCTGATTTCATAGGACTGAGAAATTACCTGGGTGGGCTGAACTGGAATGATCTGACGATGGGTCAGGTAGGTGGTGATGGTTGTGATATGACGTTTTCCAGAGCATAGTTCTAGCTGCTCAGACAACTTAATTTTCCCGAATATCTCAAAAGAGGAGAGAAACAGTTAATATATTCAATTAAAAAATAAAAGGGAATGAGAAAAGCAAAGAGAGATTATGAGGTTAAAGTCGCTAGGGAATCGAAGATTAACCCAAAAGGATTCTTTCAGATATACAGAAGTAAGATTAGGAACAATATAGGCCCACTCAAAAATTACTCGGGTCAGTTCACCGACAGTGATAAGGAAATATGTAGAATTTTTAACACTTCCTCTCAATTTTTACACATGAAGATACTTGCGATGTTCCAGAAATAATAAATTATGTAGAACAGGACGATAGGAAACTATGAACGATTAGGGTCACAAGTGACATGGTCCTTAGACAAATAGATAAATTAAAATCTAAAGATGTAGATGTAAAGAGAGTAGTAAGGGAGAAAAAGTTAGCATATGAGAAGTTTTTACAAAGTCGAAGTGATGCAAGGAGGGAAGAGTACATGGAGAAAAAGAGAGAGGTTAAGAGAGTGGTGAAGCAATGTACAAAGAGAGCAAATGAGAGAGTGGGTGAGATGTTATCAACAAATTTTGTTGAAAATAAGAAAAAGTTTTGGAGTGAGATTAACAAGTTAAGGAAGCCTAGAGAACAAATAGATTTGTCAGTTAAAAATAGGAGAGGAGAGTTATTAAATGGAGAGTTAGAGGTATTGGGAAGATGGAGGGGAAAATTTTGAGGAATTGTTAAATGTTGATGAAGATAGGGAAGCTGTGATTTCGTGTATAGGGCAAGGAGGAATAACATCTTGTAGGAGTGAGGAAGAGCCAGTTGTGAGTGTGGGGAAGTTCGTGAGGCAGTAGGTAAAATGAAAGGGGGTAAGGCAGCCGGGATTGATGGGATAAAGATAGAAAGTTAAAAGCAGGTGGGGATATAATTTTGGAGTGGTTGGTGCAATTATTTAATAAATGTATGGAAGAGGGTAAGGTACCTAGGGATTGGCAGAGAGCATGCATAGTTCCTTTGTATAAAGGCAAAGGGGACAAAAGAAAGTGCAAAAATTATAGGGGGATAAGTCTGTTGAGTATACCTGGTAAAGTGTATGGTAGAGTTATTATTGAAAGAATTAAGAGTAAGACGGAGAATAGGATAGCAGATGAACAAGGAGGCTTTAGGAAAGGTAGGGGGTGTGTGGACCAGGTGTTTGCAGCGAAACATATAAGTGAACAGTATTTAGATAAGGCTAAAGAGGTCTTAGTGGCATTTATGGATTTGGAAAAGGCGATGACAGGGTGGATAGGGGGGCAATGTGGCAGATGTTGCAGGTGTATGGTGTAGGAGGTAGTTACTGAAAGCAGTGAAGAGTTTTTACGAGGATAGTGAGGCTCAAGTTAGAGTATGTAGGAAAGAGGGAGATTATTTCCCAGTAAAAGTAGGCCTTAGACAAGGATGTGTGATGTCACCGTGGTTGTTTAATATATTTAAAGATGGAGTTGTAAGAGAAGTAAATGCGAGGGTCTTGGCAAGAGGCGTGGAGTTAAAAGATAAAGAATCACACATAAAGTGGGAGTTGTCACAGTTGCTCTTTGCTGATAACACTGTGCTCTTGGGAGATTCTGAAGAGAAGTTGCGGATATTGGTGGATGAATTTGGTAGGGTGTGCAAAAGAAGAAAATTAAAAGTGAATACAGGAAAGAGTAAGGTTATGAGGATAAAAAGATTAGGTGATGAAAGATTGGATATCAGATTGGAGGGAGAGAGTATGGAGGAGGTGAATGCATTCAGATATTTGGGAGTGGACGTGTCAACGGATGGGTCTATGAAAGATGAGGTGAATCATAGAATTGATGAGGAGAAAAGGGTGAGTGGCACACTTAGGAGTCTGTGGAGACAAAGAACTTTGTCCTTGGAGGCAAAGAGGGGAATGTATGAGAGTATAGTTTTACCAACGCTCTTATATGGGTGTGAAGCACGAGTGATGAATGTTGCAGCGAGGAGAAGGATGGAGGCAGTGGAGATGTCATGTCTGAGGGCAATGTGTGGTGTGAATATAATGAAGAGAATTTGTAGTTTGGAAGTTAGGAGGAGGTGCGGGATTACCAACCTGTTGTCCAGAGGGCTGAGGAAGGGTTGTTGAGGTGGTTCGGACATGTAGAGAGAATGGAGCGAAACAGAGTGACTTCAAGAGTGTATCAGTCTGTAGTGGTGGAAGGCGGGGTAGGGGTCGGCCTAGGAAAGGTTGGAGGGAGGGGGTAAAGGAGGTTTTGTGTGCGAGGGGCTTGGACTTCCAGCAGGCATGCGTGAGCGTGTTTGATAGGAGTGAATGGAGACAAATGGTTTTTAATACTTGACGTGCTGTTGGAGTGTGAGCAAAGTAACATTTATGAAGGGGTTCAGGGAAACCGGCAGGCCGGACTTGAGTCCTGGAGATGGGAAGTACAGTGCCTGCACTCTGAAGGAGGGGTGTTAATGTTGCGGTTTAAAAACTGTAGTGTAAAGCACCCTTCTGGCAAGACAGTGATGGAGTGAATGATGGTGAAAGTTTTTCTTTTTCGGGCTACCCTGCCTTGGTGGGAATCGGCCAGTGTGATAATAAAAAAAAAATCTAACAAATTCCCAGGCGCTGATGAACTGTTTGCAAGGGTTCTCAAGGAATGTAAAGAGGACCTTAGCAAACTTTTGACTAATCTTTTCAACATATCACTGTAAAAAAAATGGTAAATGTGGAAAATGGTAAATGTGATGCCTATTTTCAAAGCAGGTGACAGGTCCTTAGCTTTGAACTATAGACCAATAAGCTTTACCTCCATAGTGGGAAAATTTATAGAATCAGTAACTGCAGAGACAATTCGTAGCCATCTTGAAAAGCATAAATTAATCAACGAATCTCAGCACGGTTTTACAAAGGGGCGTTCCTGCCTTTCGAATTTATTAACTTTTTCACTAAGGTATTTGAGGAGGTAGATCATGGTAATGAATATGATATTGTGCATATGGACTTCATTAAGGCTTTTGATAGTCCCACATCAGAGACTATTGAGGAAAGTAAAGGCACACGGAATAGGAGAGGAATTTTTTTCCTGGATAGAGGCGTGGTTGACAGGCAGCAGAGTTTGCATAAATAGGGAGAAACCGGAGTGGGGTAGCGTCACGAGCGGTGTTCCACAGGGGTCAGTGTTGGGCTCCTCGTTCATAATCTACATAAACGATGTACTTGGGGGAATAGCGACAAAAGCAAATTTGCCGATGACACCAAAATAGGCCGTCGAATTCATTCTGACGAGGACATTAGAGCACTCCAGGAAGATTTGAATGACAAATGAAGTCGTCGGAGAAGTGGCAGATGCAGTTTAATATAAACAGATGCAAAGTTCTAAACATTGGACAGGAAAATAACCATACATCATATAAACTAAATAATGTAAATCTTAATCTTACTGATTGCAAAAAGGATTTGGGAGTTCTGGTTAGCAGTAATCCAAAACCAAGACAACAGTGCATAAGTGTTCGAAATAAAGCGAACAGAATCCTTGGCTTCATATCAAGAAGCATAAATAATAGAAGTCCTCAGGTTGTTCTTCAACTCTGTATATCTTTGGTTAGGCTTCATTTAGATTATGAATATAAATGCACTGGAAAACGTACAAAAGAGATGACAAAGTTGATCCCATGTATCAGAAGTCTTCCGTATGAGGATAGACTGAGGGCCCTGAATCTGCATTTTCTAGAAAGGCGTAGAATTAGGGGAGATATGATTGAGGTGTATAAATGGAAACTGGAATAAATAAAGGTAATGTAAATAGCGTGTAAAAAATATCTAGTTAAGACAGGACTCACAGCAATGGTTTTATGTTGGAAAAATTCAGATTCAGGAAGGATATAGGAAAGCACTGCTATGGTAAGAGTTGTGGATGAGTGGAGCAAACTCCCGAGTACTGTCATGGAAGCTAAAACGTTGTGTAGTTTTAAAAATAGGTTTGATAAATGTATGAGAGGGTGTGGGGTAGGTGTGAGTTGGACCTGTGTAGCTTGTGCTAATGGGTCTGATGACCTGACCTGACTAGGTAGGGTCATTGGCTTAAGCCGGTAGGAGACTTGAACTTGCCTCGCATGGGCCAGTAGGCTTGCTGCAGTGTTTCTTTTTATATTCTTTTATAGAGTAATGTGGATTTAGAGGTCATTTACTGAGCGCATTGCATCAGTAGAATATTTTAACTACTGGGAAAGACTGCAAGCACTAGGGATGTATCGAGAAGAGAGAGATGCCTCATAATGTATACATTGAAATGCCAGGAACACCTAGCTGACTCCATTTCCAGAGGAAATGGAGTCAGCCAGGTCATTCTTGCATACTGGCAGCAGGCAAGAATAACCTGGTTTATAAGGCAGTCGCTAACAAAACCAGGTGGTCGCTAACAAAACCAGGTGGTCGCTAACAAAACCAGGTGGTCGCTAGCAAAACCAGGTGGTCGCTAACAAAACCAGGTGGTCACAAACAAAATCTGGCGGTCATTAACAAAACCAGGCGGTAATTAATAAAACCGCGGCCATATCAAACTCGGCGGGGCAGAATAAAACCACGGTTCGTGAAAAAAATCCCTTTTTGAAAGGGGTGGGTGTTACGTCTACTCTGGGGTTATAAGTCGTGTTCCCCGAGTGGCTTCCCTTATAGGGATTTTTCTCGCCTCGCCCAACACATCACAAACTGGGGTCAAGATTGGACCCCCTGCAGCGTTTCGTTGTCCTACAGTCAGGGTTGGGGCCATTCAACAGTCCTTTTTTCCTGTAGAATTTTTACTGAGTTCTTTTTCCTGTATATATTATAGACAATAAATAAAGGAAAAATATTTACCTCTTAGATAAGGAGATCAAAGGCTAATGGTTCTGTTTAATGTATTATCATGTTAAATCTTTGAATTAATGTTTCCTTAATGAAATTGTTAAATTTTCCTTTTTTTATTTTTTCTTATAAAAGTTTTTTTTTTTAAATTTATCCCAATTTAAAATTTTCATGTCAAACTCTTTTTAACATTAAAAATAAAATTAAAATTAAAATTCAAAGATTTTTCACATAACTGATCAAGTTTTTAATCCATGTTTGTTAATAAGGTACGCCATGGGTTTCCTTTATTGTTGATACCCACACCCGGGAGGGGCCCGTGGGGTTTCCTTTATTGTTGATACCCAGCCCGGGAGGCCCGTGGTTCCTTGATGTTGAAACCCAGCACCGGACACCAGTGGTTCCTTGATTGTTAACCCCCCCGGGAGGCCATGGTTTCCTTGATTGTTGATACCCAGCACCGGTAGGCCTGGTTTTCCCTTTATTGTTGAACCCACACCGGGAGGCCAGTGGTTTCCTTTATTTTGATACCCCGCACCGGACACAAGTGGTTTCCCTTTATTTTTGATAAACCCCGCACCGGGACCCAATGGTTCCTTGATTGTTTAACCCGCACCCGGGCCCCCAGTGGTTATGTTGATACCACACCGTTACACCAGGTTTCCTTATTGTTTATCCCAGCACCGGTACACATGGTTCCTTTTTGTTTATACCCCGCCCGGTACCCGTGGGTTTCCCTTTATTGTTGATACCCACACCGGGACCCATGGGTTTCCTTTATTGTTGATACCCCGCACCGGGACATCAAAGGTTCCTTGTTTTTTGATACCCAGCACCGTACACCGGGGTTCCTTATTGTTGAACCCAGCACCGGGACACCCGTGGTTCCTTGATGTTGAAACCCACACCGTACACCCGTGGTTTTTTTGATTGTTGAACCCACACCGGTAACACCAGTGGTTTCCCTTTTTGTTGATACCCACACCGTAGGCCTGGTTCCTTATGTTTAAGCCCGGGACAAAACCCGTGGTTCCTTGATTGTTGATACCCGCACCGGGACCCATGGTTTCCCTTTATTAGATACCCACCCGGGGCCCAGGTTCCCTTTATTGTTGATACCCACACCGGTACACCAGTGGTTTCCCTTTATTTTTGATACCCCACCGGGGACAAACCATGGTTCCTTGATTGTTAACCCACACCGTACACCAGTGGGTTTTCCCTTTATTGTTGTACCCAGCCCGGGCACCCTGGTTTCCTTATTTTTTAAACCCAGCACCGGTACGCCAGGTTTTCCCTTTATTGTTGATACCCAGCACCCTACCCAGTGGGTCCTTATTGTTGATACCCAGCACCCTACACCATGGTTTCCCTTTATTTTTATACCCCACCCAAAACCCAGTGGTTTCCTTTATTGTTTATACCCAGCACCGGGTAGGCCCTGGTTCCTTTTTTTGTTGATACCTACCCGGTACACCATGGTTCCTTTTGTTGAAACCCCACCGGACAACCAGGGTTTTCCCTTTAGATACCCAGCACCGTACACCAGTGGGTTTCCCGTTGTTGATACCAGCACCGTACAAAAAAGTGGTTTTTTGTTGTTGAACCCCCACCGGTACACCAGTGGGTTTCCCTTTATTTTGATACCCCGCCCGGGACCCGTGTTCCTTGATTTTTGAACCCAGCACCCCCTACGCCCCGGTTCCTTGATTGTTTAACCCAGCACCGGTACACCGTGGGTTTCCCTTTAAATTTTTTTGATACCCCGCACCCGGACACCATGGTTCCTTATTGTTTATACCCAGCACCGGTACACCAGGGTTCCTTGATTGTTATACCCACACCGGTACAACCAGTGGTTCCCCTTTAGATACCCCAGCACCGTACACCATGGTTCCTTGTTGTTTTTACCCACCCGGGGCGCCAGTGGGTTTCCCTTTATTGTGATACCCACACCGGTAGGCCAGGGGTTTCCTTGATTGTTATACCTGCACCGGTCCCCAGTGGTTCCTGATTTTTTTGAACCCAGCACCGGAACACCCTGGTTCCTTGGTTTTTTGTAAACCCAGCACCGGTCAAACCAGGGTTTCCCTTTATTGTTATACCCAGCACCGGTACACCATGGTTCCCCTTTATTGTTTAACCCAGCACCGGTACACCAGTGGGCCTTGATTGTTGATACCCACAAACCGGGACACCATGGTTTTCCTTTTATTGTTGATACCCACACCGGGGACACCATGGTTTCCCTTATTTTTTGAACCCACCCGGAACACCATGGGTTTCCTTTATTGTTTTTACCAGCACCCGGGACAAACCCATGGTTCCTTGATTGTTTGATACCCCCACCGGGACACCATGGTTCCTTGTTTTGATACCCAGCACCGTACACCAGTGTTCCCTTTATTGTTGATACCCAGCCCGGGACCCATGGTTCCTTGATTGTTGATACCCAGCACCGGACACCATGGTTTCCCTTTATTGTTGATACCCCGCACCGCTACAAACCCGGGTTCCTTATTGTTTAAACCCCGCACCGGTACACCATGGTTTTCCCTTTATTGTTGATACCCGCACCGGGGGGGGCCCGTGGGTTCCCCGTTGTTGATACCCAGCACCGGTAAACCCCGGGTTCCCTTATTGTTGATCCCAACCCGTAGGGGCCTTGGTTTTCCCTTTATTGTTGATACCCAGCACCGGGACACCAGGGTTCCTTATTGTTGATCCCAGCACCGGGACCCAGTGGTTCCTTGATTTTTGAGCCCAGCACCGGGACACCATGGTTTTCCTTTTTGTTGATAAACCCCGCACCTAGGCCCTGGTTTTTTTGATTTTTAAACCCGCACCGGGGACACCCGTGGTTTTCCTTGATTTTTATACCCAGCACCGGAGCCAGGGTTCCTTGATTGTTAACCCAGCACCGGAACCATGGTTCCTTGATTGTTTAACCCACACCGTACACCAGGGTTCCTTGATTGTTTAACCCAAACACCGGGAGGCCAGTGGTTCCTTTATTGTTATACCCCCACCCGGAGGCCATTTCCTTGTTTTGATACCCGCACCGGTACACCAGGGGTTTCCTTTATTTTGATACCCCGCACCGGACACCAGTGGTTCCTTATTTTTTAACCCCGCACCGACGCCAGTGGGCCTTGATTGTTTTACCCAGCACCGACAAAACCCGGGTTCCTTGATTGTTGATACCCCGCACCGACAAAACCCGGGTTTTCCTTTATTGTGATACCCACACCGGATACCATGGGTTTCCCTTTATTGTTGATACCCAGCACCGGTACACCAGTGGTTCCTTGATTGATACCCCGACCCCACACCAGTGGTTCCTTGATTGTTGATAAAAAAACCGGAAAAAAGGGGTTCCAGGGTTGAAACAGGAAAAATTCCCCCATTGGAAAAAGAAAGGGCCATGGTTTCTTTTATTGATACCCCCCACCATTTCCCCCATTGTTTTCCCGCCCGTCCCATTTTTCCCCCCCGTATAACCCGCCCACCCCCAGTGGTTCCCCATTTTGATACCCCACCGGTCCCCCCTTTCCATTTTTCCCGCCCCCTACCCTGGCCTTTTTCCCCCCAACCCACCCATTTCCTTGTTTTTATCCCCCCACCTCCCGGGTTTCCCCATTTTATTCCCCCCTTTTCCCAGGGCCATTGGGAAAACCCCGCACCCGGAAACCGGGTTTCCTTTATTGTTGAACCCCACCGTCCCCAGGTTCCTGTTGTTGATACCCCACCGGTAACCCCGGGGGCCTTTTTTTTGATACCCACACCGACACCAGTGGTTCCTTGATTGTTATACCCGCACCCGGGACACCCTGGTTCCTTGATGTTAACCCCCACCGGGACGCCCCCGTGGTTCCTTTATTGTTGAACCCGCACCGAAAAACCCGTGTTCCTTTATTTTTGATACCAAAACACCGGTAACAAAAACCATGGGTTCCTTGATTTTTGATACCCACACCGGTACAACCAGTGTCCTTGATTTTTAACCCACACCGGGGAAACATGGTTTCCCTTTATTGTATTACCCAGCACCGTCCCATGGGTTCCCATTTTTGATACCCACACCGGGAAACCATGGGTTTCCTTGATTGTTGATACCCCCGCACCGGACACCATGTTTCCTTGATTGTTGATACCCACACCGGTAAACACCCTGGTTCCTTTTTTGTTGATACCCACACCGTACACCATGGTTTCCCTTTATTGTTATACCCACACCGGACGCCCTGGTTCCTTTTATTGTTGATCCCAGCACCGGGACCCGTGGTTTTTTGATTTTTGATACCCACACGTTAAACCCCTGGTTCCTTATTGTTGAAACCGCACCGGGGCCCATGGTTCCTTGATTTTTTGAAAACCCCCACCGGAACGGGCCTGGTTCCTTTATTGTTGATAAACCCCCCCAACACCGGACAAAAACCCGTGGTTTCCTTTATTGTTTATAAAACCCTCACCGGTAACCCGTGGTTCCTGATTGTTGGGTCCCCCACCGGGAACCCAGGGGGTTTCCTGATTGTTTAAAACCCCCCACCGGGGACCCATGGTTCCCTTAAATTTAGGGTACCCAGCACCGGGAAACCCCGGGGGTTCCTTGATTGTTATACCCAGCACCGGTACCCAGTGGGTTCCTTGGGTTTTTTGTTTTCCACACCGGTAACCCGGGGGGCCCCGTGGTCCTTTATTGTTGATACCCGCACCGGTCCCAGTTTTCCTTGATTGTTGAAACCCAAAACCCCGGGACAAAAAGTGGTTCCTTTATTGTTGAACCCACACCGGTCGCCAGGGTTCCTTGATTGTTGATACCCAGCAAAACCGGTACGCCAGTGGTTCCTTAATTTTTGATACCCCGCACCGGACAAACCCCCTGGTTTTCCTTATTTTTATACCCAGCCCGGACCCATGGTTCCTGATGTTGACCCAGCATCTACCCCCTGGTTCCTTGATGTTGGTTCCCAGCACCGAAGCATGGTTCCTTGATTGTTGGACCCAGCCCGGAAGCCAGTGGTTCCTTGATGGTACCAGCACGGTAACGGGGGGCCCTTTTCCCGATGGACCCAGCACCAGCGGGGCCGGGGTTCCTTGATTGTTGGAAAACCCCACCGGTACGCCAGTGGGGCCTTTATTGTTATACCCACACCGGTAACCAAAAAATTTTTCTTTATTGTTGTACCCAGCACCGGGGAAAAACCAAAGGTTTCCTTTATGTTGGGACCCCACACCGGGACGCCGGGGTTCCTTGGGGCCCGCCCCCTCCCGTGTTCTTTTAAATTTTTGACCCAGCACCGGGACCCATGGTTTCCTTGAGTTGATACCCGGACCGTTCCCAGTGGTTTTTTAATTTTGTACCCACCCTAACCCATTTTTTCCCTTTATTGTTGGGCCCACCCGGCCAGTGGTCCTTGATTTTTGGGACCCAGCACGGGGAAACCAGGGTTCCCTTTTTTTGTTAACCCCACACCGGGACGCCACTTTTTCCGATTGGGTACCCAGCACCGGACGCCATGGTTCCTTGATTGTTGGAACCCCGCACCGACCCGTGGGCCTTTTTTGTTTTGGCCCCCAGGGGCCAGGTTTCCCTTAGTTTTTACCCAGCCCGGTACGCCTTTTTCTTGATTGTTGTACCCAGAACCGGTAGCCCCTGGTTCCTTATTTTGGTACCACACCGGTACGCCAGTGGTTTTTTGATTGTTTTACCCAGAAACCCGGGACGCCTGGTTCCTTAAAATGTTGGTGCCCAAACGGTTTCCCAAAGGGGTTTCCTTGAAAGCCCCCGACCGGGATGCGTGGTTCCTTGTGAAAACCCCGCCCGGTGCCAATTTTCCTTATGTTGTACCAGCACCGGACCCAAAATTTTCCTTTATTGTTTTAACCCCCACGGTACCCAGTATCCTTGATTTTACCAGCACCGGACCCTTTCCTTATTGTTGACCCAAAAGACGCCAGTGGTTCCTTATTTGTACCCAGACCGACGCCCTGGTTCCTTTTTTTGTTGGACCCAGCAACCCTAGCCAGTGGTTCCTTATGAAACCCCACCGGAACCCCCTGGGTTTTTGATTGTTGGAAACCCCGACCGGAGCCAGTGGTTCCTTTATTGTTGGTACCCAGCAGGGACCCAGTGGTTCCTTTTTTTGTTTATACCCAGACCGGGGACGATGGTTTCCCTTAAATTTTTGGTCCAGACCTTAGCCATTTGGTTTCCCGTTGGCCCACACCGGTAGCCCTGGTTCCTTGATGGGACCCAGGAAGGTTTCCGCCCCGTCCTTAAAGTATTCCAAGCCCCCTCCCAAAAAATTTTTGAAAAAAAAGGGTAACAGCAAACTAAACACATAAAAAAAAAAACCCCTTTAAAAAAAAATTATTAACCCCTAAAAGAAAAAAAAAAGGAAAAATATAAATAACTGAATTCAACGCTAATATATACTATATAGGGGTGCCTGGTGTTGGTGACACTGAGTGTTGTTGAAATCGTATCAGTTGCTGATGATGTGGGGGGGGTCGCAGGTTTTGATTACAACCCACTGGTTCGTTCTTCACAGTATAGCCTTGAGTATTCTATCCCGATGACAGGAAAGCAGGTTCTTTACCACTGCAATGATGAGGGGTTACGTCCTGCAATTTCATACAGGTGCACAGGTAATTAAATCCAAAAAGGGGAAGTCTCAGGACGTTAGTCCATCTCCATCAGTTCTGCTCGTTGATTGGCAGGTGACCCTCTCTGTCATCCAAGCTGGAAAGATACAGGTTACCCACTGCTTAAGAAATCACTCTCCATGTTAAGTACAATACCTAAAAGATGTGATTATTACAACAGTCAACCTAGAGCAAGACTGAAAGGACTAAGTTTATTATTGGTCAAAAGTGAAGCTTTCAACCAATAAATCCACTAGAATACAAGGCAGGCATGTACTTACAGTAGTGCTGGGAGCTGTGAGTCTAGTGATTACTGTTTGGACTGGAGCCCCACACGTCACCTTTCGGGGGGGGGGAAGGAGGGGAAGGGATAGCGGGAGCTAGACTGACCCTACCTTAACAAGCAGCCGGCAGTCAAACTATCACTTTCCGGGTGGGGGAAAAAAAGCGGGAATAGCGGGAGCTTGACTTACCCTACCTTAACAAGTAGCCAGCAATGAAACTATTGTTACTATATACTCCCTCTCTACTCCTATCTATTGAACTTTTCTCTCACACTCCCCCATACCAAGACTTATAGTCAAGGAGTATAAGAAGAATAGGCGAGGAAAAAGTTCTAACATATGGAAGTTGCGTAAGGCAAGAAATCTTCTACTGACTGTCACGACTTAACCAGTCAGAGAAATAATTGGATGAACCATTGATATACACAATATGGAACTTAAAAGCCTGGAGTGCCAATGTCCACCTCAAGAGGCGACTGTAGGTTCCCTTAAAAGTTTCTAGGTATATCAATGGTTTGTGGTCCGTTTCTAAAATGAATTCTTTTCCCAGCAAATAAAATTTAAGTTTGGAGATTCCCCACACAAGGGCCAAACATTCCTTTTCTATGGTGGAGTATCTCGTTTCTGCGGGAAGGAGTTTCCGGCTTAAGAAGCATACAGGGAAGGGAGTACCATCATGGTATTGTAGTAGCACCGCACCTAAGCCAGTATTGGAGGCATCAGTTCTTAAACAAAATGTTTTATTAATATCTGGAATCTTAAGTATAGGGTCTTTCGAAAAGATACCTTTAATCTCATTAAACTTTCCCCGAGCTATGTCGGAAAGTTCAAGAGGTTCCTTCACAGACTTTTTAAGGAAGTCGGATAAGATGCCTGTAAGATCAGTAAGGTTCGGGATAAACCGTGCATAAAAATTTACAGAACCAAGAAAGCTACGCATGAGCTTCTTGGTTTTGGGGAATTTAAATTCTAATAAAGCTTTGATCTTACTGGGGAGAGGCTGCAGAGAGTTATTAGAAAGTATCAGTCCAAGATATCTAATCTTCTTATACCCAAGGAAGCATTTCTTTGGCTTGGCAGTGAGGCCACGTGAGCGTAACCTACGCAAAACTGATGTTAATGTTTGGATATGTTCGCCCCACGTGGATGTCATTACGTAAATGTTATCCAAATAAACTGAAACATTTGGCATATTACCCAAGACCTTTCTCATCAGTCTCACGTAGGTAGCACAGGCAGTTACCAAACCGAAGGGCATAGTTCTATACTGCATCAGTCCTTGGTGTGTAGGAAAAGCGGTGTACTGCTTAGAAGAAGGATCTAACATTACTTGATGATATGCCTGCGCAATATCAATCTCTGAAAAGAAGGAAGAGTCATAAAATTTGTGTAGATCGCTATCTATTAAGGGCATAGGCTCAGCATCCCACCGAGTTATAGCATTAAGGCCTCTGAAGTCAATAGCAAGTCTATATGAATTATCCTCCTTCTTAACCATGACTACTGGTGAACAGTATGAAGATACTGAAGGTTCAATGATCTTTAGTTTTAATAATTTGTCTACCTCTCGGTCAAATGCATCCCTGAGGTGAACTGGAACTGGGTATAATTTTCGTTTGATAGGATTGTCCGTCACTAAGTCAATCTTATGGACTACCGTGGAGGTAACACTTGGAATATCAGTAAAGACGTCTGAAAAGTTGCACATTGAAGTAGTTCATGTCTCTTATGGTCATCCAAAGATTCATTAATATTAATGTTGGTTGCGCCCGAGTGGTCAAGAGTCGCCAAGTCATGTAGTTCTTCATCATAGTCTAAGTTAGAGGTGTCAATTACGCACACCTTACATTCTTCAGTTGTATCAAGTTCGTGTGGAAAAACTAAGTCAAAGTTATTAAGGCAGTTAACCGAATTTCTTCGGTAATATTTCTTAAGGATGTTGATAAGATAAAGCTTAGGTTTCCCCTTGACTTCTATGAGGTAGTCAACTTTCCCACAAATTTTTAATACTTTATATGGACCTTTCCATACTACTAATAATTTATTTGACTTGATCGGCAAAAGTACAAGAACTTCATCCCCTACTTTAAAACTTCTCCTCTGACTTTTGGAATCAAAATAGGTTTTGTACTGGTCCATTGACAAGCTTAGGTTTTTCGAAACTATGTCAGAGGTCTCCTCAAGTTTGGATCTAAGGTCAAGGAGAAACTGGTAAGAAGACTGAACCTCAGCATTTACCTCCTCATTAGTCCATAAGTCATGAAGGATGGACAATGGGCCTCTGGCCTGTCTACCATAGAGAAGTTCAAAAGGTGAAAACCCCAAAGAGTCACTGGAACTTCCCTCATGGCAAACAAAGCACAGGGTAGGTAACGATGCCACTCCTTAGGTTTAAGGAGCAAAGTTTCCTTAAAATGGACTTGAGAATCGAATGCTGGCGCTCAATCCTCCCATTACAGCTGGGATGATAGGGTGTGGTGAAGAGAGGCTTCACTCCCAGAAGTTGGTATAGATGTTGCATTAAGTCAGATGTGAATTGTGTCCCACGGTCAGACAAAATTTCTCTAGGGATGCCCACTCTGGAGAAGATGGACAAAAGGGCTTCAGCCACCTCTGTAGTGGTTATGGTCTTTAAGGGTGTGCCTTCAGGGAAACTCGAAGCATAATCAACTAATGTTAATATATATCTATGTCCCCCAGATGAAAGTGGAGATAAAGGACCAACGATGTCAATAGCTACTCTTTCAAAAGGTACCATAAAGACTGGCATTTTGACCATAGGTACTCGCCTGGTACCTCGGGAGGATGACAGTTGGCAAACTTTACACGATCTACAATAGGTAATGATATCTGAGGACATTTTTGGCCAAAAATAGGTTTCCCTAATTTTATTTAAGGTTTTACGATGCGAGAAATGTCCGGCCACTGGCAGGTCATGAGCCATTTTAAGAACAGTCTCTCTGCATTGACTTGGAACAACTAAGATGGAATAGTCTGTCTCGTCTGAATTTAATTTGAATACTGACTTGTACAAGAGGAGTCCTTCGATATATCTAAAGGCTTAAAGTCAGGGAAAATCAAAGGATGGATAGTAGAAGAAGCCTGGGCTTTGGTCTGAGCCCTAGTCAAGACATTTATGGTATCGGAGGTGATATCTTCACTTTCATCTAACAAGTGAACCGGTGATCCTACTACCTCGCTTTCGAGAGTATCATCACTGGTTTTTAATCCCACATGAATCTCACGAGACATTGTCTCATCTGAACTTTCGAGGGACTTCTCTGACTCTACAGAAAGAGGATCTGAAACACCTATGTCCATCTTTTGTGATGAAAGGTCAACCTCAGAAGGAAGAATGGCACCTCTTACATTACCTATTAGTACGGAGCAAGAAGTGATGGGAGCTAATACGGCTTCAGACCAACCTTTGAACCATTTAGACCTAATGTAACAACGGATGGTAGGAAAAGTGTCCGTACGGCCCAAGCAGTCTGAAAGTATAGCAGAGGAATGAGTTTCTTTAAGGTTAGGGAACAGCTTATCAGAAATGACTATACATGTGCATCCAGTGTCTCGTAAAATGGTAGATACATTAAGTCCATTAACTGTTCCTGAACAGAAGGGTGCTTGGTCATTAGTCTTTAAAACATCTTCCAACTTTCTGGACCTTCTTAGAAGGACAATCTGGACGTTTATGTCCCTTAACGCCACACAAATGACAAACAGGAATAAAAGAAGTCATTTTACTTTCCACTAGAGGCTTTGATTTCTTAAGGTCTGATGAACCCTTGCCCTTAGGGTTCGATCCCTTTAGGTCTTTATAGGAATTGTGAGCCTCAGCATACAGGTCAGCAGCCTCAGCAACTTCCTCAGCTTTAATCAGGTTACGTTCTCTGATGAATGTTCGTATCTGATGGGGAAGAGCTGTCAGGAACTGGTCAGCAACCATGAAGTCTCTAAGAGATTCATAACTGTGATCAATTCCTGAACTCTCTATCCAAAAGTCGAACAAACGAAAGAGTGTTACCTGTAACTGCTGAAAGTTCTGGCCAGGCTGTAAGGTGGCATACCTGAAATCTTTCCTGTAAGAATTAGTGGTTTTTTTTGATATGCTTTAAGGATTGCCTTCTTCAGTAGGTTATAATTATATATGATGTCTTGCGACAAAGTTGCATAGATATTCAAGGCTGTACCAGAAAATAACATTCCTAACCTGGTAGCCCAGGTGTCAGCAGGCCATTCACAGAGGGTAGCGGTATTTTCAAACCTGATAATGTATGAAGTTATGTCTTCCCCCTCTGTGAAGGGAGGTAAATTAGGTGTTGGAATATGTGCACTAGCTGCACGATGTTCAATTACACCTTCCTCTAATTGTTGTTGTGTAAGAGTTAACTTTTTATTCTCTAATTCAAGGCGAGATATTTCGTGCTCGCGATCCTTTTCTCTCTCTATTAACTCATGTTCTCTAGCTTTTTCCTCAACTTCTCTATCCTTTGCTCTTTCCTCAAGTTCTCTTAATTTAACCTGTTCCTCATGTATCTTAGCTTGTTCCTCACGTATTTTAGCTTGTTCCTCACGTTCCCTATCCTTTGCTCTTTCCTCAAGTTCTCTTAATTTAACTTGTTCTTCACATCACCTTTCGGGGGGGGGGGGGAGAAGGAGGGGAAGGGATAGCGGGAGCTAGACTTACCCTACCTTAACAAGCAGCCGGCAGTCAAACTATTACTATATACTCCCTCTCTACTCCTATCTATTGAACTTTTCCTTCACACCCAGCACCGGTACACCAGTGGTTCCTTGATTCTTTGTACCCAGCACCGGTACACCAGTGGTTCCTTGATTCTTTGTACCCAGCACTGGTACACCAGTGGTTCCTTGTTCTTTGTCCCAGCACGGTAACCAGGGGTTCCTGATTCTTTGTCCCCAGCAGGTCCCCGTGGTTCCTTGATTTTTTGTACCCACCTGGTAGCCAGTGGTTCTTTGTTGGTCCCCAAAACCGGTACGGCAGGGTTCCTTGTGTTGAACCCAGAACCGGTACGCCGGGGTTCCCTTGATTGTTGATCCCAATCCCGGGTACCCCAGGGGGTTTCCGGGTTGGTACCCCCCCGGGTACGCCATGGTTCCTTCTTAAAACCAGCACCGGAACGCCAGTGGTTCCTTGATTTTTGATCCCCAACACCGGCGCCAGTGGTTCTTCTTTTTTTGGTACCCAGCACCGGTACACTTTTGGTTCCCTTGATTATACCCAGCACCGTTACCCCCGGGGTTCCTTGATTGTTGAACCCGCACCGGACGCCAGTGGTTCCTTGTTGTTTTGGTACCCAGCACCGGTAACCTTTGGGTTTCCCTTGATTGTTGATACCGAGCCCGGTACGCCATGGTTTCCTGATGTATCCGACCATAACAATGGTTCCTTGAGGGTATTGCCCCGGTCCCCCATTTCCCTTGTTGTTGATACCCAGCACCGGTATGCCAGGGGTTCCTTGTTGTTGGACCCAGAAAAGGTAGCCGTGTTCCCTTTGATTGTTGCCCTAGCACCGGTACGCCAGTGGGGTTCCTTATTGTTGTACCCAGCCCCGGTACCCCCGGGGTTCCTTGTTTTTGATACCCAGCCACCGGACCCCCAATGGTTCCTTGATTGTTGATCCCCGCACGGTACGCCAGTGGTTCCTTGATTTTGATCCTAGCACCGGTCGCCAGTGTTCCTTGATGTTGATACCACACCGGTACCCCAGTCGTTCCGATTGTTGAAACCCAGCACCGGTACGCCAGTGGTTCCTTGATTGTTGATACCCAGCACCGGTACGCCAGTGGTTCCTTGATTGTTGATACCCAGCACCGGTACGCCAGTGGGTTCCCTTGATTGTTGGTCCCCACCCCGGTACCCCAGGGTTAAATTGTTTCTTGGTACCCAGCACGGGTACGCCAGTGGTTCTTTGTTGGTACCCAGAACCGGTACGGTAGTGGTTCCTTGATTGTTGATACCAAGCACCGGTACGCCAGGGGTTTCCTTGATTGTTGTACCAAACCCGGACCCGGGGGGTTCCTTGATTTTGGTCCCCAGCACGGGTACCCTTTGGGTTTCCCTTGTTTTATACCAGCCCGTTACGCCAGGGGTTTCCTTTGATATTTGATCCCCCGCCCTGTAGCCAGGGGTTTCCCTTGATTTTTTGGTACCACCCCGGGTACACCATTGGTTCTTGATTTTTGATCCCCCACAGCGGTACCCCGGTGGTTCCTTTTTATCCAGCACCAGTACACCGTGGTTCCTTGATGGTATCTAGCCCCGGTACGCCGTAGTTCTTGATTGTTGGCCCAAGCACGGACCAGTGGTTCCTTGACTTTTGGGTTCCCAGCCCGGGTAGCCAGGGGTTTCCCTTGATTTTGGTCCCAGCCCCGGTACACCGTGATTCCTTGATTTTTATCCCTAGCACCGGTACGCCAGGTTCCTTGATTATTTGATACCCACCCGGTAGTCAGGGGTTTCCTTGATTGTTGATCCCCAGCACCGGTACCCCAAATTTTTCCCTTTTGTTTTTGATACCCGCACCGGTACGCCTGGTTCCTTGTTTGTTGTTTTACCTAAAAACCGGTCGCCCAGTGGTTCCTTGATTTTATACCCAGCACCGGGTACCCAGGGGTTCTTGATTGTTGACCCCCAGCCCGGTAGCCAGGGGGTTTCCCTTGATTGTTGGTACCCCACCGGAAAACCCCCCCCCCCCCCCCCCCCCCCCCCCCCCCCCATTTTCCCCCCCCCCGCCAGTGGTTCCTTGATTGTTGGTACCCAGCACCGGTACACCATTGGTTCCTTGTTTGTTGATACCAGCACCGGTAGCCAGGGTTCCCTTTGATTCCAGCGCCATACACCAGGGGTTTCCCTTGTGGTTTGCCCGGTACCCCCTGGCTCTTTATTGTTGGTCCCCCACCCCGGGTTTTTCCAGTGGACCCTTGATTGTTGGTACCCACCCCCCCGGTACGCCAGGGGTTTTTCTTGATTTTGGTACCCGCACCGGAAACCCCAAGTGGTTCCTTAATTGTTGGTACCCAGCACCGGTACCCCATGTTCCTTGAGGGACCAGCCCCGGACGCCAGTGTTCCCTTGATTTTTGGGTCCCCAGCACCGGAGGGCCAGTGATTTGATTTTTGATCCCCAGACCGGTACCCCATGGTTTTTGATTGTTTTACCTAGCACCGGTAGCATGGTTCCTTGATGATCCCAAACCCGGTCCCCATGGTTCCTGGTTGTTGACCCACCCCCCCGGTACCCCAGGGTTTCCTTGATTGTTGATACCCAGCACCGGTCGCCAGGGGTTTTGTTTTGCTGGTACCCGACCGGTATGCCAGTGGTTCCTTGATGGTACCCAGCCCCGGCCGCCACTTTCCTTGTGGTACCCAGCACCTACGCCGTGGTTCCTTGATTGGGGGTAACCGACGGTACGCCGGGGTTTTCCTTGTTTTTTTTTTTCCCCCGCCGGGTACGCCAGGGGTTTCCTTAACCCGCCCGGTAGCCAGGGTTCCTTTTGATACCTAGCACCGGTACGCCAGGGGTTTCCTTGATCCCTAGCCCCGGTCGCCAGGGGTTTTCCTTTCCCTAGCCCCGGGTACGCCAGCGGTTCCTTGATTGTTGGACTCAGCCCTGTACGCCAGGGGTTTCCTTGTTTGTTGGTACCCAGTGGGGTCCCCAGGGGTTCCTTTGATTGTTGGTCCCAGCCCCGGTACGCCCAGTGGTTCCTTGATTGTTGGTACCCTTTCCCGGGTACGGCAGGGTTCCCTTGTTGTTGGTACCCACACCGGTACCCATTGGCCCCTTTGATTTTTGGTCCCCCGGCCCGGTACCCCTTGGTTTCCTTTGATTGTTGGTCCCCGCTCCGGTACCCAGGGGTTCCTTAATTGTTGGTACCCAGCACCGGACGCATTTTTTTCCTTGTTGTGGTACCCAACACCGGACGCCTGGTTATGAGGGTCCCCAGCCCAGTCCCGCAGTGGTTCCTTTGATTGTTGGTCCCCAGCACCGGTACTCCAGTTTCCTTGATGATACCAGCCAGTACACCACGGGTTCCCTTTTATTTTTGGGTACCCCACCGGTGCCAGGGGTTCCTTATTTTTGGTCCCCAGCACTGGAAACGCCAGTGGTTCTTTTTTGGTACCAAACCGGTATGGAGCGGTTCCCTTGATTTTGATCCCCGAACCGGTTACGCCCAGTGGTTCAAATTGTTGGTCCCAGCACTGGTACCCATGGTTCCTTGATTATACCCCACCGGTACGCCGTGGTTCCTTGATTTTGGTACCCAGCACCGTCCCACCATTGGTTCCTTGTTTATACCCAGCCCCGGGTTACGCCAGGGTTCTTGATTGTTATCCCCGCACCGGTCGCCGGGGTTCCTTGATTGTTGGAAACCCGCACCGGTAAACCCATTGGTTCCTTGATTACCCCCAGCCCGTTACCCCCAGGGGGTTCCTTGATTGTTGATCCCAGCACCGGTACCCCCAGGGTTCCTTGATTGTTGGTACCCAGCCCGGTACACCATTGTTTCCCTTTGATTATACCCAGCACCGTTACCCCCAGGGGTTTCCTTGATTTTGATACCCAGCACCGGGGGAGGGGTTCCTTGATTGTTGATACCAAGCACCGGTACGCCAGTGGTTCCTTGATATCCAGCACCAGTACACCAGTGGTTCCTTGATGGCATCTGGCACCGGTACGCCTGTGGTTCCTTGATTGTTGGTACCCCCCGGTTCCAGGTTTTTTTTGTTGTTGGTACCCAGCACCGGTATGCGTGGTTCCTTGGTTGTTGGTACCCAGCACCGGTACACCAGTGGTTCCTTGATTGTTGGTACCCAGCACCGGTACGCCAGTGATTCCTTGATTGTTGGTACCCAGCACCGGTACGCCAGTGGTTCCTTTGTTTTGTTGGGCCGCACCGGTAGCCAGGGGTTTCCCCTGATGGTCCCCAGCAGGGTAGCGTGGTTCCTTGATTGTGGTACCCAGCCCCGGGTCCCCAGGGGGTTCCTTGATTGTTGGACCCACACCTTACGCATTTGATTCCTTGTTTGTTGGTACCCAGCCCGGCCCCAGTGGTTCCTGTTTGTTGGTCCCCCAGCACCGGTACACAGTGGTTCCCGATTGTTGGTACCCAGCACCGGTACGCGTGGTTCCTTGATTGTTGGTACCCAGCACCGGTACGCCAGTGTTTCCTTGATTGTTGGTACCCAGCACCGGTACGCCAGTGATTCCTTGATTGTTGGTACCCAGCACTGGTACGCCAGTGATTCCTTGATTGTTGGTCCCCAGCCCCGGGTGCCAGTGATTCCTTGTTTTTGGTACCCAGCCCCGGTACGGGGTTGGTTCCTTGATTTTTGGGTGCCCAGCCCCGGGGTACGCGAAGGGGTTCCCTTTTGATTGTTGGTGCCCGCACGGTACGCCAGGGTTCCTTGATTGTTGGTGTCCACACCGGTACCCGTGGTTCCCGATTGTTGGTCCCCAGACCTGTAGCCAGGGTTCCTTGATTTTTGGTACCCAGCACCGGGTACGCCAGTGGTTCCTTTGATTGTTGGTCCCCAGCCCCGGTCCCCAGGGGGTCCTTGATTGTTGATACCCAGCACCGGAAACCCCAGTGGGTTCCGTGATTGTTGGTACCCAGCACCTTTTAAAACCAGGGTTCCTTGATTGTTGTACCAAGACCGGTACGCCAGTGGTTCCTTGATATCCAGCACCAGTGGTTCCTTGATGGTATCTGGCACCGGTACGCCAGTGGTTCCTTGATTGTTGGTACCCCGCACCGGTATCCCAGTGGTTCCTTGATTTTTGGTCCCACCCCCGGCGCGTGGTTCGTTGATTGTTGGTACCCGCCCCGGTTGCCCATGGTTTTGATTTTTGGCCCAGCACCGGTACGCCGTGATTCCTTGATTGTTGGGTATAGCCCCGGGTTAGCCAATGGTTCCTTGATTGTTGTTGTCAGCACCGGTACGCCGTGGTCCTTGATTGTTGGACCCAGCACCGGTACCCCAGGGTTCTTTGATTGTTGGACCCAGCACCGGTACGCCAGGGGTTTCCTTGATTTTTGGGTCCCAGCCCCGGGTACGCCAGGGGTTTCCTTTTTGTTGTACCCAGCACCGGTACCCAGGGGTTTCCTTGTTTTTGTACCCACCCCGGCGCCAGTGGTTCCTTGATTGTTTGGTACCCGCCTGGTACTCCAAGATTTTTTTATTACTTCCCCAGCACCGTTCCACGGGTTTCCCTTTTAAACCCATTGGGGATCTACTCTGAAAAACAAAGTTTTTTGCTTCGGGGGTCCCTAAACCCGTGGGGCCCCAGAGTGTTTAGACCCTTTGCTTAAAAATTTATGGTCTACTTTTTTAAGAAGGGGTTTGGGAAGGGGCCTGCATAACAGTTCAGGCTTCAGGGCCCCCAAAAATGTAGGTCCGGGGCCTTTTTTTCCCTTGTCTCATTTGGCACTTCAAAATGAAATGAGAAGGTTTAGTGCTGAAAATTAAATAGCCCCTTTGGTCAGTTTTGGGCACTGTGCATGAGGGGTTTGCAGACAGGACCCTGGAAAATAATGAAAGATGTCAGTTCCCCCCTCCAAAGAAAGGCTAAATCTCCTAAACATATGCAAATGCCATTTTGAGACCTGAAAATCTTTCATCAAAAAAGTGATATAAGTCAGTGGAGGACACTGCTACGATCAAACCAAATTTCCCTTTGGGAAAGGGAACGGGGCAAATCTGTGAAGCCCGTACATGTGACAGTTACGGCCAATAGACAACGTGATTCTTTAGCCCGGAAGAAAAAATTAGTGGCAAGAAATATCATGTGCCATCGCTTAGCCCTTATGGGCCGTAAAACAGAACTGTGGCTGACTCAGAGCACAAATAAGCTAGGACGAATGATTAACATCATTTTTTTTTCAGACTCCGGGTTTTAAAAAGACGAACAAGAAAATCCCGTTTGTTGTGGTTTTTCCTAAATTATAAAAATTGTAGAGCAGAATCTAGTTAGTGACGTATTTAAGGGCCCCCAGACCCCTTCCAAGCAGTTTAAAAAGACCCCGAAATCAAAAAACTTCTTGAAAGGATTTCAAACCCGGGGCCCAAACATACTGTTGCTAATAACCTCAATTTGCTCTAAAAAGGAAGTTTGTAGAAGACTGTAACAACAGGGGAAAAAGTCTAGGTGTTAGTGTAGAGAAAAGTCTCACACGGTGAATATTAAAATCTGCAGTAAATTTTCCTTAAGCCAAAATAGCAAACCGACCAGACTATAAAAACTTTTACTAATCCAAAAAATGAATCTGCATGAGGATAATGGTGTAAAAAAAATAATTAAACCCCAATCTAAAAGGGTTCAAGGTCCATACAATAGTCTTAGAGCAAAATGCAACCAGTTTTTTAACAAATTCAAAATTTAAAGCAAAAAAAATTAATTAGGATCATTTTCGAACCTTATGAAATACGCCCCAGGAAAAATATTTACATAAGCCTAACCAGTACTGGAAAGCATGACTCACCCGCATGAGGTTGCTCCAGACACTTACCTTTAAAAAAAAAAAAAAAAAGATGCAAGTTAGGCGTTCCAGCGTAGGGGGAAAACGGAGAATTTCAGAACTCAGGGAAAAGACTTTTTTTCAGAACGAAATGAAAAAATAGCGAAGGAAAAAGGAAAAACTGGATCAAACTGAAGCAACATACAAGGGCCCCTAAGAAAAGAAAGCCAAAACGACATTGAAAGAATCCTAAAAAATTTTTTTATACGCAAAAAATTTTTGGGGAAAAAACCCCATCTAGATTTGTCCTTGTTAAAAGATGGAAATGCACTCACGACAACATTAAAAACGAGTGAAAAAACTGAAGTTACAGTATGATTGTGCATTAAGGAGTCATTAGTTTTAACTAAAAATTAACAATCCATGCGTTTTTCCGGTGAGCTCAAACTCTCCGGGTCCCCCCTTTTTTTAATATGACTCTAACCCCTCTTGCGCTGTTGGCCCTTGTGGTTTAGCGCTTTTTTTTTTTATATTAACCCTCTCGACTTTTAAAAAAACCTTTTATTGGTGCCCCTGCACTCTGGCCCAGACCAGATTCATGGAGTCAAAATTCATCAAAACTGAGGGAAAACACTAATTTTTGGTTTGAATATTCTAACTCCCCCCTGATAATAATTGGGGAGAAGTTTGGACACAGGATCATCCGCAGACCTTTAAAAAAACGCATCCCCACTCAACGGAGGGACCAATACAGTAATTGCAAAAAATATGTGGGCCGATAGCGTCGATGTCTTGCTCAGATTTTTTTTTTTCAGCTTCATTTTCAGGTTTTAAAAGCTGTTACCGTCTTTGTTCATTTCAGTGCCCAAACCCTATAGGGTATCTACACCCCCGGGATGCGATGCACAGTCTATCAACCCCGCAGGTCTCATTTACGATAGTAACAGGGGAAACAAGTGTAAAGGAAAAATCCCCCGTTTCCCCCCCCCCTTCCAAGGGGGCCGAACCCCGGGCCCCCAGTAGGAGCTAAAAGCGCTACAAGGGCCCAGATAGTGGGCTTAAGCAAAACTCTAGTCACAGCATCGCAATAGTTGCATAAACCCAGGGGGCATGGATTTAGGTAGGCGCTCCTGTCTTTAATTACGATATTGTCTATATTTTCTTAGATAAGTGAAGACAATCAAAATACAGATGTAGTGTACACAGACTTTTTCAAAAAACCCGCAAGGAACTGGGGTAATAGCTCATAAAATTCGTGCTAAGAAATACTAAAATTTCGACCTGATGGGTATTTTAATTTTCTAACAAAATAGAAACCCAAAGTGAAAAAGTGACAGAGGAAATCGGAGACTGCCAAGTGAAAAGTCTTGTTTCCCCAAAGGGGCCGTATTGACCCCCGTTCTCTTTTTCATTCCCATACTCGCATGAAAAGTAAATCTATCAATGTATCATCCTTGTCAGACATATTAGACTGTTTTAAGATGGTATCCCTCGCGCGTTCACATCTAATCTCCAAGCTGATATAAACAAACTTCCGTGGGCCCCCTGCAATATTTATGTCCGCAAGCTCTAAATTATTGGGACATTTTAAGTCCGTCGTTAAGTCCCGGAATGTAAACGAAAAAATACATTACAGTTAACATCTGAAAAATTCCATGGGGTTTTTCCCATACAGCTCATTCCCCACGAGCTGAGTAGGTGCAAGTTACCCCCCGTGAAGCGCAGTCTCCTAAGAGCAAAATTTGGTAAAATGTTTAAACGACCAACGGACTTTTCGATACCTTCTTCATACATAAAGGGTTACCCAAAATCCCCGGTTGTCCTCAAGAGAGTTGTTTAAATCAAGTCAAAAATTTTGATCAGGGCCGGGGTTGGTGAAAACATTGGGCTTAGCACCCGAAACCGAATGATCAGGCTGTTTGGGGGTTTGCCGCAACGCTGATCCCACCCCGGGGGGCCCGGTCTGAAACCGGGGTGCAGGGGGACTGACCCTCGGGGAAAATTATCCAGGGAGACGGGTAACCCCCCATCAGGAAAAAATGGCCTGTGTCCTGACAACAAAAACACCACTCCCTGGGTGAAGGTTTGTTATTTAAAAAAAATACAAATTTTAAAATCACTGCGGGGGGGTGCTCATAACCATATTGTAACCAGTTTCCCGTAAAGAATTTGATGTAAAAATTCCTCTTTTTTAATGAGTTTATTCCCCGTGACTGTGTGAGGGAGCGGGGGCGGCCTTTTTTTTCTTTGTTTCTATTTGTTTTCTTCCCAAAGAAAGATTGTTTGGTTACCTTTTTTTTGGGAAATTAATATGAACTGTTGTAGAAAATACTTTGCTTGAGGAAAGTGAGGAGCAGGGGGTTGTGATGCAACACTTTTCAAACTGATGTTGTACATCACAGGGTCTGCAACATGATTTGTACACACAGGATCTGCAACAGATGTGTACATCACCGGGGGCTGCAACCTGTGTTGTACATCACCGGGGCGCAAAACGATGTTGTACATCACAGGGTCTGCCAAAAATGATGTCATCACACGGGGCTGCAACACTGATGTTTAAACACACGGGTCGCAACACTGATATTTAATTACCCAGGGCTGCAACACGTGTTGTACTCACCCGGGTCGAACCTGTTTTACCCACGGGGCGCAACACTGATGTTGTAATCACAGGGTCTGCAACATGATGTTGTACATCACACGGGTCTGCAAATGATGTTACATCACACGGGGCTGCAACACTGATGTACATCCCCACGGGTCGAAAAACCCGTGTACACACGGGTCTGCAAACTGATTACATCACACGGGGCTGCAACAGATTAACACAACGAGTCTGCAAAACTGGTACTTACTGGGTCTTAACACGTTTTTACTCACACGGGTCTGCAACACTTATTGTACATCAAAGGGTCTGCAAACTGATGTTGTAATCCACGGGGGCTGCAAAAGATGTTGTACATCACACGGGTCTCAACACTGATGTTGTACATCACACGGGGGCGCCAAATGATGAATCAACGGGCCTGCAACAGTGAGACTTAATGGGGCTGTAACACGTTGTACATCACCGGGTCTGCAACACTGATATTTTACATTACCCCGGGGCCCTGCAACCTGAAATTTTAAATTACCCCGGGCTGCAAAATGATATTGTCATTCCCCCGGGTCAACATTTATTGTACATTTCCAGGTCTGCAACACAGTTTTACCACGGGTCTGCAACACGATGCTGTACTCAAGGGGCTGTAACCTGTGCATCACACGGGTCTGCCCAAAACGTGTACATTACCCAGGCGCAACAAGATGCATCACACGGGGCTGCAAACTGATGTACATAAAAGGGTCTGCAACACTGATGTACACACCGGGGGCTGCAACACGTTTTCATCACACGGGTTCAACGCTTTATGTACATTTCCAAGGTCTGCAACAAGATTACACACGGGGCTGCAAAACCCGATGTACATCACACGGGTCTGCAACATGATGTTATTTTCCATGTTGCAACCTGATATTGTACCACTTTGGGGCTGCCGCACTGTGTAATGTCTCCCAAAACTGATGTATATCACTGATCGCAAACTGAGTACATGTTATGCAGCACTGTACATATTGGCTGCAAACTACATCACATGGGTCGCAACACTGTTGTACATCACTGGGGCTCAACACTGTACATCCCCTGGGGCTGAACACTGTTGTACATCACTGGGTCGCAAAAAAGTAATCCAGGGGCTGCAACACTGTTGTCAACATGGGGCTGCAACATGTTTTACATCACATGGGTCTGCAAAACCCGTTGTACATCACATGGGGTCTGCAACTGTAATCACTGGGTCTGCAATATTTATGTACATTACATGGTCTGTACACTAAGTATATCACCTGGTCTGCAACACTGATGTACATTACATGGGTTGAAAAAGAATTACAAGGATCACTAAAAAAATGCTAACAAGAGCCACAGCACTGAACATCACAAGTCACTGCAAAACTGCACATTACAAGAACCATAGGCAACCCCACCTCGAAGTCACTGCAAAAACTAATATCACAAGAGCCCAACAACACTGCACATACAAGTACTGTTACACTGCTATCACAAAAACCCCAGAATACTGCGCAACCGACAGCCCCCCCAAAAGTCTAACACACAAAAGCCATGCAACATGCACATCCAAGTCGCTGCAACACTATACATCACAAAGTTACTATAATTCAAACTGCTTCTTTGACCTGTGTTAAAATTTTATTCCTAAAATTTTAAAACTTTAAATTTCCCGTTGACTCCATTTTTGTTACGAAGTGTTAATGTGTTTCGTTTCAAAAATTTATCTGTAAAATATTTATTAGTTCGGTTTTTGGTTTAAACCTGTCGACCCCGTCCCTTTACCCTGGTTGGTTAAAGGGGTTTTTTAAAAACCCATCGATACACGAGGGTCTTAGTGCTGACCCTGACCCGGTCACCCGCCGTCAAAAACATGTCTAGCTTGATAACTGAAGGGCCAATATCAGACAGTGGGTACTTCAAGAAAAGAGTGTTAATGAACTGGAAATACGATGTTATTTAGTGCTTATGACCCGGTTCTGCCCCTAGGTTCTAAGCCAAAAATTTGTCTAAAAACAGAGATCTGTGGGAAGCAGGTAAGCGGGCCCCCCTTTTCTGTCGAGTACCTCGTTGATTAGAGGCTACTGAGAGAGCCCAAAGTAACACGGGTTTCGGTATTCCCCTGTCTTCAAGGGGGTAAGAGAGAGCCCAAAGTCAACCTGGCTTAGATTTTTCCTGTATTCAGGGCTATGGAGAGCCCAAAGTCAACACTGATTACGGGGATTCCATGTACAGTTTCAGAAAAGGAGCTGTGTACACAAGAGCACCTTTGGTGACGTTTTCAAAAAATTTTTGGAAAGCAGTGTTAAGGAACTGAAGTACACTGCATGATGTGGGGGTGAAATAACTGCGGGAAGGGGTGGCCCCAAAAAATAGAACCTTTTCAGTGAGCACGGATTTGCCCCCCCTCCCCCCACAATACCAAAAAAAATACCCTGAAGGTTAAATACTTACGAGGTTTTAATAGTCCCTTTTCGCTTAATACGCCCTCAGCCCTTTAAGAAGACCCACAAATTTTTGAGTGTTGGGGAGGAATTAAACGTGCCTCATGTAGAGCAGCCTCCAGGGTGTGGGATGGAAATGATATCCTTGCCCAGTAAACTTCGTTTTGCTATTGACCCGGGTTCTCAAATAGGGTTTAGGCTGGGAAAAATTGTTGGCCAGTCATTAAAGAACCTCACTTTACAGTCCCAAATCCCCTGAAATACAGATTTGGCGGTTTTTAACGGTTGCATGTCCCGCATAAAAAAAATAGCCCCACATTTTTCAAAGCCTCAGGTAAATTTCCCACAATTCCAGGTAATTTGCTGGTTTATTTTGGTTTTTGGGGAAGCCCAATGAGTTCAACATTGAGCACTGAAAAATCCCCCAAAATGAGGAGTCTGGGTGTTTGGGTGGTCCCACAGTGAGCTGGTTATGGGTCATCCTTGGGTGTACCGTTCCCCCCCAGTTCGGAGACGTGAAGGTTGCTTCATCACTCCAAAGTACTTCAGACCACTATTGAGGATTCCAGTGAAGACATTTCTTTGTATAATCCAACCTACGTTTCTTCTGTGGCTTGGAGAGGATCCGTTTCTTAATCTGGCGGTGACTACTGTAGCCCAGTTCTCTCACACGTCTGTTAACAGTTTTTACAGACACCTCTGAGACAAGATGCGGGTTCTTTTCTTTCAATTCTCTAGCAGTTATCGTAGGTGTACTCTCTAACTGCTTCTTAAACACAGCTAAGGTATGAACAGATGTCTTCTTCGAGGGGCCAGGCCAAGGTTTGGCACACGGTAACTCAACACCCACACCAGCCATGAAAAGCTGCACCCAGTTCCTCACTGAACGCTCACACTAATATTCTCCACTATTTCTTTCGTCTTGTGCCCAGCTTTGTGAAGCCCTATGATTTGAGCTATAGTTTCAGGTGTTAAAGACTTCTTTTTACCCATAATCAAACATGTATAGCCCCAAAACCAAAGGGAACACCGGACAAAACATGGGGCAGATGAGAGAGAAAAGTGCAACACTTCCTCTCACCACAGCAGCCGGCAGATGAGAGAGAAAAGTGCAACACTTCCTCTCACCACAGCAGCCACGTGAGCACTGAGTGTGGCAGCAGGCCGTAACTTCATGCTAATGGCTGCTACCAGTCATAATGCACTGACGAAAAGAGACCTCCCTGTATGGTAGGCCTTTGATTTTCGTCAGGGCATTATGCCGGCATAATGCTGTGACTAGCACTATATCTAATAAAATGGACAAATGACCTGTCAAACGATATTAAAGATATAAGGATCTTTAGTGACTCCTGTCCTGTCCAGAACAAAAATCATCTGAGGGACTGGGTCACAACCATAACAGCTGTCCACGAGAATAACAAGCTTCAGGCAACTTCAACAACTCAAAGTACCTGTATTTGCGAAACGGTACCATGGTGAATCGTCACTAAGACTTGCCGGAGAACCAGTAAATTACATGAAGATAGAGGTAATAATCTACGATCAAGATGCCGCACTCCATTTGGACTTCAGGAGAGAAAGGGAAAGGACACCCTACTGGATCCTTCTCCAGCTGGACGATGGATCTTGGAAGCTTTCATCAGCGCAGGTGTAGGCCGTTCTGTTTGTGAATGATGTGATTGATCTTCCACTTACTTCTGAGGGAAGTAGACATAACTACAGGATCCTGCAGGCAGAAGACGTTACTGCCGATGATGATCATTTAGATGATCTCCAATATGTGATGTATTGTCACGATGGCTGTTATTATTACAGGCTGTATTTCAGTACAAAGTTTTAACTTTATTTTAACAAAACTCTTGAATGGTAATGGAAAAGGGTCAGTATCACAGGTATGTTTTTCTTAATACCTTTTAGATTGAAAAAAAAAAAATATTTTTGAAAAAGCACCAAATGTTAGGTCAGATATTTAGGTTTAACTTAAGAAAAAACAACAACTCTTGTATGTCAGGTCTTGTTGAATCTTAGTACATTGTACAGAATCTTAGTACATTGTACAGAATCTTAGTACATTGTACAAACTTCCAAAAAGCATTTTTTTTTATCTCAAAACCTTAATCTTTGACACTGGCCTTGCTAGCTAGCGCTCAGCCCTGGCTTTAACCCATAAAGCAGTGATTAAATTATCAGTGTATATACATTGAGAGACATACATCTCACTGTGCATATATTCTGCATGATCAATTAATTTTTATGAGTTTTAGTATTTTTGTAGCCATCAGTCCCGAGTATACAGATTTATTGTTAACGATCAGTATTAGTTTTTTCCACATATATTTTACCTGTTATCCATTAAATGAATCAACGCAAAAAGGGAGTGTTGGAACGTATTGAAATGTTTTTGCATATATAACCAGATGTTTTTTTAGACTCTGTATTTCCATCCTGTGAGTCATTGAAGTTAACCACGTACAAATTTGTTATGTTTGTTGCGGTTACTAATAGTGTGTTTACTTCCCCAGTTGGCCGAGCTGGAGCAGCGAGTGGTGGAGGCTGAGGCCAGGGCGGAGGAGGCCGAGGAGAAGGTACGTGTCCTCTTCTTGTTTTTAGCAAGACTTAGACATGTCATGAACGTGTCCTTGTTCTTAGCAAGGTTCAGATATGACTTAGGCATGTCCTCTGTCCTGGACGTGTGTGGAATTCATCATGGTGTGTAATACATGCGCACCTCTCTTCATCTGTTCCTCTGATGTGCACACGAGAAAGGACAGAAGTGGGTCAGATATGTTAGTTATCTTTTTAAAGTCTGAACACGAAACGAGATGATCGCTATTGTCTATTACTGTAAAATCTCTCCCTCCCAATCTCACGAGAAAGGTAAACAGTTGGCATGTAATATATATATATATATATATATATAATATATATATATATATATATATATATTACTGTGCTAGTCATGGCATTATTCCGCCCCTCCCCCACACACATACCATGAAAGATTATAATACATATATTTACACACTTATTGAGGTTTTAGTAGTCCTTTACGCTTAATCACATCCCTCAGCCGTTTAAGGAAGACTCTCACACATTCTTGAGGGTTTGGGGAGGTATATTATTCCATGCCTCATGTAGAACAGCCTCCAGTTGTGGGATGGAACTGATATCCTTGCTCAGTCAACTTCGTTTTGCTATTGACCAGAGGTTCTCAAATAGGGTTTAATTCTGGGGAATTGCCTGGCCAGTCATTAAAGAACCTCACTTTACAGTCCTTAAGCCACTGAACTACAGATTTGTAGGTATGACACGGTTGCACCGTCCTGCATAAAAACCATAGCCCCACACTTGTTGAACGCCTCAGGTATAAAAACCATATATATATATATATATATATATATATATATATATATATATATATATATATATATATATGGAGGTGCCATGTCTAGAACTGTCCTGGGGACCCTCATCCTCAGAGAAAAGAATAAACTTGCTTCAGGGAAAACTCAAGGTTCTCCCTGAAGCTGTTTGAAAATTTTCTCCTACCAAATATATATTATATATATATATATATATATATATATATATATATATATATTATTATATATATATATATATATAATATATATTATATATTATATATATATATTATATGTGTGTGTGTGTGTGTGTGTGTGTGTGTGTGTGTGTGTGTGTGTGTGTGTGTGTGATGAATTGTTTGAAAGGTTTGAAGATTGAGACATGCAACATATGGGAATCTCTATTCAGGAAACGTTTCGCCACACAGTGGCTTCTTCAGTCCAATACAAAGTAGATAGGTGTAAGGAGAGGAGGAGTCTTGCGAATAAGAAATTTTATAAAAAAGTTTAGAATGTGGCCTGTTACCATTTATTTCTTATGCAACAAGATTTTTGGATCAGAGTTATTTAAAGGTATTTTAGAGTCTAGGGGAAATAATTTCAACTGGGAAACTCCATAGAATAATATTCAAATTTATTAAAGTATTTAAATACAATACTTTATCTTCTCTTTGTAGTTAATGTAACTTAATACTTTGTACAATAAATTTACCATATACATTTACTTCAAAATCATGGAAATGTCACATTAATAAGGAAGTTTAATTATTCTTCCTGTAATTAAGACTTCAATAACATTTACGTCTTTGTCTTAACAAGACTGTAGACTCAAAATACAAAAGGTACAAGATTTAACAAGACCTTTGAAACTGGCCGTAAAGTATCTCTATGGATTACTGAACTGACCAAGAATATAAATATCAAAAGAATCTTTCAGAGCAATTAGGAACAAACTGAGTCAGCTCTAGAGTCCAATTCTCAAAACCATTCAAACTGTACACCGTAAGAGCCAATATACGATCAGTTGTCAGGGCTAGAGCTGGGAGCGGACTAACTACTTGCCAGTCTGTTGACGTGTCGTCAGGTTGGATCAGCTGACCCAAACGTCAGCCAGCCGGACATAAACAATTGAACAATTCACCGGATGGTTCCGAGACTTAAACTCTATATACACAAGAAATCCTACCTAACAATAATAAAATAATAGTGATAATAATAACAAAATAGTGATAATAACAAAATAGCGATAATACCATGGTATTTTTCATATATTAACATAATATAACGCCGAAAGTCTCTATTTTAGCTATAAACGGGGACTTTCGCGCTATAATATTAAGTGATGAACATATTCTCTTACATTAGTTAAATAACACAGGATGACCAATTTCGAAGATATAACAAGGATTTTGAGGTAATCAGTCCCTCAGCCTGGAGTCGATGTGTTCAGTCCATCAATCTTGTAGAATGTGTGCGCGCGTGTGTCGAATAGGTAAAATTGGTCAATTACCAAGAGCTCATTTAAAATTAAATCCTTTCTAAAATTTTCTCTTGTACGTTTAAAGATATATTTTTTCATTTATGTTCATGTAAAAATTAATAATTTTGTACCAGAACCTTAGAAAACTTACCTAATCTTATTATAACAAGCACAATTTAATTTAGCCTGGATAATTTTACAATAATTTAATATACGCAATGAAATGTATATTTTTTGTTAGGTTCAGAATGATTTTTACGATATTATTGCTTACACAAATTTTCGCTTGCCCTATTCAGCAAGTGCGTTGCTATTTAAGCCAAAATCGCAAGTTTTACGTATTCGGCACGACACTGTGTGTGTGTGTGTGTGTGTGTACTCACCTATTTGTGGTTGCAGGGGTCGAGTCATAGCTCCTGGCCCCGCCTCTTCACTGATTGCTACTAGGTCCTCTCTCTCCCTGCTCCATGAGCTTTATCATACCTCGCCTTAAAACTATGTATGGTTCCCGCCTCCACTACTTCACTTTCTAGACTATTCCACGACTTGACTACTCTATGACTGAAGAAATACTTCCTAACATCCCTTTGATTCATCTGAGTCTTCAACTTCCAATTGTGACCTCTTGTGTATGTGTCCCATCTCTGGAACATCCTGTCTTTGTCCACCGTGTCTATTCCGCGCAGTATTTTATATGTCGTTATCATGTCTCCCCTGACCCTCCTGGCCTCCAATGTCGTCAGGCCGATTTCCCTCAACCTTTCTTCGTACGACAATCCCCGTAGCTCTGGGACTAGTCTTGTTGCAAACCTTTGCACTTTCTCTAATTTCTTGACGTGCTTGACTAGGTGTGGATTCCAAACTGGTGCTGCATACTCCAGTATGGGCCTGACGTAAATGGTATACAGTGTCTTGAACGACTCCTTATTGAGGTATCGGAACGCTATCCGTAGGTTTGCCAGGCGCCCGTATGCTGCAGCAGTTATCTGATTTATGTGCGCCTCAGGAGATATGCTCGGTGTTATACTCACCCCCAGATCTTTTTCCTTGAGTGAGGTTTGCAGTCTTTGGCCATCTAAATTATATTGTGTCTGCGGTCTTCTTTGCCCTTCCCCAACCTTCATGACTTTGCATTTGGCAGGGTTAAACTCAAGGAGCCAGTTTCTGGACCAGGCTTGTAGCCTGTCCAGGTCTCTTTGTAGTCCTGCCTGATCCTCATCCGATTTGATTCTTCTCATTAACTTCACATCATCTGCAAACAAGGACACTTCTGAGTCTATCCCTTCCGTTATGTCGTTCACATATACCAAGAACAGCACAGGTGTGTGTGTGTGTGTGTGTGTGTGTGTGTGTGTATTTATATATTTATATATGTACATACACACAAAACTGCGGGCAGCCGACATTAGATCCTGCGACACATTCTCCTGCCTCAAAAGACAGAACGTTCACATTGGTTTAACCACTTAACTGTGGATGCTGGTATTCAAACGGGAGGTGGTTGAAATTAGCCTTGAGCTTACCACTTCCACGAGTGTCCTCGGATCACGAACAACACTTAGCTCTATTGGGTGTTAATATAATGCAGAGAATCCGTAGTTTGGAGATTAGGAGGAGGTGCAGGATTACCAAAACTATTAACCAGAGGAGAGGTTGTTGAGGTGGTTTGGACATTTAGAGAGGTTGGAACAAAATAGTGACTTTAAGAGTGTATAAATCTGTAGTGGAGGGAAGGCGGGGTAGAGGTCGGCCTAGGAAAGGTTGGAGGGGAGGTAAAGGAGGTTTTGTGTGCGAGAGGCTTGGATTTCCAGCAATCATGCATGAGCGTGTTCGATAGGAGCGAATGGAGACATATGGTTTTTAGGACTTGACGTGCTGTTGGAGTGTGAGCAAGGTAACATTTATGAAGATTCAGGGAAACCGGGAAGTACAGTGCCGGCACTCAGAAGGAGGGGTGTTAATATTGGAGTTTTATAACTGTAGTGTAAACACGCCTCTGGCAAGACAGTGATGGAGTGTATGGAAATGAAAGTTTTTCTTTTCCGGGTGGGAAGCGGCCGATGCGTTAAGAAAAGTAATAAAAATATTTAACAAATTACGGCATGGGTGGGGATCGATCCCGTGCTTTGGCCTGCCTCGTGGGAAGGTAGAGTTCACGATGCTCTAACCACTGGACCAACAAGCCTCAAACACCATGCACCCAGCATTACTGGGCGTGATTCATGGTGCGAGGACATACGTGGCCATGGTAAGCTCAGAGTTGTTCTCAATCTACTCCTGTTTAATTACTAGCCTTCACGAGCAGTCTGTATATTAATGAAACCACGAAAAAAGTGGTCTTGAATCATTAACGAACTGTGGCATGGCCGGGAATCGATCCCGTACGTTGATGGGACGATATTTTAATGTCCCCCCCTTTTAAACTATATTGGTAACATTTACTAGTTTCCAGGCTACTGGCACATTAACTTCTTCTGTTTGTTAAATATTATCGTTAGTAGTAAGTGACTTGGTGTAACGTAGTTACAATATTACATAAATGCCCTGGCGCCTTGGGGTAAACAGCCTGTCTAGGGGCATGTAAACTATTATACCACATAAACCAACCTAGGGATAAGCTTGTTTCTTTACAAAAGCATAAAGTAAATAATCTATTTATATTAACAGGAAGGGCACAAAAACTAACGTATATAAAAAATATACTAATAGTAAGCCATACTTTTACAACACACAACCTACCCACTACATACAAAAATCATCAAACATCAGTACACCTTTACCCAGTACTCACATTAGCACACTGCTACTAGTGGTTAAAACAGATAAACATTTATAAACAGGGAGGCTCCATGATCCCTCCCCCTTCCTTCTGCCGGCCTCTTAACCCACAGGCAAACCACTATTAACTGTACTCTTCACTACACAGGCCCCTGCACACTAGGGCCTTACAGGTAAACATGAGAGCACCAAAACCAATAAAATAACCTATGGCACAGACTTACCCAAAATCACCCCTCCCCAAACCATGACGACTTATTAGAGCCGCCACTTTCCCGGTACTGACTCAAAAATACACCTCACCTGCTCCTGTCCTCTGCTGGCTGCTCTTCAGGACTAATACCCGTCCGGTTTCAGAACAAATCCCGAAACCGACGTTACATATGGAGCGTTTTTTATACACATTTTCTATAATACTGCGTAATACGGTATCTACTTTGTTTTAAAAAACTGACATTTGTTACAGTATTCAGCTTCTCCAGACGTTTTATTATATTAGGGCTGCTAATTTCGTCAATATTTAGTTTATCAGCATCATGCTCTAAAAAGCGATATTGGGGTCTGGTGAAGTTGGTGTCATGTTCAAATGAAAATACGAACCAGAAGGTTGCGTTAAGTGCACAAGCCGTAATCCTGTTATTAATTTATTCTGCCATTATCGCTAGTTACAGGTCCCATCGTTGCTTCCCTACTGACGTATCTGAAGAACTGAATCACATCTGATGTTCTGTGCGACTCGTCTTTCAAATTCTTCAGCATCTTTTCCTATTCCCCCCTCCCCTTGGCTTTCACTCTGCAAGTGCATGTATGTACTTAGCATGGTCAGAGGGGTTACTAGTGAATTTATTGCCTATGTTTTCAACTATCCAGCCTGGCTTTTTTAATCTTTTTCACGTTTTATCTTTCTTGGTACGTTGTTATCCATAATTAGAATGTTTTTTTACATCTGCCCCCACATTTCCTCATTTCGATTCAATTAATGTTATTAATATCTCTGGACATCTTACCTAAGTTAGCTGCTATGTAACTGGGAATCATTATAGTGTTATTTAGGATATACTTTTTATTTATGGTGAACCACTTGATACTGTGGTCACTGTTTCCAAGTATATCTGCTAGCTCCCATGACTGAATAAGGTCAATCTGTGGTAGGAATAAGAAGCAAAATATTGTTGCCAGTCCATTGGCCTTTACACTGACACAGATAACAATATTTTACTAATACGTTACTGTAATGCATGAAATTACCAAGACTACACGGCATGTACTGTACAGCTGGACTTCACGTAAGCACTTTATATACCACTGCGCTCTGCAGTGGCACCACTTCCCATTACAGTGGCACTTCATGTAAATATACGACTGCATACCAGAATCTGTTACTGACTTCTACAGATTGTACTTGCTAATAACCTGTTAACCATCCAACTGATCTTGAAGGTACTTTATGCAAGAACTATTCTGCAGGCAGGAGAGAGACATGATTATATATACTTGGACAATCCTATAGAGATTAGCACCAAATGTGCACACAACCACTCCCTGGGAAAACAAGACTCGGCAGACGATACATCCCCCCAATGAAAAGCAGGGGCGCCACTAGTACGATAAGAGACAACAGAATAGGTGTTAGGGGCCCAAGACTGTTCAACTCCCTCCCAGCATACATAAGGGGGATTATCGATAGACCCCTGGCTGTCTTCAAGAAGGCTTTGGACAGGCACCTAAAGTCAGTACCTGACTTTAGGTGCCATGAGGCCTGGTCACAAACCGGACCGCGGGGGCATTGAGCCCCGAAACCTTCTCCAGGTATACAGTCAAAAATTATAATTATGTTGTATCAGCTTTTTTTTTAATGACCTGTGGTAGTTTCCATTTCCCATTTTGCTCACGTTTGCTGTGTTGGTCCTTAATGTTTATTTGCTCGTTCCTCTTTTTCTGCAGTGTTTTTATCTACAGTTTCATGACTCGTTTATCTTAGTTCAACATGTTTCTTCCTCTGCTATGTGTTCCAAAATTATTGTTAGCCTTAGTTATTTATAGTGTTCTGGTCCGTTACTCTTAATAATCAAATCTTGTTCTCTTGAAACTTCTTCCATTGTTATTAGTTCACTTCATATCTGCTTTTTCAACTTGAAATTATATTTCTCTCGTTAATTGTTTCTTCCCTCACTTGATTTACCTTCATCTGTGTCATGTTAATCTTGATATTTTTCTTATTGTTTTTTAACCTAAGAAGTTTGTTACCGATTATTATTATTATTATTATAATAAAGGGGAAGCGCTAAACCCGGAGGATTATACAGCGCCTGGGGGGGGATGTGGAAGGCATTCAGGCTTAATTCGGGAGTTTGTTACTGAGTTCCCTGTGATTCATTTCACTGTTTAACATTTTATATTTAACTATTTTACCTTGCATAAACTTATCCTTGATATATTCTTGTTAATTACCCATTTAGAGGGTAATTAACGAGGGGCCGCTGCTCATATAGACCTGTGGGACGCTAAACGTAAAAGAAAAAAAGAACTGTCATAAACTCCAAATAGTAACGTAGATTTTAGTCTCCGTGTTTTCGCATGTAAATACATCACTGACGGTATATTACATGGTTTAGTAATCTTATTAGGTATCCCTGGAAGGAGACCTTTAAGAGGTAGCTAGTTTTTATTGTCTTGTGCTTCATAAGTTTCATTTTTCTTCTGTTTATAGCACGAGAAGGCCTCTTCCGATAGGCTTCAAATTAGTTAACTAGGGCAAGATTCTTGGAAAATTTAACATGTCAAGTTTGTAATGTAGCCTAGGAGTATAGCATTTATTTATTATGTCATTGTTAATAAAATATATAAGATTTTAGCAGTTTAACTTGTTTATAAAGATCATCGTGAATGTTAACTCTGAGCTGCTAGGCTGCCTAGTTTTGTTGCTCACAAATTGTTTACTTTCATTAAGTTAGTATTGTCATAGGTAAAGGTTTGTAATATTACATTATTTTATGCTGTGATATTCTCTGAAGATCAAAGATGGTTCAAAGTGTATATTGGTAATTGTAGAGCAACTTAATTATAAGATTTAATGAGCTTTGTGCAGTTTTGCCAGGAAAAGTAAGCATTATTTTCATTTTTTTTTGAGAGAGAACTGTATCAGTTTTGGAAGAATTATTATATATTGGTAAGGTGCTCTGATGCTCATAAAATGGTGTTTAATAAAATTTGAATGGTTATACAGTAAAGTTACCAAAATATTTAGGATTTTTTTAATGGGTAGAACTTTTTGGGACGATTTATTATTATTGTTAGATTATATTTATATATAATCTAAACTAACAATTATTTATATGTTAATGGTTAGGTAACAAGTAATTAGTCGTTTAGTGTTATGATTTTTTGTGTAGGTTAGTTTGAATGAGAAGGTTATTAATGTGTAGCAGACGATCGTAAAATGAGATAATGGTTATAATCATAACCATTATTTTTAAAGAAGTAGATCGGTAGGCCAGCTGAAATCCTCATTCAAATGACCAAAAGCTCTAGCTGTGGTCACAGACCGGGCCGCGGGGGCGTTGACCCCCGGAACTCCAGGTAAACTTCAGGTAATACCTAAGACCCGCGTCAGGAAACACTTATCCTGTTCCTGACAGATATTATACTGTTTTACTCTGTGCGTTCAGCCGTGCTAATGGGTGGGTGTAACACATGTCGCTCACGATTGTCACCATCATCTCTGCCTGTGGTCAAGATGTTAGAATATTTGGCCCTAGAGGATTAAACCATTGGAGAAAAAAGGTTGGCTCTGTAGGCACAGATTTTGGCACTTTTCATGGTTACAGTGATATTAGGAAATAGGCGTGTTGTTATTCTTGCCTTGGGTATCCATAAATTGTACATGTGTATTTAGATTATAAAATATGATTTTCTATATAGTAGGGTTAAGCAGTTATCTTTAGGACTACCTGGTTTTTGGATGATGTAGAAGTAACAAGGAAGGGAATAACGTCTGTGGTAACGACAGTATGCCTAGTAACTTGTATAATACAAATTTTGGGAAGATTATAATTAAATTAAGGGTGTGGTTTTTTGTTTCCCTTGTTGTGTTTATCATGATCATTAATGGAAAGGGGATATTTAATAATTAATTTTTCCCAAATATAATTATAATTATGTTTGCAGTCTTATATTAAATATAATAAGATGTGGTAGTAGTCATATGTGATCTGCCTGGAGGGTATTCCGGGGATAAACGCCCCCGCGGCTCAGTCCAAGACCAGGTCTCCCAGTGGATCAGGGCCTGATCAGCTAAGCTGTTACTGCTGGCCTCACGTAGTCCAACGTACGAACCACAGCCCGGTTGATCCGGCACTGACTAAGGATCTGTCCAGTTCCCTCTTGAAGACAACCAGGGGTCTATTGCTAGCAGTGAATAGTATTTATGAGTATTATATTGCTTTTATTGTGGCGAAACAATCACTTTATTGACCACAGGAGTGTTGTTTGTGTTTATATATTTTTTCTCGGCTAGTCGCAGTTATATTTTTATATATAATCCATATGATAAATACAACCAACATTTCCTACTCACTCAATCCTGAGAGAATATGGTGGCAATCAGGGAAGTAAATCTCTAGAGACGCCATTCTGGTTTCACTCCCTTATTCCTCAATCCCTGTCATTACTCTGTTTGGTAGCATTCTTTGAGTGCTGAAAAATTATTCAAATTATATAGACGAACTAAACCTGTCCATTCCAGACGAAATGTCCTGTGACCAAAGTTCTGTAAGTCATTCCAAGATTCCTAGAAGGTCTCCAACAACTTTTAAAAAGGTGCCGTCTTATTCGACGCTGGCGAATGTGTTGATGCACATCTGCAAATTTTGTGTGCAATTTTTTTTTGTTCCCGTTAAATCACGTTAAATATATTTGAATCTACCTTTAGTGAATGGCTTCAATATTTAATAGACGATGCATCTTACAGTAGACCAGTACCCATTAACTTTAGTTTATGTGAGGCTTCAACTTTTCAGCCCTAGTGTTTTTTTTTTTTTCTCCCTCTCTCCAGAAAGCAAGGTTTTCACTGTTACTGGACTACATAAGCCCCAATTTGCCAGTTTTATTAAATAATTATATTGATTTCCATTCAGTGACAAAAGAATGCCTTGTCTTACCAACTTCAAATTATAAACGGTGATTCATTCCATAAGAAGACGGTCGCCCGAAAAGTTTAGACTGATGAGGCGCAAATTTAATTTTTTTTTTTTTTTTTGTAAATCGCTTTATATTGTTGGTTTGAGTAATTACTGGAAAATACCTTTACTGGTAGGCTTTAAACTTTTAGTAAGCTTTATTGAAAGAAAGCTTGACATTCACTTTGAGCAATGCGGATTTTAAATTGCAAACTTTATTAAATGAATTGTTTGCATGTAATAACTATAGAATGCATTTTTTGATCGGCTTCAAACACTAAGCTTTAGCGTATCTTAACTGGAAGTATTTTTGTATTCAGTTTAGGCTTTGTACTTCACAATTTTCCTCTTTTATAGATTTTTTTTGTACCAAGTTGGACTTTAAAAAATGTCAAATATTTTTTTCTTAGATTGTACAGAAATTCCAAATTCCACTGCCAAAAGAAAATCGCGTTTTTAATTTTTACGAGCTTAGTGACTCCTTAGTGTACTGTTATGTGCCTGTTACATCTGTGTGACATTCAACTATTTAAAAAAAATTATGTACACAATATTTAAGCAAAACTTACAAGCACACTTAAATCATAAACGCTAATCAAACTTATTTAGCAAAAAAGTCTGAATTATTTTTGGCTCTGTTGGTCTGTTTTAGTTAATTCAAAATTCTGCTGTTCACACTATAATGCCTGAGTGCCACTTTGAAGTGACTTCGACCCTGCAATGATGATAACTAGACAAGTTTTGTGCTGGTATTGGCCTCGAACTAGAGAATGCCTCTTCAGTTTAACTTCAAAGGTAGTGTTTCTTGGTAGTTTTGAATTACCTTTGGACTGTCTGTCCTAATTTGGTATTTTTATTGAAGAAATTTGGATATTAGTTTCCATGTGATTATTTATGAATGTCTCTCTTGATTCGCTTAAAATCTTTACTGTTGATATTTAACTGCATTGGAAACTTACGCTGTACTTTGCACTATTTCTGTGGCGACCATTTTAGTATAAGGGCCGAGGTTGTACATTATATTGCAGTGACCAAAATACATCTATTATTTTATATAATTGTTTTCGGTTCCAGAATGCCATAGTCTTGCTTAAGCAGCATTGAAGGTTTCATCGCTTCGTTTTTCCCCACTAAAGCCCCAGAAAATTCATGTACATTGTCAAGAGGGAGTGTGCTTGTTGTGATGAATGATGTTACAGCCGGTTAATGAGGCATCTAACCTAGCAAGTACAGCACACTTTGCCAGGCTAGGCAGGCGCTCACCCAGGCAGTAAACGCTGGCAATGACCTAAAATGTGAGCCAAGTGATCTCTCTCTCCCAAACCCCTCTCTCCTGCATACCATTGACTTGTTTATAATGCTACTTCGACACAAGTAGGCTCCGAGGCTGACTGGATGTAACTGAATGGCTGCGGCAATCTATTTTTCAGTGATAGTCTGTGAAGAGGCACTCTCTTGCCATACTGATGTCACCAAGTATGTGACATCAGCATGGATAGTAACTACACTGGAAACTCAAACCATGTACTGACTGTGTGTGTGTGTGTGTGTGTGTGTGTGTGTGTGGGTGTGTGTGTGTGTGTGTGTGTGTGTACTCACCTAGTTGAGGTTTCAGGGGTCGATTCCAATCTCCTGGCCCCGCCTCTTCACTGGTCGCTACTAGGTCACTCTCCCTGAACCGTGAGCTTTATCATACCTCTGCTTAAAGCTATGTATGGATCCCGCCTCCACTACATCGCTTCCCAAACTATTCCACTTCCTGACTACTCTGTGACTGAAGAAATACTTCCTAACATCCCTGTGATTCATCTGTGTCTTCAACTTCCAACTGTGTCCCCTTGTTGCTGTGCCCCATCTCTGGAACATACTGTCTTTGTCCACCTTGTCAATTCCTCTCAGTATTTTGTATGTCGTTATCATGTTCCCCCTATCTCTCTTGTCCTCCATTGTAGTCGGGTCGATTTCCCTTAACCTCTCCTCGTAGGACATACCCCTTAGCTCTGGGACTAGTCTTGTTGCAAACCTTTGTACTTTCTCTAGTTTCTTTACGTGCTTGGCTAGGTGTGGGTTCCAAACTGGTGCCGCATACTCCAGTATGGGCCTAACGTACACGGTGTACAGGGTCCTGAACGATTCCTTATTAAGATGTCGGAATGCTGTTCTGAGATTTGCTAGGCGCCCATATGCTGCAGCAGTTATTTGGTTGATGTGCGCTTCAGGAGATGTGCCTGGTCTTATACTCGCTCCAAGATCTTTTTCCTTGAGTGAGGTTTGTAGTCTCTGGCCCCCTAGACTGTACTCCGTCTGCGGTCTTCTTTGCCCTTCCCCTCTTCATGACTTTGCACTTGGTGGGGTTGAACTCCAGGAGCCAATTGCTGGACCAGGTCTGCAGCCTGTCCAGATCCCTTTGTAGTTCTGCCTGGTCTTCGATCGAATGAATTCTTCTCATCAACTTCACGTCATCTGCAAACAGGGACACTTCGGAGTCTATTCCTTCCGTCATGTCGTTCACAAATACCAGAAACAGCACTGGTCCTAGGACTAACCCCTGTGGGACCCCGCTGGTCACAGGTGCCCACTCTGACACCTCGCCACGTACCATGACCCGCTGCTGTCTTCCTAACAAGTATTCCCTGATCCATTGTAGTGCCTTCCCTGTTATCCCTGCTTGGTCCTCCAGTTTTTGCACTAATCTCTTGTGTGGAACTGTGTCAAACTCCTTGCAGTCCAAGAAAATGTGTGTGTGTGCGCGCGTGTGTGTGTGTGTGTGTGTGTGTGTGTGTGTGTGTGTGGAGGGATATGAGTTAATGTCAGTGCGTTATATACAGAACTCAAGAGGGTCACCAAATAGAACGAAAGGAAGATGTAAAAGACCTGGGAATAGTTATGTCAGCGGATCTTTCTTTTAAAGACCATAACAAGACAAAGATCACGACAGCCAGGAAGATGACGGGGTGGGTATTGAGAACTTTCAAAACAAGGGAAATAATGCCGATGGTGACACTCTTCAAATCGCTAGTGCTCCCTCACTTAGAATATTGCTCAGTGCTGACGGCCCCGTTCAGGGCAGGAGAAATATCGGAGCTGGAACAAATGCAGAGATCGTTTACCGTTCACACTGAGCCAGTAAAGCACTTAAATTACTGGGAACGCCTTCAAGTCTTGAACATGTACTCATTGGAGCGGAGAGAGAGACATGATAATATATACCTGGAAGGTACTCGAGGGCTTGGTCCCAAATCTGCACACTGCCATAACAGCATACTGGAGTGAGAGATATGGGAGGAAGTGTAAAATAAACCCAGTCAGGAACAGGGGTGCGGTGGGGACAATAAGGGAACACTGTATCAACATCTGGGGTCCCAGACTATTCAACATCTTACCAGACGATATCAGAAACACTGCTGGAACAATTCTAGAGGCCTTTAAGAGGAAACTGGATGGACATGTGGGACAGCGGGCCTCCAGCAGCAACAGCCTGGTTGACCAGGCAAGCACCAGACGAGCCTGGCCCATGGCCGGGCTCCGAGAGTAGTGAAACTCGAAACCTTTCAAAGGTATATCAAACTATAGTGAAATCAGGCTGACTGGCGACAGTGGCCTGAACTAGGGGAAGGAGGGGAGTAAGAGTGTAAATGGCGACAGGAAGCAGCTAAGTGACGTCACTGTGTTGTGGGGTCAGACTGTGTTGTGGGGTCAGACTGGGCGGTGCTGGGCGGGATAACATCAAAAACATCTTTTCTTGCCCCTCCTTCAAAGGAAGTTTAATTAAGGCAAGCAATTTCAGGAGGTTTCGGGGTGTTCCTCTCTAGCAGCTGGTGGCAGAGTTTGAATATTCAGAAGCAGCAACAGTAGCTAAAATGAAGCAGCAGCAGCAGCTAAAACGAAGCAGCAGCAGCAGCTAGAGCGAAGCAGCAGCAGCAGCTAGAACGAAGCAGCAGCAGCAGCAGCAGCAGCAGGAGACCAAGAGAAAGAAAGTGAAATGAGAAAGGAGGAAATGGGAACTGAAAGGGGGTAGAAAGGGAAACTAGGAGAAGACAAGAGGGGAAGGTAAATTGAAAGAGGATCATGGAGGGTGGAAATGAGAAGGGATAAAATGAAAGGGGAATTGGCAGAATAGAAAAGGTAAGAATAACGAGAGAGAAAGAGAGAGGGAGAGAGAGAGAGACAGAGTGGAGGGAGGGTTAGCAGGGAGAGAAAGAGGGAAGAGACTTAGTATAAAGGAGATGAGAGGAAGAAGCAAACAAGACAAGAAGGGAAGGTGGGAGAGACATATCATCCTCCTGAGCACACGTTATTGTTCATCCAGAGCACACGTTATTGTTCATCCTGAGCACACGTTATTGTTCATCCTGAGCACACGTTATTGTTCATCCTGAGCACACGTTATTGTTCATCCTGAGCACACGTTACTGTTCATCCTGAGCACACGTTATTGTTCATCCTGAACACACGTTATTGTTCATCCTGAGCACACGTTATTGTTCATCCTGAGCACACGTTATTGTTCATCCTGAGCACACGTTATTGTTCATCCTGAGCACACGTTACTGTTCATCCTGAGCACACGTTATTGTTCATCCTGAACACACGTTATTGTTCATCCTGAGCACACGTTATTGTTCATCCTGAACACACGTTATTGTTCATCCTGAGCACACGTTATTGTTCATCCTGAGCACACGTTATTGTTCATCCTGAGCACACGTTATTGTTCATCCTGAGCACACGTTATTGTTCATCCTGAGCACACGTTATTGTTCATCCTGAACACACGTTACTGTTCATCCTGAGCACACGTTACTGTTCATCATGAGCACACGTTATTGTTCATCCTGAGCACACGTTATTGTTCATCCCGAACACACGTTATTGTTCATCCTGAGCACACGTTATTGTTCATCCTGAGCACACGTTATTGTTCATCACACTGAGCTCACGTTATTGTTCATCCTGAGCATAAGTTATTGTTCATCCTGAGCACACGTTATTGTTCATCCTGAGCACACGTTATTGTTCATCCTGAGCACACGTTATTGTTCATCATCCTGAGCACACGTTATTGTTCATCCTGAGCACACGTTATTGTTCATCATCCTGAGCACACGTTATTGCTCATCCTGAGCACACGTTATTGTTCATCCTGAGCACACGTTATTGTTCATCACACTGAGCTCACGTTATTGTTCATCCTGAGCATAAGTTATTGTTCATCCTGAGCACGTTATTGTTCATCCTGAGCACACGTTATTGTTCATCCTGAGCACACATTATTGTTCATCCTGAGCACACGTCAGTGTTCATCCCCCTGAGTACACGTTATTGTTCATCTTCCTGAGCACACGTTATTGTTCATCCTGAGCACACGTTATTGTTCATCCTGAGCACACGTTATTGTTCATCATCCTGAGCACACGTTATTGTTCATCATCCTGAGCACACGTTATTGTTCATCATCCTGAGCACACGTTATTGCTCATCATCCTGAGCACACGTTATTGTTCATCCTGAGCACACGTTATTGCTCATCATCCTGAGCACACGTCATTGTTCATCATCCTGAGCACACATTGCTGTTCATCTTCATGAGTACGTTATTGTTCATCCTCCTGAGTACACGTCATTGTTCATCCTGAGCACACATTATTGTTCATCCTGAGCACACGTCAGTGTTCATCCCCCTGAGTACACGTTATTGTTCATCTTCCTGAGCACACGTTATTGTTCATCCTGAGCACACGTTATTGTTCATCGTGAGCACAAGCTATTGTTCATCCTGAGCACAAGTTATTGTTCATCCTGAGCACACGTTATTGTTCATCATCCTGAACACACGTTATTCATCCTGAGCACACGTTATTCATCCTGAGCACACGTTATTCATTCTGAGCACACGTTATTGTTCATCCTGAGCACACGTTATTGTTCATCATCCTGAGCACACGTTATTGTTTATCCTGAGCACACGTATGTAGACAGCCTGTACTGTCTGCACAGACAGCCCATGCTGTCTGCCAGCTTAGTTCACATTTCGCGCCACTAAGGTGCTGCCCTCTGTAGCCAGGCCTCTCGGTGGGCACGCTGGCCTGGATGCCCTTGCCTCACCCTGATTCACACAGCGGCCTAGCAGGAAGACACAAGTACTCCCAGCTCTCTCTCGTGGGATGGCCCTGCCTGGGCCATGGGCACAACACACAAGCCTGTGTACCCACCACTACTTAACAATAAACAAAGAAGCCTCCGAAGAAGTTTATCATTAACCACCTGCTTACAGCCTACCAAACAAACTTTTTATAAATGGTGGAAAGCGGTGGTCGCAGCAGTTGTGTTTGCCCAGAGAGAGGAAGGAAGGTATGAAGTCATCTTCACTTCATCATCCTACACAACAAGCATCAGTCTCTCAACGAGTTATCCTGATGTCATGTCTGCACGTTTGAGCATCCAGACACAGGTACAAGCAGGATCCAGCCGAAATTTGCCGAAATTCTACGAGAAGTTTAAGTGACCCCACGCTACAGCGTCCCACACTGTTTCTCAAGTCATGTGTTCAGCGTCACTTGTATGTTGCTGCTGTTGTTGTTCAGCTCAGCACAGCTGTTTCAGCAAGCCAAAGGTGAGCTTTGTGGTTTCTGCGTCCGGTGTGAGCTTCACGTGTTTGTGGGTGGGGGAGGAGGAGAGGAAGTGGCCGTTCCTCACCTTGCCCATGCTCGTCCTACTCACGCTCACCCGTTTACCATACACTCGCCACTGCCCACTCCCTCTGCTGTGTTTTCTGCTGTTTTCCATGTGAATTCATTGCCAGAGCTGTGTATCCGAGTGCCCGAGGCCACTCGAAGCTACGTAGATCAGCATGCCACGTAGATCAGCATGCCACGTAGATCAGCAAGCCACGTAGATCAGCAAGCCACGTAGATCACGACGCCACGTGGATCACGACGCCACGTGGGTGTGGGCGATGTCACATGGATCTACCAGCCACGTGAGTTACCAGATGTCCCAGGCCACATGCTGTGGTCTGCTGCCTGCATCACATTGACGTCACCGACGATGCTCCCCAACTTCATGACGTCACGATGTCTGCCTGACGTCACCTCGAGATGTCTGCTGACGTCACCTCGCGACATCACGCCTGACATCACATGTCACATCGAGTGCTTCTAGTAATTATTTCAGTATTGTCGAGAAGATTAAGAGAAGATATATGTCGTGTGTTAATTCCTCTCAGTCAGTGTTCTCACATTTTAGTATATGTCTTAGTGTCAGTTTTGTGCACAGAAAAGCATCATTTGCTAGTTTAAGCCATGTTGTACCGCATGTACCGCGGGTGTGTTTAAAGTTTCCGTGTGTCCAGTGAGGTCTGAGCCAGACCTGAGTAGCACCACTGTGTTAAGTCACGCATGTGACCAGTGTGTTTGACAGCTATCAGACAGCCCCGAGTGACCGAGCCCTCTTGTACAGAAAGCTTTTATGCTCGTCGCTCGTGATGTTCTGCAGAACCGTACCTGCTACGATTCCCATCGAGATTTGTTTCACTTCACCTCCAGACTGTCAGAGTGCAGTTATATGTAGAGAAACAAGTCTGGGGATGCTTAGACTAACCTCTGCTATAACTCCAACTGCCGAGAGAATGACATGCTGTGACAGCCTCGTGTCACAAGCTTCAGTGAGCAGCCTGCACAAAGAAGATGTCACTTTGACTGCTAGCTCTCTCACTGCAGTCTGGTGTATGATGTTACGACTCCCAGATGTTTCGCCCAGTCGTCTCTGCCACGACTCGCTCCACAACTCGCTCCACGCTCGCCGGCAGTGACAGCCCAGCGACAGTACCTGTCGAGAAGTGTCCTGAGTCGCTTGCCAGAAGTCCTGCCCAGTTGCCGAGTTTTGCCGACGCTTCACTCGAGGGCACCAGCATGTACCCCAGGTTGAGTGAAACCTGCAGCAACTCCTACGATGACTGCTTCACCGTTCCAGAGGAGACCGTACCCTGTTACGTCACAGCTCAGCCGCAACGATGTCTCCTATGTTGCAGTATCTGTCCAGACGCAGGAAGGCGTGCAGTGATGCCCTTCGACGCTCACTGCCTATGACCATGATGTTTAGCACACCCCACATGTTTTTTCTTCCCTCCCTGTAGGAAGTTTTTTTTCCATGTTCATATGTATATATGTTTTTATTTTGTGTTCTGTGCCCTGTTCCTACGAGAGAGAGACCGAGTTTCTTTTACCACCAGTATTGTCGCGTCCCACGGTAGGTGGCCGAGCGTATGTAGACAGCCTGTACTGTCTGCACAGACAGCCCATGCTGTCTGCCAGCTTAGTTCACATTTCGCGCCACTAAGGTGCTGCCCTCTGTAGCCAGGCCTCTCGGTGGGCACGCCAGCCTGGATGCCCTTGCCTCACCCTCACTCTCACAGCGGCCTAGCAGGAAGACACAAGTACTCCCAGCTCTCTCTCGTGGGATGGCCCTGCCCGGGCCATGGGCACAACACACAAGCCTGTGTACCCACCACTACTTCACAATAAACAAAGAAGCCTCCGAAGACGTATCATTTACTCCCCGCTACCAGAACACCAAATAATCCTTCGTTATACGTTATTGTTCATCCTGAGCACACGTTATTGCTCATCATCCTGAGCACACGTTATTGCTCATCATCCTGAGCACACGTCACTGTTCATCTTGAGCACACGTCATTGTTCATCCTCCTGAGCACACATTGCTGTTCATCTTCCTAAGCACGTCATTGTTGATCCTCCTGAGTACACGTCATTGTTGATCCTCCTGAGTACACGTCATTGTTCATCCTGAGCACACGTTATTGTTCATCCTTAACACACGTCAGTGTTCATCCTCCTGAATACACGTCATTGTTCATCTTCCTGAGCACACGTTATTGTTCATCCTGAGCACACGTTATTGTTCATCCTGAGCACACGTCACTTCATCCTCATGAGCACACGTTTCTGTTCATCCTCCTGAGTACACGTCACTGTTCATCCTGAGCACACGTCACTGTTCATCCTGAGCACACGTCACTTCACCCCCCTGAGCACAAGTCGCTGTTCATCCTGAACACAGGTCACTATTCATCCTCCTGAGCACACGTCACTGTTCATCTTAAGCACACGTCACTTCATCAAGAGCACACGCCACTATTCATCCTCCTGAGGACACATCACTGTTCGTCCTGAGCACGTCACTGCTCATCCTCCTGAGCACACGTCACTACGATTATAACGTCAACAGACGCAGGTTGTTAGGTCAATAGACGCAGCTTATAACGCCAACAGACGAAGGTTATAACGTCAGTAGACGCACGTTATTACGTCATATTCACCTGGTGACGTCATAATGTTCACCTCCCATTCGGCCAGATTTCTTGGTTCATGGTTCAGGAGTTGGGATTAATGGGGAACAATTTGACCGCGGGTTTCAATAATACTACATCATCAATAATAATAATAATTATAATAATTTTAGCCCCGGCCGTCCCAGCGACGCAGGTCTCGTCTCCCAGCGACGCAGGTCTCGTCTCCCAGCGACGCAGGTCTCGTCTCCCAGTGACGCAGGTCTCGTCTCCCAGCGACGCAGGTCTTGTCTCCCAGCGACGCAGGTCTTGTCTCCGAGGGACGCAGGTCTTGTCTCCGAGGGACGCAGGTCTTGTCTCCGAGGGACGCAGGTCTTGTCTCCGAGGGACGCAGGTCTTATCTCCGAGCGACGCAAGTCTTGTCTCCGAGGGACGCAGGTGTCTCCGAGGGACGCAGGTCTTGTCTCCGAGGGACGCAGGTCTTGTCTCCGAGGGACGCAGGTCTTGTCTCCGAGGGACGCAGGTCTTGTCTCCGAGGGACGCAGGTCTTGTCTCCGAGGGACGCAGGTCTTGTCTCCGAGGGACGCAAGTCTTGTCTCCGAGCGACGTAGGTCTGTCTCCGAGGGACGCAGGTCTTGTCTCCGAGCGACGCAGGTCTTGTCTCCGAGGGACGCAGGTCTTATCTCCGAGGGACGCAGGTCTCGTCTCCGAGGGACGCAGGTCTCGTCTCCGAGGGACGCAGGTCTTATCTCCGAGGGACGCAGGTCTCGTCTCCGAGGGACGCAGGTCTCGTCTCCGAGGGACGCAGGTCTTATTTCCGAGGGACGCAGGTCTCGTCTCCGAGGGACGCAGGTCTTGTCTCCGAGGGACGCAGGTCTTATTTCCGAGGGACGCAGGTCTCATCTCCGAGGGACGCAGGTCTTATCTCCGAGGGACGCAGGTCTCATCGCCGAGGGACGCAGGTCTCGTCTCCGAGGGACGCAGGTCTCGTCTCCGAGGGACGCAGGTCTCATCGCCGAGGGACGCAGGTCTCGTCTCCGAGGGACGCAGGTCACCCGACAAAGATGAATCGCTTTCATAAAGTTATTCCTTTTACGTATAATAAAAATCTAAACTCACTGACACCTAATTAATCTCAATGATGCCCCATTAAGCTCACTGATATCTTATTCTCACTGATGCCTCGTTAAGCTCACTGATGCCTCGTTAAGCTCACTGATACCTCATTAAGCTCACCGATACTTCATTAAGCTCACTGATACCTCAATAAGCTCACTAATTCCTCATTAAGCACCCTGATACTCCAATAAGCTCACTGATACCTCCTACCTGGATACATCCGCAGTGTGCTGCTACCTTCCTCCATATGAGAGTTACAGAGTGGGATTGTGGAGGGGGGACGGGGGGGGGGTGCCATGGTGCTCGGGCTGAAAGAGGAAGAAGAGAGTTGGAGGTGGGAGAGTACTAGGTGCCCTTAGTGGAGATGGGAGGGAGTGAAGGGAGAAGGAACCAGGTGCTGGGCGGGAGTAAAGGAAGGAGGAACCAGGTGTTGGGAGGGAGTAAAGGAAGGAGGAGGAACCAGGTCTTGGGAGGGAGGGAGTAAAGGGAGAGGAACCAAATGTTGAGAGGGAGTAAAGTGAGAAGAACCAGATGTTGGTAGGCAGGGAGGAAAAGAAGAGGAACCAGGTGTTGGGAGGGAGTAAAGGGAGGGGGAACCAGATGTTGGGAAGGAGTAAAGGGAAGAAGAACCAGTTGTTGGGAGGGGGGAGTAAAAGGAGAGAACCAGGTGTTGGAAGGGAGGGAGGAAAGGGAGAGGAGCTAGGTGTTGGGAGGGAGGGAGTGAAGGGAAAGGAGTTTGAATGGGGGATGTACGAATGTTGGGCAGCAAGGTGGCTCTTAATAAAGCTGAGGGAGGGAAGAATGTAGGGGGAGATATGGCGAGGTTTCTCCCCCCTTCATTTTCTTCATGAAAATTAGATACATCAGCAGTGTGCTGCTTCCCTCTCCTGAACGACAGCTACACTGTACGAACTTAACTAGTTGTGTTTATCTGTCATGTTCCATCACACGGGATGTCACTCGTACATTATGTTGAAATCCGTCAGCGTGAACTGGGAGACTTCAGTATTGTCACTGTGAACTGGAAGACTTCAGTATTGTCACTGTGAACTGAGAGACTTCAGTATTGTCACTGTGAACTGGAAGACTTCAATATTGTCACTGTGAACTGAGAGACTTCAGTATTGTCACTGTGAACTGGAAGACTTCAATATTGTCACTGTGAACTGAGAGACTTCAGTATTGTCACTGTGAACTGAGAGACTTCAGTATTGTCACTGTGAACTGGAAGACTTCAATATTGTCACTGTGAACTGGGAAACTTCAGTATTGTCACTGTGAACTGGAAGACTTCAATATTGTCACTGTGAACTGGAAGACTTCAGTATTGTCACTGTGAACTGGAAGACTTCAGTATTGTCACTGTGAACTGAGAGACTTCAATATTGTCACTGTGAACTGAGAGACTTCAATATTGTCACTGTGAACTGGAAGACTTCAATATTGTCACTGTGAACTGAGAGACTTCAATATTGTCACTGTGAACTGAGAGACTTCAATATTGTCACTGTGAACTGGAAGACTTCAATATTGTCACTGTGAACTGAGAGACTTCAATATTGTCACTGTGAACTGAGAGACTTCAATATTGTCACTGTGAACTGGAAGACTTCAATATTGTCACTGTGAACTGGAAGACTTCAGTATTGTCACTGTGAACTGAGAGACTTCAATATTGTCACTGTGAACTGGAAGACTTCAATATTGTCACTGTGAACTGGAAGACTTCAGTATTGTCACTGTGAACTGGAAGACTTCAGTATTGTCACTGTGAACTGGAAGACTTCAATATTGTCACTGTGAACTGGAAGACTTCAATATTGTCACTGTGAACTGGAAGACTTCAATATTGTCACTGTGAACTGGAAGACTTCAGTATTGTCACTGTGAACTGAGAGACTTCAATATTGTCACTGTGAACTGGAAGACTTCAGTATTGTCACTGTGAACTGAGAGACTTCAGTATTGTCACTGTGAACTGAGAGACTTCAGTATTGTCACTGTGAACTGAGAGACTTCAGTATTGTCACTGTGAACTGGAAGACTTCAGTATTGTCACTGTGAACTGAGAGACTTCAGTATTGTCACTGTGAACTGAGAGACTTCAGTATTGTCACTGTGAACTGGGAGACTTCAGTATTGTCACTGTGAACTGGGAAACTTCAGTATTGTCACTGTGAACTGAGAGACTTCAGTATTGTCACTGTGAACTGAGAGACTTCAGTATTGTCACTGTGAACTGAGAGACTTCAGTATTGTCACTGTGAACTGAGAGACTTCAGTATTGTCACTGTGAACTGGGAGACTTCAATATTGTCACTGTGAACTGGGAAACTTCAGTATTGTCACTGTGAACAGAGAGACTTCAGTATTATCACTGTGAACAGAGAGACTTCAGTATTGTCACTGTGAACTGGAAGACTTCAGTATTGTCACTGTGAACTGGGAAACTTCAGTATTGTCACTGTGAACTGAGAGACTTCAGCATTGTCACTGTGAACTGAGAGACTTCAGTATTATCACTGTGAACTGAGAGACTTCAGTATTGTCACTGTGAACTGGAAGACTTCAATATTGTCACTGTGAACTGAGAGACTTCAGTATTGTCACTGTGAACTGAGAGACTTCAGTATTGTCACTGTGAACTGGAAGACTTCAATATTGTCACTGTGAACTGGGAAACTTCAGTATTGTCACTGTGAACTGGAAGACTTCAATATTGTCACTGTGAACTGGAAGACTTCAGTATTGTCACTGTGAACTGGAAGACTTCAGTATTGTCACTGTGAACTGGAAGACTTCAGTATTGTCACTGTGAACTGAGAGACTTCAGTATTGTCACTGTGAACTGGAAGACTTCAATATTGTCACTGTGAACTGAGAGACTTCAGTATTGTCACTGTGAACTGGAAGACTTCAATATTGTCACTGTGAACTGAGAGACTTCAGTATTGTCACTGTGAACTGAGAGACTTCAGTATTGTCACTGTGAACTGGAAGACTTCAATATTGTCACTGTGAACTGGGAAACTTCAGTATTGTCACTGTGAACTGGAAGACTTCAATATTGTCACTGTGAACTGGAAGACTTCAGTATTGTCACTGTGAACTGGAAGACTTCAGTATTGTCACTGTGAACTGAGAGACTTCAGTATTGTCACTGTGAACTGAGAGACTTCAATATTGTCACTGTGAACTGGAAGACTTCAATATTGTCACTGTGAACTGAGAGACTTCAATATTGTCACTGTGAACTGAGAGACTTCAATATTGTCACTGTGAACTGGAAGACTTCAATATTGTCACTGTGAACTGAGAGACTTCAATATTGTCACTGTGAACTGAGAGACTTCAATATTGTCACTGTGAACTGGAAGACTTCAATATTGTCACTGTGAACTGGAAGACTTCAGTATTGTCACTGTGAACTGAGAGACTTCAATATTGTCACTGTGAACTGGAAGACTTCAATATTGTCACTGTGAACTGGAAGACTTCAGTATTGTCACTGTGAACTGGAAGACTTCAGTATTGTCACTGTGAACTGGAAGACTTCAATATTGTCACTGTGAACTGGAAGACTTCAATATTGTCACTGTGAACTGGAAGACTTCAATATTGTCACTGTGAACTGGAAGACTTCAGTATTGTCACTGTGAACTGAGAGACTTCAATATTGTCACTGTGAACTGGAAGACTTCAGTATGTCACTGTGAACTGAGAGACTTCAGTATTGTCACTGTGAACTGAGAGACTTCAGTATTGTCACTGTGAACTGAGAGACTTCAGTATTGTCACTGTGAACTGGAAGACTTCAGTATTGTCACTGTGAACTGAGAGACTTCAGTATTGTCACTGTGAACTGAGAGACTTCAGTATTGTCACTGTGAACTGGGAGACTTCAGTATTGTCACTGTGAACTGGGAAACTTCAGTATTGTCACTGTGAACTGAGAGACTTCAGTATTGTCACTGTGAACTGAGAGACTTCAGTATTGTCACTGTGAACTGAGAGACTTCAGTATTGTCACTGTGAACTGAGAGACTTCAGTATTGTCACTGTGAACTGGGAGACTTCAATATTGTCACTGTGAACTGGGAAACTTCAGTATTGTCACTGTGAACAGAGAGACTTCAGTATTATCACTGTGAACAGAGAGACTTCAGTATTGTCACTGTGAACTGGAAGACTTCAGTATTGTCACTGTGAACTGGGAAACTTCAGTATTGTCACTGTGAACTGAGAGACTTCAGCATTGTCACTGTGAACTGAGAGACTTCAGTATTATCACTGTGAACTGAGAGACTTCAGTATTGTCACTGTGAACTGAGAGACTTCAGTATTGTCACTGTGAACTGGATGACTTCAATATTGTCACTGTGAACTGGAAGACTTCAGTATTGTCACTGTGAACTGGGAAACTTCAGTATTGTCACTGTGAACTGAGAGACTTCAGCATTGTCACTGTGAACTGAGAGACTTCAGTATTATCACTGTGAACTGAGAGACTTCAGCATTGTCACTGTGAACTGAGAGACTTCAGTATTATCACTGTGAACTGAGAGACTTCAGCATTGTCACTGTGAACTGAGAGACTTCAGTATTATCACTGTGAACTGAGAGACTTCAGTATTGTCACTGTGAACTGAGAGACTTCAGTATTGTCACTGTGAACTGGATGACTTCAATATTGTCACTGTGAACTGGAACTTCAGTATTGTCACTGTGAACTGGATGACTTCAGCATTGTCACTGTGAACTGAGAAACTTCAGTATTATCACTGTGAACTGAGAGGAACTATCAGTATTATCACTGTGAACTGAGAGACTTCAGTATTGTCACTGTGAACTGAGAGACTTCAGTATTGTCACTGTGAACTGGAAGACTTCAGTATTGTCACTGTGAACTGAGAGACTTCAGTATTGTCACTGTGAACTGAGAGACTTCAGTATTGTCACTGTGAACTGGGAGACTTCAGTAGTGCCACTGGGAGACTTCAGTAGTGACATGAAGATACCGTCAAGTGCTCCAGTAAGGGTTGATCAGCTACGGCAGCTTCAGTGTTTCTCTCCAGCAGAGTTGGAGTTACTATCACTTGGGAATGACCATCTCTCTGTATCACATATTGCATACTCAGAAGAAACTGGATTTTTTTTTAAATATCTCCATCATCCCAGAACGAGGGCGAGAAAAATTATGTACAGGGGTCAGACGAAAGATAAAGGGTTGTTCTAAGATGTTGACCAGCTCCCCCCAACACACACACACACACACACACACACACACACACACACACACACACACAACACACACACACACACACACACACACACACACATACAGCCACATCAGGAGGAAAACAACAGTCAAGGACCAGGTAATCAGGCTAAGGAAGGAAGGAGGAGAGATAACAAGAAATGACCGTGAAGTATGTGAGGAACTCAACAAGAGATTCAAAGAAGTGTTCACAGAGGAGACAGAAGGGGCTCCAGAAAGACGGAGAGGTGGGGCACACCACCATGTGCTGGACACAGTGCACACAACCGAGGAAGAAGTGACGAGGCTTCTGAGTGAGCTAGATACCTCAAAGGCAATGGGGCCGGATAACATCTCCCCATGGGTATTGAGAGAGGGAGCAGAGGCACTATGTGTACCCCTAACAACAATATTCAATACATCTATCGAAACAGGGAGATTACCTGAGGCATGGAAGACAGCAAATGTAGTCCCAATCTTTAAAAAAGGAGACAGACATGAAGCATTAAACTACAGACCAGTGTCACTGACATGTATAGTATGCAAGATCATGGAGAAGATTATCAGAAGAGTGGTGGAACACCTAGAAAGGAACGATCTCATCAACAGCAGCCAACATGGTTTCAGGGACGGGAAATCTGTGTCACAAACCTACTGGAGTTCTATGACATTGGTGACAGCAGTAAGACAAGAGAGAGAGGGTGGGGATTGTTTTCTTGGACTGCAAGAAGGCGTTTTGA
>NC_069409.1:28248622-28278377 GCF_026875155.1 Cherax quadricarinatus | reverse complement strand
AAGGGAAATAAAAATTAATGAACACGTTTGGTAGCATGTGCTGGGAACTTTGATATCATTGCATTAACTGAAACGTGGTATGATTAAAAGAGTCGGGATATGACTGATGAGTGTAATATTCAGGGATTTAAGTTATTCAATGTGGAAGATGTAAGGGGAAGGGGGAGGAGTTGCATTGAAAGTTCGAGAAAATTATTAATTGCTGCATAAAAACAGGTATAAAAATAGATGGAGCAGTAACAGAGTCTGTTTGGGTAGAGTTCGTGGAGGGCCAAGAAAAACTAATTCTAGGTGTAATATACCGACCTCCAGGCTTGGATCACGATAGAGGGGGGACTTCTTGGGAAGAAATTGTTAGGGCTTCTGGACACAGTAAACGTAGTCATAGTAGGGGACTTTAACTTTAGCCAAATTGATGGAATTCATTGACAGGTAATCTAGAGTCCAGTGACTTCATGGAAACAGTTCAGGACTGTTTTCTGAAACAGATGTAACTGAACCTACAGGGGTAATAATTTGCTAGACCTAGTCTTGTCAAATAAGGAAAACACTCGTGAATAATCTGGAGATCACTGAAGAGCTTGGCGCAAGTGATCACAAAATCCATCCCCTTTTTAGCATTAATTGGGAAGGGCAAGAATAATGATAATACAGTAAAAATCCCCCGATTTTCGTTCTGCCGATTATAAAGGACTTGGGGAAAACATCTGTCTAATCTTGATTGGGGTTTTAAATCTAGCTAATGATTTTATTAACGATAATCATACTTATGAATATGAAGGGATCTGCTTTTATGATTGTTTTTTTAAATAATTTTCACAGTGCCCAGAGAATATACATTCCCCAGAGAGAAATTAGGTCAAATAATAACGACCCCAAATGGGTTAACAGGAGGCTAAAGCATCTATTAGGGGAGAAAAGGGGGAAATTTTATAGGCGCATCAGAAGAGGAGAGGTTAACCTTACTGACCAATATGTTCAGCTTAAAAGAGAAGTAAAAAGGCGATTAGAAAGGCTAAACGTGACTATAAAAATTAGAGTTTTCTAATGAATCAAAGACTAATCCAAAGGGTTCTTTCAAGTGTATAGGACGAAAGGGGAAGGAAAAAGTAGGACCTCTGAAATCTGGGAATGGACAGCTGACGGATAATGAACTGGAAATGTGTTCCTTATTTAATGACTATTTTTTGTCAGTTTTTACACAGGAAGATGTAAATAGATTCCAGTAATTAACAATTTTTTTAGTTCCTGATGAAATTTTTAAATTAACTAAAAATTCTGTCCGAGGGACATGGTTTTTTAAAAAAGGGTGGGCCAAATGAAACAAATAAGGGCCCGGGACCCGGGGGTGGTTTTTTTCAAGGGGGATTAAGGGGAAAGCAATAAAGGAGCTTAGTTTGCCAAATTTAAAGGGTGTTTCAATGGTCCCTCCTTTCCAGTGTTGTGCCCGAGATGGGGAAAATGGGGTTAAAGTGGTTCCCATATTCAAATCAGGGGGTTTTGTCCACCCTTCAAATTACCGTCCCCAAAAAGCCCGACATTTTATAGTGGGGAAGTTTTTGAAACAATTATAGCTGACATTTTCGAAGTCCCTTGAAGAGCATTTTTTTGAAAAAAATGAATCCCCGCTGGATTCACGGGAGGTTTGTTCCCGCCTGACAAACTTACTGCGTTCTTAAATAGAACTTTTTAAAGGGGTTGACAGGGTATAAGGAATATATTGTTTATTTGGATTTTAGTTAAAGCCTTCGACAGAGTACCTCACAAGAGACTCTTAAGAAAAGTGGCAGCTCATGGTATAGGAGGTAAAGTTCTAGCATGGATTGAGGCAGGGCTTCCCAAATAGAAAGCAGAGAGTTTACCATAATGGAGTGAAATCTGAATGGGGATTAGCCCACTAGTGGCGTTCACAAGGATCAGTTTTAGGCCTCTTTTTTCATAATTTACATTAATGACCTTGATGAAGGGATTACTAGTGACATGAGTAAGTTTGCTGATGATACAAGATAGGCCGTATAATTCACTCGAGGAGGATATCAATGAACTCCGGGGACGATTTGAACAATTAAGTCTTGGTCTGAGAAATGGCAGATGAAGTTTAATGTGGATAAGTGTAAGGTACTTGCCCTTGGTAATGAAAATAACCCTCGAAGCTATAATCTAGGTGATAGTAGAGCTTGGTCATACAGAATGTGAAAAAGACTTGGGAGTCATGGTAAGCAGAAATCTAAAGCCAAGACAGCAGTGCCTCGTGTGAACATTAAATAATGGTATAAAATACCGACAGATTGTTAGGTAAGACACATTGCAACAGTTTGGGTAAACTTTATTCGAAACGTTTTCGCCTACACAGTAGGCTTCTTCAGTCGAGTACAGAAAAGTTGATAGAAGCAGAAGATACTTGAAGACGATGTAATCAGTCCATCACCCTTAAAATTTTGAGGTGGTCATTTCCCTCAGTCTGGGAGAAGAGCATTGTTCCGTTGTCTGAAACAATATGAAGTTGAAGTGACAGGATGGGCCTTTATATAGTGCCAGGAGGTCCATCACCCTTAAGGGTGATGGACTGATTACATCATCTTCAAGTATTTCTGCTTCTATCAACTTTTCTGTACTCGACTGAAGAAGCTACTGTGTAGGCGAAACGTTTCGAAATAAAGATACCTAACTGTTGCATATGTGTCTTACTAACAATCTGTCGGTATTTTATTTCCATTTTAATGTTCATTCTGTCAGACACTGCAACACAAGGGTATCTTGGTACAGACCATCAACTTCGACCTCTACTAGTGAGAACGGCTGGGTTTGAGAGGGACCCGCCCTCCCAAAGCAACCTACGTCTCACCTCCTGGCACTATATAAAGGCTCCATCCTGTCACTTCAACTTCATATTGTTTCAGACAACGGAACAATGCTCTTCTCCAGACTGAGGGACTGACCACCTCAAAACTTTAAGGGTGATGGACTGATTACATCGTCTTCAAGTATCTTCTGCTTCTATCAACTTTTCTGTACTCGACTGAAGAAGCCTACTGTGTAGGCGAAACGTTTCGAAATAAAGATACCTAACTGTTGCATATGTGTCTTACCTAACAGTGCCTCAGTGTGCGCAACAAGGCCAACAGATTACTTGGATTTATCTCAAGAAGTATAAGTAACAGAAGTCCAAAAGTTATTTTACAGCTCTATACATCACTCGTGAGGCCTCATTTAGATTATGCTGCTCAGTTTTGGTCCCCTTACTACAGGATGGACATAGACTCATTAGAGAACATACAGAGAAGAATGACTAAAATGATTTACTGTGTAAGGAACCTCCCGTATGAAGATAGACTTAAAGCCTTAAATCTCCACTCTCTGGAGAGGCGTAGAATGAGGGGAGATATCATTGAAGTGTATAAGTGGATGACGGGCATAAACAAGGGAGACATTAATAAAGTACTGAGGGTGTCGAACCAGGTAAGAACCAGGAATAATGGATTTAAGTTGGATAAATTTAGATTTAGAAAGGACATAGGTAAGTTTCTGGTTTTCTAACGGTTGTAGATGCGTGGAAACAGTCTTCCCAGTGGGGTGATAGAGGCTAGGACCTTGTGTAGCTTTAAAAAGAGACTGGACAAATATATGAGTGGGAGGGGCTGGGTTTGATTGGTGTTGGGGGGTGCGGGAGTTGTTTCTTGAGTAGCTTTAGGTAGATGTCGTTTTGATAAGGACCTGCCTCGTATGGGCCAGTAGGCCTTCTGCAGTGTTCCTACATTCTTATGTTCTTATGTTCTTAGTGTCTAATCGACATGTGCCTAGGACAAAATGGTAACACACACACACACACACACACGTACGTCTAGGACAAAATGGTAACTAATACACACACACACACATGCAGTCATATACAACAGGCCTAGTGTCTAATCGACATTTGCCTAGGACAAAATGGTAACTAACACACACACAACTAGGACCACACAATTAGGACCAACATGTAAAATATATGGAAATAAATGGTATAAAATACCGACACAATGGCAATATAAACACAAATGCAGTATAATGTGATCCTTTATTGACTACGTTTCGCCCACACAGTGGGCTTTTTCAAGTCCAACAGAACTACCTGGGGGGGAAGGGGAAGCGAGATTTATGTCCGGCTGAGGTCAGGGGAAATGCGCATTATGATGTCCCAGTGGGGTTGTGAGTCAAAAAAGCGTGAAGAAGTTTTTTGGCAGGGTTCAGTATGTTATAGACCCACTATTCTGGTTGAATTGTGGATTTAGAAATAAGTGATGTTTCCCAGGATTCTTCGGTATTGAGTGTTGTCTTCTTGGGATAAGTTTTGGGTTTTCTGTAGTTTATCAAGTGGTTGTGTGAATTACGGTGTTGTACGCGGGGCTTCCTTGTGTCGTCAGACCTGCTTGCGTATTGGTTTTCTAAAAAAGTTTTTTGGAGGCCCCTTTGATTTTTCGCCACTTAACATCAAACCACCTTTCCCACTACGCCGGCCTACCTTGAAAGTGTGCAGATGACTTAAACAATGTAAAAAGGGAGCTTTCCTCAACCCAGAAACTGGCACAACACCCCGGGGCAACATAAAACAGACGCACCCCCCGAAATCATTCGCAGCAGAGTTACCACCGCGAATGTTCAAAGAAGATAGATTATAGGAAACTCAAAACTCTGCGATAATAGTAATTGGAAAAGTTTAGGAAGACCTGAAATTATTCAAAATCTTTCATCTCGTCCACGTCAACCACGAAACTGAAGCCCCAGTTGGGCCCTCAAATTGCAACAGGAATTACAAACCAAAAAAAGTAATTTCTCGCCAAAAACACAAAACCAATGACCCCGATTTCCCAAAAAGGCTTCTTAAGGGGCTCATTCGAGCCTTCAAAAACCGCAGTCCCGTCAACCTCGACGTTACTCAATGCACTCAAAGGTTTTAGCAGAAGCACGACCTCAGGGTCACCCCCGCTGATAAGGGGTGGTGTTGTTATCATAAACACTGACGATTCAGGAAAAAAGTCAATCTATTTAAATGACCCAAAACCCTAAAAACCTTCAAACAAAACCAAGGGAAAACCTTACAAAAACTTTTTTAAAAGGGATCCCGCTTCTGAGGGCTCAGAACAAGGGAAGAAACCCTGCACACCTGCCCGAAACCCCCCGACCTGCCCAAAAGTACGGTCCCAAAAAGACTCACAACCCTGGTACCCCCTTGGGCCCTATCCTCGGGAATGGGGGGGCATGTCCCCAGTCTCAGGAATTCTCGCCAAAACCCTCTAAACTCTTGGGCATATCAGTCCGCACATCTCAAACACTATTGATTTTCAATCGCATTCGCAAAATCAAAATCAGGAACAAGAAAATTTTCCCGCCCTTGACGTGACTTCCCTATTCCCAAAATCCTACTACACAAAACCCTCGATCTCTTGCGCGGAAAATGACGTTCTTTATCTTCCCATTCCAGCCAGCGATTTTCGACCTTGTTGAAATATTTTGTTGCTTTACGGTTTTCTTTCGAAAATCACCTCTTTCAGCAGACTTTGGACTACCCATGGGTTGCCCCCTCGTGCGTCTGGGAACTATACATGGAACATCTAGAAGCCCAACGTTTCTCCCCCATTATTCCTTCGTCTGTCAACCCCGGCTCCGTTTTGTTTACGACATTCTCCCCAAACTCCTAAAGCTTCAAAGTTTTAAAACTTCCCAAAACAAGCTAACCAGGTTTGAGCCCTTTAAACCAGTTACCTTGAAGAAGAAGTCGACAAAAACCCCTTTTCCTTTCCTTTATGTCCTGCTCGCAAAGTGACCACGAACTTCGTTTTAAAGTTATCGAAAACCCCCCCAACCAAAACGATCTTCTCCACTTTACTCTCACCACGACACCAAAACCAAACGTGGTGTAATTATGGTTCTTCCCGGTGCATAGAATCTGCAGCAAGAGTTCCTTGAGGAAGAATGCCATAAATTGAACAAATATTTCTAAAATCCCCTATCCGTACTTTCGAGACTGCAGACGGCGGCATTAACCTCTTCAACACACCCAGGAAGCACTGCCGAGAAGAGATACATAGTCTTCCCCCAACTCCCTTGCCCAAAATGTTTCCAAACTTTGCCAAAAAATCATTCCCAAATTCTACCTCCCAAACCCCGACCCTCAAGGGCATCCCGTAGTAAACAGGCAACCTCATCCTCTGCAGGGGTATACATAAAACCTTGTAATGACTGAAAAGTTATGTGGGCGAAAAAAATCAAGGGACCCCCAAAAAAACGTATTTCAGAACACCAATCGCAAACAGGTTGAGACACAAAGGGTGCCTGCGTACAACCCGTAAATTCACACAACCACTTTTAAACTACAGAAACTAAAAACTTATCGCCCAAGAAGAAACACTCAAACCGAAGAATCCTGGAAACCCTTATTTTTATATCCCACACTTAACCAGAATAGTGGCTTCTATAACATGCGAACCACTTGCCAAGAAAAATTTTTATCGCATCCCAATAAGAACACTGTAGGGTTGTCACAAAAATTTTCCAAACTCCCTTTCCAAGCTACCCCCAAGTTTTGACTCTACAACCCACTCGGTACACATCAGATGCGCATTCTACTGACCTCGCCGGAAAAAAATCCGCTTTCCTTCCACCCAGGTATTTGTTTGTGACTTGAAAAAGCCCACTGTGTGGGCGAAAGAGTCAATAAAGGATCACATTTACGCATTTGTTTTTATATTGCCTGAAAAATTTATAGTAAAGAAAAAGGCCCAAAAGTGCAACTAATGTGAATTTTATTTGGCGACGTTTCGCTCTCCGGAGCTTTATAAACCCAAAAAAAAAACATACAGGACACAGAGGGTATAAAAAGGCTCAGGTGGGGTGCAATTTCTGTGAGGTACCTTTCGATGTTACTGGGGTGGTGGTAGTAGTAGTAGTATGTGTGGTAGTGACAAAAATTTAATACTTGTAATAAAGTTTGGGAGAATACCCACAATATGTAAGTAAAGGACCAAATGCAATAATGTGACATTTATTGTGGCAACGTTTCGCTCTCCAGGAGCTTATTCATAATGGCTTGATAAAGCTCCTGGAGAGCGAAACGTTGCCACAATAAATGTCACATTAGTTGCACTTGTGTCCTTTTACTTTACATAATACAATATGGTAGAGCAATTAATTCGTACATGAGTAAAAGGATATAAAAGCTATTACTTGGGTAACATAAAAATAGTTTGGACAAATATAGAGTGGTAAGAGGCAGCTTGTTTCAGTGTTCACTCTCTGTAATGTGCTTTGTGAACATTAAAATGGTATAAAATACCGACAGATTGTTAGGTAAGACACATATGCAACAGTTAGGTATCTTTATTTCGAAACGTTTCGCCTACACAGTAGGCTTCTTCAGTCGAGTACAGAAAAGTTGACAGAAGCAGAAGATACTTGAAGACGATGTAATCAGTCCATCACCCTTAAAGTTTTGAGGTGGTCAGTCCCTCAGTTTGGAGAAGAGCATTGTTCCGTTGTCTGAAACAATATGAAGTTGAAGTGACAGGATGGAGCCTTTATATAGTGCCAGGAGGTGAGACGTAGGTTGCTTGGGAGGGCAGGTCCCTCTCAAACCCAGCCGTTCTCACTAGTTAGAGGTCGAAGTTGATGGTCTGTACCAAGATACCCTTGTGTTGCAGTGTCTGACAGAATGAACATTAAAATGGTATAAAATACCGACAGATTGTTAGGTAAGACACATATGCAACAGTTAGGTATCTTTATTTCGAAACGTTTCGCCTACACAGTAGCTTCTTCAGTCGAGTACAGAAAGTTGATAGTGAGAACGGCTGGGTTTGAGAGGGACCTGCCCTCCCAAAGCAACCTACGTCTCACCTCCTGGCACTATATAAAGGCTCCATCCTGTCACTTCAACTTCATATTGTTTCAGACAACGGAACAATGCTCTTCTCCAGACTGAGGGACTGACCACCTCAAAACTTTAAGGGTGATGGACTGATTACATCGTCTTCAAGTATCTTCTGCTTCTATCAACTTTTCTGTACTCGACTGAAGAAGCCTACTGTGTAGGCGAAACGTTTCGAAATAAAGATACCTAACTGTTGCATATGTGTCTTACCTAACAATGTGCTTTGTGTAGTATAACAGGAGAGACTATGTGATGGCAGGGTTTACTGTTTTCAGGAGGATTCTTGCTAAGACTTCGGAGATAGTGAAGCTGCCGTTGTTTTGTTTAATTGTATTCGAAACAGCGATCAGTGCTGATTCGAGGCACTTGCGTCTGCGGAAATTAGTTTCTTTGATCACTAATTGGGCGTCTCTGAATTTCATGAGATGATTGGTGGAATTTCGGTGTTGTACACAGTTGTTCAAGTTATCGTTCCTACATGCGTAAATGTGTTCATTGAGGCGGGTGTCGAGGTTTCTTGCTGTTTCACCTACGTAAATCTTGTCAACAGCCTCCACAGGGTATAGTGTAAACTCCTGCATTGACTGGTTCGTGGTGCTTGGATTTTGTCCTGGTTAGATACTTTATTGAAGTGATAGAAGCGATGGCGACTCTGGTGTTAGCTTGTGAAAGTACTTTTGAGACGTTCAGTGCAACCTGGCTGTTGGGAAGAATTATAACTTTGTTGGGAGTGGTGTTGATGCGTGGAGAATTAATGATCTGAAGAGCTCTTTTCTTGCAGTCTTTGATGAAACTAATTTCCGCAGACGCAAGTGCCTCGAATCAGCACTGATCGCTGTTTCGAATAGAATTAAACAAAACAACGGCAGCTTCACCATCTCCGAAGTCTTAGCAAGAATCCTCCTGAAAACAGTAAACCCTGCCATCACATAGTCTCTCCTGTTATACTACACAAAGCTCATTACAGAGTGAACACTGAAACAAGCTGCCTCTTTCCAGTCTATATTTGTCCAAACTATTTTTATGTTACCCAAGTAATAGCTTTTATATCCTTTTTCTCATGTACAAATTAATTGCTCTACCATATTGTATTACTTTTGTCACTACCACTACTACTACTACCACCACCACCACCACTAGTGAACATCGAAATGGTACCTCACTAGTATTGCACCTCACTCTGAGCCTTTATATACCCTCTGTGTCCATGTATTGTTTGTAATGGCTTGATAAAGCTCCTGGAGAGCGAAACGTTGCCACAATAAATGTCACATTAGTTGCACTTGTGTCCTCTTACTTTACATATTGTCGGTAATTCTACCAACTTTATTACAACATGTACAATATACAAGAGTCAGAGGATCATGTAATCTGGTGCTCCGTTACATAATGTAATCTGGTGCTCCGTTACATAATGTAATCTGGTGCTCCGTTACATAATGTAATCTGGTGCTCCGTTACATAATGTAATCTGGTGCTCCGTTACATCATATAAACTGGAACTCTGTCACATATGTAAGCTGGTGTTCTGTTACATCATGCAAGTTGGCGCTGTTACATCATGTAAGCTGGTGCTCTGTTACATCTATTCCTCTCCTAGCCTTCACAGTCGCCGTGTTGTAGGTTCGACACTTGTACAACGTCATAACGCGAATCATAAACCGATGAATAGTGAAATGCCTTAGACACTGTCAAATGATCGAGACGTCGTGACCTGACCTTGGCTTTCTTCTGATGTCTTAGTGTTTTCTTTTCACCTGAAATGCATTCTCCTCGTCGTTTCCGAGAAAGGGAGAGAGGGGGTGATAGAAGAGAGAGGAAGAAAGAGGGAGGAGAGGGAAAGAGAGGGAGAGGGAAAGAAAGGGGGAGAGGGAGAGGGAAAGAAAGGGGGAGGGGAGAGAGAGAAGAGGGAGGGAGGGGGAGGGGGAGACAGAAATATATGAGTAATCGTTTAAAAGCAAGAGATGAAGATAGAAAACGGAGAATGAGGTAGTGTGGGCAGCAGTATAACTGTGGTAAGGAGAGGAAGACAACGAGAAGCGCTAACCTTGACTGTGATGAAACTAGGTAACTGAGCATGTTTAGTGTTTTGACAAGATCACATGATCTGAACTAGAACTCTCGAATTTGATGGAAAATAAACTACCAGCACCTCAATTTCCCCTCCCCTCTCTCTCTCTCTCTCTCTCTCTCTCTCTTTACACAGGGTTTGACAAGGTTAGGTTAAGGATTCCTGACTTTATTGACAAGTTAAGGATTCCTAATTTTATTAACAAGCTAAGAGCTGTTACCTACATCAGCTATTTGAAAGCCCTTTTTTTTATTATGAGACATACAAGTAGGGAACAGGATGAAGTTGGAGCCATCTATGGGCCAGCAATTTCATTTAATCAGCTGACTTTACTTCGTTGAAATCGTTATGCTGTACGAACATGTTCCAGACTCGAGTCATCCTGGGAATAAATGATCTCAGATGTAGCGATGTCCTGGAGAAGGGTACAGTCAGTGAAGTTGCTGGTTGTTGCCCGTCTTGTGGTGTTGAAGCTCGCTTCTCGCTGTCCTCGAAGTGGAGCCAAGTGTGGTACTTTGACAATATTGGCCTTATACGTAACAGTAAGATAGCCCACATCCTCGTGTGTTGAAGACTCTGCTGAAATGACAGATATATTCAGACTCTGTTCTCTATTCTATCAAGAAGTCGCAGATGAGATGGGGGGCAGGCAATCCAAGAAAGTGGAGCATACTCAAGGTGTAATCATAACTGTGCCTCGTACAGAATCTTGCAACCTTTACTGTTGAGCAGATGCGAGATACATCGAAGTGCAGTGAGCTTCCTGGGCGCCTTGTTTACCAGGTCTGCAACGTGGTTCTTCATGGTCAGTTTGGAGTCAAATTTCACCATAAAGATATCAACTTCGTCCCCAGGTACCAACAATTTTCCGTTCATACTAACCACTTCTCCAGCATTACCATCATGGTGTCTGGTGTATACCTGGAGTACCTGAAGAGGGTTTCGGAGGTCAACGCCCCCGCGGTCCGGTCTGTGACCAGGCCTCTTGGTGGATCAGGGTCTGATCAACCAGGCTGTTACTGCTGTCCGCACGCAAACTGACGGCTGGTCAGGTACTGACTTTATGTGCATGTCCAGCACCTTCTTGAAGACAGTCAGGGGTCTCTTGGTAATTCCTCTTATGTATGCTGGGAGGCAGTTGAACAGTCTTGGACCCCTGACACTTATGGTTTTGTCTCTCAGTGAACTCGTGGCATCTGTTTTTCATTGGGGGAATGTTGCATCTCCTGCCGAGTCTTTTGCTTTCATAGGGAGTGATTTTCGTGTGCAAGATTGCTACTAATTCTAGGATTTTCCAAGTGTATATTATCATGTATCTTTCTCGCCTGCGTTCCAGGGAATACAAATCAAGGGACTTCAATCGTTCCTAATAATTTAGGTGCTTCATCGTACCATCATTATAGATCATTTTTGTTTTCTCAAGAGCAAATGTTACCTGCCATCGTTTACTTCAGGGTGATATAGCTGCAAGGTGGTGATTGATGTAATGTAGAGCAGCTGCCATTTCCTCTCTTGGATAAGTAAATATTAGTGTATAGTCATCTGTATATACATGGGATTCTGGGCTGAGATGGAGGAGGTCGATGAAGTCGACATTCCATAACAATGGCCCAAGCACAATTCCCTGTAGAGCACTTGCCCCATTAGGATGTCTTGCTGACTCTGTCACACTGATAACTACCCTTAGAGATCTACCAAGATAATCACTGAGGAGACAGTGTAGAGCCTGCAATTCCTAGTGCTTGCAGTTTTGCCAAAAGACGTCCCTGGTGCCATATTATATATATATATATATATATAAAAATTTATATATATATATATATATATATATTATAATATATATATATATATATATATATATATATATATATATATATGTGTGTGTGTGTGTGTGTGTGTGTGTGTGTGTGTGTGTGTGTGTGTGTACTCACCTATTGTACTCACCTATTTGTGGTTGCAGGGGTCGAGTCCTAGCTCCTGGCCCCGCCTCTTCACCGGTTGCTACTGTGGGGTGTGTGTGTGTGTGTGTGTACTGTTACGCCGAGATGCAGTTTCTCTATATGTTTCTCGCATTTTTGTTCATCTAATATACACTGTGATTATCATCGTTATTAGTTAAAACGATGTTAATCAGCTTTATAATACTACATATTCATTTTCATGTTTTAATTTTATATAAATAAATATATATATATAAATATATAAATAAATATAATATATATATATATATATATATATATATATATATATATATATATTAATATATATATTATATATATATATAATATATTTATTTGAAATGCTTAACAATTCTCAAACAGGCGAAATTATTTACACTGTCTCTACGTCCACAGCAGGACTGGTACCTGCAAACTCTGTATCAGAGTCCACAGTACTTTACCACGGAGCTAGACCCAAATAAGTATGGGCATCCGGCAGGAGCCAATGTTACCCACATACCCCCGGGCACCAAGCTCGTTTTGAAAGTTATTTCATCGAATCCTGCCGCATGCACTGGACAAAGAAAGATTTGAAATGCTTAATAATTCGCAAACAGGCAAAATTATTTATAAACATTGTTTCTACGTCCAAAGCAGGACTCGAACTTGCGATATATATATATATATATATATATATAATATATATATATATATAATATATATATATATATATATATAAATATATCGTGCCAAATAGGTAAAATTGATCAATTAGCAAGAACTCATTTAGAATTAAGTCATTTCTAAAATTTTCTTATACGTTTACAGACATATTTTTTCATTTATGCTAAAGTAAAAATTTATTCATTTTCCACCAAAATAGCCTTATAAAATTTACCTAACCTTATTATAACAAGCATGGAATATCAGGGAAAACAAATGGGGCATGCAACTTTGAGCATTACAAAAAATGTCGTGACCTCCTGTCTAAAGGAGTGTCTTTCTCCCTCCAGCAAATTCTTTCACCTAGAAATGTGCCACTCTTCGGTCCTCCAAAAACAGTGCTACAACACCAACTGTCCTACATACCATGTAAAAGGGACCAGGAGGTACAGACTTCATACGACAAATAGTAGTAGTTACGACAACCCCACTCCAAGTGATTTCTTAGTGGCAGGAAACGAAGAAGAAAAATGGAAGAAAATAAAAATAGTCCACCACCTTGGAGCCTTGTTGGACCCAAGGCACAGCCAGTGCCCCCCCCCCCCACCCAAGGCACAGCCAGTGCCCCCCCCCCATGGCTTCCAGAACCACAAATACCGATGCCAATAACAAAATCCCCCAAACACAGAATACGACCTCGTTTATATTTGCTAATATACAGGACCTTAAGCCATCCATCACCAACAAAATACCGTTTATCAGTGGACTTCTAGAGGAGTCAAATGCGATGTTTGCAGCTGGGTGCAACCTTTTTAGACGAGACAGAAAGAACAGGTAATAAGGGGGGGTTGGCCTGTATGTCAAAGAGTCGCGCATCTGCACAGACATGCTGAACACCACAAATGATGTTGAAGTTCTAACAAAGATCGATAACCAAAACCCAGTTATCGTGGATGTATATAAGCCACCAGATGCAACCTCCCAACAGTTCAAGGAACAGCTACTGAAAATTAATTGCTTTCTAGAAAGCCTTCCAACTCCATCCCCAAACATCTTACTGCTTGGTGATTTCAACCTAAAGCATACAAAATGGAAGAATGTAGCAAATAATGTTATAGCAGAAACAATCCCTGAAGGCAGCGCAGATGAAAGGTCACATATATGAGCTACTAAATCTCTGCTATAAACACACACTAAGTGAGCAGACAGTGGAGCCAACAAATCTGGAACAAACACTTGACCTTATCTTTACAAATAATAAGGACCTGGTAAGAAACATATCAAAAACAACTAATTCCGACCACAATCTAATCTAATCGAAGTTCAGACTTACATGCACAGGGATCCTGATCAGCAAAATGCACGTAACTGTGAAGGCGTCTTCAACAAATACAATTTAAATAGCAAGAACATCAACTGGGACCAGGTGAATCATGCCTTAAATGAAACATGTTGGGAAGATATCTTATAACATGGATCCAAACCATTGCCTTGAAATGATCAACTTCCTGCCAGCTGATGTTCAAGGCATATTCTCTTGAGGAAGAAGAGAAGAAGTAAACTGGAGAAAGACGCTCCCTCTACAGAAGACGACGAAGAATCACTGAGCTCCTCAAGAACGCCAGATTATCTGAAAAACGGAAGGAAGCGCTGACCAGGGAAGTCTATAGTATCGAACTTAAGTTAAAGGACTCTTACAGGGACCAGGAGAGACAAGAGGAGCTAAAAGCGATTTGCGAAATTGAAAAAAATTCGAAATATTTCTTTTCATATGCCGAAAACAAGGCAAATACCACATCTATTATCAGGCCCTTCCTCAGACAAGATGGGACTTACACAGATGACAACAAAGAAATGAGAGAGATACTGAAATCCCAATATGACTATTTAGCAAGCCACTAATCAGTCTAAAGATCGACAGTCCAAATTATTTTTTCATAAACCTCAAAATTCCATCAATGTATGCCAAATTTCCGACATTACCCTAACTCCGATAGACTTGGAAAAAACCACTGACAATATGCCAATGCACTCAGCCCCAGGCCCAGACTCGTGGAACTGTGTGTTTATTAAGAACTGCAAGAAACCCCTTTCACGGGCCCTAAGTATGGAGGAGCTTAGACATGGGTGAAATTCCAGTCACTAAAACAACAGATATAGCCCCACTCCATAAAGGTGGCAGCAAAGCAATAGCAAAGAAATGTAAACCAATAGCTCTAACGTCCCACATCATGAAATCTTAGAAAAAGTGCTAAGAAGCACGACTGCAAACCACCTGGATTCCCAAAAACTGCACAATCCAGGGCAACATGGGTTCAGAGCAGGTCGCTCCTACCTCTCGCACCTACTGAATCTCTATGATATGGTCTTGGATGTACTGGAAGAAAAACTGAATGCTGATGTAATATACACAGACTTTGACAAGTGTGATTATGGTGTAACAGCGCACAAAAAAAACGTGCTAAAGGAATAACTGGCAAAGTGGGGAGCTGGATCTTCAACTTTCTAACCAATCGAACACAGAGTAGTGGTAAACAGAGTGAAAGCTGAAAAGCTCTGTTCCACAAGGCATAGTACTCACCCCCATCCTGTTCCTCATCCTCTCATCAGATATAAACAGAGACGTAATCCACAGTACCGTGTTATCCTTTGCACACGATACTAGGATCTGCATGAGACTGTCATCTATTGAGACGGTTAACCTCCAAGAAGATGTAAACCAAGTTTTCCAATGGACAACGCAAAACAATATTATGTTCAATGAAGACACATTCCAACTACTCCGTTATGGAAAATTGGAGGAGATAATTAGAACTGAGTATACTACAAACTCTGACCATACAATAGAGCGAAAAAATTCTGTGAGGGACCTAGGAGTGGTAATGTCTGATCACAACAGTGCCACAATCACAAATGCAAAGAAAATGATAAGATGGATAATGACAACGTTCAAAACAAGAGATGCCAAGCCAATGATGATCCTTCTCAAATCACTTGTTCTGTCTAGGCTGGAATACTGCTGTACATTAACATCTCCGTTTAAAGCAGGTGAAATTGCAGATCTAGAGTGTACAGAAAAACTTTACCGCACATATAACTTCCATCAAACACCTCAACTACTGGGAACGCTTGGAAGCACTTGACTTGTACTCGCTGGAACGCAGGCGAGAGATATATATCATAATGTACACTTGGAAAATTCTAGAAGGAATCGTCCTGAATCTGCACACAGAAATCACTCCCTACGAAAGTAAAAGACTGGGCAGGCGATGCAAAATACTCCCATTGACAAGTAGGGGCGCCATTGGTACACAATAAGTGTCCGGGGCCCAAGACTGTTCAACAGCCTCCCACCAGGCATAAGGGGAATTACCAATAGGCCCCTGGCTACCTTCAAGAGGGAGCTGGACAGAAGTTTAAAGTCGGTGCCGGATTAGCTGGGCTGTGGTTCGTACGTTAGACTACGTACGGCCAACAGCAACAGCCTGGTTGATCAGGTCCTGATCCACCGGGAGGCCTGGTCATGGACTGGGCAGCGGGGGCGTTGATCCCCGGAATACCCTCCAGGTAGACTCCAGGCAGGTAGTGCAATTTAATTTTGAATAATCCAACTAAATATATTTTAGGTAAGTTTACGATTTAATAATAAACAAACACAACGAAATGTATTTTTTTTTCGTAAGGCTCAGAATAATTTTTGCGAAATTACTGCATATACAAATTTTCGCTTGCCTTATAGGGCAAGAAGAACGTTGCTATTTAAGCCAAAATAGCAAGTTTTACCTATTCCCCACGACATATATATACCATGACTTACTACTACTATTTCTACTACCAGAATTACCTCTACCAGTTCTCTACTTCCTCTCTTTGTCCTGTCTCTGCTGCCCTCTCTTTCCTATATATACTGGCTCTCTCACCTCGTGTTTTAGTGTGACTTTTAAATGGTTTAAATCAGACCGAAACGACGTCATAAGCTTTTTTCTCCAATGTGCGGATTGTGTGTGTACTCACCTAGTTGCGGTTGCAGGGGTCAAGTCACAGCTCCTTGCCCCGCCTCTTCAGTGGCCGCTACTCGGTCACTCTTCCTTCTCCATGAGCTTTATCATACCTCTTAAAGCTATGTATGGATCCTGCCTCCACTACATCACTTCCCAGACTATTCCACTTCCTGACAACTCTGTAAGTGAAGAAATACTTCCTAACATCCGTGGATCATCTGAGCCTTGTGTGTGTGTGTGTGTGTGTGTGTGTGTGTGTGTGTGTGTGTGTGTGTGTGTGTGTGTGTGTGTGTGTGTGTGTGTGTGCGCGCGCGCGCGCGCGCGCGCGTAACACCAGCCGTCTCTCCTAAAGCAATAACTCGAAAAAGAAAAAACGCTTTCACCATCACTCACTCTATCACTCTCTTGCCAGATGTGTGCCGACACTACTGCTCAGATGCCCTTGTTCAGAGTGCAGGCACTGTAAGTCCCACCTCAAGAACTCGAATCAAGCAAACCAATTTCCCCGAATCCCTTCATAAACATTACCGTGCTCACACTCCAACAGCACGTCAAGGCATAAAAACCATTTGCCTCCACTCCGATCTAACACGCTCGCATACGTCTGTGTAGTGTCCAAGCCCCTCGCCCACAAACCCTCCTTTACCTCCTCCCTTCACACAAGCTAGTACCAAAAATATTCTCACCAAGATTAACAATAACAAATCAATATTAATCACAGTACCAAGCCGACGACTACTCAATTATTCAAGAAGGGAGAGAGAGGACAACTACCCTCCCATTATCTTGCCAAACATACCGGAGAAAACCCCAATGCAAAACATCAGTGACAGACTAATGTATTTGGAAAACCACTAATTTACGGAAAATAAATAATATACCTATGCAGTAAACCAGTGGGTCTGAGTGCGGGGGTCGCAGATCCTGGGTCGAGGGACCACAATGTTATCCCAAGGGGTCAGCGAAACTACCCGGCATGTCTTGATTCACCATCCAGTGCTGGATGTCCTATTATCCAATCAGCGTCTATCCCAGCCAAACATGTCGTATGTCGTTATCAGTATCTACTCCCGGCAAACTGTGGTCATTAGTGTTTATCTGTCAAACATGTATTCACCAATATCTTTTCCCACCAAACTGGTCATGTCTGTCAAACATGTGGTCATCAATATGCGCAGTACAAGTGGCAGGAAGCACTATGCTAAACCCCAGCACTAGTACCAGGAAGCACTGTGCTAAACCCCAGTGGAAGTACTAGGAAGCACTGTGCTCAACCCCAGTACCAGGAAGCACTGTGCTAAACCCCAGTGCAAGTACCAGGAAGCACTGTGCTCAACCCCAGTACCAGGAAGCACTGTGCTAAACCCCAGTGAAAGTACCAGGAAGCACTGTGCTCAACCCCAGTACCAGGAAGCACTGTGCTCAACCCCAGTACCAGGAAGCACTGTGCTCAACCCCAGTACCAGGAAGCACTGTGCTCAACCCCAGTACCAGGAAGCACTGTGCTCAACCCCAGTACCAGGAAGCACTGTGCTAAACCCCAGTGCAAGTACTAGGAAGCACTGTGCTCAACCCCAGTACCAGGAATCACTGTGCTCAACCCCAGTACCAGGAAGCACTGTGCTAAATCCCAGTGCAAGTACCAGGAAGCACTGTGCTCAACCCCAGTACCAGAAAGCAATGTGCTAAACCCCAGTACAAGTGCGAGGAAGCACTGTGCTCAACCCCAGTACCAGGAAGCACTGTGCTCAACCCCAGTACCAGGAAGCAATGTGCTAAACCCCAGTACAAGTGCCAGGAAGCACTGTGCTCAACCCCAGTACCAGGAAGCACTGTGCTCAACCCCAGTACCAGGAAGCACTGTGCTAAACCCCAGTGCAAGTACCAGAAGCACTGTGCTCAACCCCAGTACCAGGAAGCACTGTGCTCAACCCCAGTACCAGGAAGCACTGTGCTAAACCCCAGTGCAAGTACTAGGAAGCACTGTGCTCAACCCCAGTACCAGGAAGCACTGTGCTCAACCCCAGTACCAGGAAGCACTGTGCTAAACCCCAGTGCAAGTACCAGGAAGCACTGTGCTAAACCCCAGTGCAAGTACCAGGAAGCACTGTGCTAAACCCCAGTGCAAGTACCAGGAAGCACTGTGCTAAACCCCAGTACAAGTACCAGGAAGCACTGTGCTAAACCCCAGTACAAGTGCCAGGAAGCACTGTGCTAAACCCCAGTACAAGTGCCAGGAAGCACTGTGCTAAACCCCAGTACAAGTGCCAGTGAATGCCAGGAAAAGTGGAGGTTATTTTCCGTGAGCGTCGTAAAGTTTAACGGCTCCTCATTACAACTTCAGTTAAGATGCTCACTGAAACTACCAACTCAACGTCAGAATCATTTTATTCGAGAGCTGTTGAAAAAACTCCTTATTTCTTCCACTGTCGCTTTTACAAACTTGATCAGATGAATAACTCTGCCTCTCACTGATCTCTCCTGGAAATTTTAGCAGTGACTGAATTCATTAACTGAGCAGTACCGGTAAAGTTGATGAATAAGACATGTGTAATAGCTGGCTATTCATTTCAAAGATGTTTCGACAACCAGTGGCTGTCTCAGTTCGACAGAGATTTCATACATAAGGGAAATTACCTACAAATCTTCGGCTATCTTCAAGAAGCTGGAGAAGTTCCTCAAATCCTGGATGGCTAACCCTCCGGGGTTAAAAACACGAACAAAATCTTATCTTCCCCCATCAGTGTGACTTGTTAATTGTTAATGGTCCGACTCGGACCGAAACGACGCCTATAAGTTTGAGTGTGACAAGCGCGGGTTACCTGCGTGTTGTACACACTGCTGCACAAACATACAGCTGAACCTAGAATCTCAGAGTTTTTCCTAGTATTTATCCTGACAGGAAAGTTTTTCATCTTTCAAATTTGCGTATAACTTCATTCATTATTTTTTTGTAGATCAGTACGCACTTTTTTTTTTTTCCACACAACAGCCTACTTATATTGTTCAACAAAATACCAAAGGTTTTCCTTTCACATTTTTTTATTTTTTAATTTCATAATTTTTTCTAAAATGTGAATTTTGTACAAAAATCTCTATAGAAAATCCGACTAAACCACGTTGCAGACCTGGTAAACAAGGCGCCCAGGAAGCTCACTGCACTTCGATATATCTCGCATCTGCTCAACAGTAAAAGTTGCAAGATTCTGTACGAGGCACAGTTACGATTACACCTTGAGTATGCTCCACTTTCTTGGATTGCCTGCCCCCCATCTCATCTGCGATTTCTTGATAGAATAGAGAACAGAGTCTGAATAGATCTGTCATTTCAGCAGAGTCTTCAACACACGAGGGTGTGGGCTATCTTACTGTTACGTATAAGGCCAATATTGTCAAAGTACCACACTTGGCTCCACTTCGAGGACAGCGAGAAGCGAGCTTCAACACCACAAGACGGGCAACAACCAGCAACTTCACTGACTGTACCCTTCTCCAGGACATCGCTACATCTGAGATCATTTATTCCCAGGATGACTAGAGTCTGGAACATGTTCGTACAGCATAACGATATCAACGAAGTCAGCTGATCAAATGAAATTGCTGGCCCACAGATGGCTCCAACTTTATCCTGTTCTCTACTTGTATGTCTCATAACAATTAAAAAAGGGCTTTTAAATAGCTGATGTAGGTAACAGCTCTTAGCTTGTCAATAAAATTAGGAATCCTTAACTTGTCAATAAAGTCAGGAATCCTAACTGGCCGGGCTGTGATTCGTACATTGGTCTGCATGCGGCCAGCAGTAACAGCCTGGTTGATGAAGTTTTGATCCACCAGGAGGACTGGTCTGGGACTGGGCCGAGAAGGCGATGACCCCCATCCAGAAGTACACTTGGATTGACGAAGGCTTCAGCTACTAAACTTCTATCAAGACTGAGGTGTCAACGGACAATACTTGCGTAGTATATATAATACCTAATACATTTACAGCAAGGCTCCCTGGCCATGCTAATGTCACGTGACCCCCCCCCCACACCCACACACACACACACACACACAGGCCAGCTCTCACATACCTTCCCTCTCACTCGGCAAGCAGACTCAGAGACAGACTGGTCTCTCTCCACGATTACCGAATATACGCACAAGTATTGTCTGGTGACAGAGGAACCGATTACCTTGTCATCTACTGTTTTCATTACGTAATCTCTAAGGGAAGAAAGACAAATCATGATTAATATGATCCTTTACTGACAAGGTGTCTCCCAAACCAATTTGTTGTGTGGCTGAGTAGTCTGATTCGTATACATGCTGTTGCTTTATATATAGAAAATATACATAAACCAACACACTGTATATGCAACAAGAGATATATATATACCGGAAGATGTATATATTCACAGAGGCGTGTATCTCAATTTATATGCACTGTATACATACCCAAACGAGGGGTGTATCTTTGAATATAAAAATCTTTTCTATCTACCTTTACTTTTGATGAGTTGCCAGAGTTTTTCTACTCCTAGAGCCCGACCTTGGGCCAGGCTCGTCTGGTGCTTGCCTGGTTAACCAGGCTGTTGTAATCTCGTTCCAATAATAGTTTGCTAAGCAAGTTGTCTTTCCTTCAGTACCCTCGTCACCACTCAGCCTCTTAGTTCCACCAGCACTCCTGCCAGAGTGCAAAATATCTGACCACCTACCGGGTGAGGCCAGGATGGTAGTACCTCGATGGTTATCATTTATCAAAGCGAGTGTTAACACAAGCAGTAATCAATACCAATTTACCTAATGATAATATTCAATTAACTAATGCATATTGGGACAAGAGCAACGGATAATATTTCAGTTAATTACCGGGGTACTCATGATAATCGTGTGTACAATAGTAATACAAAATATTTATGTTAAAGACAACATTGAGGGGGAGGAAATAAAGATAATGTTATTAAAAGTTTGAGTGATAGTTAACGCTGGTTGTGTCGCGCCTATATTTATATATATATATATATATAATATATATAATATATATATATATATATATATATATATATATATATATATTCTGATAAAACTATGATTTTTTCCAACTATATTATCAGTAAATAATTTTTTGTGGTAAAGTTTTTTAAAGAAGTGAACAGTGAGGAGATGCTGGGAATGATCAGATGTTGGTGATCAAGCCACAGGACTCAACCAGAGAGAGAACTGAAGAGCGACCCAACTAACGAGGAGAATCATCATACCCCTCCCCCCTCCCCCTCCCCCTCCCCCTTCCCGGGTAGTCTGGTAGGCAAAACACTTGCCTCACACACAGTGTATCTATGGTTCGATCCCCAGAAAGGGTGGAAACATCGGGCGTGTTGTCCAATTCACCTAGCAAGTAGGTAGGTACCTAGGTATTAGTCGCATACTGGGGAGACAAGACTGAGGACCCCAGTGGAAGTAAGATGGACAGTCCCTCGATGACGCACTGCCTTTCTTGGGTTATCCTGGATGGCTAACCCTCCGGGGTTAAAAACACGAACAAAATCTCATCTTCCCCCATCAGTGTGACTTGTTAATTGTTAATGGTCCGACTCGGACCGAAACGTCGCCTATAAGTTTGAGTGTGACAAGCGCGGGTTACCTGCGTGTTGTACACACTGCTGCACAAACATACAGCTGAACCTAGAATCTCAGTTTTTTTCCCAGTATTTATCCTGACAGGAAAGTTTTTCATCTTTCAAATTTGCGTATAACTTCATTCATTATTTTTTTGTAGATCAGTGCTCACTTTTTTTTTTTTTTGGCACACAACAGCCTACTTATATTGTTCAACAAAATACCAAAGGTTTTCCTTTCACACTTTTTATTTTTTTAATTTCATAATTTTTTCTAAAATGATGAATTTTGCACAAAAATCTCTATAGAAAATCCGACTAAACTTCCGGTTATCATGCGCGCGCGCGCACACATATATACAACAGGGTGACAGCAGTAAGGCAAGAGAGGGGCGGGTAGATTGCATTTTCTTGAACTGCAAGAAGGCGTTTGACAGTTCCACACAAGAAATTAGTGCAAAAGCTGGAGAACCAAGCAGGCATAACAGGGAAGACACTGTAATGGATCAGGGAATACCTATTAGGAAGACAACAGGAGTCATGGTACGTGGCGAGGTGTCAGAGTGGGCGCCTGTGGCGAGCGGGGTTCCACAGGGGTCAGTCCTAGGACCAGTGCTGTTTCTGTTATTTGTGAACATGACAGAAGGAATATACTCAGAAGTGTCCCTGTTTGCAGATGTGAAGTTGATGAGAAGAATTCAACTGGACGAGGACCAGGCAGAACTACAAAGGGATCTGGAAAGGCTGCAGGCCTGGTCCTGCAACTGGCTCATGGAGTTCAACCCCACCAAGTGCAGTCATGAAGATTGGGGTAGGGCAAAGAAGACCGCAGACGGAGTACAGTCTAGGGGGCCAGAGACTACAAACCTCACTCAAGGAAAAGGATCTTGGGGTGAATATAACACCGAGCACAGCTCCTGAGACGCATATCAACCAAATAACTGGATGCAGCATACGGGCGCCTAGCAAACCTAGGAACATCATTCAGACATCTCAATAAGGAATCGTTCAGGACCCTGTATACCGTGTACGTTAGGCTTATATTGAAGTATGCAGCACCAGTTTGGAACCCACACCTAGCTAAGGACGTAAGGAAGCTAGAGAAAGTGCAAAGGTTTGCAACTAGTCCCTGAGCTATGGGACAAGTCCTACCAGGAGAGGCTAAGGGAAATCGACCTGACGACACTGGAGGACAGGAGAGACAAGGGGGATATGACAACGACATATAAAATACTGAGAGGAATCGACAAGATGGACAGAGACAGAATGTTCCAGAGATGGGACACAGCAACAAGTTGGAAATTGAAGACTCAGATGAATCACATCGATGTTAGGAAATATTTCTTCAGTCACAGAGTTGTCAGGAAGTGGAATAGTCTGGGAAATGGTATAGTGGAGGCAGGATCCATACATAGCTTTAAGAAGAGGTATGATAAAGTTCATGGAGCACGAAGAATGACCTAGTAGCGGCCAGTGAAGAGGCGGGGCCTGCTGCTGTGACTCAACGCCTGCAAATACAACTACTTGAGTGTAACACACACACACACACACATCACACAACACACCACACACACACACACACACACACATACACACACACACACACACACACACACACACACACGCTTTGCAACAGTCAATTTTCCAATATAAAAAAAAATAAAGGTGTTTGCCACATAAAATCGATTTTATTTCTTCTGGTCAATCTTCAATAAAAACTGTAGGGCAATAAAACCATACCTCGGCTGGGATTGAACCCGCGGTCAGAGAGTCTCAAAACTCCAGCCCGTCGCGTTAGCCACTAAACCAGCTAGCCACAATAAGATTCGTCCAACTAGGTATATCTTCTACACCATAGGCACCACTGTGACCAACAAATGCAAGTTTTTACAGACGAATCTCCAGCTAGCGTGGCCGTCATGTTGACGGCAGTGAAGGGACTTGAGCTAGAGTTCGTCACGGCCACGCTAGCTGGAGATTCGTCTGTAAAAACTTGCATTTGTGGTCACAGTGGTGCCTGTGCTAACCTTCCTAATGGTGTAGAAATATACCTAGTTGTACGAATCTTATTGTGGCTAGCTGGTCTAGTGGCTAACGCGACGGGCTGGAGTTTTGAGACTCTCTGACCGCGGGTTCAATCCCAGCCGGGGTATGGTTTGTTTGCAATCGTGTCATTACGATTTCGTGAGTCATGTAGGGCAATAAGTACGTTAAAGTCACATTGAGTATTCTGTATATAATTTGTTAAGTTTTTAACGAACATAAGACAGCCATATCAGACCAATTCTGTCTTGCAGGGAGGGGTAGTAGCCAGTGCTTCCAGTCTGTCAGTGAGGACAGTGTCAGTACCTCCATCTGTGAGGACAGTGCCAGTACCTCCAGTCTGTGAGGACAGTGCCAGTACCTCCAGTCTGCGAGGACAGTGCCAGTACTTTTCCCGTATTTCCTCACAATGTGTACTCATCAATTACACTACGTAACAAAATTTGACTTTTGTGTTCCTGGAAATAAGCATCATTTCCCAATACTTTATAACTAAAACAAAATTAAAAAAAAAATTATCCCAGAACTTTGGTGTTGTGGTCAGGAACACTTCTGGAACACTTCAAGAAAGCTTCATGTAAAACTATTGTTTTCTAGGTTTTGCTTGGCAAATATAAAAAATATAAAATATAAAACAGGGGCTCAAAAACCAGCATTCAGTCCAGCTCTGGCTACCTGAGAAGACACATCAGAAGAAGCGAAATGGCATCAAGATGCATTCAGCTACATATGTGGTCAATTCATCACGACAAGATTAAAGAAATTCTCTGTAACAGCATCTAAAAATGTGTGAAGCTTCCAAAGCATATTTTGTCATGGCAGTTTGGACCAAGACAAGACCTGGGCGCCTCATGTTGCTTGTCAACATTGTAAGAAAACATTGGAAGGTAAGAAAGTCATTAGTTATATGAAGGGTAAAATCTTGAATAGGAAAATTTTTTTAAAGTAAATGTATGTAACAGAAATTAATTCTTTTGTTCTTTAACAGGATGATATAGAGGAGAAAAAAAGAGCCATGAAGTTTGCTGTTCCTAGAATATGTTGTGAACCCACTGATCACTCAACCAACTGCTGCTTCTGTCTGGTGGATCCTTCCAAACACTGAACTGGGAAACATGCACCTGGTATTTCTTATCCAGACCTTCCCTCTTCCACTGCACCAGTACCACACAGTGCTGATCTTCCTGTATCTACACCTCCAGAAAGAAAGCAGCAAATCAGAAAATGAAGAGCACAGTGAACAAGACTATGATCTCACAGATGCAGCTGTTGGGAGAAATCCTTACTACCCAAACCAAACAGATCTCAATGACCTTATCAGAGATCTTGGTTTAACAAAGTCGAATGCTGAGCTTTTGATTTAAAGGCTTAAGGAATGGGACTTGCTGGATGAAAATGTGTAAGTGACAAGCCAAAGAGAACGTCAACAACATTTCTCAAGCTTCTTCACTAATGTAGACAGGTTGTGCTACTGTAATGATGTATCAGGCCTGTTTGATACAATTGGAATTGCATGCAATCCAGATGAGTGAAGACTCTTCATTGACACTCCCCCAGAAGCCTAATATTGTCTTCTCCACAAGGGGAAAATTATCCATCCTTCCCTTGGACATTCAGTGCTTTTTAAGGGCCCATACCCTTGTGCCATCTTGACAATTTCAAGTAAATAGGGGAGCTACCAGGGAAAAGGAGAGCCTTCCCCCAAGATACAAGGATTGAACACAGATTCAGGGATCTTTAAAAAAAACAGGGGGAGAACTTTGGGGGGTTTAAAACGGCAAAGTGATTTGTTGCGCTCGCAATCTGAAAAATGTCTTTTTAATTTTGTTAAATTTTTCAGAAACTTTAAAATAAAATTTGGAAAATTTTTTTTTAAGAAAATTTTTATTTTTTATGTTTTTCTCCCCCCCAAAAATATTGAAATTTAGCCTTTTTTTTTGTCAAAAATTTATCTGAAAGCGAAAAAAAGCGAAGTTTAAAAAAGGAAATAATGGGCATTTTCTATTTTTTGCAATAAAAGGAGTTGGAAAAAACATTGCCGGAACAAAAATTGTGCGTACTGAGTTATGGGATCCAAAATTGCCAAATAGCCTTAATTTGAAAAAACTAAGACTCCCTTGAAAGGAGCGTACCACGCCAAACCGCACCTTTCCACGAGTGTTATGCGCCAACCTTTAAAACCCACATACCGACCCAGACTATTTTTTCCGACACTCATACCCTGACAAAAGGTTACCAAAAACCCCTCCCAAGGAGGTGAAACTTATGAGGACCATTTCGTCATAATTTCGCTCTCCTATGAGCGGGTTGTGTGTGTCGTGTTGCAGCCGGTTTGTGCCTTTTCTTTTTATCTAAAAGGTGTTGTTCAGTTCGGAAGTGTGAAATTTCCCCGGGTACTCACGTGCACTAATTTTTTACCTTTATTATATATGTCGAGGGGTTCCTACATTTTTATCCCCCCCAAAAATTTTTATTTTCCTTGCTTCTTTTTGGCATAATCGTTTCCCAAGGGTGTGTGGGGTGTGTGGTGTGGTGTGTGTGGTGTGTGTGGTGTGTGTTTAGATACTAAATACACCTACGTATGTGGTTGCAGGTGTAAAAACCGTCTAACACCCAGGGGTACGTTCACCCCTGACCTCCCCAAAAAAACACTCCTCCCGCAACAAGAAAACAAAGAATTAGGGGAAAAATGTTCTTAGTAAAAAACACACACACACACAAAAACCCCTCTCAGGAGAGAAGAGAGAGAGAGAAGAGAGGAGAGAAGAGAGAGGAGAGAGAGAGAGAGAGAGAGAGGAGAGAAGAGAGAGAGAGGAAAATTTTATGATTCTGACGAGGTTTTAGCCTTTTACGACATTTCATTCGCGCTGCAATAAAACCGCATGAGAATAAAAAAGATATTAAGCAGTAAATAAAAATAAAGCAATCACGGAACAAAAACACATGACACTAAATAAGTATCCCCAAAGTTAAAACAAAAAAAGTAAAAAAAAAATTTTATTCCCACATTCAAACCCCTACAAAAAGTTCCCCGAAACCCCACAGGCACCCCTGGAATAAACACCGAGTAAGAAAAATTATGAAACCTTTGCAATATTTTAAAAAGTTTGCCACGGTGAGGGGGATGTCACGAATTATACAGGAGAATGGGGTGGGGGGGGGGTGGGGGTTTGAATAGGCAGGAACACCCGTAATCTGTGTCTTGACGAAGCTTTTTTTCATCCCAGGGACAAAATGTCCCCAGTGAAACTCCTTTTTAAAAATGGAGGAGCATTAAACACCATCATCCTGTCAAAAAACCCCGAAAAATGTTGCTTGTCTGTAGGGGCCCCCCACCTCGCCACTTTGAATATATCTAGGGGCCATAATTATTGTTGGCAAAGGGCTCTACAGGACCCTCAAAAATCAGCTTTGCCTACATCGCCCATTCATTTTCTTTGCCCCCAAAAAAGGGCCCGGGGACCAAAAAAATTTAACACAATGATGGGATTGATCAGGGTGGATCTTTTTCATCTCAAATTAGAGAGAAAACAGAGTAGGCCCGGGAAAAAGGACATTGTCAAGCAAGAACAGTGACAATCGGTTAAAAACCCGCATGAACTCATCTTGTAACACAATATGAAACCTCACCAGCGATCACTGCAAAGCCACCACACCTTCTTTGACCCGTCAGTAAACCTTTATCCTTAAGCATGAAATCAAATTCCCAGAAAATTTGCCAGGGAAAAACAATGGAGCCAGCACTTCGAATCCCCATCCAAAGTTACAAAGACGATGTCACACCACTGTTTAATGAGGGAGAAAAGAACCCCAACCCCCGACATTTTGAGCTACATCCAAACAAGAAAACAACCCGAACATCGCACAAAGCAAAAGGCTCTTCCTTCATTTCTTAAGAATGATAATTGGAGTTTATGCCCAAAACCCCAAATAGGAAACAGGGGGTTAATTCTCCAGTGGAGATCCAGGGATCTAGCAGGAAAAGACAGGCCAAGGAGTAAAGCTGGCAGCCGCCTAGAACTGCACAAGGCTGCATATAGGCAGAGCACAGTCCACCGATTTACCTCCCTCACCCCAAGATTCAGTGAGAAAGCACTAAAAATTTTCTAGCACCTACAGAGTATCCAATCTGACTCTGCTACACTAACCAAAACATGTTATCATATACAGGAAATCAAATACGCTAATAATTGTAAGAGTAACGAACTTAAAATATACCTCTGATATACCTTTGAAGATTTTTGAAGTTTTCCTACTCTTGTAGCCCGGCACTTTGGCAGACTTGCCTAATTAACCAAAATGTTACTATCGGCGGCCAGCTGACCCACATAACCGTCACAGCCTGGATGATGGGGCACTTAGCAGAGGTACATGTTCAATTTCCTCTTGAAAACCTCTACACTTGTTCCAGTAATGTTTCCGACATCTTGTGGTAAAGTGTTAAATAGTCTGGGCCCACAGATGTTGATACACTGTTCATTTGTGCACATAGCCCCCTCATTTTTTCACTGGGTTAATTTTAAATATTCACCCATCTCTTACTCAGTATGTTATGGCAGTGCGCAGATTTGAGACTAGACCCTCAAGCACCATACGCTTATATATCATGTATCTTTCCTCTACTCCAGCGATTTAAATGCTTTATTGGTTCTATGTGGGCAGTAAATGATCTGAGTATCTGTTCCAGCTCTGATATATCATCCGTCCTGAAAGAAACCGTCAACACTGAATAATACTCTAAGCAAGAGAGTACAAGTGATTTGAAAAGTGTCACTCAGGGTACTATTTTCCTAATTTTGAAAGTTGTCATTATCCACCGTGTCATTTTGCTGGCTTTCGTGATATTTGCCTTGTGGTATTCTTTGAAAGAAAGGACAATTGACATTATTATTATTAGTATTATTATTATTATTGTGTTAAAATTCATGACTTTCATCACATATATTTACTGGGCTATATAGTACCAAAACCTTTGAAAAGAAACTGTGGTTTATGTAACTGAGATTATACATGTCTCAAGATGTTGTCTTAATAACTGAGTATCTGTCTCAAGATGTATCACAGTGGTCAAACATCAGGTTAAAAAAAAACCTATAAACTAATTGAAGCTAGACTGGAATATTTGTTTGTCCCATTAATGATGGCAAAACACCAGGTATAAAAAGTTATTTGATAAACAAGAGACTCCACTGCCTTAAAAATACATTTTATATAAAATATATATATATATATATTATATATATATATATATATATATATATATATATATATATATATACATACATGTATGTCTGTCGTGCCGAATAATTAAAACTGATTAGTTAGCAAGAACTCATTTAAAATTAAGTCCTTTCTAAATGTTTCTCTTAATACGTTGAAAGATATATTTTTTCATTTATGTTAATGTAAAAATTAATAATGTTGTACCAAAGGAACCTTAGAAAACTTATCTAACCTTATTATAACAACGCAATTTATTTTACCCAACAAAACTAAATAATTTTTGATAATTTACAATAATTTAATAATAAACA
>NC_069409.1:28162091-28248122 GCF_026875155.1 Cherax quadricarinatus | reverse complement strand
ACACACATCACACACACAATCACCACACATCACACACACACATCACACACACACATCACACACACACATCACACACATCACACACACATCACACACACATCACACACACACATCACACACACACATCACACACACACATCACCACACACACACACACACATCACACACACACATCACACACACACATCACACACACACATCACACACACACATCACACACACACATCACACACACACATCACACACTTCACACACTTCACACACCACACAATCACACACCACACAATCACACACCTCACACACACACAATCACACACACACACAATCACACCACACACACAATCACACACCTCACACACACAATCACACACCTCACACACACACACAATCACACACACACACACACACACACACACACACACACACACACACACACACACACATTACACACACCACATACATCACACAATCACACACACACACACACATCTTACACACATCTCTCACACACACACTTGCATTCATTAGCACACAAAGGCCTCGGCAAACACTTCCTGAAATAAGCTTTTTCTTCCTGTCAGACGAAAGTCAGTTATTATCCACACTGCAGTGAACAACTTGCTTTTATATCCGGTGATGTCATATGTAGATTAATGGCAGCGTCTTGTGTAGCTAGGAGTAGTAGTGTTCATGTTTGTGTAGCTAGAAGTAGTGTTCTTGTTTGTGTAGTTAGGAGTAGTGCTGTTTTTGTGTAGGTAGAAATGTTCCCCTGTCTGTATATTTAAGAGTAGTGTTGCCATTGTGTATCTAGGTGTAGTGTTGTCGTTTGTGTAGCTAGTAGTGTGGGGCCTTGTCTGTGTAGCTAGGATTAGTATTACTCTTGTCTGTGTAGCTAGGAGTATAGTTGCTCTTGTCTTTGTAGTTTGGAGCGTAGGCCTTGCCTGTGATACTAGTAGTGTTATCCTTTCTGTTGGCTAGTAGTAGTGTTGACCTTATGTGTGTAGCTAGGAGTAGTGTTGACCTTATGTGTGTAGCTAGGAGTAAAGATCTTGTCTGTATAGCAAGGTGTTGTGTAGGGCTTGTTTGTGTACCTAAGGTTATCTGGAGTTTATCTGGAGAGAGTTCCGGGGTTCATCGCCCCCGCGGCCCGGTCTGTGACCAGGCCTCCTTAGGTCAGTGTCCCAGGATGCGACCCACACCAGTCGACTAACACCCAGGTACCCATTTTACTGATGGGGAACATAGCCAACAGGTGGAAAGAAACTTCCAATGTTTCTACTCTGGCTGGGAATCGAACCCAGGCCCTCACCGTGTGAAGCGAGAGCGTTAACCACCAGGCCACCAGGGTTTGTCTGTGTAACTAAAGTAATGTAAGCCTTTTTTTGCTAAGCTAGTAGCATTGTAGACCTTGTATCCTGCCTGTCTGGAATCTACCTGCAGGGTGTTCCGGAGGTGAACGCCCCCGCGGGCCGATCCATGACCAGGCCTTCCGGTGGATCAGGGCCTAATTAATCATGTTTTTACTACTGACTGCACACAGTGCAATAATCAGAATGATAGCCCGCCCGATCAGGCACTGACTTTAATATCTATTCTGTTTCATCTTGAAGACAGTGGTTTATTGGTAATCCTCCCTATGCATGAAGGGAGGCTGTTGAACAGTTGTGGACCCTGACACGGCAGCCCTGCTTTTCATTGTGGTTATGTTGCATTGTCTGTCGAGTCTTCTGGTTTTGTAGGGAGTGATTTCTCTGTGCAGATTTGGGATTTAACAGGTGTAAATTATAATGCATATTTCTCGCATGCATTCCAAGGAGTATTAGTAATAGAACTTCAAACATTCACGGTAATAAGGTACTTGACTGAACTTGTACGTACAGTAAGGTTCTCTGTTTATTCTCCTGATCAACAATTCCGCCTGCCTTGAATGGGTATGATAATGTACAACAGTATTCCAGCCTAGATAGGGAAAGTGACTTAAAAAGGATCATCATTGGCTTGGCATATCTTGTTTTGAAGTTCTCATTATCCATTTTATCATTTTCCTCGTAGATGTGATGATAACACTGTTGTGATCATTGACAGTGAGATCCTCTGACATCGCTCATAAGTTTTTTACATTAGTTTTTTGTTCTATTGTGTGGCTAGAATTTGTTTCATACTTTGTTCTGGCTTTCACTTCCTCAAAATTTCCTTAACTGAGTAACTGAAATTTGCTCTTATTGAACATCATGATTTTTTGCGGCCCAATGGCAGACTTGGGTCATATCCATTTGGAGATTTACAGCGTCCTCAGTGGATGACACACTTAAGCAAACTCTAGTATCATCTGCAAAGGACACGATGCTAGGATTAATATATCTGTCATATATGAAGATGAGGCAAATGACGGAGCAAGTATTATACCTTGTGGAACAGCTTTTCATTGTGGCAGCCTTTGACTTAATTCTATTTACTGTTACTCTTCGTGTTCTATTGGTTAGAAAGTTAGAGCCATCTGCCCGCTTTTCCAGTTATTCCTTTAGCATGCATTGTGTGGGCTGTTAAACCACCATGATCGCACTTGGAGTCTCCATAAAAATTTTTTTGTTTGGATTGTCGATCTTTAGTCTGAGTGAAAGAGTTAAGTATCTCGTTCATTTTTTCGCTGCAGTCAGTGTAAGTCCCATCTTATTTGGCCAAGGACCTATACGGGATGTGATTTTTGCCTTGTTTTTGGCATATGAAAATAAATATTTTGGACTCATTTAAATTTCATTAATTGCTTTTAGCTGCTCTGTCACCTGGATCCTTTACAATTCATTTAACTTTAGTTTAATATTTTCTATATGTCTAGTCAACATATCACTACAGACTGGCATGGTACCAGATAAGTGGAAAATGGTCAATGTGATACCTATTTTCCAAGCAGGTGACAGGTTCTTAGCTTCGAACTATAGACCAGTAAGCCTAACCTCCATAGTGGGAAAATTTATGGAATCAATAATTGCCGAGGCAGTTCGTAGCCACCTTGAAAAGCATAAATTAATCAACGAATCTCAGCATGGTTTTACAAAGGGGCGTTCCTGCCTTACGAACTTATTAATTTTTTTCACTAAGGTATTTGAGGAGGTAGATCATGGTAATATGATATTGTGTATATGGACTTCAATAAGGCTTTTGACAGGGTCCCACATCAGAGACTATTGAGGAAAATTAAGGCACATGGAATAGGAGGAGAAACTTTTTCCTGGATAGAGGTATGGTTGACAAATAGGCAGCAGAGAGTTTGCATAAATGGGGAGGATACAGAGTGGGGAAGCGTCACGAGCGGTGTTCCACAGGGGTCAGTGTTGGGCCCTCTGTTGTTCACAATCTATATAAACGACATTGATGAGGGCATAAAGAGCGACATAAGCAAGTTTGCCGATGACACCAAAATAGGCCGTCGAATTCATTCTGACGAGGACATTAGAGCACTCCAGGAAAATTTCAATAGACTGATGCAATGGTCGGAGAAGTGGCAGATGCGGTTTAATATAGACAAATGCAAAGTTCTAAATGTTGAACAGGAAAATAACCATGCCACATATAAACTAAATAATGAAGATCTTAATATTACGGATTGCGAAAAAGATTTAGGAGTTCTGGTTAGCAGTAGTCTGAAACCAAGACAACAGTGCATAAGTGTTCGCAATAAAGTTAACAGAATCCTTGGCTTCATATCAAGAAGCATAAATAATAGGAGTCCTCAGGTTGTTCTTCAACTCTATATATCCTTAGATAGGCCTCGTTTAGATTATGCTGCACAGTTTTGGTCACCGTATTACAGAATGGATATAAATGCTCTGGAAAACATACAAAGGAGGATAAAGTTGATCCCAAGTATCAGAAATCTTCCCTATGAGGATAGACTGAGGACCCTGAATCTGCACTCTCTAGAAAGGCGTAGAATTAGGGAGGATATGATTGAGATGTATAAATGGAAGACAGGAATAAATAAAGGGGATGTAAATAACGTGTAGGAAAAATTCAGATTCAAGAAGGATATAGGAAAGCACTGGTTTGGTAATAGAGTTGTGGATGAGTGGAACAAACTACCGAGTACAGTTATAGAGGCTAAAACGTTGTGTAATTTTAAAAATAGGTTAGATAAATACATGAGTGGGTGGGGGGTGGGTGTGAGTTGGACCTGATTAGCTTGTGCTACTAGGTCAGTTGCCGTGTTCCTTCCTTAAGTGAATGTGACCTGACCTGATTAGGTTTGGGCATTGGCTTAAGCCGGTGGGAGACTTGGACGTGCTTCGCATGGGCCAGTAGACCTGCTGCAGTGTTCCTTCTTTCTTATGTTCTTACCTTCAGCATTTCAGAAGCAACGTGATTCTTTGCCTTCTCCAGTAGAAGGAGCTTCTCTCTCTAGTTTACATCTCTGCCTTTTCCTTAGGGAAACGTGCCTTGAGCATACTTCAGCTACCACAGTGTTGATCCTTTCAAAACACTGGTTGGGATCCATGTTATTTAAGATATATTCCCATCATGTTTCGTCAAGGACAAGATTTATTTGATCCCAGTTAATGTTCTTGTTAGAGTTAAATTTGGTGAAGGCACCCTCATAACTGTTTGCATTTTCCTGATCAAGACCCTGTGCATACAAGTCTGAACTTCGATTAGGTTGTGATAGTATTATACTTCATACGAGGTCATCGTTGTGAAAATAAGGTAAAGTGTATTTTCCAGTCTCATTGGCCCAACAATTTGTTAGTCTAGAATGTGAATTTCTTAGAGATTCAACAGCTCATGTACGAGTAAATTATCATCTAAGCTGCCTATTGAGATTATCTCCACTGTAATATTACTTGCTACGTTCTTCCATTTTGAATGTCTGAAACTGAAGTCACCAATCAACAAGATATTTAGGGATGAAGTTGGAAGATTTTCCAGACAGTAATTAATTAACACTAGTTGTTCCTTGAACTGTTGGAAAGTTGCATGTGGTTTCTTATATAAACCACAATGACTAGGTTTTGGTTCTCGATCTCAGTCGTTACTGTCAAAACTTTAATTACATTTGTGATGTTTAGTAACTCTGCAAATAAGCGACTCTGACATACAGGCCTGATCCCACCTGTGCTTTCTGTAGCATCTAAATAAGTTGCACCCTGATATCCATATTTCGATGTCAAAGTAATCTTTCGCATTTGACTCCACGAAGAGTCCTCTGGCGAAAGATATTTTGTTGGTGGATTGATTAAGGCTCTGTATATTTGCGAATGCAAACGATGTATTGCTGTGGTTGTGGAGTGCGGCCCACTGGCTGTGCCTCCAATCCAACAAGGCTCCATGATGGTAATTTTTGTTATTTGTTAACATTAATTTCTTCCTGGCACTAAATGGTTGTAACTATGGTTAATTTCCCAAGGAGCAGTGAAGGTCTTGTCTGTTCACAGGGAGTAGTGTAGTGTAGGCCTTGTCTGTAGCTAGTAGTAGTGTAGTCTTTGTATGTAGATAGTAATGTAGATTTGAGTAGGGTATCATTCGATCAAAGGTAAAACACCGACAAGGTAATGAATAAGACATGTGTAACATCTGGCTGTCCTCAGTGAGAAACGTTTATCGTGCTCAACAGCAGGCTTTACTATAATACACAGGCATGAGGACGGAAGCTTCTTGTAGTGGAGCCAGTAGAAGAAATGGAGAAATGTCGTAGTTGATGACATGGCCATACATGAGCTCTACCCAGATGTGACAATTCCTTCAGCTGCCGCATCTCTTCACTACTACTGTTACTATTACTATTGCTACTACTATTACTATTGCTAATATTACTATTGCTATTACTACTACTATTGCTACTACTACTATTTCTCCTACTATTGCTGCTACTACTACTGTTACTACAACTATTACTACAACTATTGCTACTACAACTACTATTGCTACTATTACTACTATTACTATTAATGCTATTACTACTATTACTATTCTACTATTGCTACTGCTATTACTACAACTACTACTGGCTTTTGTATAAGTCCAAAAGCATGATTGTGACAAAGCTTGCTATACAAGTGAAACATCTCTGAAGATATCCAGTTGTCTTATTCAACAGGAGTTGGGTATGTATGTAGTCCATGTAGTCAGGACGCAGCTGATAGTAGTGAGAAATATATCCACACTCTAGTTGTTTCATAACTTACGGTATTGTTAGGATTTTGTGACTAACTTTGTCAGCGTTGGATGTCCACCGAATTACAGTCTTCCCGTCACGGTGATGGCGGTAACATTACTTCCCGTCACAGATGAGGTGGCGATGACGGTAATATGACTCCCGTCTCCCACACCCATCACCGCGGTAAACATCACGTAACAAGGGCGGGTATACGGTGACATCCCGTGAACTCCAGCGTCACGGGTTACCCCCCCCTACCCCATTTGTAGTCTCTTCTTCCCCACTTGTAGCTCCCCCTCTGCTCCACTTGTAGCCCCGCCCCCTCTGCTCCACTTGTAGCCCCGCCCCCTCTGCTCCACTTGTAGCCCCGCCCCCTCTGCTCCACTTGTAGCCCCCCTTGCTCCACTTGCAGCTCCCATTGCCCAGATAGTAGCACCCCCACTTAAGTTAATAACTCCCTGACGATTATCAATAAAACTGCCTAGACCATAACAGACCTCACTCGCTGAGTTATTTTTACCAGGATGTTGGTCTTGATTGTCGACGAAATCACCAGTAATTTATTCTTTATATTTTGAGGACGATGGGTCTTGTGACTTGAAACGTTTTTCAAATTATTTTATTACGTTGTTGTAAGACTATTTATTGCTACCTTTAATTTGCTTATTTGTGGTTAAATATACCCGAATGATGTTTCTGGGGGTCAGCGCCCCCCACTGCTAGGTCTTAGTTCAGGCCTCCTGGATCCAGGCTTGGTAAACCAGGCTGTTACTACTAGCCGCACGCAGCCCAAGTTAGGAACTACAGTCCAGCTGATCAGGAATTGACTTTAGGAACTTATAAAGTTCCCTTTTGAAGATAGCCAGGGATCTGTTGGTAATCACCCAGTATGATGAGAGGCTGTTAGGCACTCTTGGACCCCTTACTGTTATTGTGTTATCTCTGTATACACATGGCACCCCTGCTCTTCATTGGGATCATTTTGTACTGTCAGCCGAGGCTTGCTTTCGTAGGGAGTGATTTGTGTGTACACATTTTGAACCAATTCCTCTTAGATTTTCCAAGTGTAAACTATGATGCATCATTCTCGCATTTGTTCCAAGGAACACAGGTCGCTTAACTAAACTTGTATGTGCTTTTAAGGCTCTTTAAGTAAAGATCTTTAAGTCTGCAGTTTCATCCGCCTTTAAGGGGCTGTTTGTGTACAACAGTATTCCCGCCTAGAAGACCAGCATTAGCTTGGTATCTCATATTTTGAAAGTTCTCGTTATCCATCCCATTATTTTCCTCTTGAATTTGATAATGACACTGTTGTGATCCTTGAAATTGAGATCCTCTGACATTATTATTCAAGTCCTTCACACTGATTTTTCGCTCTATTCTCTGGTTAGTGATATAATCCATTCAAGTTTTTATTTCCTTAGTTTTCCATTTCTAACTGAAATTTGTCCTGCTTGAACATTATATTGTTTTCTGTGGCCCACTGAAAGACTTGGTTTATATCCGTCTATAGATTGTGTTTGTCCCATGAATTCTCTCATGCGGATTCTAGTACCAACTGCAAAAGTTGATAATGTGCTATGGTTTCTATAAGTTTTTATTGGTTTAAGTAACCAATCTTAAAGTAAAAAATACAGTATATATTTTCTGCTCGGAGGAAACGTTGAGAACTTTAGGCTGGGTAATGCCTTGCGGGTGTCACCCATCTACTGTTGATAAATATTTTACTCACACCACCATAATTGTATAACTCAGTTCGTATTGTAACTAAAATTTTAGTGCGATTAATGTATTTTGACTTACCGCATGTTTCATTGCAAATTATTTCATTAATATGTAGAGTTTTCACTTTGTATTAAAAGAACCTTAGCTATTCATTGCTGTGATTATTCATACTTAAACAAAAACAGTCGTCATTTTCTGGTGTCATGCATGTATCATGTACTCTTGTGCAAAACCGTGAGTGAGGGCAGCATTGCGGAAACTCTCAAGCACTTATTTTAAGGTGCAGGTTTGTCCAAGTGCTGAATGCTTAAACATAAACTGGCCTTGCAAGGAAGGCTCTGAGAGACTTAAATTCTTGAGAGAATCGGCGGTGTGTGTGCGCGCCCTGGGGAGAAGCCTCGTGGCGTGGCGGTGTTGTTCCTGCATCAAGCTAGAGGAAACACTTAGTTGTATGAAAACTGAGTGCTAGAGGTCTAGGATGAACTGAGAGGTAGGTGCCAGAACCTACAGAAGTGAGGATAGATGTCTGAATAGTTAACTGAGGCCGTTGTCCACTTCGAGCTAAGGAAGTGAAGGCTACTCAAGGGTTGGTGTAAGACATGACTTAAGTGCTCTGGTGATTGCACTGTTGCAACATTTATTGTAATAAGAGACTGAAGAGTCGGAGTGCATGCTAGGAGTGCCCAAGGTTTCCCATATGGGGCACTAGTGTATTACTGGGTTCTTCTCACACTTGGCACAAAGACTATACCAGGACAGGAGCCCGCTCGATTCTTCGTCAGGGGTGCTGAACCCCCTGTAGTGCTGTAGAGGACTTCCTGTGTGACCCAGGGGGCGAGGGAGGAAGATGAGGCGCCCCAGATAACCCCCTGGGGGTGGCGCAGGACTCTCGCACCCCCGCCTCCCTACTCTCATACCCGGTAAGTTTGTGAGTCAGTGTTTACAACTTTCACAAGTGCTTGAGGATATCCTCGTTGTCCAACCTGAATTTGCTAGCTCTCATTAGCAGCTTAGTGGTGCCTAGTTGTATGCTGATCCATACAAATGCTATCAGCACTCGCGGACAGCTGACGACCTAGGTTAGAATCCTGGTGGTGTCCGTGGGGGCGCTGACCCCCGAAATCTACAGGTATGTATGTGTGCATATATATATAATATATATATATTATATATTATATATATTATATATATAATATATATATATATAATATATATATATATATATATTAATATATATATATATATATATATATATTATATATATATATATATATATATATATATATATATATATATATAAATAATGTGCCAAATATGTAAAACTGGTCAGTTAGTAGAACTCATTTAAAATTAAGTCTTTTCTAAAAAAAATTCTTATACGTTTCAAGATATTTTTTTTTTCATTTATGTCAATGTAAAAATTAATAATTTTGTACCAAAAGGACCTTATACCTTATTATAACCTAACCTTATTATAACAAGCACATTGTGATTTAGCCTAATCCAACTAAATATATTTTACATAAGGTTACAATAATTTAATAATAAACACAGTGAAATATATTTTTTCGTTAGGGTTAGAATGATTTTTGCGAAATTATTACATACACAAATTTTTGCTTGCTTTATTCGGAAAGAAGAGCGTTGCTATTTAAGCCAAAATAGCAAGTTTTACCTATTCGGTACGACATACATAAAATATGTTTATGTATGTGTGAAATACTCATGTATGTACGTAAGTGTCGAATAGAGTAGCATCCAACTGCTGAAGTTACGTATCCATTTTTATATATATTAAATATCTACTAATATATGTATGTAGTTGAACGTAAGTCACCCAAATTTCTATCCCACACCCCCTCTCATTGTTTACCCTGGCACCCCTCTCATTGTTTACCCTGGCACCCCTCTCATTGTTTACCCTGGCACCCCTCTCATTGTTTACCCTGGCACCCCTCTCATTGTTTACCCTGGCACCCCTCTCATTGTTTACCCTGGCACCCCTCTCATTGTTTACCCTGGCACCCCTCTCATTGTTTACCCTGGCACCCCTCTCATTGTTTACCCTGGCACCCCTCTCATTGTTTATCCTGGCATCTCTGATGCACGGTGAGTCATTGTTTATCCTGGCATCTCTGATGCACGGTGAGTCATTGTATTCTTGTACTTCCAGCCTCCCAACTCTCCCACCTGCATCTTCCCTACTCTCACAACAGTCTCCCTTCTCACACCTCCAGTCTCCCTGCTGTCTCACTTCCCTCCTCCTCTCACACCTTCAGCCTCCCAACTCCCGCACCTCCTTCCCTTCTCTCACACCTCCAGCCTCCCAGCTCTCTGCCAGGAGTGTGTGTTTACTCCTGCTGCTCCAGCCTGAAGTGGTAGCTCAAACACTGATTATGAAATAGAGAATCTTTCACTTGTTCCTGATGTAAACAGTTTTCTTTGCTTACCATCCTCTCTCTCGCTGAGTGTAGCAAAACACTCGACACCAGTCACAGGTATGTTCACCTAACTTTCATCCCTTGTTTTGGAAAGAGCAAAGAACGAGTTATAATTAATGAAAGACGTGATGAACCATGTCTGGCGGGTTTGTGTTGTGTTGTCACTGTGCTCAAAACCCAATACCCTCCCTCCCCACTGCTGTCTGATGGGTGTGTTATGTTGTCACTTTGATCCGAACAACCCCCGTCCCTCCCCACAACTACTGGACGACAAAACACAGGTCCTCAGAGAGCTGAGACTCTAGAATCGGGCAGTATGATCTGTTCCGGTCAGAAAGTTATGTTCATGGTCAACATAAAACGTCTAGGAGAACAGGCTACACGGTGGCTGCAAGAATCACGTTCAAATATCGTCAGTTGTATGCCACCACAGGTTTCTTCTTCCCTTCTTATTCTACATGTAAGCACCTGTAAAAAAGAGGAGGCACACGGCTTCCGTCGTTACGTAACTGAGTGTCCAGTAACTTTAGGTGTGGTGGAATCGGGTTACTTGGGACTGTGTTAAATATTAAATCTCTGAGGTGCTGGAGGATATCTTCATTGTCCAACTTGAATTTACCAGCACTCATTGAAAACCTGGTGACGAATCCAGGCGCATGCTAATGCATACTGTGTGCGCGCGCGTGCATGTGTGTGCGCTCGCGCGCATGCGTTTGACAACATGCCTATGCACTCAGCCCCGGGCCCAGACTTGTGGAACTCTGTTTTCATTAAAAACTGCAAGAAACCCCTCTCGCGTGCCTAAGTACACTATGGAGGAGGAGCTTGGACATGAGTGAAATTCCACAGTCACTTAAAACAACGGATATAGCCCCACTCCATAAAGGTGGCAGCAAAGCATTAGCTAAGAACTATAGACCAATAGCTCTGACGTCCCACATCAAAAATCTTTGAAAGAGTGCTAAGAAGCAGGATTGCAAATCACCTGGATTCCCAAAATCTGCACAATCCAGGGCAACATGGGTTCAGGGCAGGTCGCTCCTGCCCTTCACAACTACTGGATCACTATGACATGGCCTTGGATGCACTGGAAGAAAATCAGAATGCAGATGTAATATACACAGACTTTGCAAAAGCATTTGACAAATGCGATCATGGCGTAATAGCCCATAAAATACGTGCTAAAGGAATAACTGGGAAAGTGGGGGAGATGGATCTTCAACTTCCTAACAAATCGAACACAAAGAGTAGTGGTCAACAGAGTTAAATCGGAGGCTGCCATAGTGAAGAGCTCTGTTCCACAAGGCACAGTACTCGCTCGTCTTATTCCTTATCCTCATATCAGACATAAACAGAGATATACACCACAGCACCGTATCATCCTTTGCGGATGATACTAGGATCTGCATGAGGCTGTCATCTGCTGAGGACGCGGTTAACCTCCAAGAAGATATAAACAAAGTTTTCCAGTGGGCAACGGTAAACATATGATGTTCAATGAGGACAAATTCCAACTACTCCGTTATGGAAAACTGGAGGAGATAATAACTAGAACAGAGTATACTACTGACTCCGGCCATACAATAGAGCGGAAAAATAATGTAAGGGACCTGGGAGTAGTAATGCCCTGAGGATCTCACTTTCAAGGATCACAACAGTGCCACGATCGCACGTGCAAAGAAAATGATAGGATGGATAATGAGAACTTTCAAAACGAGAGATGCCAAGCCCATGATCCTTTTCAAATCACTTGTTCTCTCTAGGCTGGAACACTGCTGTAACATTAACATCTCCATTCAAAGCAGGTAAAATCGCAGATCTAGAGAGTGTACAGAGATCCTTTACTGCACGTATAAGTTCTGTCAAGCACCTTAACTACTGGGAACGCTTGGAAGCACTTGACTTGTACTCGTTGGAACGCAGGAGGGAGAGAGATATCATAATCTACACTTGGAAAATCTTGAAGGAATGGTCCCAAATCTGCACACACAAATCACTCCCTACGAAAGTAAAAGACTGGGCAGGCGATGCAAAATGCCCCCAATAAAAAGTAGGGGCGCCATTGGTACACTAAGGGAAAACACCATAAGTGTCCGGGCCCAAAACTGTTCAACAGCCTCCCATCAAGCATTAGGGGAATTGCCAATAAACCCCTGGCTGCCTTCAAGAGAGAGCTGGACAGATACCTAAAGTCAGTGCCGGATCAGCCGGGCTGTGGCTCGTACGTTGGACTGCGTGCGGCCAGCAGTAACAGCCTAGTTGATCAGGCCCTGATCCATCGGGAGGCCTGGTCATGGACCGGCCGCGGGGGCGTTGATCCCCGGAATAACCTCCAGGTAACCATTTTGTCCTAGGCACATGCGATTAGACACTAGGCCTGTTGTATATGCGTGATTGTGTGTGTGTGTGTGTGTGTACTCACCTAGTTGTACTCACCTAGTTGAGGTTGCAGGGGTCGAGTCCAAGCTCCTGGCCCCGCCTCTTCACTGATCGCTACTAGGTCACTCTCCCTGAACCGTGAGCTTTATCATACCTCTGCTTAAAGCTATGTATGGATCCTGCCTCCACTACATCGCTTCCCAAACTATTCCACTTTCCCGACTACTCTGTGGCTGAAGAAATACTTCCTAACATCCCTTTGATTCATCTGTGTCTTCAGCTTCCAACTGTGTCCCTGTGTTGCTGTGTCCAGTCTCTGGAACATCCTGTCTTTGTCCACCTTGTCAATTCCTCTCAGTATTTTGTAAGTCGTTATCATGTCCCCCCTCCTCTCCTGTCCTCCAGTGTCGTCAGGTTGATTTCCCTTAACCTTTCCTCGTAGGACATACCTCTTAACTCGGGGGCTAGTCTTGTTGCAAACCTTTGCACTTTCTCTAGTTTCTTTACGTACTTGGCTAGGTGTGGGTTCCAAACTGGTGCCGCATACTCCAATATGGGCCTAACGTACACGGTGTACAGGGTCCTGAACGATTCCTTATTAAGATGTCGGAATGCTGTTCTGAGGTTTGCCAGGCACCCATATGCTGCAGCAGTTATTTGGTTGATGTGCTCTTCAGGAGATGTGCCTGGTGTTATACTCACCCCCTTTTTCCTTGAGTGATGTTTGTAGTCCCCTGGCCCCCTAGACTGTACTCCGTCTGAGGTCTTCTTTGCCCTTCCCCAATCCTCATGACTTTGCACTTGGTGGGATTGAACTCCAGGAGCCAGTTGCTGGACCAGGTCTGCAGCCTGTCCAGATCCCTTTGTATTTCTGCCTGGTCTTCGATCGAATGAACTCTTCTCTCATCAACTTCACGTCATCTGCAAACAGGGACACCTCGGAGTTTATTCCTTCCGTCATGTCGTTCACAAATACCAGAAACAGCACTGTCCTAGGACTGACCCCTGTGGGACCCCGCTGGTCACAGATGCCCACTCTGACACCTCGCCACGTACCATTACTCGCTGCTGTCTTCCTGACAAGTATTCCCTGATCCATTGCAGTGCCTTCCCTGTTATCCCGCTTGGTCCTCAGTTTTTGCACTAATCTCTTGTGTGGTACTGTGTCAAACGCCTTCTTGCAGTCCAAGAAAAATGCAATCCACCCACACCCTCTCTCTTGTCTACTGCTGTCACCATGTCATAGAACTCCAGTAGGTTTTGACACAGGATTTCCCGTCTCTGAAACCATGTTGGCTGCTGGTGATGAGATTATTCCTTTAGATTGTTCCACCATTCTTCTCCTGACAATCTTTCCATGATTTTGCATGCTATACATGTCAGTGACACTGGTCTGTAGTTTAGTGCTTCATGTCTGTCTCCTTTTTTAAGATTGGGACCACATTTGCTGTCTTCCATGCCTCAGGCAACCTCCCTGTTTCGATAGATGTATTGAATATTGTTGTTAGGGGTACACATAGTACCTCTGCTCCCTCTCTCAGGACCCATGGAGAGATGTTATCTGGCCCCATTGCCTTTGAGGTATCTAGCTCACTCAGAAGCCTCTTCACTTCTTCCTCGGTTGTGTGTACTGTGTCCAGCACATGGTGGTGTACCCCACCTCTCCATCTTTCTGGAGCCCCTTCTATCTCCTCTGTGAACACTTCTTTGAATCTCTTGTTGAGTTCCTCACATACTTCACGGTCATTTCTTGTTGTCTCTCCTCCTTCCTTCCTTAGCCTGATTACCTGGTCCTTGATGGTTGTTTTCTTCCTGATGTGGCTGTATAACAGCTTCGGGTCAGATTTGGCTTTTGCTATGTCGTTTTCATATTGACGTATGGCCTCCTTTCTTATTTGCGCATATTCGTTTCTGGCTCTACGACTGCTCTCCTTATTCTCCTGGGTCCTTTGCCTTCTATATTTCTTCCATTTCCTAGCACACTTGGTTTTTGCCTCCTTGCATCTTTGGGTGAACCATGGGCTCATCTTGGCTTTTTCATTATTCCTGTTACCCTTGGGTACAAACCTCTCCTCAGCCTCCTTGCACATTGTTGCTACATATTCCATCATCTCATTAACTGGTTTCCCTGCCATTTCTCTGTCCCACTGAACCTCATTCAGGAAGTTCCTCATTCCTGTGTAGTCCCCTTCCTGTAGTTTGGTTTCATTTGTCCTGGCCTTCCTGCTTCCCCCCCTCCACTTGTAGCTCTACTGTGTTTATCTGGAGTTTATCTGGAGAGAGTTCCGGGGGTCAACGCCCCCGCGGCCGGTCTGTGACCAGGCCTCCTTAGGTCAGTGTCCCAGGATGCGACCCACACCAGTCGACTAACACCCAGGTACCCATTTTACTGACGGGGAACATAGACAACAGGTGGAAAGAAACACGTCCAATGTTTCTACTCTGGCTGGGAATCGAACCCAGGCCCTCACCGTGTGAAGCGAGAGCGTAAACCACATGATCGCTGGCCCCAAGGGTCCTTTCATATGTGATGTCCTCAATATCTGCACTACTCAAGGTGAATACTAAGTCCAGTCTTGCTGGTTCATCCTCTCCTCTCTCTTTGTAGTGTCGCTTACATGTTGGTACATGAAGTTTTCCAGTACCACCTCCATCATCTTAGCCCTCCATGTATCTTGGCCCCCATGTGGCTCCAAGTTCTCCCATTCGATCTCCTTGTGGTTAAAGTCGCCCATGATCAGGAGCTTTGCCCTGCATGCATGAGCTCTTCTGGCCACTGCAGCCAGTGTGTCAGCCATCGCTCTATTGCTCTCGTCATACTCTTGCCTTGGCCTCCTGCTGTTCTGTGGTGGGTTATACATCACTGCAATTATCACCTTGGGAACCACCAGAGTGAAGCATTCCCGCTATGTAATCACTTTCTTCTCCGCTGTCTCCTCTATCCATCTCGTCAAAATTCCATCGGTGTTTGATCAGCAATGCCACTCCTCCACCCCCCCTGTTTCGTTCTGTCTTTTCTCAGGAACTGGTATCCCGCTGGAAAGATGGCATCTGTTATCATACCTGTAAGCTTGGTTTCTGTGATCGCTATGATGTCTGGTGATGCCTCTTTGACTCTTTTGTGCCACTCCTCCCACTTGTTTGTTATTCCATCAGCGTTTGTGTACCATACCTTCAGTTTCCTTTCCAACACTGTGGTTTGGGGGCCTGTGGGGGTGGGAGACCTGGTAGCATACTGTGGGATTCTATGGTTGGGGGTTGGGTGGAAGCTGTGGGTATGGATTGTATTGTGTGTTGGGATGATGTGATAGGTTGTGGGGTTCTGAGGATAGTTGTGTGTGTGCTTGCCCTTGCTGCTCTGTTCTGCTCTGACTGACCTCTGCTGGTTCCATCCTTGTCTCCTTCCTAGCTCCTTTCGCTTTTTTGTCCTCGCTCCCTCAGCTGCTGTCTCTCTGTTTGTGTTCTATCTCTGTCTAGGAACACCTTCTTGTACTCTTCCGAGCTTTTCAACCATGGTTTCTCTTGGAGGATCCTGTTCCGCACTGTTTCTGTCCTGAGAATCAGCTTGATCGGTAGGTTTCTCCCCTTCAAGTACCCCCCTATTCTCTGAAAATTTACAATCTCATCCATGTCTTCTCCCCCTATTTTCCGTGATGATTTTCTAAATCTCCTTTCTTTCTTCCTGCCGTCTTCAGTGTGTGTCTATCCTCTCTCTTCCGAAGCCCGTAGATAATCACTGATTTTTTGCCCTTTCCTCCTCCCATTGCCTCTTCCTCTGTGACTCTGATTCCTGTCTGTGTGTGTCATTTTCTCCCTTGATTTTTCCAGTGGCTCTTGGTAGCATGGTTGTGCCTCAGCATTCAACCTATCTCCCTCTCCATCTGCACCAATCTGCTCTTCCCTTCCACTCCCTGGCCCTTCTTTGCAGGCTGATATGACCTTAGCATAATTCATATCTCCTTCCTTCCTGTCAGCCTCTCAGCTCGTATGGTGTGTCTTCTCTGGTCACTACCCCTGAGACTTGCTTCAGTCTGTTTACCTCAAATTCTAGGACCTTTACCCTGGCTACTGCAGTTTCGACTTGTGCCTCCCAATTCATCTCCTTCTCCAACCTCTTTTCCCATTTCACAGAGAGCTCTTTCTCCATTTTTTTTAGAAAGCTCTCCTAATTTTCTCTCCATTCTTGCTCTATCCTTTTCCACTGCTCCTCCAACCATTCCTCCCTACCAGTACCATTGTCATCTGATCCCTGATTCCTGCGAGTCTAAACCATTTTTTTTTTTAGTGAAAGAGAGAAAGAGTAAAAGAAAAAGGGGGAGAGATTGAGAGAGAGGGAGAAGAGAGAGAAGGGGAGCCTAGAAGGAGGGGAAAAAGAAGGGAAAAAGGGGGAGAAAGTGAGAGAGAGAGTGAAAAGGTAAGAGAGAGGGGGGGGAGTGACAAGAGAAGAGAGAGAGAGAGAAGAAGAGGAAGAGAGAGAGTAAGAGAGAGGGAGAGGGAGAGGAAAGAGGGAGAGGGAGAGAGGAAGAGAGAGAGAGGAAGAGAGAGAGAGGAAGAGAGAGAGAGAGAGAGAGAGAGAGAGAGAGAGAGAGAGAGAGAAAGAGAGAGAGAGAGAGAGAGGAAGAGAGAGGAGAGGAGAGGGAGAGAGATGGGGGGGAAAGGAAGGGTTATAGGGTCACTTCACAGGAAGGTGTGAAATCCTGTATATATGTGTATGTATGTGTGTGTGTACTCACCTAGTTGTACTCACCTAGTTGAGGTTGCGGGGGTCGAGTCCGAGCTCCTGGCCCCCCTCTTCACTGATCGCTACTAGGTCACTCTCCCTGAGCCGTGAGCTTTATCATACCTCTGCTTAAAGCTATGTTGTGTGTGTGTGTGTGTGTGCTACAGCTATTCAAGTGCCTAACAGCAGAGCTGTTCTCACCTAGTGTGTGTGCATATGTTTATGTAAACAGTCCTTATTTTGCCACGTATGTACTACTTATGTATTGTATATGTACCCGATCTCTTGGTTCCCACTGTACTGTCTTATGCGTTTAAAATTACCTTAAAAAAATAAATACACTAGGCTTCGCCTATATGCCGCTACCTCTAAATTCTATTAAATGCCAGTAAATGCTGCTTATTCTGATTCTGATAGCTCGAGGAGAGTGACCCCCAATTCCAGCTAGAGACAGGTACTATTGACCCCATGCAACTCAAACAAGGTGAATATTACTTGCGGCTGGCAGTGGCAGTGGAGTAACGTTGCGGGTCTGTCCTGTCCCAGAAGTTGAAGTTTGATGCTTCTCGGTAATTTTTCCACTAACTTCCTGTATGCACTATAGTCTCTAGCTCTTCTAATTTTTTCACTCACTCACTGTATTTACTGACACATCTATATCATGTGGGAGTTCGATACGTGGATTAGGGTAGAAATACTCACGTAGGCTGTTATACGTATAATTACTGTTATGTGGACAGAGCTCTTGCCAGCCGTACCTATCTCCTTGGTTACACTCGTAAAACTGACTAGCCGTCTGGCCAGTACCCCGTAGTGGGTGTTTTGAAATAGTGTCAGCTCAGCACAATATGAAGACCGTGACTCAAGACGGTTGGTCGTTGAGTCAACGGACGGTTACGGTAACTGGTTACTAGACTGGTAACTGGTTACTACTACTGAGAGCTCGGCGACGCTAACGTATGTCGTCCCGACATACAACTAATACAAACTAGAGATGGCAGGTAGGGGCTTGGGCTGTTTTCTTACATGTCAAAGTACACAACATAAACATTATGATACATAAGTAGAACATTGGAATGAAAGCTTACGTAACTGAACTGTAATGCAATACAAGGTATACTATAGTACAACTTAAATCAAAAAATGAACAACGAACTCAACATTGAGATTACAAGTGATAAAAAACAAAAATTTTGATCGATCGATCTGTATTCGTGTGATCTACGGATTCTGAGGAAGGAATATATACAAAGAAAGAGTGTTTAACAGAAAGGCAGTTTTCGGTGCACGCAAATCTAGACTGTTAACTCTCAGAATGCGGGGGAGAACATGAACACAAAAAAAAAATTCTTGAATACTGATAAGTTGATACTGTAATTATTCATCTTTACAGGTTATTTACATTTAACCCCAACTCTGTTTGGGTAAGATTGGAAATGCAGAATGGGTGTCATCTTGGGGGATCAAACTCTGTAGCATTGGCTAATCATGCTGCTTGAGGCAAATTGAATTGGAAGTTACAAATGATACTTGAGGATTTCTAAATACCTGTCGTGTACGTAGGGAATAACGACATTCAGGTTGATCGTCGACTGAGTATCAGAGGAAGAGAGTACAGGATCGGGAGGATTGTCAGAGTCTGTCCATTGTTGGGTTGGAACATCATTATCATCACATACTAACTTCATTTGATCCAAAAATGCGATTCTTTATACTGACCAGTACAATCTCTTAACCTTATACTTTTTTCCCAGTGTTTATTTTTCAACTACGCGATAAGGACCAACAAACCTTTTGATCAAGCTTTGGCATTGCAGACGTTTTTTTTAAAATTAGTCAGCAAAACTCTCGAACCTACTTTGATTTTGGATGGTTTTGATCGAGTGTTTGCGACTCTTGTAAATTCTGCTTTTGATTTATAAAAGTGTTTCACGGTTTCTTCTAAAACACTTTGAGCTAAGCTGGTACGAGTTGCTACGAAATCATCAGGGTTGTAATTTGGTTTCGGATTAAAATTTATAACAACTCATAAGGCAAACGCTTATCTAAAACCAACAATGCTTAATGTGGAGTGTCCCCTTTATAGAAACATTGTAAGCAGAATTTATAGCACACTGCACATCAGGTATAACTTCATCCCAAGTTTCACTGTTGGGATTGATAGTGGCTCTCAAGACATCAAGTACTTTTTATTGGTTCGTTCCGCTAACCCATTGCTGGCAGGATGATGAGGAACAATGGTGGATTTAGAGATCTTGTACAAGGTACAACAAATTTTCAAGAATTTCATTACAGAATTCACTCCATTGTCTGTTACTAGGGACTTAGGGTGGATGCCTGAGATAATGCTTTCCCTTTAAACACTTTAGCTACTGTCTCGGCAGTCTTATCTGCAATAGGAACTAACTCACAATATCTGGTGAAATGGTCTACCATAACACACAGATGTTTGTTGCCTTGGAGGGAACATTGGAAATTAGTTAACAAATCAAGGCAACTCTTTCCAAGGTTCGTAGTAGTTGGATACACTTGGATTGGATTAGGACCATTAGCATTGCCTTTATGTTGCATGCAGGACCACTACATTTCCTAACATACTCAGAAATATCAGTTGCCATACGAGGCCAAAAGTATTTCAATCTGGCTTGTTTTACTGAACGATCCATACCAGGGTGTGCAACACCTGGTACATCGTGAACTAGCTGTAAGGCTACATTCACTAGTGACTGTGGAATTACTAACTGGTATACTTTTTCTGCTAGGAGTACCCAACTCGGCTTTTCGATACAGTAATTCTTGGTTCATGACAAAGTCACTGATGGGAGCTGGTGGCTTCACAGTCAGAATAAGATCTTCTGGAGCGGGAAATCGAATCACCAAAAACACATGGGATCTGTTCTCTTATTGGAGGAATGAACAAACTCGGTGAAGTGGATACTCCCCCCGGTTGAAAAATTAACGCTATAACATGCAATATGGAGCAAGGGAGAACGAATTTTACTATCTCAAACTACAAGCACAATGAACACGGTGAACAATGCTGATATACTGAGGCACACAGTGACACGAGGTTTTAATCAACTATAAGAAACTACACTTACAAATTTTAAACAAGTGGAAGTTACTCGAGAAATAAACTTCTTACAATGCACTGTTTAAACTGTCAACTAGGATGGGATCACAATCTGAAACACAAGGGACAACAACACATCAAGTGGCACACTAGCCACAGAAACGTCTTTCTGCACGGCTTGTGGCATCAGCAAGAGATGGCATAATCGTTGAAAGGGTAAAGTTCTTCTCCAAAGCGCCCCCTGGGAAGGACGAATACTTGAAAAAGTCGCCATCGCAAGGATATTTAGCATATCCTGCGTGCATGTATTGTGGCTGGATTCAGACAGGGATGACAGTATTACTGGGTGCCTGCCCGGCTCGTTACGTTAATAAGTAATTCACGGATCTATAGGAATTTTAATCTGAACTTACATTTCGCAGCACTTTAACAAATTTTTCAGATACAAGCTAAAAAGGAACAACACATTGCTCGGGGCTAGGTATTGTTGTCAGTCAGTAAGGGAATGTGAGGACTGATGACAGGAGCAGCAATAGCCTGAGGGGTTTCTGAGTGTCGACATTCACTAAGTATCACTTGACGGTATTGAGACATAAGGCAAAGTAACACGAGAACAAATAAAGCAAAAATAATGAACAATTAAAATGATATTAAATTTCTAGAATTGAAATGAAAAGATATACAACTAATTCAGCAGAATTAATAATGTCTTTTACACTGCAAGAGGAAGGAAAACTCAATTTAAAGGACTATTGCCCAAGAAAAAAAATTTACTTTGGGAAATATACAAGTAAAAATATTACTGGAGACTGAATTAAATTCAAAATGACTGTCTTTACTTTGCTAAAAAAAAAAATTAATTAATTAAATTTTAAATCAATGTGAAAGTGTAAAATAAAATTACTAAATTGTTAACTGGGAAATTTAAGTATTTTCTAAGAATGCATAGACAAAATTAAAACATAATTCACAAAATATCAATAAAAGAAAATAAGTCACTGCAGAACAAGTTCAACAAAATAATTCACTTCAGAACAAGTGCAACAAAATAAGGTGTAGAAACAATCACTGCAGTAATAGTGTCACTGGGAAAACTCAGGTAAAAATAATGAATTAAATTATGAAGATCAAAAAAAAAAATAAACTGATTGAACACTTTAACTCTTAATTGTAAATTAGACAAAACAATTTACTCAAACAGAGTAAGAAAACACTTTACGTTAAAGTAATTGAAATTGCATCAAGAGTGAATTTGTTCAAGAATATAAAAATAAAACACAGGAACAAAACAGGGAATATAACACTTACAGTGACGGAGCACACAACAGTATTAATTTATTCTTACAACAAATTCCTGCTGTGATGATACAAAAAAATTTGCTGTGACTGATACGACAAAAATTTGCTGGCAAAAATAATGGTACACAGTCTGCGAAAAATTAGAGGAATGGGGCACTGTTGGCATACGAAAAAAAATGACAACACAGAAATAAATTGTTTAATTTGGTATGCTGAAAGAATACAATAAAAAAAAATGAATCACTTCACACAGGGTGACTGACTGGTACACTACACAATAATACTTACTAGAGACAGGAGTAGCATAAGAAAAAACACAGAATAAAAAATCATAAGATAAATGAAACACTGAAAAATAATGTAAAAAATACTGAGTCAAAGAATACTGCGTTTACACTGAAAAACACAAGGTTTAGAGTACACAAACAATTTACTATAAATATCTCACACACGCAAATGTCTTTAAATGCAAGAAAAAATGTCTCAAGAAAATTATCACTGGAGTCTGGAGTAGGAGACGGGCGGTGGGTGCGGGTGATGGGGGGGGGGGGGGGGTAGGGTGTCCAGCGCGGTGAGGGCTGACGTCACCTACACTCACTGTTGTCGTGAAGAAATGTGCGTTCTAGGCGAACTCACATAACTGGGTTTATCTCGTTGGCACCAGCTACAATCTCTTGACCAATTATGTGAGCCAAAACAGTACTAGGACCCGGTACAAGGGTGCAAACAACCCAGGTAGATGAGTGGATGGCTGGTGGTGGTGGATGGTGGGTGTGGACTCTCGCTGGGGTACTGCCGCGCACCCGGGTGGTGGGAGAGAGAGTGGTGGGGGGGGGGGAGGCTGGGGGTCTGCCGCGACCCCACTCACCCACGAAGATGGTAACAACCCACTCTATGCCACAGGAATGGTGAAAACCCTTTAGCATCCCAAAAGGGAGCACAAAGCGATATAAACAATACCTCAGAGGAGCTTGGCTTACTTCTTACTGCGTGGCTTCTTCTCTCTCTCAGCTGGGTTAGAAGTGGGTTGGCTGACTGGCTTACCCCCCGAGAATGGATGACTGGAAGACGTGTAACGATGCACAAAGCACGGAGGAGCAGTTGGATGACAGGAGCCCGGCTGGATGATAGGCTGACTGGCGTTCACTTCCACAGTCTGGCTACTGGACTGGCTTAATTGCCCAAAACCGGGTCAACCCCCCGGAGATTGAAGCAATTAGCACACGAACTAAGCCAGGAAGTTGAAAACGGCTGCAACAGGCTTGCAGGCAATAGGTTTGAGGGGAGTAGGCGACTGCTGGCTGGTGGTGCGCGAGGGTATAGCTGGTGGCTCGAGGTGGTGCGGGCGGGTAGTGGCTTGTGGGTGACGATTCACCTATGACCCTGGCGCTACTCACAACAGTCTTCAAACGCCTTGAATTACCCTTAAAAACGTAAATCCACGCTCCACACCGCTGTACACCATTTATCATGTGGGAGTTCGATACGTGGATTAGGGTAGAAATACTCACGTAGGCTGTTATACGTATAATTACTGTTATGTGGACAGAGCTCTTGCCAGCCGTACCTATCTCCTTGGTTACACTCGTAAAACTGACTAGCCGTCTGGCCAGTACCCCGTAGTGGGTGTTTTGAAATAGTGTCAGCTCAGCACAATATGAAGACCGTGACTCAAGACGGTTGGTCGTTGAGTCAACGGACGGTTACGGTAACTGGTTACTAGACTGGTAACTGGTTACTACTACTGAGATCTATACATATCTCTTATCTCCCTGGTCTTGAGTCGCACTTATTCTTCAAATACCCCACTGCGTTATTATGGCAACACTATTTAGGCCTGACACAACCGTTCACCCTTCCAACGGCCCCCACTAAACACTCAGCCACTATTTCCTTTGTTTTCTTTTCTGTGATCACTTATATTTCCTTTTTTCGGGGCTTAAGTGATTATATGCACTCTTATGTGTGCACACACGTATTTCCCCCACACTATTCCTATGGCACAGTCAGAAATTCCACCAAACACGAGGTCAAACCGCGTGACTCCCCCCACGGTGTGTGTGTGTGTGTGGTGTGTGGTGTGTTGTGTGTGTGTTGGTGTGTGTTGTGTGTGTGTGTGTACTCACGTAATTCTACCCACTTCATTGGGTTGCCGGGGCGGACTCGGTTCCTGGCCCGCCTCTCCCGAATGTACCAGGTCCCCCTTCCCCTGCTCCTGAACTTATCAACCTCTCTTAAGCTAGTTTGGTCCTGCCTCCACTCCCACTTGCTGGCTGTTCCACTTCCTGATTACTCTTTGCTGAAGAAATACTTCCCCACCCCTCCCTTTGACTCATTGGGTTTTCAACTTCCAATTGTGACCCCTTGTTTCTGTTCCCCTCTCCAGAACATCCTCTCTTTGTCCACCTTGTCTATTCCATGCAGATTGAGTATGTCATCATGTCTCCCCAAACCTCTTTTCCTTTGGGGTCGTTTGACGATTTTCCTTTATCTTTTTGTTTAAGGGCATTACCTTAGCTCTGTAACTAACCTTTGTCGGGGGAAAACCTTTGGCACTTCCTCTAATTTCTTGAGTGCTTGATCAAGTGTGGTTAAAGTGTGCTGCATGCTCCCAGTAGGGCCCCTGACGTACGGTGTACAGTGTCTTGACGATTCCTTATTTAAGGTATCGGAAACCTGTTCTCAGGTTTGCCCGCCCTAAAATGCTGCCCGCAGTTAGTGATTGATGTGTGCTTCCGAGACGTGCTCGGTGTTTAAATCACCCTAAGATCTTCTCCTTGAGGAAGGTTTGCCCGTCCTTTGCCACCAGCCTAACTCCCATCTGCGGTCTTCTTTGCCCTTCCCCGATCTTCATGACTTTTACATTTGGTGGGTTTAAATTCGAGAAGCAGTTGCTGGACCCAAATGTCCAGCTGTCCAGGTCTCCCTTTGAATCCTGCCTATCCTCATCTGAATTGATGTTGGAAGGTTCGTGGAGTGTGATGGTTGGAAGTTAAAAACACATGTTTGGATGGTAACACTATATTGCAGAGTGTGGAAGGGGGGAGCCCAGACTGCCTGTGTTGGCCGTAGACCTAAGCGTGGAGAACTGAGGAGTTACAGGGATTCTCATGCACACATGTGATCATCGTGACGTCCACACCTAAATCTTGGAGCCTATGAAAGGGAGCTAAATATATACTGGATGTACGATCTACAATATAATTTACACCAAGTATAGTATAGGGGTATTCAGTAGCTAGACTGACATTGATTCTCTCATTACTTCACTCATCTGCGAACTAGGACATTTAGAGTCTAACCCTTCCATCTGTTATTCACATATACCAAAAATAGCATGGTCCCAGGACCGACCCCTGTGGGACCCCGCTGTCAAGGGCCCACTGTGATACCTCATCAGTTATCATGACTCATTGCGTGCCCTTCCTGTTTATGCACGATCCTTAGCTTCGCACTAATTCTTGTGGGAACTATGTCGAAGGCCTTACTTCAGTCCAAGAACATGCAATCAACCCCCTTCTCTCTCGTTTTTCTGTACTTTACAAAAACCTTTCCAGAGGTTTATGACACAAGATTTGTGTAGTGTGTGTGTGTGTGTTGTGTGTGTTTTTGTGGTTTTGTGTTGTGTACTCACCTTTGTTTTACCTACCCGTTGAGGTTGCCGGGGGCGAGTCCGACTCTGGCCCGCTCTTCATGATCGTATAGGTCACTCTCCTGAGCCGTGAGCTTTTATCATACCTCTGCTTAAAGTATGTATGGTCTGCCTCATACATCGCTTCCCAACTTTCCATTTAGACTACTCTGTGGCTGAAGAAATACTTCCTAACATCCTGTGATTACTGTGTCTTCAGCTTTCCCAATGTGTCCCCTTTGTTACTGTGTCCCTCTCTGGGGAAACATCCTGTCCTTTGTCCACCCTTTTAATTCCCCTCAGTTTATTTTTATGTCGTTATCATGTCCCCCTATCTCTCCTGTCCTCCGTGTCGTCAGGTTGATTTCCTTAACCTTCCTGTTAGGCATACCTCTTAGCTCTGGGATAGTCCTTGTTGCAACCTTTGCACTTTCTCTAGTTTTTTTACGTGCCCTTTGGGTAGGTGTGGGTTCCCAAACTGGTGCCGCATACTCCAATATGGGCCTAAGTATACGGTTGAAGGTCCTGAACGATTCCTTTTAAGTGTCGGAATTGGGCCCTTCTGAAAGGTTTTGCTAGGCGGCCCATATGCTGCGCAGGTTAATTTGGTTGATGTGCGCTTCAGGAGATGTGCCTGGTGTTTTTACTCACCCAAGATCTTTTTCCTTGAGTGAGGTTTGTAGTCTCTGACCCCCTAGACTGTACTCCGTCTGCGGCCTTCTTTGCCCTTCCCCAATCTTCATGACTTTGCACTTGGTGGGATTGAACTCCAGGAGCCAATTGCTGGACCAGGTCTGCAGCCTGTCCAGATCCCTTTGTAGTTCTGCCTGGTCTTCGATCGAGTGTATTCTTCTCATCAACTTCACGTCATCTGCAAACAGGGACACCTCAGAGTGTGTGTGTGTGTGTGTGCGCGCGCGCGCGCGCGCATACTCACGTAATTGTACTCGCCTAATTGTGGTTGCAGGGGTCGATACTCGGCTCTTGGCCCCGCCTTTTCACTGATCGCTACTAGGTCCTCTCTGCTCCCTAAGCTTTGTCATACTTCGTCTTGAAGCTATGTATGGTTCCTGCCTCCACTACATCACTTGCAAGACTATTCCACTTCCTGACAACTCTATGACTGAAGAAATACTTCCTAAAATCCCTGTGACTCGTCTGAGTCTTCAGCTTCCAATTGTGACCCCCTCGTTTCTGTGTCCTCTCCCTGGAACATCCTGTCTCTGTCCACCTTATCTATTCCACACAGTATTTTGTATGTTGCTATCATGCCTCCCCTGACCCTCCTGTCTTCCAGTGTCGCCAGGCCGATTTCCCTCAACCTTTCTTCGTAGGACATTCCCCTTAGCTCCGGAACTAATTTCTTGATGTGCTTGACCAGGTGTGGGTTCCAAACTGGTGCTGCATACTCCAGTACGGGTCTGACGTACACAGTGTACAGTGTCTTGAACGATTCCTTACTAAGGTATCGGAACACTGTTCTCAGGTTAGCCAGGCGCCCATATGCTGCAGCAATTATCTGGTTGATGTGTGATTCCGGAGACGTGCTCGATGTTATGCTCTCCCCAAGATCTTTCTCCTTGAATGAGGTTTGCAGTCTTTGGCCACCTAGCCTACACTCTGTCTGTGGTCTTCTATGTCCTTCCCCAATCTTCATGACTTTGCATTTGGCGGGGTTGAATTCGAGAAGCCAGTTGCTGGACCACGTGTTCAGCCTCTCCAGGTCTCTCTGTAGTCCTGCCTGATCCTGTTTGTGTGTGTTAGTTGCCATTTTGTCCTAGGCACATGTCGATTGTGTGTGTGTGTGTGTGTGTGTGTGTGTGTGTGTGCGTGTGCGTGTGTGCGCATGTGCGTGCCTGCGGCCCAGTCCCGGATCTGGTATGGCTTGTGGCCTGATCGACCAGGATGTTGGTGCCAGCGACACACACACCAACGTCTACCCTACAGCCTGGCTGGTCAGGAACTGACTTGAGCTTAGCTTTCCTCTTCCATATATTTAAGGGTTTCTTGCTAATTTCCCTTACGCATGAAGGCAGGGTGTCGAGTCTTGGACCCCTTACACTTGTCCATTTATCTTTTACTGGACACATTGCTTCCCTGATTTTCTCTGAAAATGTTTTACATCGTCTGCTAAGCACCCGCACCGCTCGCTCCTAGACATGGGCATGACATATTTATTAATTTTTTTTTTTATTTTTATTAGCACACTGGCCGATTCCCACCAAGGCAGGGTGGCCCGAAAAAGAAAAACTTTCACCATCATTCACTCCATCACTGTCTTGCCAGTAGGGTGCTTTACACTACAGTTTTTAAACTGCAACATTAACACCCCTCCTTCAGAGTGCAGGCACTGTACTTCCCATCTCTAGGACTCAAGTCCGGCCTGCCGGTTTCCCTGAATCCCTTCATAAATGTTACTTTACTCACACTCCAACAGCACGTCAAGTATTAAAAACCATTTGTCTCCATTCACTCCTATCAAACACGCTCACGCATGCCTGCTGGAAGTCCAAGCCCCTCGCACACAAAACCTCCTTTACCCCCTCCCTCCAACCTTTCCTAGGCCGACCCCTACCCCACCTTCCTTCCACTACAGACTGATACACTCTTGAAGTCATTCTGTTTTGCTCCATTCTCTCTACATTAATTAGAAACGTGCTCTTTAACCTTACAACTAGCCAGTCACCGAGAGCTTCGCAGCTCCTGCTGGATGATCCTTGTGGGTTTAGAGCTTAGTTTTGATTGCAATAGTAATTCGTAATACCAGTGAGAAAATCAGTCAAGTACAAGCTACTCAAAGAATGCCACGTTACAGGAACAAACCATCAGGTGTGTCACGTTAACTAGTTGCATATACATAGTCTTGTAGCAGTGAAGACAAAGAAAGCATCTGACAAAATAACCAGTTACATGTACTGTTTTACAAGACTCGTCCAGTTCCATAATGCCATGCTTCCTGGGTCAACCACTCGGTTCACCACCCTGTAGAATTACCCGTAGCGCCTGCGTGACAAAACGTTTCATGAGTTTTTTTTTTTAATGTAAATTAATGTTATATACCTTTGTAACGTAAATGAAGAAGTCACGTATCAAATTATTGATGGTACACAATACCGGCGAGTTGATGAGTGAGACGTATGTTCAACACTTGTGTATCTTTATTGTCGAAACGTTTCAGCTGTGCAGCAGGTTTTTCGTTCCAATACTGGCGAATATAACACTGTAGATAGTAAAAGTAATTCTGGCATGATTAGTCCCTCAGCCTTGGTAGGTGGTCAGTCCCTCAGTCCAGTTCCTTGCACCCTTCTCGCTATCGTTAGCTACATTTCCTAGCATACAAGCTAGCCAGTGACGTACACAGTGGAGTGACATTTGCTCTGGACACAGCGTAGGTGAATGACATTTAGGCTGGTTACAGCGTAGGTGAATGACATTTAAGTGAGATCACTGCTGTAAGGGCAAATACGCAGAAGTGAATGTATCTCTTGTGTATATATGCTAAGAATTTACTTTAATCAGCTCCTCTGCTGTGGTGAAGGAGATAGAAAAAGCTAGAGAAAAGTGTAAATATATAATCAAATCTATAAAGGAAGAGGCTTGTGAGGGACCTAGAAGTAACCATGTCGGAAGATCTTCCGTTCAAGAAACAGTATTACTGTCACATCTACAACGAGATAAAGCTAGATAATAAAATCATATTAAGAGATGTAAACTAAATAACAAATCTTCAGCATGCTTTTATTCTCTGATACTTTAGTATTGCAACTTACTACGAACATCGTTCAAAGCAGGCGAGATTTCAGATCTCAGTTATGTACAGGGAATTTTCACTGTCTTCGTATGTTTCAGCATTTAAATTATCAGGATCGAATAAAATCTCTCAGAGGGAGGGAGTCCGGTTGATGGTTCTGGGGAGTTCGTCCCTGCATGATAATATATACCTGGAAAGTACTCAAGGGCCGTAACATACTGAAGCGAGAGATGTGGAAAGAAGTGCAAAATAAGCCCATTGACATTACAACCAGGTCTGTGCGACCTGGTCGTAATATCAGATATGTACAATATGTACAGATAGAATAATAAGTGTATGCCATGGTGACAGATGGCAAAGCAGAAGCCAGAGAGAGGGCATTGTACTCAGCCAGGAGGTAGGCAAGTCTGCCAATGCTTACCACAAGTGAATCACGTTGCCGCGGCTTTGGTGGGCTTGCCGGTGATTGGTCACTGAGCCAAGGTACTGATTTAACGACGAGTACCCTGTCGATCATTAAAACCTTAGCACATGGTTTGCTGGTTGAGAGGCAGCCTATATGGGAGTGTGACATACACTGAATAAATTGTAACATACTCTTTGCATGTCCATTCCCACCCCAAAAGGGCTCTAATAGCCGGGACTAGGCCTCCACCTCCATGGGTAGCGTGCTGCCATGGCACTGAACAATAAAGGAACCGCCTTTCTTCTCAACCATCCAACTCTTTAGGTAGGGCTCAACTTTTTCGAGACTTAATGTCAAACTTTGTCCTAGAGGGGGACAGTAGACAGTAGGGCTAACGTTGGTTCAAGACACCTGTGGACAGCAGCAGAATGTCCCCTCGCTAAAAAAAAAAAAATCATTAAACATATAAAGGGGGGGGGAAGAGCTAAGCTACCCATATGGTCCCTAACCCATCCTAAATTAAACATGGGAGTATCTGCCAGCACGTTTTCCTTTCCGGCAATATGTAAGACCCTAATGTTGTAAGGTTTCAGCCTGAGACTCCATCTCATCAGATGTGTGTTGTGGTGTTTTATGGTGTTGAGGTAGACAAGAGGACTGTGATCGCTGTAGACTGTGACCACCTGGGACGACTGCCCCACATAAACCTTGAAATGTTCCAATGCAAGGATCAGAGCTGGTGAGGTTGGTACTTGGCAGAGAAGTAAGTGACAGGCTGCAGCTACTCTTCCCCAGATTTTTGTAGGAGTACTGCCCCTACCCCTGACTCCCATGCATCAACCTGTAATACAAAAGGTTTTGAAAAATCAGGAGACAGGAGAATGGGTGCAGTACAAAGCCGTTTGCCTTTATTAAATGCTTGTTGACACTCTGGAGTCCATTGAGAGTTTTGTTTCTGACTGGTAAGTGAGGTTAGGGGGGGCTACAGCATCGGCAAGGTTCTTACAGAATCATCTGTAGAAACCTACCATCCCTAAGAAATTGCTGGAGGGATTTTCTGTCGTGAGGTACTGGGTAATTCTTAATGGCAAGAATTTTAGCAAACCTAGGGGCTACTTTACCATTACTTACTTCATGGCCCAAAAGAATAACAGTAGACTGGCCAAAGGATGACTTACACAAATTAACAGCTAACTGGAAACTCTTAAACTTTTCAAAGAGAGCTTTAAGTCGGGAAACATGTTGGTCCCACACATCGGAAACTACTACTATATCGTCCAGATAAGCTGCTGTGCCTTCAAGTCTTTTAATAGCCTGATGGATCACCTTCTGGAACGTTGCCGGCAAGTTCCACTTTCCAAATGGGGTCACTGTATAAAGATAGTGACCTGGAATTACTAAGGCAGAGATTTCTTTCGCCTTATCTGTCAAAGGTACCTGATAGTAACCTTTAAGGAGGTCTAGTTTGGAAGCAAAAGTAGCCTTACCCACAAATCCAAACGTGGCAGAGGGTAAACATCTGGAATAGTGCCCTCATTCACCTTACGGTAGTCTGTACACCTTCGAAAACCTCCATCAGACTTCTTAACAAGGATACACGTGAAGCCCATGGACTGGATGACTCCTCCACTAATCTGTGGAGGAGTCATCCTAGCTCCTCTTGAAGTAGCCTCTTTTTCAGGATTAGCTCTGTAGGGGGAGAGTTTAATAAGCTTAGTGTTTCCAATGTCTACATCATGATATCCCAGGGTACACTTTCTCGGGACATCCAAAAATATGTTAGGGTAAGTTTGTAAGACGGCAGTTGTGATGAATGGTTTGAAAACCGACAAATTGAAGATTGAGACATTTGTGTAACATATGGGAATCATTATTAAGGAAACGTTTCGCGCCACAGTGGCTTCTTCAGTCCAATGCAAAGCTTTGTATTAGACTGAAGAAGCCACTGTGTGGCAAAATGTTTCCTTAAAGATTCTCATGTTACATAAGTGTCTCAATCTTCGTAAGAGGGCAGTTAAACTTACTTGATTTTTAGACAGCCCTAACATTAAAGGGCTAGGGTCCTTGAGGACAGAATTAGGAAGATTAACTTGAATTTCTGGAATGGCATGCAAAGAATCAGGGTCGTCTACAGAGGCAGAGGACAGAATCATTACTGGGACTTCGTGGGCTATTAAATATTTTAATTTGATTTATGTGGTAAATTTTACTTTTCGTGGGTTTATCAAGGGGAACTACCACATAATTTACATCAGAGAATTTACTTATGATTTGTATGGGCCCCATGAATCTAGCTTTTAAGGTGTGGCCAGGTACAGGTTCCTGTACCACCACCTTGTCTCCTGGGTTAAAGGAGTGAAACTTTGCGTTTCTGTCATACCTCTGTTTCATAGTGTTTTGAGCAGATTTTAAGTTAGCCTTAGCCAATTGACTGGCCACCTGCAACCTTGAAGAAAGGTTGTAGAGTGCTATGCAGACGTCTTCTCCCATCCATCCTTAAGCACTCCCAGAGAACCTCGTACATTGTGCCCGAAGATTAGCTCAAATGAACTGTACTTTGTTGATTCCTACTCAGTTTCATTGCAAACAGCAGCAGAGGAAGTGATTCAAAAGGTTCTCATCATGGTCTTTAACGTCTGATGAAATCTTTCCAAAGCGCCTTGGAACTAAGGATGATAGGCAGTGGATAATTTATGAATTATACCTAGCCTAGTTAAAGCTTCCCTAAAGCTTTTGCTGTAAAATTAGTTCCCTGGTCACTCTGGATAGACATAGGCATGCCAAAGTAAGATAAATTTAGTTATGGCTTTAGCGTTTATACCGCACATTGGGATTGCTTCTGGATACCTAATAGTTTTATTCTTGATAGTAAATTAGTACTGGTTCCCTAACTTGGATTTTGGTAATGGTCCAACACAATCAGTGATTAGCTCTGCAAACTGTTCTCCATCTGCCGGAATGGGATGAAGTGGTGCAGGTTTAATGAGGTGTCTAGGTTTACCTACTTGTTGACATTCCCTACAAGTTGATATGATTCCTCACATCTTGCCTTATTTTAATCGGTAAAAATCTTTCAGTATACTGTACAGAGTTTTTGTAATTCCCAAATAACCTCCTAAAGAGGAATTGTGGGCTATGTTCAAAATTTGGGAACTAAATTTTTTAGGTACTACCAGTCTATCTAATTTTGGGCTCCTCCCTACCTCCTTACCAGTCTCTGTGCAGAGCAGTAAGTTGTGTTTAATTTTATATTTGGGTGATCTGAGTGGGATTCACCCATGGCTGCCTGAAAACCGAAGTTTAAGGAAGGATCTCTTCACTGTTCTTCCTGAAAGGACATTCCCTCAGGCATGCAAACAGAGATATATGGCAATCCTGCAAGCCTGGAGTAGGAAGACTTGGTCTTGGACTTTTCACTAAATTTATGAGGCCCTGGCCAGTTTTCCTTGTAAAACATACTGTCTAGCTCTAGATTTGAGTCGTCCAAGGATGGGTCGGCATTCTCGATAGACATACCTTGGAATTTTGCCCGTGTTATGACCAACATCGGAGTAGAATTAGTCACTGTAGGTTCTGGACATTTTGTCGAATTAAGAATGTTATTACCCAGCAATAACATGGCATCTTTCATAGGGAATTACTCAGAAACACCTACAGTCAAATATCCTGTATAATATTTACTCTGCACATGTATCTTTGGTAAAGGGACAAAATGCAGCTCCTCCAGATGCTTCTAAGAGAATGGAGGAGTGCAATGACGTCTTTTCAGAGAGGGGGAGGACTCCCTCTTTTATAACAGAACAATAAACCCCGGTATCCCTAAAAGTTGTTACTTCAATTTTTTTTTTCATTCTCCTGAAGGGAGTTGTGGCATGTACTGTAATATGGGATCCATACCACACACTACTTCTTTCTGGTTCATCTCAAAAGGGATACCTTTGATGTACCTTTGAAGAGTTTCGAGAGTTTATCTACTCTCTGAGCCCGGCCATGGGCCAGGCTCGTCTGGTGCTTGCCTGGTCAACCAGGCTGTTGTTGCTGGAGGCCCACTGCTCCACATATCCATCACAGCCTGGTTGATCTGGTGCCTGGTGAAGATACTTGTCCAGTTTCCTCTTGAAGGCTTCTACACTTGTTCCAGCTGTATTTCTGATATCTTCTGGTAAGATGTTGAATAGTCTGGGACCCCAGATGTTGATACAGTGTTCCCTTATTTCCCCACTGCACCCATGCTCTTCACTGGGTTTATTTTACACTTCCTCCCATATCTCTCACTCCAGTATGTTATGGCAGTGTGCAGATTTGGGACCAAGCCCTCGAGTACCTTCCAGGTATATATTATCATGTACCTCTCTCTCCTCCACTCCAATGAGTACATGTTCAAAATTTGCAGGAGTTCCCAGTAGTTTAGGTGCTTTACTGGCTCAGTGTGAGCCATAAACGATGTCTGTATTTGTTCCAGCTCGGATATTTCTCCTGCCTTGAACGGGGCCGTCAGCACTGAGCAATATTCTAAGTGAGGGAGCACTAGCGATTTGAAGAGTGTCTCCATCGGCATTATTTCCCTTGTTTTTTCCTAAGGGTTGGGGCTTAATTGGGCAGTTGGACTTTACGTGGCTGGATTTATGACAACTGTAACAGGTTACCTCGTACTTTAATTTGGCTGCCTGCTGATTTTGTGTCTGGTACCACTCTGTGTACTGGCATCGTTGTTCATCATGTTGATCATGAGTTTGAGATCGTCACTCACCAGGCGACTTAGTTGGTTGGCATGTTGTTCACTTTCATCCTGCCACTTTGTCCTCCAGTCAGGGTCTTGTCTATGACGATCTCTGTTCATGCCAGGCTGTTGGGAAGAAAGATTAGACCGCTTAGACAAGGAACGATTAGGCTTAAAAGCATCAGCCAGCCTGGCTGCTAATAATGCAGTGGTCAACGAATGATCTTCAAGACTAACCTCTGGTCCAACAGATTCCAGCAGGTTATCCACCAAAAGTAACTACTAAGTCTGGAAAGTTGGCAACGCCACTTGCCTTGTACCATTTTGTAAAGTTTTTTGACCACCTTACAAAGTCTACACGAGACCGACCCAGCTGATGCTTGCACAGTTTGAATTCCCTCTTGTACTTGGCAGGAATACACTGATATACCCCAAGAACCATTGTATTAACCCAATCAGCAAATTCTTTATTATTTAAAACAGCTGTGAACTCTTGTGTTTTGCCATGTAACGCTGTATGCACCAGTGCTGCCCAATGCTCACCAGGCCACCTCAGTGCTCGAGCCTGGTTTTCTAATGCCTCGAAAAACTGTTAAGGCTTAGACTACAAAGCAAGGTATTAACAGCAACACTGCTTATTGCACGCTAAAGTAGTCACCAACAGTCCGCTTAAATTGCCTTTTCTCTGTCAGACTCCTCTTTAGCAAATGCTCGCTTCTCTCTGGTTGCTTCGAGATTGAGTTTAGCTAACTCGAGCATCAACGAAGTTGACTCGCCCCCGAGACAAACCCAGTGCACCACCTGCTTGATGAGACTGCTGGTCTGATTCCTCTGGTGTTAACCCTCCCACATTACAATGGAACCTAAGCGGAGATCGGTGATTAATAGCGCCTGTAGTGGGAGATACCTCAGTTTGGTATGCTATAGTTGCTTCAACCCTTAATTTGGTAAAAATAATATCACGAAGCTGTGCAGCAATAAGAGTTTGTTGGTATTCTATGCCAATAGAATGAGCAATTCACCAGCAACGCTGTAGAGATAGTTTGGGCAGATTTAGGAGAGTATACTCAGACACCAACTGCCTCACCTGTGTTGGTGGCATTAACCCACTATAACATGCTATTTGTAATGCACGCAACAAGCAGCAGTAGCACAGTATGACTTGCAGGATACACACACAGTAGCAAGACTGACAGGCATTACAAAAGACAATAGCGATGCAATCCGACTGATGACAAAACCAGCTCTACCTCCAGCTCCAGTTCCTGGACAGAGCTTCCATATTACAAACACAGGTAATAAATGGCCTGTGAGCCCTGGTCATAATGGGAATTGGAGCAAACAAACTCAGCAGTAGTCTATTATGTATATTTTGCCTTCACCCACTGTATACAGATATTTACACTGTGTACAATATGTGCAGATAGAATAATAAGTATACACGGTGACAGATGGCAAAGCAGAAGCCAGAGAGAGTGCACTGTACTAAACCAGCAGGTAGGCAAGTCTGCCAGTTCTTACTGCAAGTGAACCACGTTGCTTCAGCTTTGGTGAGCTTGCTTGTGATTGGTCAATGAACCAAGGTACTGATTTAACGACGGGTACCCCATCGATTGTGAAACCCTTAGCACCTGGTTCGCTGGTTGGGCGGCAGCCTATTTGGGAGTGTGGCATATGCTGAATAAATTGTAACATACTCTTTGTATGCCACACTGTATCAACATTCATGGCTTCAGAATATTCAACATCTTACCAGAAGATATCAGAAACACTGCTGGAACAAGTGTAGAAGTCTTCAAGAGAAAACTGGACAAGTATCTTCACCAGGTGCCAGATCAACCAGGCTGTGATAGATATGTGGGGCAGCAGACCTCCAACAGTAACAGCCTAGTTGACCAGGCTATTACCAGACGAGCCTGGCCCATGGCCGGGCTCCGAGAGTAGTAAGACTCAATACTCGTCAAAGGTAAGGTATACCCAATTGCAGACCAAGTCTCCTGGTTGATCACCTGGTCAGTCAGGCCGTCGGTCCAACATAAGCATAGCCTGACTGATCAGGAACTAGATAAAATAAGGTCCACACACTCAGTGTTTGGCCCAAATTAGAACAAAAAATTCTGAAGAATTTTTTGTTCAAATTCCTGAATACTGTTCCGAATACATTTCCTTTTCACTAATATTTGCAGCGTCTCTCCATCCATGCTGTAATCTACTGTGTCCAGTTTATCTTCACCTTCATATTGCATGACCTTGCATCTTTTTGTAGCTGAACTCGAGAAGCCGTCTGTTTGACCCCATCTGCATCCAGAGGAAGTCTCCCTGGATCGCACCTCTGTCCTCTATTAGTTTTTACATCAGCCAACAGTGACACATACGGTAAGACTCAGTCCTCTCTGGCAGGTCGTTGGGTATATTAGGAACAGCAGTGGGACTAACGCAGATGGTTACCCTTCCCTGTTCCTATGTCTCATCCTTTACTCTGTCTTTTATCCAGTACTAGCTGACCCATTGAAGCACTCAGCCTTGTAACCTTGCCTGTTCTTATTTTTGGCTCAGTCTCCTGGTCTGATCCTGTATCAAATGTTTTCCTTCAATCCAGGAATCTTCTCTCAAGGTGCTCCAGTATGCCTGTCTTACCATCGTCGCCAGAGCTATTAGCACAAGTATACATGTAAGAGATAATGATTTGTATTTCAGTGCCTTTCTCTGTCATCCTTTTTTATATATGAGGATCACATTGGGATTTTTTAAGTTTTCTGGCAGTCGCCCTCATTGGAAAGAATGAAGATCTTTGCTTTTTCCTGACAATGGTTGTGCTGCTGTTGCTCTCCGCACCCACGGAGATATGCAGTCAGGTCTCATTGCTTTTGTTTCATCAAGCCTTTTTAATAATCTCTTCACTTGTTTTGCTGTGTTGATGCTTTATAGCATTCTGACTAATGTCTTCTGGTAGCTCTCCATTTTCTTCTGTGAAGACCTCTTTGAATCTTTCGCAAAGCTCTTTGCTCAACTCTATCATTTTCCGTTGCACAACTCTGTCATTTTTTCGTCAGCTTCCCTTCGTCAGTCTTGGTCCTTCAAAGTTGTCAATTACCTTATGTGGCTGTGGAGTGACTTAGCTTGACCTTCTGTGCTATATCATTTATCAAGTTGTCTTTCAGCTTCCCTTCTTATTCTTGAGTATTCATGACTGGCTGTCTTGCTTGTGTCCTGATTTCCAGGTGTTTGATTTGTTTGTTTGTTCTAAACCTTTTTCCTCCCTTGACCTCTTTTTTATTTTCTAAATTTTTTTTCATCATGCCTGGTATGAATCTTTCCGTTGCTTCTTGGAACTAAGGTTCTTATTTAGTCCATCCTTGTACAGCTTTGACCTCAGTTCCCTCTCCCATTGCACTTCTTTCAAAATTTCTCATGTCATCTTAGTTCCTCATTCTGTATTGCCATTTCCTTTTACTCACTTTTTTTTTCATTTCTTTCTCCACTCTTATTTCCACCAGATATTCCAGATTCATTTTGCGTGAAAACTAGACCAAGTCTCGCTGGCTTATCTCCCTCCTTTCCTCACTCTTGTTTTCTTAACATGTTAGCTCAGAAAATTCATTACTGCTTCAATTAGCTTTGATCTCCACGTTTCCAGTGCTCCATGGGGTCCCAATTTCCCAGTCATTTTTCTTATAATTGAAATTTGTTAGCTACTAGGAGTTTGACTTTGCTTCTGCAGTGATCAGAGAGTGGCAGATGCAGTTTAATATAGACAAATGCAAAGTTCTGAAAGTTGGACAGGAAAATAACCATGCCACTTATAAATTAAATAATGTATGTCTTAATATTACTGATTGCGAAAAGGATTTAGCAGTTCTGGTTAGCAGTAATCTAAAACCAAGACAACAGTTCATAAGTGTTCGCAATAAAGCGAACGGAATCCTTGGCTTCATATCAAGAAGTATAAATAATAGTTCTCAGGTTGTTCTTCAACTCTATATATCCTTGGTTAGGCCTCATTTCGATGATGATGCACAGTTCTGGTCATCGTATTACAGAATGGATATAACTGCTCTGGAAAACGTACAAAGGAGGATGACGAAGTTGATCCCATGTATCAGAAATCTTCCCTTTAAGGATAGACTGAGGACTCTGAATCTGCACTCTGTATAGGTGTAGAATTAGGGGGGATATAATTGAGGTGTATAAAAGGAAAACAGGAATAAATAAAGGGAATCTAAATAGCTTGCTAAAAATATCTAGCCAAAACTGTTGGCTAGATTTTAAGTTAAAAAAAAATTCAGTCAGGAAGAATATAGGAAAGCACTGGTTTGATAATAGAGTTGTGGATGAGTGGAGCAAACTCCCGAGTACCATCATAGAAGCTAAAACGTTGTGTAGTTTTTATAATAGGTTAGATATATATACGAGTGGGTGTGAGATGGACCTGGCAAGCTTGTGCTAATAGGTCTGATACCATGCTCGTTCCTTAAGTTGATATGACTTGGACTTGCCTTGCACGGGCCAGTGGGCCTGCTGCAATGTTCGTTCTTATGTTCTTGCTGCGTCAGTGTTGCCGATATGCGAATCATTGGCCTGTTATTCTGATTATACTCCTCCCTTGGCTACCTTTTTTTGGGTGGTGGGTTATATATCACTGCCACTATTACTCTTCGTCTTTCTGGACATTACAGTACCTGCTATATAATCCCCGAAATTCAGTTTCAAGGTTACTACTATAAATCTACAATAGTTTCTGATCAGTGCTACTCCTCTTACGCTGTTTTTCTCATACTTATTGTTTGGTAGTCTTCTGGGAATATCGCATTTGGTATTCCTTAGTTTAACTACTATAATACGAGGGTTTCGATCTCTTTTATGACTTCTCATTTGTTGGTGACTCCTTGTACATTTGAGTATCACACTGATTCTTCTGTCTTAATGCTTTACGGGACTGTTTTCTTACCTGGTTTCTGAAGATACAACTAAAGTGTGTGTGTGTGTGTGTGTGTGTTACCATTTTGTCCTAGGCACATGTCGATTAGACACTAGGCCTGTTGTATATCACTGCATGTGTGCGTGTGTGTGTGTGTGTGCGTGTGTGTGTGTGTGTGTGTGTGTGTGTGAGATTGTGTGTGGTGTGTATGTGTATTGTGTGTGTGATTGTGTGTGTGTGTGATGTGTGTGTGTGTGTGATTGTGTGTGTGATTGTGTGTGTGATTGTGTGTGTGTGATGTGTGTGTGTGTGATTGTGTGTGTGGTGTGTGTGATTGTGTGTGCGATGTGTGTGCGATGTGTGTGTGATGTGTGTGTGATGTGTGTGTGTGATGTGTGTGTGTGTGATATGTGTGTGTGATATGTATGTGTGATGTGTGTGTGTGTGTGTGTGATGTATGCGTGTACTCACCTAGTTGAGGTTGCAGGGGTCTAGTCCTAGCTCCTGTGTGGTGTGTTTTTTGTGTGTGATGTGTGCTCACCTATTTGTGTGTGTGTGTGTGTGTGTGTGCGCGCGTGCAAGCAAACATGCGCAAGTGTGTGTGGGCATTTTGTGTACACTCACGTAGAATGAATGGAGCGCAGTAGCTTTTATTGCTTGACGTGATGCTGGAGTGTGAGCAAGGTATCGTTTATGACAAAATTCAGGAAAATCAGTTAACCGGATTTGTCCTGAAGGTAGGAGGTACATACAGTTCTTGCGCACTCTACGAGGTGGTGGTAATGTTGCAGTCAGGCCACCGGTGGGCTGGTGTGCTAAAAAAAAGAAGCTATAGAATCTTTTACTGCAGAGTGCAGTAAATGACCTTTTCTTCTCAGTGCCCTGTAAATTTTTTAGAACTCTCTTCCAATTCTCCCTAATGCTCCCAATCTCTCTTGCGTTTCCATTCCCAGCAGTGTCCTTTCCTTCGTTCTCACCCTCCCACCTCTCCATCCAGGTTTCCCATCCATCGCTCCAGGTCAGCCGGTAATGCACCTAGATCTATCCTGGGCCACTTAGCTGAGTGTGTGGAGGCTGCATCTGCCACCGAGATTGAACTGCGTTCAGGGTGAGGAAATAGGCTGTTTATGGTACTGCTATCACTGACAACCTGATTGATCAGACAACCAACGAGGAGGCCTTGCCCAGAACTAGCCACGGAAGCGATGACTCCCAGAATCAGTGAGGGAATCAGGGTGATGTTTCGTGCAGGTCAGTAAAGGCACCACAATCCGGCTGATTAGGAAAAGTTTGTAGGAGTTTGTTGCTAATTAGATCTTCCCGAAGAGGAACCTTTAGGAGGTTGCCTGAATTATTTTTCACTTTTTTTTTCCTTCCTCCAACTCTTCGTTTTTATTTCGCTCATAACTCGAGAATGACTCAACCAGTCGGTTTCCAATTTCTAGTGCTCGTGCGCAGTAACGAGGACCAGATTCTTGGAAAAATTGACATGATCACGTGTCCTATAACCAAAGTTGTTGAATCCATTCCCAGTATCCTGGAATGGCTCGGATAACTTCCTAATCCAAATTTTGTTCAGTTGCTTCAAGTGTAATAACTAGAAAATGCCTCTTCTGATCGGCTTCAATCCCCAAGCATTGGTGTGTCTTAATTTAAAGTACTTTTTTTAATTTTAGGTTATGTAGGTGCCAATTTGCTATCTTTTTCCCAATTTTATCAAATTAGATTTTTTCGTTACAGGATGGTAGGTAATTATAAATTGAATATAATTCAGAAAAGAAAGTTGAAAAGAAAAAAAATTCACGTTTTTGTGACTTTAAATTTAACGAAGCAAAGACTTCGCTGTTTTCGGAACATTCTCAGCAAAATTTTCTTGCTGCAAAGTTTTCGTTTATTATTTGAGAACGACTTATTCGATCAGCTTCAAATTTTCAACGCTGGTGTCATATATCTTGAGCAATATAGGTGGGGCTCTTTGTATACGTGGGTGTCCTATGCACAGTGTTAATTGGGTCATTTCCAGCTTTTTTTCAGTGTGATCGCGAGAAAAATCTCTGATCGGGTTCGGAGTCTGAGCACTTGTGTATCCCACTGAAAAGAAGGATGTTACATTTTGTTTGTGTAGATGCCAGTTTTTACCACTTTTAATCTCGAAATGCTGTAGCATTATTGTCTGTACATCATTGCATTATTTTTACCTTGATACTGGCGAGGGGCTCTTGACTTCAGGAGCAGGAGTTGTATTTTTCTGCTTGGATCGAAATTAAATGCTTCCCATTCCACAGGTGTTATAAGCGTCCCATGGGTTTAGTGTTCTTTCCCCCAGATTACAATAAAACAATTGTGAACGGCATAGCCTTTTAATGGCTAATGCAGCGTATGAAGTGAATGAAGCGTCTCGTAGGTGTAGGCTGTGTAGGTACAAATTTTATGTTTCTCTGTTATAACTGGAATATTCATCTTATAGTTGCCTCCTCAGAGGCAGATTATAATGATGTGTTAAATAAGTGGAAAATCTATCTCCTGATAAATAATTTAGTGTTTCAGCTTATTCCTTGATTAACATTGAAAATGGGTTGGGCAGATATTTTTGTTAGTGGGTTTGAGAGTTTGAGAAAGACTTGCTTGGTATGGGCCAGTAGGTCTGATGCAGTGTTCCTTCTTAATTATGTTATGTTTGACTTTATTGGGTTATTCTAGGTTAAATCAATCTATTGTACTTTGTGCCTATAACATGTTTGCCCTCAATACCATTGTTAAAAAAAATTATATACACTTAAATCTTACTTGCTTAAAAACTGGTCAGTCTTAATCAGAGAAAATTTTATTTATTTATTTTTGAGATATTGCTTTTCTTGGGATATTTTCTCAGTATCGCATTTGAGTATCTTCAAAATGCAAGTGGTGCCTTCAAGCTTAAGGTGTTTGTGTTTTAGGATATTGGTCTCTTGGTCTATTTGAAAGGTTTGAATTAGATCTGTGATGTGTATGCTAAGTTACATATTTTTTAATTGAAGGAATTTAGAAATTAGTGTCTTTATACTGAGCTGTGAATGTCTTTTCTTATTCCCTTTAAATTTTCAGCTCTAATATCGAACTGCAATACCAACTTATACCGCACTCGGTACTACTACAATTACGTGCATAAAGGACCGAAATTCCTCTAGTTCCTGAGATTTGAAGTGTTGAAAATTCTTGAACCTTGAAATTTCTGGATTGCAGTTCGGCACACTGAAATAACCCTTTATGAGAACTGACGGCCCGGCACACGGTGCAAAATGACTCACTGATATGAACCAGTGCAGTCAATACAGTCCATTACATGGAGTCTACCTAAGTATATTTATCGCATTCGTTATTCTGCACCGGTTACCGTGCCTCCTGTTCTCATAAGGGGTTCTTGTTGTACTGAACGGGATCCAGTATTTTCCAGGTGTAAATACTGATGTCTTCGCCGCCTTCGCTCCAGGAATACGGTTTGAGGGGTTTCATGCATTTCAAATAATTTAGGTGTTGGCAGTGAAAGTTTGCTCTCTGCTTTCTCTATTTTCTCCTTTTTTTCATGTTCTGGTTCTTATTCTATTTTTCTTCATTTTCTGCATATGGTAGCCAACTCTGTTGCAAGAAGCTTCCTCTCTCCCCATACTTTCTTGCTCCTCACTACCTGCTTCCACCACCTTTCCAGTCATTTTTCCCTTCCACCTTTCCCCCTCTTCTTTCTTCTCCTCTACCCTCTTCCCTCTTCTTTTCTCCCCCCATCTTCACTTTTCCCCTTTCTTTCCTCTGTCTTTTCACCTCGTCTTTCCTCCCTCCCTCTTTCTTCTACCTCTTCCCTTCTACTTCTTCTCCCTCCCTCTTCCAGCTTTTTCCATCTAAAGAATCCACTTCTTCATCGTCTTACATCCACTGGATACCACTACCATCAACTGGCACCTTTCATAAGCATTACCTTCTCACCCCCACCACCATCACCTCCCATCACCATCATCACCTCCCATCACCATCAACAACTCCCATCACTTTCCAACATCACCATTACCTGCTACCAGCAACCATCACCTTCGCTATCACCTACCATTACCACATCCGCCTTCCATCACCACCACCATCACAACCACCACCATCACAATCCCCACCTCCATCACAACCACCATCACAACCACCACCACCATCACAGCCACCATCACAACCACCACAACCACCACCACAACCACCACCACCATCACAGCCACCATCACCATCACAGCCACCATCACCATCACAGCCACCATCACCATCACAGCCACCATCACTATCACAGCCACCATCACCACCACCATCACAGCCACCATCACCACCACCATCACAGCCATCACCACCACCACCATCACAGCCACCATCATCACCACCACCATCACAGCCACCATCACAACCACCACCACCACCACCACCACAGCCAACATCATCACCACCACCACCATCACAGCCACCATTACAACCACCACCATCACAGCCACCATCACAACCACCACCACCATCACAGCTACCATCACAACCACCACTACCATCACAGCCACCACTACCATCACAGCCATCACTACCATCACAGCCATCACAACCACCACTACCATCACAGCCACCATCACAACCATCACCACCATCACAACCATCACCACCATCACAACCATCACCACCATCACAACTATCACCATCACAACCATCACAACCACCACCACAACCACCACCAACAGCTTATCACATCAAGGTCCAATTCCCTCATCATTATTTACGTGTTAAATGGATTACTACTCACAGCTGTACAGGGAATAGAATTTCTGACACCAGCAAACCTTCATCTAGCTGCTGCTGCATAATAATTCTCTCTTCTCTCTCTCTCTCTCTCTCTCTCTCTCTCTCTCTCTCTCTCTCTCTCTCTCTCTCTCTCTCTCTCTCTCTCTCTCTCTCTCTCTCTCTTCTTATCTATCTATCTATCTCTGAAAGAAGATTCTAAGAAAACTCGATGGGGGAAATGCCTTCATATTGGTGAAGCGCTCTTAATCCAAGAAATTGGTGTTATTCTCTCTTATATCATTGATCTTATATTTTTTCAATTGTGGTATTTTATAAATATTATGTTCATGGATAGAGGAGAATTTAACAGAAATTTACTGCAAAACATATGTGAGAAAACCACATCAATGCGTATGGCTTATGTGTTAGGGAGGGAAATAGGGAGAACCCAGCAACACTCCCGAGTTATTGTACGTGGTAATGTTAATGGTCTCTCCCCTTCTTTCCAAGTACCTCGTAAAGCAGCGTTAAGGAAAATAAAGTTGCCTAATATAGTGGATGCATTTGTCTGATCATCAGGGACAGCCACACTGACAGGAAGCTCTGAGTGCTGTTGAACGGGAGTGGTGTGGGTCGAGTGGGAGTGGTGGACGGAGTGACGTGGGCAGCGTGGGAGTGGTGGACGGAGTGACGTGGGCTTGGTGTGGGTAACATCAGTGTTGAGGAACGGGGTATCTTGTAGTAGTCAATGGAGAATAACTTGACATTCGTTAGTGACAAGTTTAAACTACTTAGATATGGAAAGAATGAAAAACTTAAAAGGGACATTGTGTACAAAATGCAAGAGGATCATCAAATAGAAAAAAAACAGAACGAAACATGTGAAGAATCTGAGTGTAATGTCAGCTGATCTATCTTTTAAAGAACACCATAAGGTAAATGTCACGACTGCCAAGAAAATGATGAGGATGGAGAATGAGAACTTTTAAAACAAGGGGAACAAAAGTGCCACTGGTGGCACTATTGAAATTACTTGTTCTCTCATGACTCATGACACAGTCTGGTTGATCAGACATGTTTGTCAGACACATTTCCTTCTCATAATCGGATGATACAGAATAACATGGCTAACTGTAATGGAGTAATTAACACTAATTATACTAATAATATAATTTAATAACAGCAGTAACAACATAGTAGTATAGTTATTCGCAGAATGATAGCATAACAGCACATGAGACGGCAGTTGCAGTTACACTGCCTGGTCTGGAACCGTCTGAATCGTCTTCAGGTAACCTTCAGGTAGCGAAAATTACCGTTGTAACAATACCGAGAGAGGTGGCAATTGCGGTGATGGTAATGGCAGCAATAATATGATTGTTAGAATGACAATGTTATTAAAACAATGACGTGATTAAAACAGTTACACGATTGTTAGTAAAATAACATGATAATAAAACAATGACATGATCCTAAGTAAACCAATGACATGATTCTAAGTAAAACAATGACATAATCCTAGGTAAAACAATGACGCGATTCAAGGTAAAGCAATGACGTGATTCTAAGTAAAACAATGACGTGATTCTAAGTAAAACAATAACATGATTCTAAGTAAAACAATGACATGATACTTAGTAAACAATGACATGATTGGTAATAAAATAACACGATTGTAGATGTGGTATACACAGACTTTGGTAAAATCTGTGTATACTACATAACAATTTTTCTCTTCCAGTACATATAAGACCGTGTCATAATGGTCCAGTAGTGAGAGGCAGCAGCAACCTGCTCTAAGCCCATACCTCCATGGGTTGTGCAAATTATGGGAATCCATGTATGTGAGATTGAAACTTAAAGATTTTTAATGTAGTTCTCTTCTAATGCTTTGCTGCAACATTTGTGGAGTGGGACTATATTCATTGTTTTTAACGACTGTTGGATGCCCATCCCTCCCGTATCTTGGCTCCCTCTCCAGGGAATATTAAGTTACGTGATTGGGGCTTCTTTCATTTCTTGATGAACAGGGAGTTCCAGGAGTCTGGGCTTGGGGACAGAACTCATAAGCATGCTGTTAATGGCTTTTCTATGTCAAGTGTAGTTAAGTCTCGTTCATGAAGAATTCATTTGGGTTGTCAACATTTAATCTGATAATCGGTTCACTGAACACAGTCATATTGAGACTTCAGTATATCACTCCTTTGCTATCCATCATGTGTGTGCAAGGGCCCGATACTGGATGTGGTTTTTGCCCGGATTTTACATATAAAAAAATAGTTGGACTTTAATTTCACCATCTCCTTTATCTCCCTCTGACTTTCCTGAACTCTATATGATTCATTTTCATTATCTGTTTCTTAAGCGAGTGTATTCTTCCGCACTTCAGACAGTCTAGCATTCTTAATAAGTTCTGTGATTCTTCGTCTTTATTAGTAGAGGGAGCGTCTCTTTCCAGCATGCAATCTTTTTTTTTTTCCTTGGCGGTGTGTGCCTTGAGCATACTTCTAGTGCCACAGAGTTGATTCTCTCTAGATATTGGTTCTGATCTGTGTTATTCAAATATATATTCCCAACATGTTTCATTAAGGGTATGATTATTTGGTTCCAGTTAATGTTCTTGTTGGTGAAGTTGAATTTATTGAAAACACCCTCACGACTAATTGTTTTGTTGTTCCGAACCCGTGTACATGCAGGTGTGAATTCCGACTATAGGTTGTAATCGAGTTTAGTGTCCTCGATACTGTTATATTTCGTACCAAAGTATCATTGTGAATATAACATCTGAGGTATTTTCTAGCTGTCTCAGTTCCACTATTCGCTGGCTTAAAGCGAATCTGTTAGAGATTTAATAGATAATTTTTGTGAGAATGTTCATCTGATCTGGCTTCTGAAATTCTATTTGCTATAACATTAATTTAATAACAGCGGCAACAGCAGTAACCACATAGCAGGAGCGGTAAAATTATTCTCGAGTTGAAATCCCTAAGCATCAGGGTGTTTGGGGACGGGTTTGAGAAAATTTCAAGGCAGTCATCTATTTTCAATATTTGGTCTTTTAAACTGCTGGGAAGTTGTATCTCGTAGTTATATAAAACTAAAATACCTAGATTCCACTTTTCAGTCTTTATTGCGATGATGACTTCTTCATTTTGTGCTGTTAAGTAACTCGGTGCAAATAAAAGATTCTTTAACATATAGACCAACCACACTACCTCCCCCCTTTCTTGTTGCTCGTTTTTGCGGTCGGATCTAATTAAGCCGAGCCCCGGTATCCATATTTCGTTGTTAAGGTAATCTTTAATGTGTGTAAAAGCTGCAATCATTTTGTTGGGCTAGATGGGGAGTCTACTCATAATCCGTATTTTGCTGTTGTTTCTTGGTTTGAGACCTTGTTTGTTTGCATTATTATTATTATTATAATCAAAAAGAAGCGCTAAGCCACAAGGACTATACAGCGCTGCTTGTTTTTGCAGACAATGAAATATTTGTTGTTATGCCTGAGGGTATTTTTTTGTTGGCCTCCTGTGGCTCTGGTGAGGCAGCTACTGTCCTTGTTTCCAGGCCAACGTGGCTCCGAGGTGGCCACACATTCATATGTCCCGCTGTTTTTTTTTTAGCTTCCTGGAACTAAAAAAAAATTTTGGCGTCTGTGTGATTGTGACTGCCACGTTCAGTGTGACGTTCGTGAGTGTTAACTCGTCTCGTTCCTCTGGTGGGGAATGTTGGACACGTTTTATTTCATTGTTTCTTCTTTACTGAACTCTATATTTTTGGGTGGAAAAAAAATTGCAGTAATGACACGATTATTAGTAATAATATTAATGACATGATTGTTAGTAACGGTAGTAATGACATTACTAGTAATGATAATAATGACATGATTGTTAGTATTGTGATTGCTAGTGTGTTAGTAATGTGATTGTTAGTGAATATGATTGTTACTAATGACACCGTGGATCAAACCAAATGCACAGTATATGGCCAGCTCTGTGGTCATTATCTTTAACACTGTGCTTAATAGCCCAGCCCACTTATTGAGGAATATAGAGATGTACAATAACCTATGTGACATGTCAAGATATCTTATTAATGAAAATAAGATAACATATATATTAAGCAAATTTCCTAAATTTGCTTGTAACAGGTAAGTGAACTGTAGTCCAGATGTACTCATGTTAATCCTTTTTGGGGCCTAGTCCCTAGGCCTTTTTTGTATACATTTTCTGTTGAGCTACCCTCCACGGGATGGATTTGGGGTGCACAGTAAAGTAACCACTTCGGTGGCAAAATCTAAAAATCTTAGTAATGACATGATAGTAAAATGACGTTATTGTTAGTAATGACATGAAATGCCTTTAGTAATTGCATGACTTCTAGTAACTGCTTTTTGTTAAAGGCCTGATTGTTAGTAATAATTGTTAGTAAAATAATGATCATTATAGCTATTTTCATCGCCACAAATCAGTTTGAGTCTCATGCGACGAACGCATCAGGGTCACATGCGCAGATGCACTGCGACCTCGCGACAGGCAGGTAACAGCTACTCCTTATCCTTCGATCCCCATTGGGGAAGGGAATCTACATCCTACAAGTACCACCTTTTCTTTCCCACGATGGAAAAGCGTCATGGCAAAATAAAACAAGCAAATGGAGTAATTAACGACTCCACCAAGCTAGCTTTAGCAACCGCTGTAAGAACCTGCTTGCAAGTCAAATTTACGACGATCCACTCGTTGAAGGACTGCTTCATTGTCGTCTGCATTGACGAGACTGAAGCATCTGAGCTCATGGACAATTCTGCTATCAAGACCCTACAAGACCGACAGTTCATCATATCTCCATTCTTGAAGATGAAACGATTCTTTGTGAAACGGCTTGACAAGATCGTCACGTCCCTCACCGATGAAGCTCTGAAGATATCTGTCGTGGAGCAAAACACCTGGGCCTCGGTAGATAGCATTACCAAGATTCCTAACGCCTCTTCCATCATTAAGATCACTTTTTCAGACATCTCCATAGCTGCCCAAGCTCTCTCTGACAAACTGGCTTTCTCTTATTACCACATTCACCCAAGCCACATCCAATCAGAACGTTACACACACGTCTTCCCTTGCTAGATCTGCTACTCCAACACCACCACCACCAAGGATTGCCTCATCAAGGGCAAGAAGTTTTATTCTAATTGTGGGAACGATGGACACGACTTCAGATCCTGAACCACCACTACTGCTCCAACATACCTTAACTGCAAGTAAACTGCTAGCTAAATGTCCAATCAGGAAAGAAATCATATCCAAGAAAATTAAAGAATATCTGAACACCTCAAAGCCTCCAACATATCCCGCCATAACTAAACTGCAAGCTGACACCACCAAGATTCTACACACCACACAACAGACACCTTCGCCCAGTCACTCCCTCTCTCCACTTCCTGACGGTGCTCCTTCAAAAGTGCTGTACTGCACGATGTATGCTCATCTTGCTATTACAGTAAATCCTGGCACTTTTAACACTACTATCAACGAACTCTTCCGCCTGAACAACATGCCTATCTTTAATTTCCTGATTCCACACATTTGGCTAATATTATCAAGATTCTTCACAACGTTGTGAACTTCACTATACCTGCAGACCTGTCTTGTTCCTCTGCCCAAGCAACTGTTCCTGAAACAGCCCCAACTGCTTCCATCGTTGACAAGGAAGATTCTTCTGACTCAACCACCGCCTCCCGTCTCTCAGCCAACACACCTCACCACTGCTCCTGTCGACCCACAGTCACCTGCCAGTACCCATGTAGATTCACCTACAGACTCCTCTTCCTCTGCCTCGGAAGAGGATGGTGAAAACACCCACACCAGTACACCAATATGGAACATCCTAACCTACATACATTCATCCTACGGCGATACTATGACTGGCCCATGGCCGGGCTCAGAGTAAATAAACTCTCGAAGCTCTTCAAAGGTATATCAAAGGTATAAAGGCATGGAACTATATGAAGGACTCTGTGCTGGTTCTGTCAAGTTTGCCTGTGGACCACCCAAAGCTATCACTTCACACTGACGCAAGTACTGAGTTCGTCAAAGCACACAGTTACGCATTTGGACACAGGACACAACTGTACCACCTCTCCCGAAGCAGCTTCAAGAAATTTGTAAACGGATCTTCAACAAACCAACCCTAAATAACAAGCACATTCAAAAACACCCTATATGTGAGCTGCCCTCTCCTGTGATCCTGCCTGCTGCCCCCCTCCTACGACCAAGCCTGCTGCCCAACTACTCAAGACCCACTGGACTCAAGCCTGATGCTAGGATAGCCTACTCCTGTTTTCCATTCCCCTAACTAGTGTTTACCTGCTGGGTTTAGCCCTGGCATTCTCTCTACGACTGAAGACATTCCTCTCCAACGTCTGTCCCATCTTCCCCTCTCACCCCATTGGGAGTCTTACCTAGACTCGTTCGTTCGTTTGGGTCACATGCGGCAAATCCACCAGGGTCACCTGCTGCAAATCAATTAGGGTCGCATGCGGCGAACCCATAGGAATCGCGTGCGGCGAACAAATCATGGCTGTATGCGACGAACCTAATCAGAATTTGAGTCGCATGCGGCGAACATTGGAATAAAAACACGCAGTTGAGGAGCAGAATGACCTCTTGCCCCTTCATGGTAAGTCTTGACCCTTCATGGTAGGTCTTGACCCTTCATGGTAGGTCTTGACCCTTCATGGTAGGTCTTGTCCCTTCATGGTAGGTCTTGTCCCTTCATGGTAGGTCTTGACCCTTCATGGTAGGTCTTGACCCTTCATGGTAGGTCTTGACCCTTCATGATAGGTCCTGACTTCATGGTAGGTCCCGACCTTTCATGGTAGGTCATGCTGAGAATAATGTGAAAATGGTGTGTTTATAGCGTATAAACTCTTAACTCCTAGTTTGCATAAATTTGGGAACAAACGTTAATTCTTGATGATTCTGTCACAGATGATTGAGACTGTTTTGCATTTTAAAGTGTGCTGTTTATGGCAGCTGTTGTAAATTGGATTGCTGCTGTAGATTGGGTAATTCTTGTAATTTTCACCACACTGTTGCAAATTGGTTCACCCTACTGTAAACTGGGTCACACTTTTAATTGGGTCAAACTGCTGTAAAATGGGTCACGCTGCTGTAAATTGTCATGCTACTGTAAATTGTCACGCTGCTGTAAATTAGGTCTCGCTGTAAATTGGGTCACACTGCTGTAAATTGGGTCAAGCTGATTAGAGGCATGTAATGCTAAGGCTGCTCAAATATTTGAACAGAGTACAAATGAATTACCACGAGTACATAGAGGCGAACCTTGCAGATAATGTGGGATAACACAAGTTATACTAAAGACTAAGTTGGTGGTATCTGATGTGGAATAACACAGGTTATCCTTTACCTTTGATGAGTTCCGAGAGTTTTTCTACTCCCGGAGCCCGGCCATATGCCAGGCTCGTCTGGTGTTTGCCTGGTCAACTAGGCTGTTGCTGCTGGAGGCCCACTGCCCTACATACTCATCACAGCCTGGTTGGTCTGGCACCTGGTGAAGATATTTGTCCAGTTTTCTCTTGAAGAATTTTACACTTGTCCCAGTAGTGTTTCTGATATCTTCTGGTAATGTGTTGAATAGTTTGGGGCCACGGATGTTGATACAGTGTTCCCTTAGTGTGCCCACTGCACCCCTGCTTTTCACTGGGTTTATTTTGCACTTCCTCCCATATCTCTCGCTCTGGTATGTTATGGCAGTGTGCAGATTTGGGACAAGGCTCTCAAGTACTTTCTAGGTATATATTATCACCTCTCTCTTCCGCTTCATTGAGAACATATTTAAGACTTTAAGGGGGTTCCCAGTAATTTAAGTGCTTTATTGGCTCTATGCGGGCCGTAAACTATCTCTGTATTTGCTCTGATTCTTTTGCCCTGAACGAGGCCGTCAATGCTGAGCAATATTCTAAATGAGGAAGCACTGGCGATTTGAAAAGTGTCACATTTGGCATTATTTCCCTTGTTTCGAAAGTTCACGTTATCAACCCGGTCATCCTCCTGGCTGTCGTGACCTTTGTCTTATTGTGTTCTTTGAAAGAAAGGTCAGTTGACATAATTAGTCCCAAGTTTTTTGTGTGTTTCTTTCGTTGCATTTGAGATCCACTTGAGTTTTGTATACAGTGTTCCTTTCAAGTTCTTCATTCTTTCCATGCCTAAGCAGTTGGAACTTATTACCACTGAACGTCATGTTGTTCTCCACTGCCCAGTGGAAAACACTGCTTATAGCTCCCTGTATTTTTTCAGTGTCTACTGCTATAGTGACTTTCATGCTTATTTTAATGTCATCTGCAAATTATGATACAAAACTGTGACGGGTGTGTTTATGTCATGAGAATAAATAGCAGAGGCGCCAGGACAGTACCTCAGGGTACCGAGCTTTTTACCTCGCTGATGCTGGATTTTTACTTTTTACTAATACCTACCTTCCCCAATGCCTATGGCCCACATTTTGTGTGCAATCACTCCATGATCGCATTTATCAGCGCCTTTGCAGAATCTGTGTATATCACTGCGTTTTGCTTGTCTTGTAAAGCCTTCTTAATTCTGTCATAGTGGTTCAGCGGCATGATCGTCCTGCTCTAAAACCATGCTGGTTCGGGTTATGCTGGTCCATGAAATTTGTAATCTGCTGTCTCATCACTTTCGAAGGTTTTTATGATGTGGGAAGTTTGTACTGCTGGTCTGTAATTTTTAGTTAGTGCTCTACTATGCAAAGGAACTATGTCTGCACTCTTTAAGGTCTCTGGCATTTCACCTATATCTAGGCTCTTTCTCCAAATAATACTGAGGACTCGTGCTAGTGGTACTTTACACTTTTTTGTTTAAATAGAGCATTCCATGAATCTGGTCCGGGTGCTGAGTGAGTGGGCATGTTTTCAGTTTCTTTTTCGAAGCCTATGGGATTAGTATTAATGTCAGTTAGGTGGTGTGCGCGGCTTTCCGATGGAATGAAAAAGGTTTTTGCATTCTCTACCTTGCTGTCATTTAGGAAGTTGCTTAACACTGACTCGTACTGTTCTTTTAGAATTTCACTCATTTCTTGTTTATCGTCAGTATACGAGTCTCCTCTCATTAATGGTCCAATTCTACAGGTAGTTCTGAGCTTGGAGTTTGCATATGAATAAAAATATTTTGGGTTTCTTATAATATCCTGGATGGCCTTTTCTTCCCTTTGTGCTTCTTCTGTTTGATACAACAGCCTGAGTTTTTTCTCTAAGTCAGTGATCTTCCAGTTAAGACTATCCTTATCTTAGTTGCGATATATTTGTTTTAAAGCAGTTCGGTAATCCGTTTTCTTTTGTACCATCTCCTACGTTCTCTCTCGAGTTCTGATCTTCTGGTTTTCCTCAGAGGCATATATCCTAGTGAAGACTTGCCTGATGTGGGCTAACTCAAGTTATCTACTAAATGAACACTTTATTGATGTGAGGTAAGTTATCCTACTGAAGACCAAAGTTGTGTTACTTTTTTGGGAATAACACAAGTTATCTTACCCGTAGGTTAGCTATAGTCAGTTGCTAGGAGGTCACCACGGCCCGGTCCCAGATCAGTCCTGGCGGCTGATTTCGTGATCGGTTAGGTTGTTGGTTGTGACAGTCTGTCGCAAGTACCACAGTCTGCCTGTCATTGTCGTAAGCATCACAGTCTGGCTGCTCAGCAACAAATATATTTGTAAAGTAAAAGGACACAAGTGCAACTAATGTGACATTTTATTGTGGCAACGTTTCGCTCTCCAGGACCTTTATCAAGCCATTACAAACAATACATGGACACAGAGGGTATATATAGGCTCAGAGTGAGGTGCAATACTAGTGGTAGTAGTAGTAGTAGTGACAAAAGTAGTAGTAGTAGTAATACAATATGGTAGAGCAATTAATTCGTACAGGAGTAAAAGGATATAAAAGCTATTACTTGGGTAACATAAAAATAGGTTGGACAAATATATATGTATATATATATAGACTGGATAGAGGCAGCCTGTTTCAGTGTTCACTCTCTGTAATGTGCTTTGTGTAGTATAGCAGGAGAGACTATGTGATGGCAGGGTTTACTGTTTTCAGGAGGATTCTTGCTAAAACTTCAGAGATGGTGAAGCTGCCTTTGTTTTGTTTAATTGTATTCGAAACAGCGATCAGTGCTGATTCGAGGCACTTGGGTCTGCGGAAATTAGTTTCTTTGATGACTAATTGGGCGTCTCTGAATTTCATGAGATGATTGGTGGAATCTCGGTGTTGTACACAGGCGTTGTGTACAACACCGAGATTCCACCAATCATCTCATGAAATTCAGAGACGCCCAATTAGTCATCAAAGAAACTAATTTCCGCAGACCCAAGTGCCTCGAATCAGCACTGATCGCTGTTTCGAATACAATTAAACAAAACAAAGGCAGCTTCACCATCTCTGAAGTTTTAGCAAGGATCCTCCTGAAAACAGTAAACCCTGCCATCACACAGTCTCTCCTGCTATACTACACAAAGCACATTACAGAGAGTGAACACTGAAACAGGCTGCCTCTATCCAGTCTATATATATATATATATATATATATATATATATATATATATATATATATATATATATATATAATATATATATATATAATAATATATATATATATATATATATATATATATATATATATATATATATATATATATATATATATATATATATATATATATATATATATATATATATATATATATATATATATATATATTATATATATATATATATATATATATATATATATATATATATATATATTATATATATATATATATATATATATATAATATATATATATATATATATATATATATATATATATTATATATATATATATATATATATATATATATATATATATATATATATATATATATATATATAATGTTGTGCCGAATAGGCAGAATTTGCGATCTTGGCTTAAATAGCAACGCTCATCTTGCCATATAGGACAAGTGAAAATTTGTGTATGCAATAATTTCGCCAAAATCATTCTGAACCTAACGAAAAAAATATATTTCACTGTGTTTGTTTAGTATTAAATTACTGTAAAAAAATCTAAAATATATTTAGTTGGGTTAGGCTAAAATAAATTGTTCTTGTTATAATAAGGTTAGGTAAGTTTTCTAAGATTCTTTTGGTGCAAAATTAAAAATTTTTACATTAAAATTAATGAAAAAAATATATCTTTAAACGTATAAGAGAAAATTTTAGAATGGACTTAATTTTAAATGAGTTCTTGCTAATTGACCAGTTTTACATATTCGGCACGACATTATATATATATATATATATATATATATATATATATATATATATATATATATATATATATATATATATATATTATATATATATATATATTATATATATATTATATATATATATATATATATATATATATATATATATATATATATATATTATATAATATTTGTCCAACCTATTTTTTTTTTTTTTTTTTTTTTTTCAACAAGTCGGTCGTCTCCCACCGAGGCAGGGTGACCCAAAAAAAAAGAAAGAAAATCCCCAAAAAGAAAATACTTTCATCATCATTCAACACTTTCACCACACTCACACATTATCACTGCTTTTGCAGAGGTGCTCAGAATATAACAGTTTAGAAGCATATACGTATAGAGATACACAACATATCCCTCCAAACTGCCAATATCCCAAACCCCTCCTTTAAAGTACAGGCATTGTACTTCCCATTTCCAGGACTCAAGTCCGACTATATGAAAATAACCGGTTTCCCTGAATCCCTTCACTAAATATTACCCTGCTCACACTCCAACAGATCGTCAGGTCCCAAGTATCATTCGTCTCCATTCACTCCTATCTAACACGCTCATGCACGCTTGCTGGAAATCCAAGCCCCTCACCCACAAAACCTCCTTTACCCCCTCTTTCCAACCCTTTCGAGGACGACCCCTACCCCTCTTTCCTTCCCCTATAGATTTATATGCTTTCCATGTCATTCTACTTTGATCCATTCTCTCTAAATGACCAAACCACCTCAACAACCCCTCTTCTGCCCTCTGACTAATGCTTTTATTAACTCCACACACTTCTCCTAATTTCCACACTCCGAATTTTCTGCATAATATTTACACCACACATTGCCCTTAGACAGGACATCTCCACTGCCTCCAACCGTCTCCTCGCTGCTGCATTTACCACCCAAGCTTCACATCCATATAAGAGTGTTGGTACTACTATACTTTCATACATTCCCTTCTTTGCCTCCATAGATAACATTTTTTGACTCCACATATACCTCAACGCACCACTCACCTTTTTTCCCTCATCAATTCTATGATTAACCTCATCCTTCATAAATCCATCCGCCGACACGTCAACTCCCAAGTATCTGAAAACATTCACTTCTTCCATACTCCTCCTCCCCAATTTGATATCCAATTTTTCTTTATCTAAATCATTTGATACCCTCATCACCTTACTCTTTTCTATGTTCACTTTCAACTTTCTACCTTTACACACATTCTCAAACTCATCCACTAACCTTTGCAATTTTTCTTTAGAATCTCCCGTAAGCACAGTATCATCAGCAAAAAGTAACTGTGTCAATTCCCATTTTGAATTTGAGTCCCCATAAATTAATCCCACCCCTCTCCCGAACACCCTAGCATTTACTTCTTTTACAACCCCATCTATAAATATATTAAACAACCATGGTGACATTACACATCCCTGTCTAAGACCTACTTTTACCGGGAAGTATTCTCCCTCTCTTCTACACACCCTAACCTGAGCCTCACTATCCACATAAAAGCTCTTTACAGCATTTAGTAACTTACCACCTATTCCATATACTTGCAACATCTGCCACATTGCTCCTCTATCCACTCTATCATATGCCTTTTCTAAATCCATAAATGAAATAAAAACTTCCCTACCTTTATCTAAATACTGTTCACATATATGCTTCAATGTAAACACTTGATCTACACATCCCCTACCCACTCTGAAACCTCCTTGTTCGTCCGCAATTCTACATTCTGTCTTACCTCTAATTCTTTCAATTATAACCCTACCGTATACTTTTCCTGGTATACTCAGTAAACTTATTCCTCTATAATTTTTACAATCTCTTTTGTCCCCTTTCCCTTTATATAAAGGGACTATACATGCTCTCCGCCAATCCCTAGGTACCTTCCCCTCTTTCATACATTTATTAAACAAAAGTACCAACCACTCCAACACTATATCCCCCCCTGCTTTTAACATTTCTGTCATGATCCCATCAGTTCCAGCTGCTTTACCCCCTTTCATTCTACGTAATGCCTCACGTACCTCCACCACACTTACAGTCTGCTCTTCTTCACTCCTAAAAGATGGTATACCTCCCTGGCCAGTGCATGAAATTACCGCCTCCCTTTCTTCCTTAACATTTAAAAGTTCCTCAAAATATTCTCGCCATCTACCTAATACCTCCCTCTCCCATCTACTAACTCCCCTACTCTGTTTTTAACTGACAAATCCATACTTTCCCTAGGCTTTCTTAACTTGTTTAACTCACTCCAAAATTTTTTCTTATTTTCATTAAAATTTCTTGACAGTGCCTCTCCCATTCTTTCATCTACTCTCCTTTTGCACTCTCTCACCACTCTCTTCACCTTTCTTTTACTCTCCATATACTCTGCTCTTCTTATAACACTTCTGCTTTGTAAAAACCTCTCGTAAGCTACCTTTTTCTCTTTTATCACACCCTTTACTTCATCATTCCACCAATCACTCCTCTTTCCTCCTGCTCCCACCCTCCTATAACCACAAACTTCTGCCCCACATTCTAATACTGCATTTTTAAAACTATTCCAACCCTCTTCAACCCCCCCACTACTCATCTTTGCACTAGCCCACCTTTCTGCCAATAGTCGCTTATATCTCGCCCGAACTTCCTCCTCCCTTAGTTTATACACTTTCACCTCCCTCTTACTTGTTGTTGCCACCTTCCTCTTTTCCCATCTACCTCTTACTCTAACTGTAGCTACAACTAAATAATGATCCGATATATCAGTTGCCCCTCTATAAACATGTACATCCTGGAGCCTACCCATCAACCTTTTATCCACCAATACATAATCTAACAAACTACTTTCATTACGTGCTACATCATACCTTGTATATTTATTTATCCTCTTTTTCATAAAATATGTATTACTTGTTACCAAATTTCTTTCTACACATAGCTCAATTAAAGGCTCCCCATTTACATTTACCCCTGGCACCCCAAAAATTACCTACTACTCCCTCCATAACATTTTTACCCACTTTAGCATTGAAATCCCCAACCACCATTACTCTCACACTTGATTCAAAACTCCCCACGCATTCACTCAACATTTCCCAGAATCTCTCTCTCTCCTCTACACTTCTCTCTTCTCCAGGTGCATACACGCTTACTATAACCCACTTTTCACATCCAATCTTTATTTTACTCCACATAATCCTTGAATTTATACATTTGTAGTCCCTCTTTTCCTGCCATAGCTTATCCTTCAACATTATTGCTACTCCTTCTTTAGCTCTAACTCTATTTGAAACCCCTGACCTAATCCCATTTATTCCTCTCCATTGAAACTCTCCCACCCCCTTCAGCTTTGTTTCACTTAAAGCCAGGACATCCAGTTTCTTCTCATTCATAACATCCACAATCATCTCTTTCTTATCATTTGCACAACATCCACGCACATTCAGACTTCCCACTTTGACAATTTTCTTCTTCTTATTCTTTTTATTTTTATTTTTATTTTTATTTTTATTCTTATTTTTTTTTTCTTATTCTTTTTTACCTATTTTTATGTTACCCAAATAATAGCTTTTATATCCTTTTACTTATGTACGAATTAATTGCTCTACCATATTGTATTACTACTACTACTACTACTACTACTTTTGTCACTACTACTACTACCACTAGTATTGCACCTCACTCTGAGCCTATATATACCCTCTGTGTCCATGTATTGTTTGTAATGGCTTGATAAAGGTCCTGGAGAGCGAAACGTTATCACAATAAAATGTCACATTAGTTGCACTTGTGTCCTTTTACTTTACATATTGTCAGTAATTCTACCAACTTTATTACAACAAATGTATTTGTAAATTTCTCAGCTCCAGAGGTCACATTGTTGTATTACAATGTACAGTTAAGTAGGTAGTGATGTGCGTGCGCTCGCTGGCACGCACACGTTTCCCTCCTCATTCCCCACTGTGTATTTTCTAGCTTTTATTTCCACAAGTTTTCCCTTAATGGAGTAACTGTAATTTGTCCTCCTTGAACGTGTGTATATTATTTATTTATTTATTTGTCGGTGCTGGTGGCGCATGGTACTCAGGACTCTCAAGGTTATTATGGGTTACCATTGTTAGGGTGTAAGAGTTGATGGGAAGGAGAAAGAGGACATTGACTTTCAGTGGATAAGAAGTCAGGAGTTCCAAGAGTCGTCAGGTGAGAGCTGTAGAGTGAACACAAAAAGTCTGTGAATTGTTCAGAGCAAATATACACATCTCTGATGGGCTGAGGAAGTGTACTTCCCTAGTTGTGGCTGCCAGGGTTGAGTCTTATAGGTGAGGAAGTGTACTTCCCTAGTTGTGGCTGCCAGGGTTGAGTCTTATAGGTGAGGAAGTGTACTTCCCTAGTTGTGGCTGCCAGGGTTGAGTCTTATAGGTGAGGAAGTGTACTTCCCTAGTTGTGGCTGCCAGGTTTGAGTCTTCTAGGTGAGGAAGTGTACTTCCCTAGTTGTGGTTGCCAGGGTTGAATCTTCTGGGTGAGGAAGTGTACTTCCCTAGTTGTGGCTGCCAGGGTTGAGTCTTCTAGGTGAGGAAGTGTACTTCCCTAGTTGTGGCTGCCAGGGTTGAATCTTCTGGGTGAGGAAGTGTACTTCCCTAGTTGTGGCTGCCAGGGTTGAGTCTTATAGGTGAGGAAGTGTACTTCCCTAGTTGTGGCTGCCAGGGTTGAGTCTTCTGGGTGAGGAAGTGTACTTTCCTAGTTGTGGCTGCCAGGGTTGAGTCTTATAGGTGAGGAAGTGTACTTCCCTAGTTGTGGCTGCCAGGGTTGAATCTTCTGGGTGAGGAAGTGTACTTTCCTAGTTGTGGCTGCCAGGGTTGAATCTTCTGGGTGAGGAAGTGTACTTTCCTAGTTGTGGCTGCCAGGGTTGAGTCTTCTAGGTGAGGAAGTGTACTTCCCTAGTTGTGGCTGCCAGGTTTGAGTCTTCTAGGTGAGGAAGTGTACTTCCCTAGTTGTGGCTGCCAGGGTTGAGTCTTCTAGGTGAGGAAGTGTACTTCCCTAGTTGTGGCTGCCAGGGTTGAGTCTTCTAGGTGAGGAAGTGTGTACTTCCCTAGTTGGGGCTGCCAGGGTCATACCTTTGATATATCTTTGATGGATCCCGAGAGTTTTTCTACTGTTGCATCCCGGCCCTGGGTCAGGCTTGTTTGGTACTTGTCTGGTCAACCAGGCTGGTGCGACTAGCAGCCTGCTGGCCCACATATCTATCACGGCCTGCTTGATCTGGCATTTTTGGAGTAAGAAATTATCAAGTTTCTTCTACACTTGTTCCAGCAGTGTTTCTGACATCTCCTGGCAAGATGTTTAAAAGTGGGACCACGTATGTTGATACATTGTCTTACACTGACTACAGCTCTTCTTCTTTTTACTGGGTTTATTCCATGCTTTCTCCCATGTCTCTCATTCCGGTATGTCGAATACTCTGATGAAGCGTGTACCCGCCTAGTTGTGATTGAAAGATTCGAATTATGGCTTCAGGCCCTGGTTTCTCTCGCTAAGAAAGTATATATACTCGCCTATGTGTGGTTATGAGGTTTGGCTTCTGACCCTCTCCTCTTGTTACAAATGGAAACGGTAAATTTACCTCGTCGACTCCCTTACACCTACTCATAAAACTTGGTATGGAGTCAGTTTCCACGTACCCTTGCAAATAATTCTCTTGCTAACCTCCCCCAGGCAAAGAAGTGTTTACTGATGTCCCTGTGCTTCATTGCCTCTGGACTCTGGAGCATCCATTTGTGACCGCTTATTTCTGTTCTACTAAAAAAAAAAAAAAAAAGTTGCCTTCTGTCTAGCCTGTCAAGTTCTCAGTATCTCGTACGTTCTTAGTAAGGTTTGCTCCCAAAGTCTTTCTTCATCGGTCCTGATAGTCGCCTCTGTATTCGGCTGAAGAAACCTGTAGAACAGACGAAACGTTTCGACAAAGATACCCAGTGGTTGCACGTCTTATTCATCGGTATAATGATATCGGATAATCCTTTTAACTCCGGGATCAGTTTCGTACGTGTTCTGTTCTGTACGTGTTCGGATAACGGCCAGATGTTACTGCTGCATACAGTATTATACACCTGACATTCCTCGTATACAGGGTCTTGAAAGCCACTCTGAGGTATCTCTCTTAAAATTAGCCAGAGGCTCACACTCCGCTGTGTGGTTAATTTATGTGCGTCTCAGGTGATACGTTTAATGTAATGCTTCCCATTGGAACCTCCTCCTTACGTGCTTCTGTCTTTGTATTCCGTCTTCTCTCTCTTTTTTCCCTTTTTGTTTAACTTGTTCTTGCTGAGGCTCATTTCCTTTAGCCATCTCTTTGCTGCCTTATTTCTTCTCGTTAGCTCTACGCCATTAACGAACAGAGTCCCAAAATGGACGCTGTTGGGACAACCTCATCAAGAGCACTGTGTGCCAGGAGGGACGCTAGTGGAATAACCTCTTCCAGGGCAGTGTGTGCTAGGAGGGACGCTAGTGGAATAACCTCTTCCAGGGCAGTGTGTCAGAAGGGTCCTCGTGGGACAACCTCAGCATGAACAATGTGTGCGCCAGGAGAGATGCTAGTGGATCAACCTCATCATGAATAGTGTGTGTGCCAGGAGGGATACTAGTGGAACAATCTCATCATGAACAATGTCCCAGGAGGGATGCTAGTGGAGCAACCTCATCATGAACAATGTGTGTGTGCAGGAGGGATGCTAGTGCAACAACCTTATCATGAACAATGTGTGTGCCAGGAGGGATGCTAGTGGAACAACCTGCATCATAAATAATGTACCTTAGCTATTTCTTGATCCAGCTAAGTATTTTTTCTCTTTTCCCCTCCTCCTCCTCCTCCCTTCGTCTTCTGTGGGGAGAGGGAGTGTAGACTACCAGGAATGGAAAGTTAGACTGAGGAACGGTGTAGACTGTGGGGAGATGTATTAGATGTATTATACACTACCAGGAACGGGAGTTTTTTCAACAAAATTGGATACAATATCAGTGCGCTGCTGTCGTATATGATAGTCATATTGTAGGAGCAAAAGCTATCTTTGTTTCTCCTGTCATATTCCACGACGGGAAGGTATAGCTAGCTTTTGTTCCCACTATGTTAATGTAACACAGAATGGAAGGAGAACTGGTGGAAGAACTGGTGGAAGTGTAAACCTTCTTGGTCACTCCACTTCCTCACCTCCCTCAACACTAAACTATTCTTACGTCCGTCTGTCTCATCTGTTTCTCATTACCAGTTGTCTTGACAAGTTTTTCTACCATGTACTCACCAAGTTGTCTGCGTGGGTTGTCACTCTTACCCTGGCCCTGGTGGCAGCGGTTCTGTGGTGGTGATGCTGTGGCCTTGTCTGTGGTGGTGGTGTGGCGGGGGTGCTGGTGATGGTACTGTGGCGGGGGTGGTGGTGGTAGAGGTGTTGTGGGGGTGGTGCTGTGATGGTAGTGGTGCTGTGTGGGTTGTGCTGTGGGAGGTGGTGGTAGTTGTGGGGATGATGCTGTGAGGGTGGTGTAAGTGGCGGTGGTGTGGGGTGGTGGTAATGCTGTGGTGGTGCTGTGGGGGGTTGGCATTAAAGTTGATTTCCGGCTTTCATGCGTCAGTTAGCCGCATGGTTCGTCCCTTCCTGTTGTGCATGACTGCCAGTTATACACCATGGGGGTCACAGTTATGTCATGGGGGTCACAGTTATACATCATGGGGTCACAGTTAAACAATATGGGGGTCAGTTATAATTGGGGTCACAGTTATGGGAGTCAGTTATACATCATGGGGCTCACAATTATACATTATTGGGCTCACAATTTTACATCATGTGGTCACAGTTTTACATCATGGAGTCAGTGTTACAGCATAGGTCAAAGTTTTCCATCATAATGGTCTCAGTTTTACAACAGTCAGTTTTACAGCATAGAGGGTCACAGTTTTATATCGTAGGTCATAGTTTTACAGCATCGGGGTGGTCAATTTTACAGCATGGGGTCACAGTTTTACAGCATAGAAATCTCAGTTCCGTGCTTTATTGGTGTGTAATGAAAAATATACACTGGGAAGACTTATTAGTAAGGTGCTGCGCTGATGGGTAACTGGTAACGTCGGTGATTATTGATAACGGTCCATATTATTCCCAGCTTCGTTAGCCACCGTTGCCACAGTGCTACCAGTAGGAGGAGTTTGCTGGCGCCTGCTGCGGGTGGTGGTGCTACTGTTACTGATGGTGGTGTTGGAACATTGTACCTGGCTACCTTAGGAAATTCCGGTAAGTCACTGTTCCTGTGCTGGTCCCGAACCAGGCCTTGTTGACAGCCTAATTAGTCAAGATTTTAGTGGTGGACCCAGGCAGTCCAACGTACGTATGCATCACAGCCCGGTTAATCAGGAGCTGCTTGAGGAACTTACAAAGAGCAGGGTGTGTCGATGTCCCGCGGGTAAGAATGAGGAGTATTGAAAAGTCTTGGTCCTTTTAAACTTATTCAGTTATAGCGTACCCATGACATCACTGGTTGTCATTGGGCTTATTTTGTACTGTTTGCCGAGCCTCTTGCTCTCGTATTGGGTAATTTCGGTGTGTAGAGTTGGAACCAATGCCTCCAAAATTTTCGGTGTAAATTGTGTTATCTTTGTCGCCTACGTTCTAGGGAGAGAAGATCTCTTAATAATTTAGGTGCTTGAATGAGTTTATATGGTGACGAATGTTTTGTGTATCTTCTATACACATGCGATGTCATCTGTTTTAAAAGGGGTTAGTGTGCAGCAAGGTATTCCTGTCTAAAGAGTACAAGTGACACAAGAGTATCAGTATTAGCTTGGCAACCTATTTGTTGTGGCTGTGGGGAGTTTGGTGGTGTTTCTTTGATGACAACTTGTGGAGGTAGTGGCATTGGTGGTAGAGTTAGACTTGGTGGATGTGGTGTTGCCTTGAATGTTTTGAAAATCCATATAAAATAGTCTAATCGGAGATTTTGACTTAAACAAATTTTAAATGGAAGATGGTGTATCATAATGTACCAGAAATAGTTCCTGGAAACAACTGGTACGCAGGAAAGAGATAATATGGGGCCTTTTAAAAAAACTTCGCTGTGACCCAGCAGATAACAGAACTCACTGTAAATTGAAATATATTGGATTTGATCTTCAAGAACAACGAGGAACTAATCAGACACAATCAGAAATACAAAATACTCTGATCTTAACATCATAGAAGTGCAAAAGACAACAAACTCAGGAGCGGAAAATTCCAGTAATAATGCATGAGAAGCGATGTAAATTCTATCTTCAATAATAATAGAATTGACTGGGACAAAATTAACAAAGGACTGTCAGACATGTCCTGGGAGACAGTCATGAGCACTCTAAAACCTCACCAGTGTCTGGAAAAGCTGAGTACAGAAGTATACAAGATCTGTATAAAATAGATACTGCTGAGAAAGCCAAAAAAGAAAAAAAATAGAGAAGGAGAGCGTAGAAGAATGTACAGAAGGAAAGAAAGTATTTCAGTGTTGTTTGAGGACGTGAATACCACAACGGAGGAAAGATAATTTTATTAACCGAAATAGAACGAAAATTTAAGCTGTTGTAACAGACATGAGAAACAAATAGGGAACAAAAAGCCGCCCAGGATATTGTAAGACACCCCAAATATTTCTACATTCATGCAAAAAAAAAAATCCCAGTTTAAGAAGTACTGTACCTCAGAACTGGACATTAATCAGAGGGTCGTACAATGCTGAGGAAAAAAATGGTAAAATTATAACATGAAAAAAGAGTGAAAAATTGCAGAATTTTTTTCATTACATCTGACAGCCACACATCATAAAACTGGCATTAATCCGGTAGAATTCGGAAAATAAATAGAAAACATGCCCACTCATGCAGCACCGGGAGCGGATTAGTGAAATAATTTATTAATACAAAAGTGCAAAATACCACTAGAACGGGTGCTCAGTGTTTTTTTTGGAGGAAGAGTTTAAATATAGGCGAAATCTTAGATGCCTTGATGAGTGTGGACATAGCTAATTTGCATAAAGGAGGTACAGCAATAGCCAAAAATTATAGACCAATAACCCTAGCATCGCACATTATAAAAATGTTTGAAAGAGTGTCGAGACGCCAAATTACAAATTATATGGAACAGCACAATTAGCACAACCCATAGCAACACATATTTAAGGCGGGGAAGATCATGCTTGTTATAAATATTAAACCACGGCAGAATTACCGAGACCTTGGAAGAAAACCAAAATGCAGCTATGGTATATATATATATATATTTCACAAAGGCATATGACAGATGCATTCGTGGAATGATTGTACACGAACCGTAGGTGATCAGTTTTTTACCATCACTTGCTGATAATAGCAAATAGCATGAGAATTAATTCGGTAGAAGACAGAAAAACTGCAAGAAGATATATGATAACCAGTGTCTTCCAGTCGGCAGTGGAAAATTACACGATGCTCACTGGTTACAAGTTGTAATTGTCAGATAGAAAGAACGAAAGACTGGAAAGGACACTGAACGAAACGCAAGTTCTCCATGGAAAACGAAGAAAACATATGAAGGGAAGAGTGTAAAGTCAGGTGGCCTTGCAAAGAATACTAAGTCAGGTGTCACAATAACCTGACAACTTTCAAAACAAGGGAAAAAAGTGCCAGTGGTAACAGTATTTAAATTATTTGTACTCACTCTTTCGCTTTAAGTACTGCTCATTGTTGACGGCTCTCTTCAGTCAGGGTAGCAGAGATATTAAAGCTGGAACAGACAAAGAGGTCATTTAAGGTACACATAGAACAAATAAAGCATTTAAATTACTGGGAACACTTCAGAGCGCTAAATATGAAATCACTTTAGCTGGGGAGAGAGAGAAGAGAGAGAGAGAGAGAGAGAGAGAGAGAGAGAGAGAGAGATGCTGGATACTTTGGGACTATGGATGTTGATACAATGTTCTTATTGTGCCCACAGCACCCCTGCATTTCACTGGGTTTATTGTACATTTCTTCTATGCCTTTCACTCCTGTGTATTCTCATGGCCGTGTGCAGGTTTGAAACTAGGCCCTCAAGTACTCTCCACATACAGTATACTATGTAATCATCTTTTTTTAACACAGGGCCTTAACCGATGTGTAAAAAAAATGATAACGTAGTATACTGTACGTGGAAAGTACTTGAGGGCCTAGTTTCAAACCTGCACACGGCCATGAGAATACACAGGAGTGAAAGGCATAGAAGAAATGTACAATAAACCCAGTGAAATGCAGGGGTGCTGTGGGCACAATAAGAACATTGTATCAACATCCATTGTCCCAAAGTATTCAGCATCTTACAAGAAGTTATCAAAAAACACTCCCAGGAACAAGTGTAAAAGTCTTAGAGAAAACGCGGCTATTACTTCCACAAGTACTTGATCAACCAAACTGTGATGTACGTGTGGGCCAGCGGGCCGCCAGTGATAAATGTTGTGACCTTCTTCAGCAGCAACGACAAAAACAGCAGCAGTAGCAGCATAAGCATCAAACTGCAGAAGCAGCATCTTGGGGATTGTTGTCATTTGTTCTTGTGTATGTGAGGGAGGGGGAGAGGACCCAGCAGCACTCCCGAGTTATTGTACGTGGTAATGTTAATGATCTCTCCCCTTCTTTCCAAGTACCCCATAAAGCAGTGTTAGGGAAAATAAAGTTGCCTAATATAGAGGATACATTCCTCTGACCCTCAGGGACAGCCACACTGACAGGAAGCTGTGAGTGCTGTTGAAGGGGTGAGCATGGGCGTGGTGTGGGTAGAATCAGTAGTTGACAGTGATACGAATAAATGTTTACAAAACTGACAAGTTAATAAATGAGACACCTGTGCAACATTCTGGTATCTTTATTTCTACAAAGTAAAATTTACAATTGATTCAGTAATAGTTGACTTCATCGATATGCTTTATAAACGTTCCCTGGTTATGCAGAGTATGTCAAGCAGCCTTAAGATGAACGTATAACTACTGAATGAATAAGTAATTTGGGTATAAGAATGCTCAAGTTGTCAATCATAGACATTAACATTGGTTTGTGATTATCACATACTTGGAAGCTTTTGGGAAATCAATTTGTTATAACGTTTGAAGGAATGAAACTGCTCTCTCTCTCTCTTCTCTCTCTCTCTCTCTCTCTCTCTCTCTCTCTCTCTCTTCTCTCTCTCTCCCCTCTCTCTTTTCTCTCTCTCCTCTCTCTCTCTCCTCTCTCTCTCTCTCTCTCTCTCTGTCTCTCTCTCTCCCTCCCTCCCTCCCTCCCTTTCCGTTTCCGTCTCTCCCTCCATTACAAGAGAGAATCACCTACACTGTAATAAGCACATCAAAGAACACGACTCCCAGTTGTACCATAGGATCACTGCCCAGTGACCTCATATCTGAAAGCCTGCCCCCCCCTTTTTCTCTCTCTCTCTCTCTCTCTCTCTCTCTCACACACACACACACACAATTATTATTTTTATATATATATATATATAGTATATATATATTATATAATATATATATATATATATATATATATATATATATATATATAATATATTATATAATAATTTATGTATTATGTATGTCCCAGAAACTGTGCACTGGAAGAAGATCCTTCGTTGTGTGGGAAGATTTCTACATTTGGGAAGGATTCTACGTTGTGTGAAGGAAGGGAATCCTACTCTATTGAGGACAGGATTCCATGGTGTGGTGTCGGTTGGATCCAAAGTTGTGCGGGCGACAGGGTTCCAGTGTTGAAGGGGATGGGAGAGGGGAATCCTACACTGTTGTAGGTAAAATCTTCGTGGGAGAAGGGAATTCTTCACGCCTGTGGATAGGATCCTACATTGTGTGTAGGGCACATCCTGCAGTGTGCGGGGTAAGAGGATTCCACTCTGCTGGTTGAGAGGATTCTATGTTTAGTGGAGAAGGGAATCCAAGACTTGAGTAATGGGATCGTCAGGTGTGGTGCTCAGAACACAAATTTCTGCTCTACCTCAGTGGGAAATTTACATTGGTATAGTACAAATGTGATGAGACACATTTGAAACACTTAGGTGCCTTTATTGCTGGAACAATATAGGTGCGTCACCGTTGTACATTTCTCGCTCATCAACTTGTCGGTATTATATGCCAATGACACAATACAAATTGTGTTCATATCAGACCACAGAGATGACTGATAATGCAAGATGTGTGTCAGGAGCCACACTTGTGTCTAGCTCAGTTTGGCGTCACTTAGGTAAATATATATGGGGGGGGATACCTTAATGCTAGTGAAGGGCTCTTGATGCAGTGAATTGGATCTACTTTCCCATTCCTCGAAACGTAGCAGATTGCCTCCCATTCCCCAAGTGCTGTTTGATCTATAAGAGGTTAGAGATTATTCATCAGTATAATGAAAAATATTATGTAACTCTTGTCTAGACTTCTCTTATGATTACTGTATATGCCACGCCATTTTTGCTTTGTACTGTACTGTACTCGCCTAACTGTGGTTGCGGGGGTCGATTCAAAGCTCCTGGCTGTGCCTCTTCACTGGTCGTCACTAGCTCCACTCTCTCCCTGTATGAGTCTTTATCATATCTATTCTTAGTTATGTATGGTTCCTGAATCCACTACATCACTTAAGAGACTGTTCCACTTCCTGACAACTGTATGACTGAAGAAATATTTCCTAACATCCCTATGACTCATCTGAGTCTGGTGAGGGGCTCTTGATCTAGGGAACTGGATCTGTGTTCCAGTTCCCTGAATTAAGCCTGAATACTTTCCATCCCCTCCCCCACAGGCGCTGATTGTGGTTGCAGGGGTCGAGTTATAGCTCCTGGCCCCGCCTCTTCACTGGTCGCTGTATGTATGTAATATATTAAACCAGTGAATGTACACTTTCAGAGTTTATTCCATATTTTAGTGAATGAAATATTTTTTGTTTACAAAGAGAATTTACGAAAGACATTATACTGACTCTTTGAATATGTTCTTACCATTGAAATTATATCACTATATTAACTGCTCTCATGAGGTCCTTCAGAGAAGTATCTGTGCATCTCTGTTTGCTCTTTTCATTCAGGTTCTTGTCTTTTGTTTACCCTGACATTGAGAGCTCTGCTCCTTTTATATTCCTCTCTTACCCGTCACCAGTTTGAAGAGATCATTCTTGATTGCCTGCTCAACCAGGCTGTTACTGCTGGATGTTCATCTTTGTTCCCATAATTGGTTTTCACCCCTTTCTCATCCCCATCGTTCTGGATTTTTCCCTTTTTGTTTTATTACCTCTTGTCACTTCTCTTGCCGCTATTTTTTTTTTCAAACTTGCCTGATTTTTTTTCTGCTACCTAGTCATTGTGGTTGTATATAAGCCACCAGATGCAACCTCACAACAGTTCAAGGAACAGCTACTGAAAATTGATTACTGTCTGGGAAAACCTTCCAGCTCCACCCCCAAACACTTCGCTGAGATTTCAACCTAAGGCAACAAAAGGGGGAAAATTAGAATAATGTTAAGCTGAAAATCCCCGGAGGTAGGCAGAAAAAGGTCAAAACACACAGAGCTAAAAGTCTCTCGAAAAAACACCTAAGCCAGCAATGTGGACCCAAACAAGACTAGAAAAAACACGTAAACCTATCTTCAAAAATAATGAGGACCTGATAAGACATAAGAATATAAAAAACAACTTTTCCCCGATCACAACCTAATAAAAGTCCAGCGTACATGCTGGGGGCCCTGATCAGCAGAAGCATGACCTTAAAGGTGCTTAAAAAAATACAACTTCAAAAACAAAAACATCAACGGGCCCAGGTAAACCATGTCCTAAACGAAAATGTGGGAAGAATTTTAAAATGACATGGATAAAAAACCAGTGCCTTAAAAGGACAACTTCCGGCAGCTGAAGCATGTTCTGGGGCATATTCCCCAAAAAAAGGACAAACGGGGGAAAATTGAAAGAAAGACCCCCTCTACAGAAACGACGAAGAGTCACTGAGCTCCTCAGGAGTGCTAGAATATCTGATACACGAAAGGGGGGCGCTGACCGGGGAAAAGGGGAACTTCGATTTAAAGTTAAATGATCCTAAAAAACCGGGGAGACGGGAAGGCTTAAAAAGCTATTAGTGGAATTGAAAAAATTAAAAATATTTCTTTTCATTGCCAAAAAAAAGGAAAAAATACCACATCTAGTATCTCCCCTTACTCAACAAAAAGGATTACACAGATGACAAAAAAAAGAATGAAATATTGAAATCCCATACGACTCTGTGTTTAGTAACCGCAATCGGTCTGGGGACGACGCCCCAAAATGATTTTTTTTTCATGAAGAGCCTCAAAACTCCATAAATGTTCCCAGATTTCCGACTTTTACCTAACTCCAAATTTCAAAAAAAGCCATTGACAACAGCCCACACTCAGCCCGGGCCCAGACTCGGGAACTCTGTTTTCATTAGAAACTGCAAGAAACCCTCTCCGTCCCCTAAGTACACTATGGAGGAGGAGTTTGGGACGGGGAAATTCCACAGTCACTTAAAAGACGGATATAGCCCCCTCCAAAAAGGGTGGCAGAAAAACATTAGCAAGAACTATAGCCCAACAGCTCTGACTCCCACATCAAAAAAAATTTTTGAAAGAGTGTAAGAAGCGGGATTGCAAATCCCGGTTTCCCAAAATCGCCAATCCAAGGCAACATGGGTTCAGGAGGTTGCTTTCCTCTCACAAAACTGGACCATATATATGGCCTTGGATGCACTGGAAGAAAATCAGAATGCAGATGTGTATAACGACTTGCAAAAGCATTGACAAATCGATCATGGGTAAAGCCCATAAAATACGTGCTAAGGAATAACTGGAAAGTGGGGAGTGGATTTTCACTTCCAAACAAATCGAACACAAAGAGTAGGGGTAAACAGATTAAAATCGGGGGCTCCCATAGGAAAGCTCTGTTCCCAAGGCACAGTACCGCCCCATCTTATTCCTCATCCTCAATCAACTTAAAAAGATAAACATCACAGCCCGTATCACCCTTTTGCGGTTTAAAGGATCTGCTGGGGCTGTCATTGCTGAGGACAGGGTTAAAACCTCCAAGAAGATATAAAAAAAATTTTTCCATGGGCAACGGTAAACATATGATGTTCAATGGGGACAAATTCCAACACTCCGTTAGGAAAACTGGAGGAATAATAATAGAACAAAAGTAACTACGACTCGGGCCCATACAATAAGGGGAAAAATAATGTAAGGGACCTGGGATAGTAATGTCGAGGATCTCACTTTAAAGGGAAAAAACAGTGCCACGATCGAGTGCAAAAAAAAGATAGGAGGATCATGAAAATTTCAAAACGAGAATGCAAACCCAAATAGACCTTTAAATCATTTGTTCTCTCAGGCTGGAATACTGCTGTGCTTTAAACATCCCATCAAAGCAGGGAAATCGCAGATCTAAGAGTGTACAGAGATCCTTTACTGCACGTATAAGTTCTGCAAGCACCTTAACTACTGGGAGCGCTAGGAAGCACTTGACTTTTACTCTTGGAACGCAGGGGAGAGATATATCAAATCTACACTTGGAAAATCCTGGGAAGGAGTGGGCCCAAATCTCCCCACGAAATCACTCCCTATAAAGTAAAAGACTGGCAGGCGATGCAAAATGCCCCCAGTAAAAAATAGGGGGGCCCCTTGGTACACAAAAGGGAAACCCAAAGTGCCCGGGGCCCCCAAGCTGTTCAACAGCCTCCCCTCAGGCATTAGTTGAATTGCCAAAAACCCCCGTGGCTGCCTTCAAGAAGAGCTGGAGAATACCTAAAGTTTGTGCCGGATCAGCCGGGCTGTCCGTACGTTGGACGCGTCGGCCAGCAGAAAAAGCCCAGTTATCAGGCCCGATCCTCGGGGCCTGGGCATGGGCCGGGCCGCGGGGCTTGACCCGGAATAACCTCCAGGGAACTTCCAGGGCTTAGCCCTGGCTCCCGTTTGTCTTAGTTTTTCAGTGCTTATCAAATTGTTCCATTACCAATGTTTCCTTGTCTAATGTATCCCCGAACTCCCTGCCCTGCTTCCCTGGCGACTCCTCGCATTTATTCCCCCAAACAAATAAAAACAGAAACAAATAACAGAATGTGCCTTTTTAAATAAATTACAATAATAAATATATAAATATATTATTTTTATATATATAAAATTTTTATATAATATATAAAAATATAAGTACGGCCAAAAAGAAAACCCGGTCAGTTTGCAAGAATCATTTAAAATTTAAATATTTTAAAAATTTTTTCTTAAATATATATTTTTTTTTTATTTATGTTAATGTAAAAATTAATTGTTTTTGTACAAAAGTACCTTAAAACTTACCTAACCTTATTAAACAACCGCAATTTAATTTAGCCTAAACCAACTAAATTATTTTAGATAATTTACAAAACTTAATAATAAACAAACAAAAAGAACTATATTTTTTTGGGTTAGGTTCGAATGATTTTTGCAAAAATTTTTGCATACACAAATTTTGTTTTTTATTCTCAAGAACTTTTCTATTTAGCCCCAAAACGCAAATTTTCTTTCCGCACTAAAATAATATATAATAAAATATATATATATATATATAAATATATAATATATATATATATAATTTTTAATATATGTCGTTTCCCCAAGTTTAAAAATGGTCAATTGCAAGAACTCATTTAAAAATTTAAGACTTTTCTAAAAATTTTTTCTATACGTTTAAAATATTTTTTTTCATTAAAGTTAGTGTAAAAAAATTTTAATTTTTCTCCCAAGAATTTAGAAAACTACCAACCTTACTAAACAAGAACAAATTTTTTTTACCCAACCCAATAAATTATTTTTGATTGGTTTAAAAAATTTTTTAAAAAAAAAATACAGTAAAAATTTTTTTTTTCGTTAGGTTCAGAATATTTGGCGAAATTATTGCAACACAAATTTTTTTGCTTGTCCTATTGGGAAGATAACGTTGCATTTAAACCCGATCGCAAGTTTTGCCCCATTCGGCCCGACATTAATATATATATAATTATTATTTTTTTTTATCACATGGGGTTTATAAAGGAAAGGGGGGAAAAAAAAAAATTTTTAAATTTAATCCCCCACTGCTTCCAAAGGGGGTTTACCAAGAAACTCAACATTCACCCCCCTTCCAGAGGCAGGCCCCGACTTCCCCCCCTCCAGGACTAATTTCCCCCCGGTTTCCCTGAACCCCCTTTTAAAATTTACTTTCTCACACTCAACACACGTCAAGTATTAAAAACCCTTTGTCCCTTCACTCCTATCAAAACGCTCACGTATGCTAAAATATATTTATATATATATATATAATATATAATATATAAAAATAAAATATATATATATAATAATAAATAATTCTGATCTCATTGTGTCACCCTCTCGATAAATTTTGAGTGGTTTTCAATTGTGGTTTTCTTGCATCAACTTCTACCCCAACTAAAGTAATATTTTTATCCACATTTTTAATCGTTTTATGATTCAATAATTTTTACTTGCTTCTGCCCTCCAAAGGACATTTCCCCTACTTGAAAGTGCGTAGTACGTGTTCAGTGTGCGGGGAAATTACTTTTGTTTGTTTTAAATGTCATCTACCATTGAAGACCCATGTGTACATTGCTTTTTTGGGGGTGTTTGTGAGTATAACAATGGTTGTTACGTAGTGTTATGGCAGTGTATGCTTGATGGTGATGTGGTCGTGGTTTAAGCAGTGACTTGTTTTAGACCCGGTGGACTCTGAGGAATGGTGTAATTGGTGAGAAGTATTTGAGATAAATGCTCTAATGCTTCTCATGTTACATTGTATGCCATTTGCCTTCAAAAGTAATGAAAGCTCCTAGTCAGGGTTATCGCAAAATCTTTTTTAGACAAATGGTAAATTATACGAGCTACATATTGAAGTCCAACAAGAATATATTCTGAGTCTAGCCACACCTTTTTGCAAGAACATGCTACCGTGCCACATGTCGAAAATAGATGAAGCGTAGGTTGAGAAGTAACCACATGGCTAGGGACAGCCCTACTGATCCATCGAATAATTATGGAATGACTGAAAGCAAAGTGCATTCTGAGAACACATCTTAGTGGCACGCTTGAGCCATGGAGATAAAAACTGAATCTCTGGCATGATTAGAAACGGACTGGACTTTATAAAAAACTAAGTGATTTTCAGCTAGTTCGCCTGAAAGTGATCCAACTAATACATGGAAAAACTACCCGATATTAAAAGGTAAGTATAAATTGTTAATTTTCCTTGTCTTTATTCTTCGTTACTAGGACTCCTTCGTAGTTTGGCGGTTGAACAGCATTTACGATCAACCATATCCACGTTGCAAATTCAGGGATCTTATTACTTAGGTACACAATATCAGGCTTAAGAATAAAAGGCTTGCATATTTTAGTGTGACATCTCGCTATTTACAAAGGTGCGAGCAATGCAATATTGTAAATTCACAGTGACACTAGTCTCCACTACCAGCCAAAGATTTTGTCGGTCTTATTAAGGTTTGTATCAATTTGTTACTTTTGGACTCTTCAGGTAGTGCGTTGGGATAACTATGGGCTCACCCTTTAGTGCCGTTTTAGGTTGTTTATATATGGATCACTAGAAACTTAATTTTTTGGATCGATCATCCCCACGAATGAGGCATGGTTATGCATCGTGGATGACATTCTGGTCATCGCGCTCTGGAGACTCGACTCAGTGATGTGAAACCATCTATCAAAGTTTCCATGGAGGAGGAACAAGATGATAAACTTCCTTTCCAGGATATCTAACTTTGCAGATCCAGAGATAAACTTATCTTTAAAGTTCATCAGAACCTGATCGAAAGAAAATATTTGTTACATTTCTCTATTATGGTACTAGAAGTAGGAGAGGCGTGGCCATGGGCTTCTTCCTGAGACCTTGTAGGTTTTCCCAGTTATAAGTTCCTCGATGATGAGTGTTTATACATTTGTCTGGTGTTCACCCGGCTTCGTTTTCTCCTCTTATGTTATCAGTGATTGCAGAAGAACCTCGGACACCCTTAACACTGCCAGAAGGGATAATTCACTCAAGAGATACCTCGTGCTTTAGTGTAGCAATATTGCTGACAACATCTATTGCACTCTTTAAGTTAATGTAGCTACTAGCATTTTCGCTGCTGTCAAGAGTGTTGTCAGGAAGAAATTCCACTCAGGTCACCAAAGTCCAGTTTGTTTTTCATTGTGTGTCGGATATGACAAAGTTTGTAGGTGAAATATTGAGGAACAGTGAGCAGTGTTTCAAGAAGCACAAGAATGCTTGTAGTAGGGATAACCTTAACGAGGCCAGCCTCATACAGTGAAATTCTCATGAAGGTGAATGAAGCTAAATTGGTCATTAAGGATATTTTTTTTTTTTTGAAGATCAAAGGTGCATGTGTCAGCATGATTGCTAAGTGCAACATAGTAGTCCAGAACACCGGTAGTCTGTTTATCTAGAATCGTTGCTAAATTACGGTAATACTGCCCTTCAACAAGCGGTGATCTGGTGATCTCAGTGCGTGGTGTGTGTGTGCGCGCGCGTGCGTGCGTGTGTGTGCATGCATGCTATGACTATACTCGCGCTCTACACCTGACTTTGTCCTTCCTAGTATTATGATTCATGGGAGGAGTGCTAAACCAATAGGGGCTGATATAGCGCCTGGGGGAATGAGAGATACTCAGGTTCGAGCTAAGGAAACTAAGAATTGATCCCCTCATCGGCATCAAGACACTTTCCTTGAGAGATGTCCAACTCATGTTCTGTTTTCCTCGGTCTTTTCATTGAATTGACAAAGCTGCCAGTGAACAAAACGTCTCCATAATAAATGTTCTACTATTGCACATTGTCTTTACATGTCTGTGACCATAACATTTAAAGATGATGTGTGTTTGCCTCTTTTAAAATGTACCAAAAACCTGCATGTAATACGCACTTTTACAATTCTTCCCGTGAAAGAGAAACCTGTTGATCATCCAGGTTATAATATCTCTTTTTTGAAGGGATCTTCAACTTAAAATGATTCTCATTTATTTTTCTTGCAAGAGTTTACAATAAGGAAAAATTTCTCAGTTTTACCTATTTCGTCTGTTATTTTCTTACCACACGTGACTCTATTTATGGCAGCCCCTTCTGAGAGTCCAGTATTATTCGTCCGAGGAACTGGTTTCAGTCCTTCGCAGTGAAATAATTACGACAGCGGGAAGTACGGGAGGTGGTTCAAAATACCCCTAATATAAAGCAGAGCCACAACAAGTACACTAAGATATCAGTAAGCATATAGGATACCCGGGGAAGTTTATGGTCAATACGACTGTGGTGTTTCATATTTCATGCAGGGAGCACCAACAATCTGATCAGGTCGTCAATAGGAGAAAGTTACTTGGAAGGTACTTGAGAGCCTAGTCTCAGATTTGCACACTGCAAAAAGAATATAATGGAGCGAGAGATATGGGAACAAGGGTGCCTTGGTCACAATAAGGGAATACTGCGTCAATGTTTGTGGGTCCAGACAAGATATCAGAACCACTGCCGGAACAAGTGCAGACGTTTTCAAGAGGAAATTTGACATGTACCTCCGCCAAGTACCAGATCAGCCAGGCTGTGTTAGATATGTGGGCCAGCCGGCCGAAAAGTCTGATTTATCAGGCAAGCATCAGACAAGCCTGGCCCAGGATCCGGTTGCGAAACTCTTCAAAGGTATATCAAAGGTAAAGGTATTTCATAGAGCATACATAACCCTTAGCTCTGGGACTAGTCTCGTGGGGAACCTTTGCACTTTCTCCAATTTCTTGATATGCTTGACCACGTTTGGGTTCCATAATCAAGCTCAATATGGGACTGACGTACATGTATCGTGATCACATAGTAGCTTCGTCACCTCCTCCCTAGTTTTGTGTCCAACACTCGCTGGTGCACTCTTCTTATCCATACCTACTCGTTTCTGCCTCCTCGGCTCATCTTGTTTTCCTGAATTCTTTGCCTTCTATACTTTTTCCATGCTCTAACGCATTTAGCTTTGGCCTCTCCACATCTCTGAGTAAATCTTGGGCTCAGTCTAGTCTTTCCATTGTTTCTACGCTTTACGGCCACATTCTCCATCTCATTCGCTGTCTTTCCCTTTAGTTCTTTCCTACTGCACCTTATACAGGAAATGCCTCATGCCCGTGTAGTCCTCTCTTGTGAGGTTTCACTTCTCATATAATTGCTGCTTCACTCTCCACTGTTACTTCCACGAGGATATTACTCTCCACTGTTACTCCCACAAAAATCAGGTCGTCAATAGGAGAAAGATACTTGGAAAGGTACTTGAGAGCCTAGTCTCAAATCTGAACACTGCCAAAAGAATATAATGGAGCGAGAGATATGGGAGAATGTGTAAAATAAATCTATTGAAAAACAAGGGAGCCTTGTTACTTCCACAAGGATATTACTCTCTCTTGTGTTACTTCCACAAGAATATTTGTCTCTCTTAAGTTACTTGCACAAGGATATTACTCTCGTACGTTACTTCCACAGGGATATTACTCTCTCATATGTTACTTCCACAAGGATATTACTCTCTCTTATGTTACTTCCACAAGGCTATTACTCTCTTATGTTACTTCCACAAGAATATTACTCTCCACTGTTACTGCCACAAGGATATAATTTTCCACTGTTACTTCCACAAGGATATTACTCTCCACTGTTACTGCCACAAGGATATTACTCTCCACTGTTACTTCCACAAGGATATTACTCTCCACTGTTACTGCCACAAGGATATTACTCTCCACTGTTACTGCCACAAGGATATTACTCTCCACTGTTACTGCCACAAAGATATTACTCTCCACTGTTACTTCCACAAGGATATTACTCTCCACTGTTACTTCCATAAGGATATTACTCTCCACTGTTACTGCCACAAGGATATTACTCTCCACTGTTACTGCCACAAGGATATTACTCTCCACTGTTACTGCCACAAAGATATTACTCTCCACTGTTACTGCCACAAGGATATTACTCACCACTGTTACTGCCACAAAGATGTTACTCTCTACTGTTATTTCCACAAGGATATTGCATATGAAAGGCCTATGTCAGGGCACTTGGATGAATACAAAGTCCAACCTTGCTGGTTCATTCTCTCCTCTCTTACTGGTGTCCCTAACATGCTGGTTCGTGAAGCTCTCCATTACCACCCTCATCATCTTATCCCTCCGTGTTTCTGGTCTCCTGTGTGACTCTAGATTCTGTCAGTTTATCTCCTTGTGGTTAAAGTTTCCCTGCCAGTAATTTTTTACTCATGTGGGCCCTTCTGGCCGCCTCAGCTAGTGTATCGACCATTGTTCTGTTGATTCCATCATATTCTTGTCTTGACCTCTTGCTGTTTAGTGAAGAGTTGTACATTACTGCTATCACCACTTTGGGAACCCCGGTCTTCAGCGTGCCTTTGTAGTCATCTGCTTTCCCTTTGTCCATTCCAACCATCTCCCCAAAACTTCACAGCCTGATTGACAAGGATAAAGCTACAGGGCACAGTGACCACTGATTTCTTTTTAATTATGGGTACAGATGGTCATACTTTTGACTAGTATCCAGAGTTGTTCTCTTAGAGCCGGGTCCCAGACCATACTTCTCTGATGAACCAGGTTGTTGTTGTCCGAAGCTCACAAAGCCATGACAACGTGGCAGATGTGGTTGGTAAGGTTAAGGGTCGGGCCCTAGCATGTGTGGGGAAGAGGGAGCCATGAAGGACCTACCTGAGAGTGTGTGTGTTGATGTTGGGTAGTGTGTGAATGATTTACACCCGGGCAGCCAGACCAGCCAGTGGTGCAATGAAAGCTAGCACTCTCTCCTCTCCTTTTGTCTCACACTCTCACTCTTTCTTTTTCTAATCTCTTTTTCTCTTTCTTTCTCTCTTTTAATTTCTTTCTATTATCTCTCTCTCCTCTCTCTCTCCCGTCTCCCTCTCTCCTCTCTCCTCTCCTCTCTCTCTCTCTCCCTCTCTCCCCTCCCCCTCTCCGCCCTCTCTCTCTCCCCTCCCTCTCCCTCTCCCTCTCCCTCTCCTCTCCCTCTCTCTCTCTCTCTCTCTCTCTCTCTCTCTCTCTCCTCTCCCTCTCCCTCTCCCCCACGTATCCTTCACATATTCTCAACGTTCCACCCGTGGTGTTTATAAAGCTCTGCATCACAAATATTCCACTCTGCCAGCTGACTGCTCCTCGGCATGTTAATACTCATTACAATACTCAAGTTATTTTCAGGTGTTATAATATTGACATTTCCTTTAGGGACCATTATAGAGGAAATCTGTCGTATTCTTGTTCCTAGTAGTACCAACAGCCTGGCTTATCAAGAACAAACATGGTCATGAACCGGGTCGCGGGGGCGGTGGCCCCCGGAAACGACTACAGGAAAGCTGCAAGTAACCTGCTCCCTTAATCTGTGCATATTGATATGTTGAAAAGATTAGCCAAAGGTATGCTAAAACTCCTCTTTACATTCCTTTAAAACCCATGCAAACAGTTCATCAGGGCCTGGGGATTTATTAGGATTAAATTTCTCTATTTGTCTGAGGACTATGTAACTAGTTACCACAATCGTGCATAGTTTATTATCGTCCTGTTCTACATAATTTATTATTTCTGGAATTTCGCTAGTATATTCCTGAGTAAAAACTGAGGGGAAGTAAGTATTTAAAATTTCACACATTTCCTTATCACTGTCAGTGATCAGACCTGAGTTACTCTTAAGTGGGCCTATCTTGTCCCTAATCTTACTTCTATATACCTGAAATAACCCTTTTGGGTTAGTCTTCGAATCCCTTGCGACCTTAACCTCATAATCCCTATTTGCTTTTCTTGTTCCTTTTCTTTTCTCTCTTTAATTGAATATATTGATTCTTAACTGCCCATCCCCTCTTTTGATATGCCTATATATGCCTCTCTTTTGACCAGTGAGATGTTTTAATCTATTGTTCATCTATTTGGGATCATTTTTATTAGATCTAATTTCCCTACACGGAACAAAAGTTGTCTGGGCAGCTAGAACTATTCTCTGAGAAATGTCATATTGGCAAGCAGTACCACCTACCTGACCCATAGTCAGGTCATTCCAATTTAGCTTGCACAGGTAATTTTTCAGTCCCATGAAATTGCCCAAGCGAAAGTCTGGGACAAAAATTTGATTGCAATTATCTGGGAAATTCCATGATGTATTGAAACTAAGTGATTTGTGATCACTTTCCCCAAGCTCATCGTTAACCTCAAGATTATTAATTAGTGATTCTTTGTTGGCAAGAACCAAGTCAAGAAGATCGTTTCCTCTAGTTGGTTCTGTCACAAACTGTTTTGAAAAGCAATCATGAACCATATCAAGAAAGTCACTAGACTCAAGATTTCCTGTCACGTTGTTCTAATAAATTTGTCTCAGTTAAAATCTCCCATTAACACAACATTTTCATATCTAGATGTTAATGCTGTTCTTCCTGTTGAACAGCGGTTTAGTGCCAAAGGGGTAGCGTAGGTTGCAGAGATACGGCTTTAATTAAAAACGAGTACACAACGGGCAAAGTGAGGGGATGACTAATAGCCAGTTCGTGGAGGGGGGGTTGTTGAACCCATGGGGGTAGGCTGTGAAGTGAGAAGGGGTAAGATCAGTCTCTCACTGACCTGGGCATGTCTAGAGAGGGCAGCACCATGGTGTAGCGGGATATGAAACTAGCAGACAGTACATGCTGTTTACATTCGCTCGGCCATCCACCTCGTGTTGTCTCAACATGACAATACTGGTGGGCACGAAGGTGTGAAAGAATTAAAATAGTTAACCCAGGGGGGACTGGCTTTCGCTCACCCGAAGATCAAAATGGACATAAAATGTAGCAGGCATAAAAAAAAAAAACTCCCATCCTGAGGGAAGAGAAAATTGGCATACCCGCACAGGTAAACAGCTTGATTGAGGACGGAGCCAGGAGATGTCACCACTAGAAATAAAATCTTCTATTTACAGGTTGTCTGCAGGGCTGAATAAACAAAACTGACACTTAAGAACTTGGGAATTACACTTTAAAGCACACTAACAAATCAGAACTGTGCAGGGTTGTCAACAATTTGTGGCTAGCTTTCATATGCAACTATGAAAATAATAGCACACAGGAATTACGTACTTGCAAACTGTATATTAAAGGAAATTGTGTAAATGGGTAATACTGAACAATTTGTCAATGGCAACTGAGGTGCAAGATGCAGAATAATATGCTGGATTTAAGTATGCAAATGTGCAAAAATGGAAGTGCAAAATGCAACAGTATTGCAGATAAATGGCAAAATGCACAGTGTATACTGATAACTGAAAAACTGAACAATTCGCTGAAAGTATGGCTTCAGCAATTACTGTATTGGTGTAGGACAATTAAATAATGCCACAGTTATTAGGAAATACTAGGTAAGTCACTGTTTACTTAACTTTGACTGTAGGACATGGTGCGAAGGCACAGGCAGCAGGTATGAGGCACTGAAGGTGGTGAAGCTTTCAGTGGTGCGCTAGTAACACTAGAGGAAACGCTACACACCTCATAGTACTTGTAGCCTGATATGGGGCTTCAATGGCGTAGAAAAAAAATATCGTGCAAGACTTGGGAATAACGCAGGACTCTGTGAAAATGGTAAGGGTAAATAAAATAAAGCTAACTCTCCGTCAGTCGCTGAGTGTGGTTTGTTTACACTGGCAAGCATGTCTGGGCACGCTGACTGACTGCGGCTTCAGCACGCGGAAGAGAACAAAACACTGCACTACATGTGCAAAAAAAAAACTTAGGTGGGGGCTGTGACACTGATACAAGGACGTTTTACTGCAACATATCCACTGGGGAAAATCAAGAACTGGTGATGAAACGGGAGTGGAGCAACAAGAAAAAAAAGTATGGGGCAACACCAAAAAATAAACTGCACTTGCTGGAGAATACGTAAATGGTCAAGTGGCCTGTAGACATGATGAATCATGAACTGCTGTAGACGACATGGCGGCTTGAACTGGGCTGGCTTATGGGGGATAAGCCAGCTGGGTTTCCAGGTGGTCGAGCCAGGTAGGACTTTGAGGAAAACTGGTAGGAACACAACCCACACAGATGGTGAGCTGGGTATAGGAGCATAGACGTAGCAGGGAGGGTAGTAGGAGGAGGTGGATGTGTACTGGTGTAGTCTAGGTTAGCATCAAACCCCAGAGCTGGCTCACGTGTCGAGTCACTCGAAGCCAACACACTAAAACAGCCACACCTCGACTTCTCGGAACTTGAAGGGTGTAGAGATGCTGTAGAAGGCTAGGAGAAAGCTGCTGGAGGACGTTGAGGAGCTGTAGAGTGGGCGATGAGGTGAACACGTGACTGCTGAAGCTGGAGGTGACACCGTGATGCCTATGTCCAGAGTTTTTTGGAAAAATCGAGGATGAAGATCTGTCTCAGGTGCTGTTGAGACTGGGAGTAATAGGTGGCTCTGTAGGCCAGCAGGCGCGTTGGATGAGAACGGATGATGTTTACTGGTGTCGACCCCTCTACCCTGAGAACAAGGCTCACTCTACCATTGACTCTTCTGTCACCACTGTTAATGCTGTTCTTCCTGTTGAACAGCGGTTTAGTGCCGAAGGGGTAGAGTAGGTCGCAGAGATACAGCCATAGACTAGTTTGGCTTTAATTAAAAAAAAAGAGTACACAACGGGCTAAGTGAGGGGATGACCGATATCCAGTCTGTGGAGGGAAGGTTGTTTAACCCTTGGGGGTAAGCCGTGAAGTGAGAGCAGGTAGGCTCCACGTCTCGCTGACCTGGGCAGGCCTTGAGAGGGCAGTACCGTAGTGCCACGGGATATGAAACTAGCAGACAGTACATGCTGTCTACATAGACACCTTATGAATTTCGTCCCATAACAGCTTACTACACTCCCTATCAAGGTTTGGGGGCTTATAAATCACACATAAAATTAATTTTTCATGACTCTCGAGAAACTGTAGCCAAACAGATTCTGTGTCGGATGTTTCTAATCTTATAACATGTCTAACACAACAATTTAAATTATCTCTGACATACATTGTCACTCCACCACCCTTCCTGTTGACCCTATGCCTCGTCTCTCTCCTTTTTTTTAAAAATTGGGACTACATTTACCATCTTCCATACCTTGGGTATTTGCTCAGTTTCAGTGGATGTGAAGATCTTTGTTAGTGGCACACACAGCATCTCTTCTCCCTCTCTAAGGACCCATGGAAAGATGTCTGGTCCACTGTCTTTGAGGTATCAAGTTCACATAGTTTCTTCACCTCCCCCTCGGTTATGTGTACCTCCAGCACTTGTTGGTGTACCTCCCTGTTCTGATTTCCTGGAGTACTACCTGTTTCCACTGTAAATACTTGTTTAAATCTCATGTTGAGCTCCTCACATACCTCTTGGTTGTTTCTTGTGAACTTCCCATCATCCTTCCTCAGTCTGATTACCTGGTCCTTGACTGTTGTTTTCTTCCTGATGTGGCTATACAACAGTTTCAGGTCAGACTTGGCTTTCGATGCTATGTCATTTTCGTATTGTCGCTGAGCCTCCCTTCTTACCTGTGCACATTCGTTTCTGGCTCTTTGGCTGATATCTTTATTTTTTTGGGTCCCTTGTCTTCTGTACCTTTTCCACTCTCTAGTACACCTAGTTTTTGCCTCCCTACACCTTTGGATGAACCAAGGACTCGTTCTGGTCTTCCCATTATTTCTATTTCCCTTGGGAACAAACCTCTCCTCTGCCTCCTTGCATTTTGTTGTCATATAGTCCATCATTTCTTTTACTGGTTTTCCTGCAAGTTCTGTCTCCCACTAAATGTCTTGCAGGAAGTCCTTCATGCCTGTTTAGTCCTCCCTTTTGTAGTTTGTTTTTTCCCATCCTATTCCTGCAACCCTCTCCACTTGTAGCTCAATTATGTAGTCAAAGCACAGAACCACATGATCACTAGCTCCAAGGGGCCTTTCATAGAACACGATATCCTCGATGTCCGAAGTACTCTAGGTGAATACTAGGTCCACTCGTGATGGATCATCCTCGCCTCCCTCTCTGGTAGTGTCTCTAACATGTTGGTGCATGAGGTTTTCCAGTACCACATCCATCATCTTGGCTCTCCATATTTCAGGACCCCCATGGGGCTCCAGGTTTTCCCAGTCAGTCTCCTTATGATTGAAATCACCCATAACAAGTAACTTTGCTCCCCCCATGTGAGCTCTTCTGGCCACCTTGGCTAGTGTCGACCATTGCTCTGTTACTCTCGTTGTATTCTTCTCTTGGCCTCCTGCAGTTCTGTGGCAGGTTGTACATTACTGCAATTACCACCTTATGGCCCTCAGACTGGATTGTTCCTACTAAGTGGTCTCTTTCGCCCATACCATCCATTCCTTCCATTTCCTCAAATCCCCACCAGTTTTTAATGAGCAGTGTAACTCTTCTCCCTCTCCTCTCTCAATCTTTCCTGAGGATTTGATATCCAGGTGGAAAGATTGCATCTGTTATCCTGGCGAGTTTTGTTTCTGTGAGTGCTTTTATATCTGGGGATGTCTCCTTGATTCTTTTATGCTGCTCCTCACACTTATTTGTTATTCTGTCTGCATTTGTATACCACACCTTCAACTTCTTTTCTAAAACTGTGGTCTGGGGGGTACATTGGGGCTGTAGAAGTGGGAGACCTGATAAGGAACTATGGGTGCTTGCTGTGGAGGTAGAGTTTGTAATGAGGTGGGTGGGGGCATTGGATATGGCATGTGTGTTTTGGGTTAGAATGTTTGGTTGCATTGGGGTTGTCCTGGTTGGGGGGCTTCTGTAGGTGGTTGTGAGGGAGGCTGTATTTGAGCATCCTGAGTCTGGGCTCTCCTGTCCATCTCCATCTTCACCTCTCTTTCCTCCTTTCATCTTTTTACCATCTCTGTTTCTTCCTTTCTTCCTATGTTCTGTCGTGGTCGAGATACACCTTCTGGTACGCTGACATGTCCCTTAGTCTTGCTTTCTCCTGCAGGATCCTGTTATGAGTCGATTCTGCCTTGAAAGTCACTTTCACTAGCTGGGTTCTTCTTGCAAATCCCCTATTCTCCAGAAATTTGTATGTGCTCATGTGGGGGGGGGGGGTGTAAACTACATAATTGTATTGAGGTGGAGCCTCAGCTTCTAACCCGGCTGTTTTTTTGGCCACTAGTGGTTTCATTCCTGCCAGCGTGAGCCTTGTCGTACCTGTTCTTAATACTGGACATATCTCGCCTCTACCACTTCACTATCTGGGTCATTCCACTTTCTGACAACACTAAGGCTAAAGAAAAGTTTCCTGACATTTTTGTAGTGTTAGCAGTGTTGTTGTGTAGTACACTTATTCAGTCAGATATTTCATACCACGAGACTTCCCATGTGAGCCGTAGGCCAGAGGCCGTGCTCTCATACTCGGCTAGGCTTAGAAGACGGTGACAGGTAGGCCTGGGTTCCTCTTAGGTCTGTCTAACTTATTCGCCTCCAATACATCCAGGGTGTGTATCACTTACTCCAAATAATCCCTTGACGAATCCCACAACAGTAGCTCGTGATTCTTTTTAGCCTCTCAAACCTCATGGAGCAGAATAACTTACACATCGAAAAGACTAGGATAGATTTTGATCAAGAAGATCATGCTTGTCACAACTACT
>NC_069409.1:27847091-28159591 GCF_026875155.1 Cherax quadricarinatus | reverse complement strand
GTGACCTTCCTGTGTTGTGAACCTCGTCACATAACTGGTGACCTTCCTGTGTTGTGAACCTCGTCACATAACTGGTGGCCTTCCTGTGTTGTGAACTTCGTCACGTAACTGGTGACCTTCCTGTGTTGTGAACCTCGTCACGTAACTGGTGACTTTCCTGTGTTGTGAACATCATTATGTCATTCATGTGAACCTCGTCACATGACACAGTATTACTGTGTTGTGAAACTTAGGGATGCCAAGCCACTGACAATCCACAGTAAGTCTAGGCTAGAAAACTTCTGTAGTACACTGAGAACCCCTTTCAAGGCAGGTGAAATTGCAGACCTGGAGAATATACCGTTTGAAATCCCTTGACCTGTACTCCTTGGAATGCAGGCGAGAAAGATCCATCATAATTTACAGCTGGAAAATCTCAGACTGGTCCCAGATCTGCTCACAAAAATCACTTCCTACGAAAGCAAAACACTCGGCAGACGGTGCAACATACACCTAAGAAAAGCAGGGGCGCCATGGATACACTAAGAGAAAATTCATGAAGTTTCAGGGGCCCAAGACTGTTCAACAGCCTGGCTGTGGTTCATTCATAAGATTGCGTGCGGCCATCAGTAACAGCATGGCTGATCAGGGCCTGATTCACCTGGAGCCCTGGTCATGGACAGGGACGCGGGGGGCGTTGACCCCCGGAACACCCTCTAGGTACATGACTGGTGGTGTTGCTGTGTAGTGAACATCACTGGTGGTGTTGTGTTGTGAACATCATCACTGGTGGTGTTGCTGTGTTGTGATCCTCACTCGTGGTGTTGCTGTGTTGTGATCCTCACTCGTGGTGTTGCTGTGTTGTGAACATCATAACTGGTGATGTTCCTGCATTGTGAACATCTTCACTGGTGGTGTTGCTAAGTTGTGAACATCACTGGTGGTGTTGCTCTTTTGTGAACCTCATCAATGGTGGTGTTGTGTTGTGAGTATCACTGGTGATGTTGCTGTGTTGTGAACAGCATCACTGATGGTGGTGCTGTGTTGTGAACAGCATCACTGGTGATGTTGCTGTGTTGTGAACAGCATCATTGGTGGTGGTGCTGTGTTGTGAACAGCATCACTGGTGGTGGTGCTGTGTTGTGAACAGCATCACTGGTGATGTTGCTGTGTTGTGTAACAGCATCACTGGTGGTGGGGCTGTGTTGTGAACAGCATCACTGGTGTGTGGGGCTGTGTTGTGAACAGCATCACTGGTGGTGGTGCTGTGTTGGTGAACAGCATCACTGGTGGTGGTGCTGTGTTGTGAACAGCATCACTGTGGTGGTGCTGTGTTGTGAACAGCATCACTGGTGGTGGTGCTGTGTTGTGAACAGCATCACTGGTGGTGGTGCTGTGTTGTGAACAGCATCACTGGTGGTGGTGCTGTGTTGTGAACAGCATCACTGGTGGTGGTGCTGTGTTGTGAACAGCATCACTGGTGGTGGTGCTGTGTTTTTGAACAGCATCACTGGTGGTGGTGCTGTGTTGTGAACAGCATCACTGGTGGTGGTGCTGTGTTGTGAACACAAACACTGGTGGTGGTGCTGTGTTGTGAACAGCATCACTGGTGGTGGTGCTGCTGTGTTGTGAACAGCATCACTGGTGGTGGTGCTGCTGTGTTGTGAACAGCATCACTGGTGGTGGTGCTGTGTTTGTGAACAGCATCACTGGTGGGTGCTGTGTTGTGAACAGCATCACTGGTGGTGGTGCTGTGTTGTGAACAGCATCACTGGTGGTGGTGCTGTGTTGTGAACAGCATCACTGGTGGTGGTGCTGTGTTGTGAACAGCATCACTGGTGGTGGTGCTGTGTTGTGAACAGCCCTCACTGGTGGTGGTGCTGTGTTGTTTAACAGCATCACTGGTGGTGGTGCTGTGTTGTGAACAGCATCACTGGTGGTGCTGTGTTGTGAACAGCATCACTGGTGGTGGTGCTGTGTTGTGAACAGCATCACTGGTGGTGGTGCTGTGTTGTGAACAGCATCACTGGTGGTGGTGCTGTGTTGGGGAACAGCATCAAATTTGGTGGTGGTGCTGTGTTGTGAACAGCATCACTGGTGGTGGTGCTGTGTTGTGAACAGCATCACTGGTGGTGGTGCTGTGTTGTGAACAGCATCACTGGTGGTGGTGCTGTGTTGTGAACAGCATCACTGGGTGGGTGCTGTGGTTTGAAACAGCATCACTGGGGGTGGTGCTGTGTTGTGAACAGCATCACTGGTGGTGGTGCTGTGTTGTGTACAGCATCACTGGTGGTGGTGCTGTGTTGTGAACAACATCACTGGTGGTGGTGCTGTGTTGTGAACAGCATCACTGGTGGTGGTGCTGTGTTGTGAACATCACTGGTGGTGTTGGTGTTGTGAACAGCATCACTGGTGGTGGTGCTGTGTTGTGAACAGCATCACTGGTGGTGGTGCTGTGTTGTGAACAGCATCACTGGTGGTGGTGCTGTGTTGTGAACATCACTGGTGGTGTTGGTGTTGTGAACATCACTGGTGTTGCTGTGTTGTGAACGTCATCACTGGTGGTGTTGCTGTGTTGTGAACATCATCACTGGTGGTGTTGCTGTGTTGTGAACGTCATCACTGGTGGTGTTGCTGTGTTGTGAACATCACTGGTGTGTTGCTGTGTTTGTGAACATCACTGGTGGTGTTGCTGTGTTGTGAACATCATTGGTGGTGAGTTGCTGTGTTGTGAACATCACTGGTGGTGTTGCTGTGTTGTGAACATCACTGGTGGTGTTGCTGTGTTGTGAACATCACTGGTGGTGTTGCTGTGTTGTGAACATCACTGGTGGTGTTGCTGTGTTGTGAACATCACTGGGGGTGTTTGCTGTGTTGTGAACATCACTGTGGTGTTGATGTGTTGTGAACATCCACTGGTGGTGTTTGCTGTGTTGTGAACATCACTGGTGGTGTTGCTGTGTTGTGAACATCACTGGTGGTGTTAGTGTGTTGTGAACATCACTGGTGGTGTTGATGTGTTGTGAACATCACTGGTGGTGTTGCTGTGTTGTGAACATCACTGGTGGTGTTGCTGTGTTGTGAACATCACTGGTGGTGTTGCTGTGTTGTGAACATCATCACTGGTGGTGTTGCTGGTTGTGAACATCACTGGTGGTGTTGCTGTGTTTGTGAACATCACTGGTGGTGTTGATGTGTTGTGAACATCATCACTGGTGGTGTTGCTGTGGGTTTTGAACATCATCACTGGTGGTGTTGCTGTGTTGTGAACATCATCACTGGTGGTGTTGCTGTGTTGTGAACATCACTGGTGGTGTTGCTGTGTTGTGAACATCACTGGTGGTGTTGCTGTGTTGTGAACATCATCACTGGTGGTGTTGCTGTGTTGTGAACATCATCACTGGTGGTGTTGCTGTGTTGTGAACATCACTGTGGTGTTGCTGTGTTTTTGAACATCACTGGTGGTGTTGCTGTGTTGTGAACATCACTGGTGGTGTTGCTGTGTTGTGAACATCACTGGTGGTGTTGCTGTGTTGTGAACATCACTGGTGGTGTTGCTGTGTTGTGAACATCATCACTGGTGGTGTTGCTGTGTTGTGAACATCACTGGTGGTGTTGCTGTGTTGTGAACATCACTGGTGGTGTTGCTGTGTTGTGAACATCACTGGGGGTGTTGCTGTGTTGTGAACATCACTGGTGGTGTTGATGTGTTTTTGAACATCACTGGTGGTGTTGCTGTGTTGTGAACATCACTGGTGGTGTTGCTGTGTTGTGAACATCACTGGGGGTGTTGCTGTGGTTGTGAACATCACTGGTGGTGTTGCTGTGTTGTGAACATCACTGGTGGTGTTGCTGTGTTGTGAACATCACTGGTGGTGTTGCTGTGTTGTGAACATCACTGGTGGTGTTGCTGTGTTGTGAACATCACTGGTGGTGTTGCTGTGTTGTGAACATCACTGGGGGTGTTGCTGTGTTGTGAACATCACTGGTTTTGCTGTGTTGTGAACATCACTGGTGGTGTTGCTGTGTTGTGAACATCACTGGTGGTGTTGCTGTGTTGTGAACATCACTGGTGGAGTTTTTGTGTTGTGAACATTATCACATGGCAGGTGGTTTTCCAGTGTTGTAGTCCTCAGTACCACTGGCAGGCTCACTGACAGAACCTCTGGTAGGATCATTGACAGTACCACTATTAGGATCGTTGGTATTACCACTGGTAGAACCACTTTTAGGACCCATAGTAGGACCACTGGTAGTACCACTGGCAGGACCGCTGGCTGGACCACTGGTAGGACCACTGGTAGTACTACTGGTAGGACCACTGGCAGGACCACTGGCATGACCACTGGTAGTACCACAGGCAGGACCGCTGGCTAGACAACTGGTAGGACCACTGGTAGTACTACTCGTAGGACCACTGGCAGGACCACTGGCAGGACCACTGGTAGTACCTCTGGTAGCACCATTGGTACAACCACTGGTAGTACCACTGGCAAGACCACTGGTAGTACCACTGGCAAGACCACTGGTAGGACCGCTGACAGGACCAGTGACAGGACCACTGGCCAGACCACAGGCAGGACCACTGACAGGACCACTGACAGGACCACTGACAGGACCACTGGTAGGACCACTGGTAGGACAACTGACAGGACAACTGACAGGACAGCTTGCATGACCACGGGCAGGACCACTGGTTGGACCAATGACAGGCCCACTGACAGGACTACTGGCAGGACAACCTGCATGGCCACTGGTAGGACCACTGGCAGGACAACCTGCATGGCCACTGGTAGGACCACTGGCAGGACCACTGAAAGGACCACTTATCTCTGGTTCAGCATCTGCTGCTCCAGCGATCTCTGGTTCAGCATCTGCTGCTTCAACGATCTCTGGTTCAGCATCTGCTGCTTCAACGATCTCTGGTTCAGCATCTGCTGCTTCAACGATCTCTGGTTCAGCATCTGCTGCTCAACGATCTCTGGTTCAGCATCTGCTGCTTCAACGATCTCTGGTTCAGCATCTGCTGCTTCAACGATCTCTGGTTCAGCATCTGCTGCTCCAGCGATCTCTGGTTCAGCATCTGCTGCTTCAACGATCTCTGGTTCAGCATCTGCTGCTTCAACGATCTCTGGTTCAGCATCTGCTGCTTCAACGATCTCTGGTTCAGCATCTGCTGCTTCAACGATCTCTGGTTCAGCATCTGCTGCTCCAGCGATCTCTGGTTCAGCATCTGCTGCTTCAACGATCTCTGGTTCAGCATCTGCTGCTTCAACGATCTCTGGTTCAGCATCTGCTGCTTCAACGATCTCTGGTTCAGCATCTGCTGCTTCAACGATCTCTGGTTCAGCATCTGCTGCTTCAACGATCTCTGGTTCAGCATCTGCTGCTCCAGCGATCTCTGGTTCAGCATCTGCTGCTTCAACGATCTCTGGTTCAAGCATTTGCTGCTCCAACGATCTCTGGTTCAGCATCTGTTCCTCCAGCGATCTCTGGTTCAGCATCTGCTGCTCCAGCGATCTCTGGTTCAGCATCTGTTCCTCCAACGATCTCTGGTTCAGCATCTGTTCCTCCAACGATCTCTGGTTCAGCATCTGTTCCTCCAACGATCTCTGGTTCAGCATCTGTTCCTCCAACGATCTCTGGTTCAGCATTTGCTGCTTCAACGATCTCTGGTTCAGCATTTGCTGCTTCAACGATCTCTGGTTCAGCATTTGCTGCTTCAACGATCTCTGGTTCAGCATTTGCTGCTCCAACGATCTCTGGTTCAGCATCTGCTGCTCCAGCGATCTCGGTTCAGCATCTGCTGCTCCAGCGATCTCTGGTTCAGCATCTGTTCCTCCAACGATCTCTGGTTCAGCATCTGTTCCTCCAACGATCTCTGGTTCAGCATCTGTTCCTCCAACGATCTCTGGTTCAGCATCTGTTCCTCCAACGATCTCTGGTTCAGCATCTGTTCCTCCAACGATCTCTGGTTCAGCATCTGTTCCTCCACCGATCTCTGGTTCAGCATCTGCTGCTCCAGCGATCTCTGGTTCAGCATCTGCTGCTCCAGCGATCTCTGGTTCAGCATCTGCTGCTCCAGCGATCTCTGGTTCAGCATCTGCTGCTCCAGCGATCTGGTTCAGCATCTGTTCCTCCAACGATCTCTGGTTCAGCATCTGTTCCTCCAACGATCTCTGGTTCAGCATCTGTTCCTCCAACGATCTCTGGTTCAGCATCTGTTCCTCCAACGATCTCTGGTTCAGCATCTGTTCCTCCAACGATCTCTGGTTCAGCATCTGTTCCTCCACCGATCTCTGGTTCAGCATCTGCTGCTCCAGCGATCTCTGGTTCAGCATCTGCTGCTCCAGCGATCTCTGGTTCAGCATCTGCTGCTCCAGCGATCTCTGGTTCAGCATCTGCTGCTCCAGCGATCTCTGGTTCAGCATCTGCTGCTCCAGCGATCTCTGGTTCAGCATCTGCTGCTCCCAGCGATCTCTGGTTCAGCATCTGCTGCTCCAGCGATCTCTGGTTCAGCATCTGCTGCTCCAGCGATCTCTGGTTCAGCATCTGCTGCTCCAGCGATCTCTGGTTCAGCATCTGCTGCTCCAGCGATCTCTGGTTCAGCATCTGCTGCTCCAGCGATCTCTGGTTCAGCATCTGCTGCTCCAGCGATCTCTGGTTCAGCATCTGCTGCTCCAGCGATCTCTGGTTCAGCATCTGCTGCTCCAGCGATCTCTGGTTCAGCATCTGCTGCTTCAACGATCTCTGGTTCAGCATTTGCTGCTCCAACGATCTCTGGTTCAGCATCTGCTGCTCCAGCGATCTCTGGTTCAGCATCTGCTGCTTCAACGATCTCTGGTTCAGCATTTGCTGCTCCAACGATCTCTGGTTCAGCATTTGCTGCTCCAACGATCTCTGGTTCAGCATTTGCTGCTCCAACGATCTCTGGTTCAGCATCTGCTGCTCCAGCGATCTCTGGTTCATGCATCTGCTGCTCCAGCGATCTCTGGTTCAGCATCTGCTGCTCCAGCGATCTCTGGTTCAGCATCTGCTGCTCCAGCGATCTCTGGTTCAGCATCTGCTGCTCCAGCGATCTCTGGTTCAGCATCTGCTGCTCCAGCGATCTCTGGTTCAGCATCTGCTGCTTCAACGATCTCTGGTTCAGCATTTTGCTGCTCCAACGATCTCTGGTTCAGCATCTGCTGCTCCAGCGATCTCTGGTTCAGCATCTGCTGCTTCAACGATCTCTGGTTCAGCATTTGCTGCTCCAACGATCTCTGGTTCAGCATTTGTTCCTCCAACGATCTCTGGTTCAGCATTTGCTGCTCCAACGATCTCTGGTTCAGCATTTGCTGCTCCAACGATCTCTGGTTCAGCATTTGCTGCTTCAACGATCTCTGGTTCAAGCATTTGCTGCTTCAACGATCTCTGTTCAGCATTTGCTGCTTCAACGATCTCTGGTTCAGCATTTGCTGCTTCAACGATCTCTGGTTCAGCATTTGCTGCTTCAACGATCTCTGGTTCAGCATTTGCTGCTTCAACGATCTCTGGTTCAAGCATTTGCTGCTCCAACGATCTCTGGTTCAGCATTTGCTGCTCCAACGATCTCTGGTTCAGCATTTGCTGCTTCAACGATCTCTGGTTCAAGCATTTGCTGCTTCAACGATCTCTGGTTCAGCATTTGCTGCTTCAACGATCTCTGGTTCAGCATTTGCTGCTTCAACGATCTCTGGTTCAGCATTTGCTGCTTCAACGATCTCTGGTTCAGCATTTGCTGCTTCAACGATCTCTGGTTCAGCATTTGCTGCTTCAACGATCTCTGGTTCAGCATTTGCTGCTTCAACGATCTCTGGTTCAGCATTTGCTGTTCCAACGATCTCTGGTTCAATCATTTGCTGCTTCAGCGATCCCTGGTTCAGCATTTGCTGGTACAACAATCTCTGGTTCAATGTTTGCTGCTTCAAGGTGCACAGATCTTCATGGTTGAGACAGAACATCAAAAATATTTTGGCATCTGGCAGCCTTTTGAGTGTGCATCTCTTCTTTATGGCTTATTATGAAGTCTGAGAGAGAGAGAGAGAGAGAGAGAGAGACAGAGAGACAGACACAGACAGACAGACAGACAATAATTATTTGTGTGATCACCTGTTTGTGTTTTCCTAGTTGCGTTCTCATAGTAGTTTTTACCAGGTTTTTCTCCTAGTCATCATCTGTTGTTTTCAGATCTTTTGTCATTCCTCTTTTTCTCCCGATCGCCTTGAAGCATTTCTAAAAAAGTTACTTTCTTGTCTTCCCTTCATGATTCCCACCCCCCTTTTTTTTTATTTTCTCTGCTGCTCTCCTCCTCTTCCCTCTTTAGCTTCTCCAGTCTCCTCCTCCTCCTATTCCAGATGTAGGGTCTCCTTTTCAGCTGTAATTGTCTTGAGAGGTGCAGCCACTCAGAGGAAGGTGGAGGTGATGCAGCTGAAGCCTTTACCACTCTCTCCCTCACCCACGTACAAATGCTCTTTTATTTTCAATTAATGGCTCACTTTCAGTGTATAAATTGACCAGTGACCAGGAGAGCAGTTTAAGAAATTACACACACACACACACACACACACACACACACACACACACACACACACACACAACACACACACACACACACACACACATACACGAGAGAAGCTCTATTACCTATCTACCTGGAATCTACCCGGGGAGTGCTCCGAGAGTCATCTTCGCGATCAAGTCCCAGACCGGGTTTCCCAGTGGATGGCCTTATCAATCAGACTGTTGGTGCTAGGTGCACGAAGTCCACCGAACTACAAGCCTGGATGAAAAGGCACTGGCTAGAGAAACTTGTACATATATTTCATGAGTCAGCCAGGGATCTGTTATTAATCCCCCTTATGTATGAAAGTCTTGGTACCTTCACACTTACTGAGTTCTCTCTTAGTGTACGCATTACACCCCTACTTTTCACTGGGGATATTTTTCCTGTTTGCCAAGCCTATTACTTTCACGGAGAATAGTGTGTGTTCAGATTTGTGACTATTTCTCCTATAATTTTTTAGGTGTAAATCAAAATGTATCTCTCGGCTACATTCCAAAAAGTAGAGATCGAGGGACTTCAAACGTTCCCAGCAATTTAGGAGTTTGACTGAATCTCTGCAAACTGTGAAGGTTCTTTACACATTCGTCGGGTCTACAATTTCAGCTGTCTTTAAGGGATCTGTAGCACAGCAGTACTCCAAACTACAGAGAACAAGTAACTTGAAGTGTATCACTAGCTTTGTATCCCTTGTTTTCAAGGTTCTCGTTATCCAGCCTGTATTCCACCAAGGAAACTCCATCAAGAGAATGTATTCCACCAAGGAAACTCCATCAAGAGAATCTCCACTAATAGGAAAGTGCCCAAAGAGGATACTCGAACATTTCAACTCGACCTACCTACCTGGAGGGAAAACTTCTCATCCATGAGGAAACAAAAACATCCATTAGAAACAGCAGTAAAAGCGCGTTCATGACGATAGACAGATGTTTAGTTGCATGATGAGGGCCAGGTGTCCACACCTGTGTTGTGGAGGGTGGGGTGGTAGTGGTGTTGGAGGGGGGGGTGGGGGTGGAGATACGAAAGACGGGGAGGGGGATAGAATGAAAAGCGGTTGTACAGTAGTGAGAGTGTAGGTGGAGAAAGGGAGGCGGGGAAGGATGGAAGGAGGGTGGGTGGGTGTCAGTCATAACTGCCAGTCGGGAGTCAGTCGATACACTAAATTACCCAATGATAGGAGTTAATGAGGTCATTAGGGAGCCACAATACGTAACGAAGTAAAACGATGTGTTTGCCACCCTTAATTGTGGTGGTGATGGTGGTATTGTGGTGATGGTGGGTATTGTGATGATGGTTAGTATTGTGATGGTAGATTGTGTGACTGCGGTGATTGTGTAGTGTTCTGTAGTGTGCTGGTAATTGTGGGTTTTAAGGAGTGGTGGAGTAATGTAGGGAGTGTTCGCCAGTACCATAGCACGGTCCTAGCACCTCTACTGTCTTATCCTCATAGCAGACATAGATAAAAACACTCGCCACAGTCTTGTATCATCATATATGCAAATGATACCAAAATAAGCATGAAAATCACCTAGGTAGAGGATTCGAAAAAATGCAGGGACATATGAAGTCTTCCATTCTGTTGTGGAGAATAACATGTTCACTAGTGACAAGTTCCAAATTCTGAGCAACTCAAGAGAGACGCTGTATACAAAGCGGAAGTTCCTTATATATAACGAAATATCTGTGTGTGATAATGGCAGCGAATATGAAAACCAGGAAAATGATTGAGTGGATAACTAGAACTTTCAGAACGAAGGAAATAGTACCAATGGTGACACTTTTAAAATCACTAGTGCTCTCTTGCTTTGAATATATTGGTCAGTGTTAACAGCTCCTTTCAGGTCAGGAGATATATCAGAATTTGAACAGATAGAGAGATCATTTATAGCCCGCATAATAAAAATCACTGGGAACGCTACAGAATTCGAAATATGTGGAGTGGACGAGAGAGAGAGATGCATGATAATATATACTTCGAAAATGCTTGAGTTACTAGTCCCATAACTGCACACTGTCTTAACAACTTACTAGAGTGAGAGAGATGGGAAAATGTGTAAAACAAATCCAATGAAAAGCAGAGGCGCAGTGTTCCCAATAAGAGAACACTATATCAACATTCGTGGACCCCAGACAAGATATCAACAAATGTGGAAGTTTTCAACAGGAAACTAGACATGTACCTCCGCCAGGTGCCGGATCAATTAGGCTGTGATGGATATGTTGGCCAGCGGGCCGCTGGCAGTAACATCTTGGTTGAGCAGGCAAGCACAAGACAAGCCTGGCCCAGACATTGGGTGTCGTTCCTTAAACCGGTTGTCCATGTTCACCCATCAGTAATAATGGGTACCTGGGTGTTAGTCGACTGGTATGGGTCGCATCCTGGGACAAAATTGACCTAATTTGCCCGAGATGCTCTGCACAACAAGCGGCTTTCTGTGTAGTAGGATGTCATTGATGTCAACTAGACCTGTATACCTTGTACATAAACTTGTAAGAATAATGATTATTACTATTATTGTTATCGTGGTTCCTGTATTAGCTATAGTGCTAGTAATAGCAATCGTAGTTGTAATCGCTATCGTAGTTCTTTTAATGGCTATCGTAGTTCTTATAATCGTTATCTTGGTTCTTGTAATAGCTATTGTATTTGCTGTAATAGTTATTGTAGTTCTTGTAATAGCTATCGTAGTTGTAATAGTTATCTTAGTTCTTGTCATTGTTTTTGTATAACTTTTTTTAGTAATCGTCTTTGTTCTTGTTAGTGTCGTCGTGAGCACTTGTTTTTGATGCTCGATATTGTAATTGTTGTTGCAATGAACTTTATCGTCATTGTTGTAATTGTTGCAATCACTGGATATTATTATTAGCGTTAGGTTCGTTGATGATTAGTATTGATGACCTGGAAATGAGAGGCACTGAAACACTAGATGCTGGTCACAGGTATGGTACAGGTGTTTTGTTGGTGTTATTACCTTTTATAATAATATATGACAATGGTGGTTAGCAGGGTGGTGGTGGTTGTAGTGGTGGTGGTGGTAGTGGTGGTGGTGGTAGTGGTGGTGGTGGTAGTGGTGGTGGTGGTAGTGGTGGTGGTGGTAGTGGTGGTGGTGGTTGTAGTGGTGGTAGTGGTGGTGGTTGTAGTGGTGGTGGTAGTGGTAGTGGTGGTGGTTGAGTGGTGGTGGTAGTGGTGGTGGTGGTAGTGGTGGTGGTGGTAGTGGTGGTGGTAGTGATGGTGGTTGTAGTGGTGGTGGTAGTGGTGGTGGTGGTGGTGGTGGTTGGTGGTAGTGTGTGGTGGTAGTGGTGGTGGTGTGGTAGTGGTGGTGGTGATAGTGATGGTGTGGTTGATACTGGTTAAGAGTAATGGAGACGGAAGAGGTGGTGTGATGGAGTTGATTGATGGTGTGATGGAGTTGTGATTGATGGTGTGATGGAGTAGGTGATGGTGACAATGGTATGGTATTGTACCTGTGAGTAGTTTCCACAGATTTTCTACCCTGGCAGCCCGGTCTGAGCCCAGGCTTTTCTGTTGATTACCCTATCAACCAGGCTGTTGCTGCTGGCGGCCCACTGGCCCACATACATCCATCAGAGTCTGGTTGATCTGCCACTTGGCGAAGGCAGTGATCCAGTTTTTTCTTAGAAACTACATTTATTCCAACAATATTTGTATCTGCTGGGAGTAGGTTGAAGAAGCTGACCGCCAGCAGCAACAGCCTGGTTGACCACGCCAGCACCATATCTCAGTAGTAGTAACCAGTTACCAGTAACCAGGGTACCGTTGACTCAACGACCAACCGTCTCTGCCTGAGTCACTATCTGAATTCATATTGTGCTGACCTCAGCAGTATCAAAGGCCCCCTCACATAGGGTACTGTGGGCGGCTAGTCAGTGTTACGAGTGTGAGCAAGGAGATAGGTACGGCTGGCAAGGGCTCTCTCCACATAACTGCAATTATACGTAATAACAGCCTACGTGAGTATTTCTTACCTAATCCACGTATCTAACTCCCACATGATACATACAAGCCAGGCTTCTAGATAATTTATAGCGCATTGAGCAATGTAATATATAAATTACTGGGAACGACTCAAAGTTCTATATATGTACTCGCTGGAGCCGAGTTGAGAGGATATACACAGAGAAGGAGCGCCGTGGTCACAGTAGGAGAACATTGTATCAACATCCGTGGTCCCAGACTGGTCCCACACTGTCACAAAATATCAGAAACACTGCCGGAACAAGAGGAAATTGGACATCTACCTCTGTAAAGTGTCAGATCAACCAGGCTGTGATATGTAGGCCAGTGGGCCGCCAGCAGCAACAGCCTGGTTGAGCAGGTAAGCAGACGATCCTGGTCCAGGACCGGCCTGCGAGAGTAAGAAAACTCTCGAAACCCATCAGAGGTATACCAAAGGGAGTGAGGTTGGTAAATGGAGAATGGGAAGGAGATATGGTACGAGGATGGTATGGAGGAGGGAGGGAGGAGGTGATGGAGGATGGAGGGAGGGAGGTATGATAGAGAGGGGATAAGTTGGAGGAGGGAGGGAGGCATATTAGAGAGGTGATGATGGAGGTATATTAGAGGGAGACGGTGATGGAGGAGGGAGGGAGGTATATTAGAGGAGGTGATGGAGGAAAGAGGGGGGTATATTAGAGGATGTGATGGAGGAAGGAGGTAGGTATATTAGAGGATGTGATGGAGGAAGGAGGGGTATATTAGAGGATGTGATGGAGGAAGGAGGGAGGTATATTAGAGGAGGTGATGGAGGAAGGAGGGAGGTATATTAGAGGATGTGATGGAGGAAGGAGGGAGGTATATTAGAGGAGGTGATGGAGGAAGGAGGGAGGTATATTAGAGGATGTGATTGAGGAAGGAGGGAGGTATATTAGAGGAGGTGATGGAGGAAGGAGGGAGGTATATTAGAGGATGTGATGGAGGAAGGAGGGAGGTATATTAGAGGAGGTGATGGAGGAAGGAGGGAGGTATATTAGAGGATGTGATGGAGGAAGGAGGGAGGTATATTAGAGGAGGTGATGGAGGAAGGAGGGAGGTATATTAGAGGATGTGATGGAGGAAGGAGGGAGGTATATTAGAGGAGGTGATGGAGGAAGGAGGGAGGTATATTAGAGGATGTGATGGAGGAAGGAGGGAGGTATATTAGAGGAGGTGATGGAGGAAGGAGGGAGGTATATTAGAGGATGTGATTGAGGAAGGAGGGAGGTATATTAGAGGAGGTGATGGAGGAAGGAGGGAGGTATATTAGAGGAGGTGATGGAGGAAGGAGGGAGGTATATTAGAGGATGTGATGGAGGAAGGAGGGAGGTATATTAGAGGATGTGATGGAGGAAGGAGGGAGGTATATTAGAGGATGTGATGGAGGAAGGAGGGAGGTATATTAGAGGAGTGATGGAGGAAGGAGGGAGGTATATTAGAGGATGTGATGGAGGAAGGAGGGAGGTATATTAGAGGATGTGATGGAGGAAGGAGGGAGGTATATTAGAGGATGTGATGGAGGAAGGAGGGAGGTATATTAGAGGATGTGATGGAGGAAGGAGGGAGGTATATTAGAGGATGTGATGGAGGAAGGAGGGAGGTATATTAGAGGATGTGATGGAGGAAGGAGGGAGGTATATTAGAGGATGTGATGGAGGAAGGAGGGAGGTATATTAGAGGATGTGATGGAGGAAGGAGGGAGGTATATTAGAGGAGGTGATGGAGGAAGGAGGGAGGTATATTAGAGGAGGTGATGGAGGAAGAGATTTTTCATCCGTCTTCCTTCTCTTATCAGTTTTTTTCCTTCATTTGCATTTTTCTTTCATCACACTTACTATTATCTTCAACATTGTTACTATTATGTCCAACATTATTACTGTTATCTCCATTCTTATTATCCCCAGCATTCTTACTGTTATCTCCAATACTCCTAATGTTATCATTCTTTTCCCCCTTCTCGTTACTACAGATCGTTACTCTCTCTTCTCTCTCGTTATTCTCCATCATCGCTCTCTCGTTACTTCCCATTATTATTCGCTCCTTCATTATTCTCCATCATTGCTCTCCCTCGTTATTCTCCATCATTGCTCTTCCTCGTTATTCTCCATCATTGCTCTTCCTCGTTATTCTCCATCATTGCTCTTCCTCGTTATTCTCCATCATTGCTCTTCCTCATTATTCTCCATCATTGCTCTTCCTCGTTATTCTCCATCATTGCTCTTCCTCGTTATTCTCCATCATTGCTCTTCCTCGTTATTCTCCATCATTGCTCTTCCTCGTTATTCTCCATCATTGCTCTTCCTCATTATTCTCCATCATTGCTCTTCCTCGTTATTCTCCATCATTGCTCTTCCTCATTATTCTCCATCATTGCTCTTCCTCATTATTCTCCATCTTTGCTCCCTCGTTATTCTCCATCCTTATTTTCTTTCTCTTCCATCACTTTTCATTCCTTTTAACTTTATTCCTTTATACACCTCAATCATATCCCCCCTAATTCTACGCCTTTCTAGAGGCGTAGAATTAGGGGGGGATATGACTGAGCTGTATAACTGGAAAACAGGAATAAATAAAGGAGATGTAAGTAGCGTGCTGAAAATTTCCAGCCAAGACAGGACTCGCAGCAATGGTTTCAAGTTGGAAAAATTCAGATTCAGGAAGGATATAGGAAAGCACTGGTTTGGTAGAGTTGTGGATGAGTGGAACAAACTTCCGAGTACAGTTATTGAGGCTAAAACGTTGTGTAGTTTTAAAAATAGGTTAGATAAATACACGAGTGGGTGTGGGTGGGTGTGAGTTGAACCTGACTAGCTTGGGCTACCAGGTCTGGTGCCGTGTTCCTTCCTAAAGTGGAAGTGACCTGACTAGGTGGTCATTATTCTAGGCCGGGATTGGGGGGTGGCATGGACCTGCTTTACATGGGTCAGTAGACCTGTTGCAGTGTTCCTTCTTTCTTATGTTTTATTTCTTCAGAATTTACTTAACGTTTCTTGTGTTTGTCTTCTTTCTCTTAACTCCTTTTATCGCATTCTTGCTTCTTTTATATTTCTTTTCTCGTTTTCCTTTATTTTACTTTATTTTACTCTCCATCATCCTTTACTCGTCTCCATCTTTCCATTTTCTCATCTCCATCTTTTCTTATCTCCATCTCATCTTCTCTTATCTCCATGTTCTCTTCTATATCTGTTCTCATCTCCATCCTTTCTTCTCCATCATCTTGTCATCTCCATCATGGCACGAAGTGAGGCTGGCGAGAATAAATTATCTTTCTCGTATCTCACCTTAACACACCTGATTCTTTTTTTTCTCTCACGTTGAACTGTCGTCCCACACTGCCAGTGTTCACTGTGTCGTCCCACACTGCCAGTGTTCACTGTGTCGTCTCACACTACCAGTGTTCACTGTGTCGTCCCACACTACCAGTGTTCACTGTGTCGTCCCACACTACCAGTATTCACTGTGTCGTCTCACACTACCAGTGTTCACTGTGTCGTCCCACACTACCAGTATTCACTGTGTCGTCCCACAGTACCAGTGTTCACTGTGTCGTCCCCCACTGCCAGTGTTCACTGTGTCGTCCCCCACTGCCAGTGTTCACTGTGTCGTCCCACACTGCCAGTGTTCACTGTGTCGTCCCACACTACCAGTGTTCACTGTGTCGTCCCACACTACCAGTGTTCACTGTGTCGTCCCCCACTGCCAGTGTTCACTGTGTCGTCCCCCACTGCCATGTTCACTGTGTCGTCCCACACTGCCAGTATTCACTGTGTCGTCCCACACTACCAGTGTTCACTGTGTCGTCCCACACTACCAGTGTTCACTGTGTCGTCCCACACTACCAGTGTTCACTGTGTCGTCCCACACTACCAGTGTTCACTGTGTCGTCCCACACTACCAGTGTTCACTGTGTCGTCCCACACTACCAGTGTTCACTGTGTCGTCCCACACTACCAGTGTTCACTGTGTCGTCCCACACTACCAGTGTTCACTGTGTCGTCCCACACTACCAGTGTTCACTGTGTCGTCCCACACTACCAGTGTTCACTGTGTCGTCCCACACTGCCAGTGTTCACTGTGTCGTCCCACACTGCCAGTGTTCACTGTGTCGTCCCACACTGCCAGTGTTCACTGTGTCGTCCCACACTGCCAGTGTTCACTGTGTCGTCCCACACTGCCAGTGTTCACTGTGTCGTCCCACACTGCCAGTGTTCACTGTGTCGTCCCCCACTGCCAGTGTTCACTGTGTCGTCCCACACTGCCAGTGTTCACTGTGTCGTCCCACACTACCAGTGTTCACTGTGTCGTCCCACACTACCAGTGTTCACTGTGTCGTCCCCCACTGCCAGTGTTCACTGTGTCGTCCCCCACTGCCAGTGTTCACTGTGTCGTCCCCCACTGCCAGTGTTCACTGTGTCGTCCCCCACTGCCAGTGTTCACTGTGTCGTCCCACACTACTAGAGTTCACTGTGTCGTCCCACACTACCAGTGTTCACTGTGTCGTCCCACACTACCAGTGTTCACTGTGTCGTCCCACACTACCAGTGTTCACTGTGTCGTCCCACACTACCAGTGTTCACTGTGTCGTCCCACACTACCAGTGTTCACTGTGTTGTCCTCTGACACAAGAGAACACTGTGTTGTCCTCTGACACAAGAGAACACTGTGTTAACTTGAGTGGTCCAAGACTCTTCAACCTGCTACCAGCAAATATCAGAAAGATTGTGGAAAGAACTGCAAAAGTTTTCAAGAGGAAATTGGATGATTGCCTCATCCAAGTGGCAGATCAACCAGGCTGTGATGAATGTGTGAGCCTGCAGGCCATCAGCAGCAACAGCTTGGTTGACTAGGCAGTCAGGCTGTGAGAGTAGAAAGACTGGAAGTCAGTCGTCTTGGTCATTGAATATCATGCACGTTGTGAACATGTCTCCACCGTCTTCGTTATGTAGCTTCCGTAGGGAGGAGCAGACGGGCTCTGTTGGGGGAGAGGACTGGATGACGTACTCAGCGGGAGGGATGACTGGATGACGTACGCTGCGGGAGGGATGACTGGATGACGTACGCTGCGGGAGGGATGATTGGATGACGTACTCAGCGGGAGGGATGACTGGATGACGTACTCAGCGGGAGGGATGACTGGATGACGTACTCTGCGGAGGGGATGATGACTGGATGACGTACTCTGCGGGAGGGATGACTGGATGACGTACTCAGCGGGAGGGATGACTGGATGACGTACTCAGCGGGAGGGATGACTGGATGACGTACTCTGCGGAGGGGATGATGACTGGATGACGTACTCTGCGGGGGGGTTGGTAAATAACTGGAGTAAATAAACGACAGGAAGCGCCATGTTTAGAGAGGGACAAGATCAGTTGGTTCATATGATGAAGATGAATATTGTAATATACAGGGTGGGCCAAAAGTAGGCTTACAGTTGTTTAACTTTTTGTTCACGTTTTCGATTTAATTTATCCAAACCATAATATCAAACCATTATTCCAAACCATTATTCCAAACCAGTATTCCAAACCAGTATTCCAAACCAGTATTCCAAACCATTATTCCAAACCAGTATTCCAAACCAGTATTCCAATACTAAAGCAGTATTGGAAATGTGAAAATGCTGAGCAGGTGCAGGAGTTTAGTGCATACCTACTAAGTGTAAATCAACTTTTGACCCACCCTGTATATATGGAGAGACAGAGAGACAGAGAGAGAGAGAGAGAGGGAGACAGACAGACAGACTGTACACTGTCCCTGGTCTGGGTGTGTGACACTACGCACCTATGATCCTCTTGTATTGTGCTCCTAATTAATTCTGCTTTATTCACCTGGGAGTACTTACACCTGCCTGGTGCTAGTCTCTCTCTCTCTCTCTCGCGCACACACACACACACACACACACACTCACACACACACACACACACACACACACACACACACACACACACACACATACACACACACATGTGAATGACATGATGGAGGGGATAGACTCAGAAGTGTCCCTGTTTGTAGATGATGCTAGGTTAATAAGGAGAATTAAATCAGATGAGCATCAGGTAGGACTTCAAAGACACCTGGACAGGCTGGACACCTGGTCCAGCAACTGGCTTCTCGAATTTAACTCCGCCAAATGCAAAGTCATGAAGATCGGGGAAGGGCAAAGAAGGCCACAGACGGAGTATAGGCTACGTGGCCAAAGACTGCAAACCTCACTCAAGGAGAAAGATCTTGGGGTGAGTGTAACACCGAGCACGTCTCCGGAAGCACACATCAACCAGATAACTGCTGCAGCATATGGGCGCCTGGCAAACCCGAGAATAGCGTTCCGATACCTTAGTAAGGAATCGTTCAAGACACTGTACACCGTGTACGTCAGGCCCATACTGGAGTATGCAGCACCTGTTTGGAACCTACACTTGATCAAGCACGTCAAGAAATTAGAGAAAGTGCAAAGGTTTGCGACAAGGTTAGTTCCAGAGCTAAAGGGAATGTCCTACGAAGAAAGGTTTAGGGAAAACGGCCTGACGACACTGAAGGACAGGAGGGTTAGGGGAGACATGATAACGACATACAAAATACTGCATGGAATAGACAAGGTGGACAGAGACAGGATGTTCCGGAGAGGGGACACACAAACAAGGGGTCACTCTTGGAAGTTGAAGACTCGGATGAATCAAAGGGATGTTAGAAAGTATTTCTTCAGTCATAGAATTGTCAGGAAGTGGAATAGTCTATCAAATGAAGTCCTGGAGGCAGGATTCATACGTAGCTTTAAGACGAGGTATGATAAAGCTCATGGAGCAGGGAAAGAGAGGACCTAATAGCGTTCAATGAAGAGGCGGGGCCAGGAGCTGAGTATCGACCCGTGCATCCACAATTAAATGAGTACACACACAAAACCTCTATCTCTTGCCTTATTTATATCTTCTTAAGTCTCATCTCCCCTTCCCCCCCCCCGTCACATCTTTCCCTGCAGTCTACCGGGAGGGTATTCCGGGGATCAACGCCCCCGCGGCCCGGTCCACGACCAGACCTCCCGGTGGGTCAGGACCTGATCAACCAGGCTGTTGCTGCTGGCCGCGCGTAGTCCAACGTACGAACCACAGCCTACGACTTTAAGTATCTGTCCAGCTCCCTCTTGAAGGCAGCCAGGGGCCTATCGGTAATTCCCCTTATGCCTGGTGGGAGGCTGTTGAACAGTCTTGGGCCCCGGACACTTATTGTGTTCTTTCGTAGTGTAACCAGTGGCACCCCTACTTTTCATTGAGGGTATTTTGCACTACCTGCCCAGTCTTTTGCTTTCATAGGGAGTAATTTCTTTGTGCAGATTAGGGACCATTCCTTCTAAGTTTTCCAAGTGTAGATTATGATGTATATCTCGCCTGCGTTCCAGCGAGTACAAGTCAAGTGCTTCCAAGCGTTCCCAGTAGTTAAGGTGTTTGATGGAACTTATATGTGCAGTAAAGGTTCTCTGTACATTCTCTAGATCTGCAATTTCACTTGCTTTAAGTGGAGAGAACAAGTGATTAAAAAAGGATGATCAGTGGCTTGGCATCTCTTGTTTTAAACGTTCTCATTATCCATCTTATCATTTTCTTCGCAGATGTGATAGTGGCACTGTTGTGATCTTTAAAAATGAGATCCTCAGTCATTTCATTCTCCCTCCCCCGTCACATCTTTCCCTGCAGTCGTCTCCCCTTACTCCCCGTCATCTATTTCTCTGCAGTTATCTCTCCCCCTGTCATCTCTTTCCCAGAAGTCATCTCTCCCCGTACATCCCCTGTCCTGTCGCCTCTTTCCTTGCCTTCCTTCCTTCAATCTTTCCCTCCCATTTAATTACCGCTTCCTCCTCTCCTCTTCCCTCCCTCTCTCCCATGCAATGTCTGCCCTCACTCCCATTTGCAGTTCCCTCTCTCTCGTCCGGGTACATCCCTCACCCTCCACTTTCCTCAGGTCCCCATCTCAATATCTTTACTCTCTTGCCTACCCTCCTACTTCCCAACCTCCCCTCCCCCTCCCTTCACCTCCCCTTCCTTCCCCTCCCTTTCCTCCCTACGTACCTCTCTCCCTTTCTCCTTTCCTACACTCCCTCCCCTTCCCTTTTCCTCTCTCCCAGTTCCTCCCTCCCTCCCCTCTCCCTCTCTCCTCTCTCCCAGTCTCCCTCTCCCTCCCGTGGTGACAATCAATGGCTTTTCATCTCGGGGTTTGCACAATGCGCTTATACGCTTTCCCTTATCGCCAGCCTCGCCCCTGTGCTTGCTCTCTTCTCTCTCTCTCTCTCTCTCTCTCTCTCTCTCTCTCTCTCCTCTCTCTCTCTCTCTCTCCTCATCTCCTTCTCTCATCTCTCCTCTCTCTCTCACACACACACACACACACACACACACACACACACACACACACATACTACATACATACATACATATGCAGTGGTATACAACAGCAGCCTAGTGTCAAATCGACATGTGCCTAGGACAAAATGGTAACTAAAACCACACACACACACACACACACACACACACACACACACACACACACACACACACACACACACATACATACATACATATGCAGTGGTATACAACAGGCCTAGTGTCAAATCGACATGTGCCTAGGACAAAATGGTAACTAAAAACACACACACACACACACACCACACATACACACACACACACACACACACACACCACACACACACACACACACACACAACACACACACAACACACACACATACATACATACATATGCAGTGGTATACAACAGGCCTAGTGTCAAATCGACATGTGCCTAGGACAAAATGGTAACTAACACACATCTTAATAATGGTTCTTTTTAATTCTTAATAATTATCTTTCTCCAATCATTTATTTGTCCTCCTCTGTAATTCCTCTTGATTCATTCCGCTCATTCCTCTCAATCGTTCCTCTGATTCTTGCCTCTCAATCGTTCCTCCTAATGAGGAGAATACAAGCGGACGAGGATCAGGTAAGCCTACAAGGGATCTAGACAGGCTGCAAGCTTGGTCTGACAAATGGCTCCTGGAGTTTAATCCCAGCAAATGCAAAATAATGAAGTTTGAGGAAGGACAAAGGAGTACAACCCAAGAAGTCAAAGGCTGCAAAACTCGACCAAGAAAAGGATCTTGGGGTGATCATCATACCGAGCACATTTGAGGCGCCGCACATCAGCCAAATAACTGCTGCAGTATATAGGCGCCTAACCTAAGAATAGCGTTTCGAAATTTAAGGAGTCATTAACGACACTACACCGTGTAAGTCAGGCCCATACTGGAGTATGCAGCACCAGTATGAAACCCACACCTGGTCAAACACGTCAAGAAATTACAGAAAATGCAAAGGTTTGCAACAAGAACCGAGGAGTTTGTCCTACGAGGAGAGATTAAGGGAACTCATCCTGACAACACTGGAAGACAGGCTGAGAGGAATTGACAAGGTGGATAGGGACAAGGTTTCAGAGATGTGACACAGTAATAAGGGGTCACAACTGGAAGTTGAGAACTCAGATGAGTCACAGGGATTTTATGAAGTATTTCTTCAGCCATAGAGTTGTTAGGAGGTGGAGCAATCTGGAGTGATGTAGTAGAGGCAGGATCTATGCATAGCTTTAAGAAGAGGTATGATAAAGCTCATGGAGAAGGGAGAGAGTGGACCTAGTAGAGACCAGTGAAGAGGTGGGGCCAGGAGCTATGACTCGACCCTTGCAACCACAATTAGATGAGTACACACACCCATTATATACCTTTCCTGGAAGTTACTCGGAATCGATTTTTAGGGTCACCGCCCCCGCGACCCGGTCCTGGACCAGACCTCCCGGTTGCTGGTCTGACCGACAAGGCTGTGAGTGCCAGTCGTTCGTAGTACGACGTATGCACGACATTCTGGCTGGTCAGGAACTGACTTGAAGAGGCTTGTTAGTCATTCCTCTTATGCTCGAAGGGAGAGGGTTGAATACTTTTGGTCCTTTTACACTTATTGTCTCTTAGTGTGATTATCGCACCTCGGCATTTTGTTGAAGGTATTTGTTCCGTATGCCAAGCTTTTGCTTTTATACGGAGTGAATTGAGTGTGCAGGTTTGGCATCAACACCTCCAGGGAGTTTTCTCACCTTCGTTCCAGGATCTTCCAGTGTTCTCAGTAGTTCAGATGCTTGACTGAATTTATCCGAGTAGTGAAGGTTCTCTCTTGTTTGTCTAGCTCAGAAATTTCGCCTGCCGAAGATGGGACACGAAAAGCTCAGCTCTACTCTCTCTCTCTCTCTCTCTCTCTCTCTCTCTCTCTCTCTCTCTCTCTCTCTCTCTCTCTCTCTCTCTCTCTCTCTCTCTCTCCCCCCCTCTCCGCCCCTGCTTTGTTTGACACCATTTGTCAGCTTGTGTTGAAACGTTGGCTTAGTGGTGTTAGAGGTCGTGACCTGGCGATCATTACAGTGCTCAGGGCACGACCAGCTCCTGGGGCACCAGTGGCCGGGGAGGGGGGGTCAGAACTCAACCTGGTGCCCCAGCTCCATGGCATCAGGGGGTGGGAGAAGGAGGGGGATCCGTATGGAAAAGACTCGGGAGGGCAGAGGAAGAAGGGGAAGTGTGCTGTGGTTAAGGTTAAGAGTCGAGACAGGGTGAGGGATGGTAACTCATCGTCCAGAGGTAACGGTCGTTTTCCAACGTCTTTACACGAGTCTGTATTTTATTGACATAGGCAATTATTGTACTACCGTTAGCACACTAAGTACACTAAGAGACAACACAATAAGTGTCAGGGGCCCAAGACTGTTCAGCGGGCTCCCAACATACATTAGGGGGATTATGAGTAGACCCCTGGCTGTCTTCAAGAGGGAGCTGATCAGACAGTACCCGACCAGCTCCCAGCCTGGTTGATCAGGCTCTGATCCACCGTGAGGCCTGGTCATGCATCGAGCTGCAGGGGCGTTAACCCCCCGGAACACCTAGGTATACTAGGTGCCTGATAGCTCAGTGGAGTGCACCTGGAGTGAGTTGCGAGTGTCAACGTCCTCCCGGCTCTGTCCTAGACCAGGCCTCCTGGTGGATCCTGTTTAACTAGCAGTAAATAGGCACTTGGTATTAGCAGACTGTTTGGTTGGCAGCCTGCAGGGTGGTAGTATACCCTACATAGGCCTGGGCTTTGACATAGACTAAGACATAAAGAATAACAGCATGTAAACTAAATAGTGTTGAAAAAAATCAGATATTGAAAAAAGGCAGATGTAACCTAAACTTATTTTATAAAGCCAGTTTGATAAATGTGACCTCAGAGTGACGGGTTTTAAAATGAGTAAAAAAAAAACATAACAGCTGAAATAAGAAATTTGATTTTCAGCTTGCTAAGAGATGAAATAATGACAGGAAAAATAAACTACCTTCATCGTAGATTAAAAACACTTGGCACCTTTACTCTCACAAAAACTCTAACCACTGTTTTCATCACGTAATATCTGATAAACTTGCTACTGGCAGAGTTGGATCTGCTCTTGTTGATACCTCTCTAGTTCAGAACGATAAGAACTGTGTTGAGTTAGGTCAAACAACTAACAGTTAGGCGACTACACTGGAAACTGACATTTTTGCGATCCTAGTGGCTCTAAAGTTAACTTGTGACTGTGATTATAACTGATTCTATCATCACTGAGGCTCTTGACTCGCATAATGACCAACAACATGCTCATTGGAGATGTCAGAAATAGATACTAAAAAATACGGGAAAAATTAATATACATTTGTTATGGATTCCATCACACATTGGACTACTACTTTTTGATAAAGTTTATATGTCAGCCAAAAAATGTACCCTGAAGGAAAATGTAGTATATAACTTTGGTGAGCCGAGTAAATAAAAAGCTGAATGTTATAGGAATGCATTTAGAAGCCTAAGTAGGTGTCACCAAATAGGGTAACATGAAAGTAGGTGTTCAGTGTTCAGTGGTCAGTTTGAGTGTTCAGTGGTCAGTCGTCACGTGAGGTCACAGACCCTGAGCTGCTTTGGGGATTAGCGTGGACGGTTACAAAGCATGGCTTGCTTCTGCAGTGTTTTAAAAACTGAGGTTGGAGAGTTGAAGGAGGAGGTCTTGCTTCTCCAGGAGGAGATTAGGAGGCTGAAGGTCCACCTCAATGGGCCTGGGAGAGAGTGTGAGGTGGTTGGAGATGTGGGGAATGAGGCTTCTAGCAGTGAGGTGCAGTCTGTCTCTCACTGTGAGGAGGCTGTAGGTGGGGAGGTAGCAACGGCTACCAGCAGTGAGGTGCAGCCCAGCACCTGCTACAAGTGGCGAGTTGTTCACAGTAATGGGAGGCGCATCAGAGTAAGGAAAGTTAAGAGTGAAGATCTGGAGGTAGGAAATCGCTTCTCTGTTCTCCAGGATGAATGTACTTCAGTGGCCAGTGAAGGTAAGGGTACTACTGCCCCTGCTAATGAAGGTAAGCGCATTCTTGTGGTTGGTGACTCTCAGGTAAGATATGTTGACCGTGCTTTTTGTAATAGGAATAAGAAGATGAGAGATAGAGTGTGCTTCCCTGGAGCTGGTGTTGGGGACATTGTCAACAGACTGGATAATATCATGTCAGGTAATGGGAACAAGCCCATATCTGTCTCAGTGCTGGTGGAAATGATTTTGGGGAAGGGTAGGAGAGAAGAGCTGCTAGATAAGTACAGGTCAGCTATAGATTTCATTAAGTCTAAGGGAGGGATCCCAATCATATGTAGCATCTTGCCTAGAAGGGGAGTAGGAAATGAATGGTTGTCTAGGGCAATGGTGTAAATTGCTGGCTAGACAGATACTGCAAGGAACTTGCAATCCCATTCATTGACAACTGGAACAACTTTTATGGCAAACATGATATGTATGCAAGGGATGGGGTTCATCTCTCTGGTGCAGGGGTGGTAGCACTTGCAGACTCGATTGAGAAGGCCATTGGTGAAATGCCTATGATTTTAAACTGATGGAAGATAGAGGTATGGGTGTGTGTGGGAAACAAGCAGGTTGCAACACTAGGGTTGGAAACAGTAAATGTATAAAAGGCATTCAGCATGAAGTTATAAATAAAGACAATAGAACAGGTCAGCAAACAAAGGGGGACAGCAGAGGGCAGCAAGGGACTAGCTCCCTTAAGGTTTACTATACTAATAGCAGGAGTGTTAGAAATAAGATAGATGAGCTAAGATTAATTGCAAGTGCAGGAAACATAGATATTATTGCTATAACAGAGACCTGGCTCAATCTGAAAGATAGAGAGATGCCCTCTGAATGTCACATACAAGGCTATAAATTATTCCACACTGACAGGGTCAACAGGAAAGGTGGTGGAGTAGCGATGTATGTCAGAGACAATTTAAATTGTTGTGTTAGACAAGATATTAAATTAGAAGCGTCAGCCACTGAATCTGTTTGGTTACAGCTTCTCGAGGGCCGAGAAAAAACTAATTTTGGGTGTGATTTACAGGGCCCCAAATCTTGATAGGGAGTGCAGTAAACTCCTATGGGACGAAATTCGTAAGGCATCTACATACGAAAATGTTGTGCTAATGGGAGATTTCAACTATAGACAGATTGACTGGAGCAATTTGACAGGAAATTTAGAGTCGGGTGACTTTCTTTATACGATCCAGGATTGTTTTTTAAAACAGTTTGTGACAGAGCCAACTAGGGGAAATAACCTCCTTGACTTGGTTCTTGCCAGTAGGGAAACACTAAATTTAATAATCTTGAGGTTAATGATGAGCTTGGGGAGAGTGATCACAAATCACTCAGTTTTAACATATCATGGAATTCCCCTAATAATGGCAATCAAGTCTCCGTCCCTGACTTTCGCTTGGCTGATTTCATAGGACTGAAAAATTACTTAGGTGGGCTGAACTGGAATGACCTGACTAGGGGTCAGGTAGGTGGTGATGGTTGCCGATATGATGCTTTCCAGGGCATAGTTCTAGCTGCTCAGTCAAATTATGTTCCAAATAGGGAAATCAGATCAAACAAAAATGATCCTAAATGGATGAACAATAGATTAAAATATCTGATTGGTCAAAAGAGAGGCATATATAGGCAAATCAAAAGAGGAGAGGGGCAATTAAGAAATCGATATATTCAGTTAAAGAGAGAAATAAAAAAGGGAATTATAAAAGCAAAAGAGATTATGAGGTTAAAGTTGCAAGAGAATCGAAGACTAACCCAAAAGGATTCTTTCAGGTATACAGAAGTAAGATCAGGGACAAGATAGGCCCACTCAAAAGTTCCTCGGGTCAGCTCACTGACAGTGATAAGGAAATGTGTAGAATTTTTAACACATACTTCCTCTCAGTTTTTACACAGGAGGATACCAGCGATATTCCAGTAATGATAAATTATGTAGAACAGGACGATAATAAACTGTGCACTATTAGGGTCACAAGTGACATGGTCCTTAGGCAAATAGATAAATTAAAACCTAACAAATCCCCAGGCCCTGATGAACTGTATGCAAGGGTTCTAAAGGAATGTAAAGAGGAGCTTAGCACACCTTTGGCTAATCTTTTCAACATATCACTACAAACTGGCATGGTGCCAGATAAGTGGAAAATGGCAAATGTGATACCTATTTTCAAAACAGGTGACAGGTCCTTAGCTTCGAACTATAGACCAATAAGCCTAACCTCCATAGTGGGAAAATTTATGGAATCAATAATTGCCGAGGCAGTTCGTAGCCACCTTGAAAAGCATAAATTAATCAACGAATCTCAGCATGGTTTTTTACAAAGGGGCGTTCCTGCCTTACGAATTTATTAACTTTTTTCACTAAGGTATTTGAGGAGGTAGATCATGGTAATGAATATGATATTGTGTATATGGACTTCAGTAAGGCTTTTGACAGGGTCCCACATCAGAGACTATTGAGGAAAATTAAAGCACATGGAATAGGAGGAGAAATTTTTTCCCTGGATAGAGGCATGGTTGACAAATAGGCAGCAGAGAGTTTGCATAAATGGGGAGAAATCAGAGTGGGGAAGCGTCACGAGCGGTGTTCCACAGGGGTCAGTGTTGGGCCCCCTGCTGTTCACAATCTACATAAACGACATAGATGAGGGCATAAAGAGCGACATCGGCAAGTTTGCCGATGACACCAAAATAGGCCGTCGAATTCATTCTGACGAGGACATTCGAGCACTCCAGGAAGATTTGAATAGACTGATGCAGTGGTCGGAGAAGTGGCAGATGCAGTTTAATATAGACAAATGCAAGTTCTAAATGTTGGACAGGACAATAACCATGCCACATATAAACTAAATAATGTAGATCTTAATATTACGGATTGCGAAAAAGATTTAGGAGTTCTGGTTAGCAGTAATCTGAAACCAAGACAACAGTGCATAAGTGTTCGCAATAAAGCTAATAGAATCCTTGGCTTCATATCAAGAAGCATAAATAATAGGAGTCCTCAGGTTGTTCTTCAACTCTATACATCCTTGGTTAGGCCTCATTTAGATTATGCTGCACAGTTTTGGTCACCGTATTACAGAATGGATATAAATTCTCTGGAAAATGTACAAAGGAGGATGATAAAGATGATGCCATGTATCAGAAACCTTCCCTATGAGGATAGACTAAGGGCCCTGAAACTGCACTCTCTAGAAAGACGTAGAATTAGGGGGGATATGATTGAGGTTTATAAGTGGAAGACAGGAATAAATAAAGGGGATGTAAATAGTGTGCTGAAAATATCTAGCCTAGACAGGACTCGCAGCAATGGTTTTAAGTTGGAAAAATTCAGATTCAGGAGGGATATAGGAAAGTACTGGTTTGGTAATAGAGTTGTGGATGAGTGGAACAAACTCCCAAGTACCGTTATAGAGGCCAGAACGTTGTGTAGCTTTAAAAATAGGTTGGATAAATACATGAGTAGATGTGGGTGGGTGTGAGTTAGACCTGATAGCTTGTGCTAACAGGTCGGTTGCCGTGTTCCTCCCTTAAGTCAATGTGACCTGACCTGACTAGGTTGGGTGCATTGGCTTAAGCCGGTAGGGACTTGGACCTGCCTCGCATGGGCCAGTAGGCCTTCTGCAGTGTTCCTTCGTTCTTATGTTCTTATGTTCTTAAGTTTATGGAGCAACTTGCAATGTGAACAAATTAACTGATGTTGTTGTAGTCAGGCTTAGGCTTGGTTACAAGTACTTCTGGCAGTTTGGCAGACACACAGATGATCAAACCAGACGCAGAGTATGTGGCCAGCCCTATAGTCACTATCTTGAAAACACTGCTCTTATTTGTCCACTTATTGAGAAATATAGAGATGGTATAATCTATGTGATATTTCAAGGTAACTTTTAAATGAAAAATAAGATGCCAGACATATTAATCAAAATTCCTAAATTTATTTGGAACTGATAAGTGAGCTGTAGACATAAATTCAGATGTACTGTTGCAAACCCTCTTGGGTCCTAGTTCCTAGGCCTTTTGTATATCCATCGGACGAGCTAATAAAACAAATTGTTCCAGACAACGTCGGTGACTTAGCAAGAATACAGGACCCAAGCTGCACCAGTGCCATCACCGAATGGGAGAGAGTCGCTGCTCCAGCGCCAAACCCCAGCGCAGCACTGGGCTACAAACATTACAGATGAGATGGTCCCATTGCTAAAAAGGTGCATAACTAGCTCGGAGCCCAGCATCCAACAGGGATATTGCCCATCTCCAAGCTGTGAGTGCACATCTGGGGACTTCCTCCTAACAGTTCCCATATAGGCAATGGGGACACGCCTCGACCCACAGACCCTCTGTGTTGCAGTGGCTCTCCGCCTCGCTGCCCCAATTCACACGGATTATATATATATTTGCAGGGATGTGCAAGCCGACCAATATGGTCTGTACAGTTTAAACTGCTCCAAAACCAAGGATTAGCATGCGAGATACAATGAAGTCAATGACATCATAAAGAGGAGCCTTACCTCAGCTGGGTGCCTGGCTGAGAGAGAGCCTCCCCCAATCCCTACCATCTCACCCCCGCAAACCGCCCGACGGGATCACCATCTATCCTTGGAAGAAGGGCAAGCTTTTAACATGGGACTATACATACATCCATCACAGCCTTGAGCAACAGGGAGGTGCCGCGGATCACAGGGAGGAATGCAAGATCAGCAAGAAGAGACATAAGCTGTCAGTATCAATTTGTCCCGGTGGGATCAGAGACCCTGGGATCATGGGGAAAGAACGTCACACGTTTCCTCGAAGAACTGGGCTCCAGACTCATTGACACCACCAGCGCCTCAGCATGTCCTTCCAGAGGGGAAATGCTTGCTGCATACTTGGCTCACATCCAGCGTCAGAGGAGCTGAAGGAGATCCATAATCTTTGATTTACTGTATTATTGTATTATAATTGTCATGCCAAATAAGTAGAACTTGCAATTTTAGCTTAAATTGCAATGCTCTTCTTGCCGAATAAGACAAGCGAAAATTTGTATATGCAATAAATTTGCAAAAATAATTCTGAACCTAACGAAAAAATATATTTAGTTGGATTAGGCTAAATAAAATTGCGCTTGTTATAATAAGGTTAGGTAAGTTTTCCAAGGTGCTTTTGGTACAAAATTATTAATTTTTACATTAACATAAATAAGAAAATATATACACAAATAACCCGCACATAAAAGAGAGAAGCTTACGACGACGTTTCGGTCCGATTTGGACCATTGACAAAGTCACACTAACAGAGGTGGAGCAGGACGGCTATATATAGGCAGGAAGAGGTGGAGGTAGTAGTAGTAGTACAAGAATTGTATATAATACCGACAAGATGAAATTAAGACACATGCACAACACCCGGGCATCCCCATCGTAGACGTTTCGCCATCCAGCCAGCCACTGGATGGCGAAACGTCCACAACAAAGACAACCAGATGCCGCACATGTGTCTTAATTTCATCAGTAGTTGTAGTAGTAGAAGAAGAAGAGGTAGTAGTAGTGGTAGAAGTGGGAAATAAGGATGACGAGCCAGTCAAAAACAAAGGAAGGGGAGCACTGCAAGAGAGCTAGATACCCACAGAGGGAGAGCAAGCGCACAGAGGTGCGTGAAAGGGGAAGTGGTGAAATAAAATAAATGAAGAAGGAACAGAAACACGAGACAGGAGAGAGAAAGACAACCCAGAGGAGAAAAGGAAAGAGGAAAGGGGAAGAGGAAGAAGAAAAAGAAAGAAAGAAAAAATGAGGATTCAGGTTAAGTCACGGGTGTTCTGAAGTTTGGAGCATTTTACAATGTAGTGGGAGAGGAAGGCATCTACAGAGACGAAGCCAGGGCTAAGGTTCATACAAGGAAAGTTGTGTATTAGAGAGGATTCAACTAGACGGCGACTGTTCGAGTTGGAAGTAGGGAAGACAGTTTTAGCAGAAGACCAGTCAATAGGATGGCTATGATCTCTGACGTGACAGAAAAGAGCATTGTTAGTGTCGGCAAGCCTAACACTATTTTTGTGCTCCCTAAGTCTGTCAGAAAGAGATCGACCAGTTTCTCCGAAGTATTGAAGAGGACAGGAGGAGCAAGAAATAGAATAGACACCAGGAACATCTGTAGAGGGAGGAGAGGTATGAACGAGATTAGTGCGAAGAGTGTTAGTCTGGCGGAAGGTAAGCTTGATGTCTAAGGGACGGAGAGAATTGTTGAGATTAGAAAGACCGGAAATGTAGGGAAGGCAGAGGATAGAAGAGTTCCCATGAGTAGAGAGTTTGGGAGAGAAGAAATTGCGTTTAGTACGTGAGAGGGCAGAGTCTATGAAATGGGAAGGGTAGCCAAGACGGGAGAACGAATTATGAAGAGTGGAAATTTCTGCTGGAAGGAACTGAGGATCACAGATGCGGAGGGCACGGAGAAAGAGGGAGATAAGAACACTTTTCTTGACAGGGGAAGCATGATAGGAAAAGTAGTGAATGTACATGCCACTGTGCATAGGTTTACGGTAAAGGGAAAAGGAAAACCTGTATCTGAGCGGTGGACATGGACATCAAGGAAAGGAAGCAAGGAATTAGATTCCCATTCAGCTTTAAACTTAATGGAAGGGGAAAGATTATTAAGAGCTTCAAGAAAAGATTGGAAGAGACTGGAGTCATGAGGCCACAGAGCAAAGATGTCATCCACATAGCGGAGCCAGAGTGAAGGTTGCACATCGGGGGTAGGAAGAAGAACAGTCTCGAAGTATTCCATGTAAAGATTAGCAAGGACAGGAGAGAGAGGAGAGCCCATAGCGACACCGAAGGTTTGAGAATAATATTTCCCTTGGAAGGAAAAGGAGTTAGTCCACACAGAGGCGGATCTGTGTGGATCAGACTAACACTCTTCGCACTAATCTCGTTCACACCTCTCCTCCCTCTACAGATGTTCCTGGTGTCTACTCTATTTCTTGCTCCTCCTGTCCTCTTCAATACTTCGGAGAAACTGGTCGATCTCTTTCTGACAGACTTAGGGAGCACAAAAATAGTGTTAGGCTTGCTGACACTAACAATGCTCTTTTCTGTCACGTCAGAGATCATAGCCATCCTATTGACTGGTCTTCTGCTAAAACTGTCTTCCATACTTCCAACTCGAACAGTCGCCGTCTAGTTGAATCCTCTCTAATACACAACTTTCCTTGTATGAACCTTAGCCCTGGCTTCGTCTCTGTAGATGCCTTCCTCTCCCACTACATTGTAAAATGCTCCAAACTTCAGAACACCCGTGACTTAACCTGAATCCTCATTTTTTCTTTCTTTCTTTTTCTTCTTCCTCTTCCCCTTTCCTCTTTCCTTTTCTCCTCTGGGTTGTCTTTCTCTCTCCTGTCTCGTGTTTCTGTTCCTTCTTCATTTATTTTATTTCACCACTTCCCCTTTCACGCACCTCTGTGCGCTTGCTCTCCCTCTGTGGGCATCTAGCTCTCTTGCAGTGCTCCCCTTCCTTTGTTTTTGACTGGCTCGTCATCCTTATTTCCCACTTCTACCACTACCAGTACTACTACCTCTTCTTCTTCTACTACTACTACAACTACTGATGAAATTAAGACACATGTGCGGCGTCTGGTTGTCTTTGTTGTGGACGTTTCACCATCCAGTGGCTGGCTGGATGGCGAAACGTCTACAATGGGGATGACCGGGTGTTGTGCATGTGTCTTAATTTCATCTTGTCGGTACTACTACTACTACTACTACTACTACTACTACTACTACTACTACTACTACTACTACTACCACCACCACCACTACCACTACCACTACCACTACCACCACCTCCACCTCTTCCTGCCTATATATAGCCGTCCTGCTCCACCTCTGTTAGTGTGACTTTGTCAATGGTCCAAGTCGGACCGAAACGTCGTCGTAAGCTTCTCTCTTTTATGTGCGGGTTATTTGTGTATCGTTCCAGTCACGGTATTGTGCCTTTTTGTTATTTAAGAAAATATATATTTAAACGTGTAAGAGAAAATTTTAGAAAGGTCTTAATTTAAATGATTAATATATATGTATATATATATATATATATATATATATATATATATATATATATATATATATATATATTATATATATTTTTTTTTCCAACAAGTCGGCCGTCTCCCACCGAGGCAAGGTGACCCAAAAAAAGAAAGAAAATCCCCAAAAAGAAAATACTTTCATCATTCAACACTTTCACCACACTCACACATTATCACTGCTTTTGCAGAGGTGCTCAGAATACAACAGTTTAGAAGCATATACGTATAAAGATACACAACATATCCCTCCAAACTGCCAATATCCCAAACCCCTCCTTTAAAGTGCAGGCATTGTACTTCCCATTTCCAGGACTCAAGTCCGACTATATGAAAATAACCGGTTTTCCTGAATCCCTTCACTAAATATTACCCTGCTCACACTCCAACAGATCGTCAGGTCCCAAGTATCATTCGTCTCCATTCACTCCTATCTAACACGCTCCTGCACGCTTGCTGGAAGTCCAAGCCCCTCGCCCACAAAACCTCCTTTACCACCTCTTTCCAACCCTTTCGAGGACGACCCCTACCCCTCCTTCCTTTCCCTATAGATTTATATGCTTTCCATATCATTCTACTTTGATCCATTCTCTCTAAATGACCAAACCACCTATATATATATATATATAATATATATATATATATATATATATATATATATATATATATATATATATATATATATATATATATATATATATATATATATATATATAATATTATTATTATTATTATTATTATTATTATTATAGTGTATAGGTCGTAATGAACAACTATCAGAGAATAAACAGAATACTGGACCTGGACTCGATCACTAACCAGTCAACCACGGACATTCATTAGGATGATTTTACAAGCATCACAGCTGTGACCTAGGTGGTATCAGCAGCACCAACTGTGACTGTCTCATGCTACAACATTAACTGTGACTCTGCACTCTCATGCTACAGCATCACCATCAGCTGTAACTACATTCTCATGCTACAGCATCAGCAGCATCAACTGTGACCACAGTCTCATGCTACAGCATCAGCAGCATCAACTGTGACCACAGTCTCATGCTACAGCATCAGCAACATCAACTGTGACCATAGTCTCATGCTACAGCATCAGCAGCATCAACTGTGACCACAGTCTCATGCTACAGCATCAGCAGCATCAACTGTGACCACAGTCTTATGCTACAGCATCAGCAACATCAACTGTGACCACAGTCTCATGCTACAGCATCAGCAACATCAACTGTGACCACAGTCTTATGCTACAGCATCAGCAACATCAACTGTGACCACAGTCTCATGCTACAGCATCAGCAACATCAACTGTGACCACAGTCTCATGCTACAGCATCAGCAACATCAACTGTGACCACAGTCTCATGCTACAGCATCAGCAACATCAACTGTGACCACAGTCTCATGCTACAGCATCAGCAGCATCAACTGTGACCACAGTCTCATGCTACAGCATCAGCAGCATCAACTGTGACCACAGTCTTATGCTACAGCATCAGCAACATCAACTGTGACCACAGTCTCATGCTACAGCATCAGCAACATCAACTGTGACCACAGTCTCATGCTACAGCATCAGCAACATCAACTGTGACCACAGTCTTATGCTACAGCATCAGCAACATCAACTGTGACCACAGTCTCATGCTACAGCATCAGCAACATCAACTGTGACCACAGTCTCATGCTACAGCATCAGCAACATCAACTGTGACCACAGTCTCATGCTACAGCATCAGCAACATCAACTGTGACCACAGTCTCATGCTACAGCATCAGCAACATCAACTGTGACCACAGTCTCATGCTACATCATCAGCAGCGACTCGAGTCACAGTCTCGTGCGAGATCATCAGGAGCAAGAAAGCCAGTGTTCTGTTTATATAAACAGTGTGTACTCTGGAAAACATCATAATGTACAGCTAGATGGGATTCCAAGTCGAGGCTTCATGTGTGCAAATCCTTCGCTAGACCACCAGGCCATATTGTGTCTGCAGACACTGCCATCTGCTTCGTCAGCTGCAAGCTTTTAATGGTCGCCTTCCCTCACTAATAACATTAATGGATGACGAAAATATATAAAACACCGCAAGTTCTTTTCTGACAACTTTTCGTTAAAGTTATCAAGTTGAAAAGCTCTCCTTAAGTGAAATGTTGCAGCACAAATTTCATTGTGTTTTGTTGCTGAATGTTCCATATCGATGTAGAACAGCGCAGTTACACTGCTCTGTTTTCCTTGAAGCAACACACTGCAGTTACGCTGCTCTGTATTCCTTGTTGAAGCAACACACTGCAGTTACGCTGCTCTGTATTCCTTGTTGAAGCAACACACTGCAGTTACGCTGCTCTGTATTCCTTGTTGAAGCAACACACTGCAGTTACGCTGCTCTGTATTCCTTGTTGAAGCAACACACTGCAGTTACGCTGCTCTGTATTCCTTGTTGAAGCAACACACTGCAGTTACGCTGCTCTTTATTCCTTGTTGAAGCAACACACTGCAGTTACGCTGCTCTGTATTCCTTGTTGAAGCAACACACTGCAGTTACACTACTCTGTTTTCCTTGTTGAAGCAACACACTGCAGTTACACTACTCTGTTTTCCTTGTTGAAGCAACACACTGCAGTTACAATGCTCTGTTTTCCTTGTTGAAGCAACACACTGCAGTTACAATGCTCTGTTTTCCTTGTTGAAGCAACACACTGCAGTTACAATGCTCTGTTTTCCTTGTTGAAGCAACACACTGCAGTTACAATGCTCTGTTTTCCTTGTTGAAGCAACACACTGCAGTTACAATGCTCTGTTTTCCTTGTTGAAGCAACACACTGCAGTTACAATGCTCTGTTTTCCTTGTTGAAGCAACACACTGCAGTTACAATGCTCTGTTTTCCTTGTTGAAGCAACACACTGCAGTTACAATGCTCTGTTTTCCTTGTTGAAGCAACACACTGCAGTTACAATGCTCTGTTTTCCTTGTTGAAGCAACACACTGCAGTTACGCTGCTCTGTATTCCTTGTTGAAACTATACAGTTCAGTTACGCTGCTCTCTGTTCTGTGTCCGAGGAAAATAGTGATTACATTGCTCTGAGCACCAGAGAAGACTACTATCAAGATCCACGTAACCAGTATTAAATAAGATAATGTAGTGTTAATACGAATAATTTTTGGTTAGCAAACAAGGCAGGATATTGGTCCTCGGGGACTGATTAATGATCGTCTTGCTGGACCATTTTTCCTGCCGCCTGCCATTTGCCTGAGAAAATATTTGCTATAATGATGGAACTTGGACCATTACTGGCTGGGATGACCCTAATTCTTCCGCTGATTGTCGATTTATAGTTTGCTGTTAATTATAAAGGTAATTGGGTTATAATTACGCTTGATCCCCTCCGCTTACCTACCCCTACCCCCTAATTAATTTCTACGTCTAATGGGTTCTCCTATTATGTTGCTGCTTGTAGTTTAGTATAGCGAATGGCTGTGTTCGCCTCCCCCTCCTTCCGGGTATTACCTGTAGTCAATTTAAATTGCCAGATGTTTTTTTTTTCTATTTTCCTGTGTGTGTGGTGTTCAACAGTTGTTCGTGTGTGTGATGTTCAACAGTTGTTCCTGTGTGTGATGTACAGTGGTTTAGAAAGACACGTAGGCAAACACTATGACATATTTATTAGAAAACGTTTCGGTCCTAGGACCATGATCACTTCTGACATACAGAGATAGAAAGACATTATATATAATGTCTTTCTACCTCTGTATGTTAGAAGTGATCAAGGTCCCAGGACCGGAACGTTTTCTAATAAATATGTCATAGTGTTTGCTTACGTGTCTTTCTAAACCAAGTTGTCGGTATTTATTACCAAGGTTTATACCGTGATGTACAGTGCATTCAGTGTACTCTGCAGAAACAAGTGAAAGTATACGCTGGTGAGGCCAGTACATGGAAGAGGATAAAATACTCCCACTTGAGGCTCCTGGTGTGCCCGGCTTTGAGGGGAAACCTGGCTAGTGTCCTGTCTCCCCATCCAAAGTTAAGGCATCTGTTCCTAATAAGCCGAATTTCCTTAAAAATTAAACTTTTCCAAAAAAAAAAAAATTAACATTGACAGCTCTTTTTTTCATTGATAATGATATAAAGATTTTTATTTTTTGACCAAAATTAACATAAAAAATCTGCTCACAGAATCAGTGCAATGTTTGCGGCTTTCACAGAGACCCACATAATCACTTTTGACAACGAAATACGGATCCCAGGATATAACTTAGTTGCGACAGGAGAAAACAGGCAACAAGGGAGGAAGGGGGTTGGCCTATCGTCAGAGTCGCTCATTTGCTCAGAATTACTAAACAGCACAGATGATGTAGTTGAAGTTTTAGCAGTAAAGATTAAAAACCAAAACCTTGTTATTGTGGTTATATACAAGCCGCCTGATGAAACTTTTACAACAATTCCAGGTACAGCTTTTGAAAATTGATCACTGTCTGGAAAATCTCCCAACTCCTGCCCCGAACATCTTGCTGCTGGGTGATTTCAACTTAAGACACCTAAAATGGAGGAATGTAGCAAATAATGTTTTAGCAAAAATAATTCCAGAAGGCAGCTCAGATGAAAATTGACACACACACAATGAGCTGTTAAATTTCTGCAGCAAATTCACCTTAAGCCAGCAAATAGTGGAACCAACAAGGCTGGAAAATGCACTTGACCGCGTCTTCACTGATAATGACGACTTGGTGTGAAATATAACATTATCAGAGGCAATACACTCAGATTATAACATAATAGAAGTACAGACATGTATGCGCAGGGCGCGTGACCAGGAAAACAAGAAAAGTTATGAGGGTGCCTTCACCAAATTCAACTTCAATAACAAAACACACTGGGATCAAATCAACTATGTCTTTAATGAAACAAATTGGGAAGATATCCCAAACAATACGGATCCGAACTTTTGCACCTATGGCACTTGAGGTGTTCTCAAGGCATTTTCCTTTAAGAAAAAAAGAGATGATGTGAACTAGAGGGAGATGCTCCCTATACAGTCAAAATTGAACTACAGGGCTGCTGAAAGGGGCCAGTATATCGGAAATACAAAAAAAGAACTGGTCAGAGAAATAGTGAAATTAAGCTTAAGGAATCATACAAGAGACAAGAAACCCAAAAAGACCTTAAAACCATAAATGAAATTGAATAAACACAAAATACTTCTTTTCTTATGCCAAATCTAAGACAAAAACCACATCCAGTTTTGAACCCCTGATTAAACGAGATGGGACGACACTAATGACACCCAAGATATGAGATACTGAATTCCCATTATGACTCATCGTTCATTGAGCCGTTAATTAAACAAAGGGTGAACAATCTAAATGAATTTTTTATGACCGAGACTCAAAATTTGGTTAATTCAAGAATTTCTGATATCCTAACACCACAAGACACTGAATAAACAATAAATGACATGCCCATGCACTCTGCCCCTGGCTCAGACTCGTCTTCATCAAGAACTGCAAGAAACCCTTTTCCACGTACCTTAAGTATTCTATCGAGAGGGAGCAGGGGCATGGGTCATCGCACAGTCACTATAAACAACAGTCATAGTCCCACTCCACAAAGATGGCAGTAAAGCAATTGCAAAGAATTACAGACCGATAACACTAACGTCCCGTATCATAAAAATCTTTAAAAGGTTTCTAAGTAGCAAGACCGCCACCCACATAGACACCCATCAGTTGCACAACCCAGGGCAGCATGTATTTAGAGCAGGTCGCTCATGCCTCTCCCAACTACAGGACCACTTTGGCATGGTCTTCGATGCTCTGAAGAGAAAACAAAATGCAGATGTAGTATACACAGACTTTCCGAAATCATTCGACAAGTGTGATTATGGTGTAATAGCACACAAAATGCGTGATGAAGGAATAACGGAAAATTGGGTAGATGCATCAATAACGTCCTAACATGAGCACAGAGTGATACTAAGGAGAGTAAAGTCAGTGGCGGCTACAGTGAAAAGCTCTGGTCCACAAGGCACAGTACTCACTCCCATCCTGTTACATATCCTCATATCTGATATAGATGTAAGCCACAGCAACGTGCGATCAGAGGATATCCATCGAAAACACTGCAAATCTCTAAGTGGACATCAGTCAAATCTTTAAATGGGCCGCAGAAAACAATAAAGTTCAACGAAGACAAATTTCAATTACTCCGCAATGGAAAACTCGAGGAAATGAAAACTGCCTTGGAGTATAAAACAAATTCCAACCACACAATAGAGCGAAAAACTAATATGAAGGACCTGGGAGTGATAATGTCAGAGAATGCCATTTTCAGAGATCACAACAGTGTATCTACCAGGTCTACTAGAAAAATGATAGGATGGATAATGAGAACCTTCAGAACTTGAGATGCCAAGCCCCCTGATAATACTCTTCAAATTGCTTGTTCTCTCTGGGCTGGAATGGTGCTGTACACTAATAACCCCTTTCAAGGCAGACGAAATTGCAGACGTTGAGAATATTCAGAGAACTTTCATGGCACGTATAGGCACGATAAAGCACCAAAATTACTGGGAACAGTTTAAGTCCCTTGATTTGTACTTCCTGGAATGCAGGCGAAAAGATGCATGATAAGATACACTTGGAATATCCTAGAGGGACTAGTCACAAATCTACACACGAAAATCACTCCCTACGAAAGCAAAAGACTCGCCAGAAGCTGTAGCATCCCACTAATAAAAAGCAGGGGCGCCACGAGTATGCTGAGAGACAACACAGTAAGTGTCAGGGGTCCAAGACTATTCAGTTGCCTCACAGCATACATAAGGGAGATTGCCAGTAGATCCTTGGCTGTCTTCAAGGATCCGGACAGACACCTGGAGTGAGTACCCGACCAGCTGGCTGTGTTTCGTACGTCGGTTTACGTGTGGCCAGCAGTAACAGCCTGGTTGATCAGACCCTGATCCACCATGAGGCCTGATCACGGACCGGGCCGAGAGGGCGTTGACCCCCGAAACCTTAAACTATCGTTATTTTTTTTAACTAAATTCTGCGAGTTATCTACGTTGTTCTACTCCCTATTGTATTTTTGTCAATGTATTTTTAATTATATAATATATATATATATATATATATATATATATATATATATATATATATATATATATATATATATTATAATATATATATATATATATATATATATATATATATATATATATATATATATATATATATATATATATATATATATATATATATATATATATATATATATATATATATATATATATATATATATATATATATATATATATATAATTAATATATATATATATATATATATTATATATATATATATATATATATATATATATATATATATATATATATATATATATATATATATATATATATATATATATATTCAAGAAACCAGCCACATCCCACCAAGGCAGGGTGGCCCAAAAAGAAAAACAAAAGTTTCTCTTTTTATATTTAGTAATATATACAGGAGAAGGGGCTACTAGCCCCTTGCTCCTGGCATTTTAGTCGCCTCTGACAACACTCATGGCTTACGGAGGAAGAATTCTGTTCCACTTCCCCATGGAGGTAAGAGGAAATAAACAAGAACAAGAACTAGTAAGAAAATAGAAAACCGAGAGGGGTGTGTATATATATTCTTGTACATGTATGTGTAGTGTGACCTAAGTGTAAGTAGATGTAGCAAGACGTACATGAAACCTTGCATACTTATGAGACAGAAAAATGGACACCAGCAATCCTACCATCATGTAAAACAATTACAGGCTTTCGTTTTACACTCACTTGGCAGGACGGTAGTACCTTCCTGGGTGGTTGCTGTCTACCAACCTACTACCTAGAATACAGTGGACCCCCGGTTAACGATATTTTTTCACTCCAGAAGTATGTTCAGGTGCCAGTACTGACCGAATTTGTTCCCATAAGGAATATTTTGAAGTAGATTAGTCCATTTCAGACCCCCAAACATACACGTACAAACGCACTTACATAAATACACTTACATAATTGGTCGCATTCGGAGGTGATCGTTATGCGGGGGTCCACTGTATATATATAATATATATATGTCGTGCCGAATAGGCAGAAATTGCCATCTTGGCTTAAATAGCAACGCTCATCTTGCCATATAGGACAAGTGAAAATTTGTGTATGCAATAATTTGGCCAAAATCATTCTGAACTTAACAAAAAAAATATATTTGATTTTGTTTGTTTAGTACTAAATTATTGTAAACGTATGTAAAATATATTTAGTTGGGTTAGGCTAAAATAAATTGCTCTTGTTATAATAAGGTTAGGTAAGTTTTCTAAGATTCTTTTGGTGCAAAATTAAACATTTTTACATTAACATTAATGAAAAAAATATATCTTTAAACATATAAGAGAAAATTCTAGAAAGGACTTAATTTTAAATGAGTTCTTGCTAATTGACCAGTTTTACATATTCGGCACGACATATATATATATATATATATATATATATATATATATATATATATATATATATATATATATATATATATATATATATTGGAGTGTGAGCAAAGTAACATTTATGAAGGGATTCAGGGAAACCGGCAGGCCGGACTTGAGTCCTGGAGATGGGAAGTACAGTGCCTGCACTCTGAAGGAGGGGTGTTAATGTTGCAGTTTAAAAACTGTAGTATAAAGCACCCTTCTGGCAAGACAGTGATGGAGTAAATGATGGTGAAAGTTTTTCTTTTTCAGGCCACCCTGCCTAGGTGGGAATCGGTCTGTGTGTTAATAATAATTATTTATATATATATATATATATATATATATATTATATATATATATATATATATATATATATATATATATATATATATATATATATAATGTGTGTGTGTGTGGATGTATGTGTGTGTATCTCGTGCCGAATAGGTAAAACTTGCGATTTTGGCATAAATAGCAACGCTCTTCTTGCCGAATAAGGCAAGCGAAAATTTTTGTATCCAATAATTTCGCAAAAATCATTCTGAACCTAACGAAAAAAATATATTTCAGTGTGTTTGTTTATTATTAAATTATTGTAAACTTATCTAAAATATATTTAGTTAGATTAGGCTAAAATAAATTGCGCTTGTTATAATAAGGTTAGATAAGTTTTCTAAGGTTCCTTTGGTACAACATTATTAATTTTTACATTAACATAAATGAAAAAATATATCTTTCAACGTATAAGAGAAACATTTAGAAATGACTTAATTTTAAATGAGTTCTTGCTAACTAATCAGTTTTAATTATTCGGCACGACAGACATATATATATATATAATGTATTTTTTATTAAAGGCAGTGGAGTCTCTTGTTTATCAAATAACTTTTATACCTGGTGTTTTGTCATCATTAATGGGACAAACAAATATTCCAGTCTAGCTTCAATTAGTTTATAGGTTTTTTTTAACCTGTTGTTTGACCACTGTGATACATCTTGAGACAGATACTCAGTTATTAAGACAACATCTTGAGACATGTATAATCTCAGTTACATAAACCACAGTTTCTTTTTAAAGGTTTTGGTACTATATATAGCCCAGTAAATATATGTGATGAAAGTCATGAATTTTAACACAATAATAATAATAATACTAATAATAATAATGTCAATTGTCCTTTCTTTCAAAGAATACCACAAGGCAAATATCACGAAAGCCAGCAAAATGACACGGTGGATAATGACAACTTTCAAAATTAGGAAAATAGTACCCTGAGTGACACTTTTCAAATCACTTGTACTCTCTTGCTTAGAGTATTATTCAGTGTTGACGGCTTCTTTCAGGACGGATGATATATCAGAGCTGGAACAGATACTCAGATCATTTACTGCCCACATAGAACCAATAAAGCATTTAAATCGCTGGAGTAGAGGAAAGATACATGATATATAAGCGTATGGTGCTTGAGGGTCTAGTCTCAAATCTGCGCACTGCCATAACATACTGAGTAAGAGATGGGTGAATATTTAAAATTAACCCAGTGAAAAATGAGGGGGCTATGTGCACAAATGAACAGTGTATCAACATCTGTGGGCCCAGACTATTTAACACTTTACCACAAGATGTCGGAAACATTACTGGAACAAGTGTAGAGGTTTTCAAGAGGAAATTGAACATGTACCTCTGCTAAGTGCCCCATCATCCAGGCTGTGACGGTTATGTGGGTCAGCTGGCCGCCGATAGTAACATTTTGGTTAATTAGGCAAGTCTGCCAAAGTGCCGGGCTACAAGAGTAGGAAAACTTCAAAAATCTTCAAAGGTATATCAGAGGTATATTTTAAGTTCGTTACTCTTAAAATTATTAGCGTATTTGATTTCCTGTATATGATAATATGTTTTGGTTAGTGTAACAGAGTCAGATTGGATACTCTGTAGGTGCTAGAAATTTTTAGTGCTTTCTCACTGAATCTTGGGGTGAGGGAGGTAAATCGGTGGACTGTGCTCTGCCTATATGCAGCCTTGTGCAGTTCTAGGCGGCTGCCAGCTTTACTCCTTGGCCTGTCTTTTCCTGCTAGATTCCCTGGATCTCCACTGGAAGAAGTTCAACCTCTGCTTCCTATTTTGGGTTTGGCATACAACTCCAGTTATGCTATAGTCTTAAGAACATGAAGGAAGAGCCTTTTGCCTGTTGTGCGATGCTTCTGGTTAGTTTCTTGTTTGGATGCTAGCTCTAAGGTCAGAGGTTGGGTTCTCTCTCTGCCCTCATTGAACAGTGTGTGTGACATACGTCTTTGTAAGCATTGGATGGGGATTCGTAAGTGCTGAGCTCCATTGATATTCCTGGCTAATTTCCTGGAGAATTTGATTCATGCTTCAGAGATAAAGATGTTTACTGACGGGTCAAAGAGAGGTGGTGGTGGCTTTGCAGTGATCGCTGGTGAGGATTCATATTGTAGTTACAATATGAGTTCATGGCAGAGTTCTACACGATTGTCACTGTTCTTGTCTTGACAATGTCCTCTTACCCTGGGCCTACTCTGCTTCTCTCTAATTTGAGATGCAAAAGATCCAGCCTGACTCAATGCCCATCATAAGTGTGTGAAGTTTTTTGGTGCCCAGGCCATTTTTGGGCCAAAGAAAATGAATGGGCAGATGCTGAGGCAAAAGCTGATGTTTGAGTGTGCTCTGTAGCAGACCTCTGCCTAACAATAACTTCATGGCTCGCGTAGATATATTCAAAGTGGCGAGTGTGGTGGGCCCTACAGACAAGCAACATATTTCAGGGTTTGACAGGATGATGGTGTTTAACTGCTCCTCCCATCTTTTAAGAGGAGTTGTCACTGAGACATTATGTCCACTGAGGAGTGAAGAAAAGCTTCAGTCATAGACACATGATTACAGGTGTTCCTGCCTATTCAACCCCCTACCCCCCCACCCACCCCCATTCTCCTGTATAATTCGTGACCTGCCCCTCACCGTGGCGAACATTTTAACTAGTTGCAAATGGTTTCATAAGTTTTTCTTACATCGTAGTGTATTATTACCAGAGGTGCCTGTAGGGTTCTCGGGGAACTCTTTGTAGTGGCTTTGAATGTGGGAAATATAATTTTTTTTTACTTTATTGTTATTAACTTTGCGGGATGACTTATATTAGTGTCATGTGTTTTTGTTCACGCTGATTGTTTGTATTTTTATTATACTGCTTAATATCATTATTATTCTCATGCGAGTTTTTATTGCAGCTGTCAAGAATGTCAAATGATCTGTAAGGCCTAAACACTCGTCAGAATCATAATATTTCCACTCTCTCTCTCTCTCTCTCTCTCTCTCTCTCTCTCTCTCTCTCTCTCTCTCTCTCTCTCTCTCTGAGAGGTTTGTGTGTGTTTTTTTTCTACATCAAGAACATTCTCACTAATCCTTTGTTTTCTTGTTGCAGGTACGTGAGTGTTTATTGGCAGAGTCAGGGGTGAGTACGTACCTCTGGGTGTTAGACAGGTGTTACACCTGCAACACATCAGTACGTAGGTGTACTATTAGTATCTAACACACACACACACACACACACACACACACACACACACACACACACACACACACACACACACACACACACACACACACACACATACACACCATTGGAAGCGATTATGCCAAAGAAGAAGCAAGGAACTAAAATATTTTAGGGGGTAGTAAAACTGTAGGAACCCATCAGACATATATAATAAAGGTACAGATATAGTGTCACAGTGAGTACCGGGACACTTACACACTTCCGACACTGTAACAACACCTTTTAGATAAATAGAAAAGGCACAATACCGTAGCTGCAACACGACACACACAACCCGCTCATAGGAGAGCGAAACTTATGACGAAATGTCGTCCTCATAAGTTTCACTCTCCTTTGTACGGGTTTTTGGTATACCTTTTAGATACATGGATGATGCAGTGTCGGAAAGATAGTCATCGGGTCTGGTATGTGTTAAAGGTTGTGGCTGCATAACACTCGTGGAAGGTGCGGTTGTGGCGTGAGCTACGCTCCTTACACAGGCAGTCTTAGTTATTCAGATTAAGGCATATTCGGCAATATGGATCCCATAACTCTATGTAACACACAATTTTTGTTCCTGGCAAGTGTTATTTTCCAACTTTTATTGCAAAACAATAGAAAATGCCCATTATTCCTTTTAAACTTCGCTTTTGTCGCTTACATGATGAATTTTTGACAAAAAAAGGCTAAATTTCAATATTTTTTGCTAGTTTTGGATGTTAAAAACATTAAATAAAATTTACATAAAATAAAATTTACACAAATTTTATTTTAAAGTTTCTGAAACATATTAACAAAGTTAAAAATGAGCAGTTTTTCTAGATCTGCGAGCAGCAACAAATCACTTTGCCGTTTAAGCCCCCAAATGTAGTCTCCCATCATGTTTGTATTATAAGATCCCTGATATCTGTGTTCAGAGTCCATTGTATCTTGGTGGAAGTGCTCTCCTTGCTCCCCTGAGTATGCTCCCATATTCTACTTGAAATTGTCAAGATGAGCATCAAGGATATGGACCTTAAAATGCACTGAATGATCCAAGGGAAGAGATGGATAATTGTTCCCATTGTGGAGAAGTACAACTATTAGGCTTCTGGAGGAGCTGTCAATGAAGAGTCTTCACTCATCTGGATTGCATGCAATTCCAATTGCATCAAATAGGCCTGATACATCATTACAGTAGCACAACCTGTCTACATTAGTGAAGAAGCTTGAGAAATGTTGACGTTCTCTTTGGCTTGTCACTTACACATTTTCATCCAGCAAGTCCCATTCCTTAAGCCTTGAAATCAAAAGCTCAGCATTCGACTTTGTTAAACCAAGATCTCTGATAAGGTCATTGAGGTCTGTTTGGCGTGGGTAGTAAGGATTTCTCCCAACAGCTGCATCTGTGAGATCATAGTCTTGTTCACTGTGCTCTTCATTTTCTGATTTGCTGCTTTCTTTCTGGAGGTGTAGATACAGGAAGATCAGCACTGTGTGGTACTGGTGCAGTGGAAGAGGGAAGGTCTGGATAAGAAATACCTGGTGCATGTTTCCCAGTTCGGTGTTTGGAAGGATCCACCAGACAGAAGCAGCAGTTGGTTGAGTGATCAGTGGGTTCACAACATATTCTAGGAACAGCAAACTTCATGGCTCTTTTTTTCTCCTCTATATCATCCTGTTAAAGAACAAAAGAATTAATTTCTGTTACATACATTTACTTTAAAAAAATGTTCCTATTCAAGATTTTACCCTTCATATAACTAATGACTTTCTTACCTTCCAATGTTTTCTTACAATGTTGACAAGCAACATGAGGCGCCCAGGTCTTGTCTTGGTCCACAACTGCCATGACAAAATATGCTTTGGAAGCTTCACACATTTTTAGATGCTGTTACAGAGAATTTCTTTAATCTTGTCGTGATGAATTGACCACATATGTAGCTGAATGCATCTTGATGCCATTTCGCTTCTTCTGATGTGTCTTCTCAGGTAGCCAGAGCTGGACTGAATGCTGGTTTTTGAGCCCCTGTTTTATATTTTATATTTTTTATATTTGCCAAGCAAAACCCTAGAAAACAATAGTTTTACATGAAGCTTTCTTGAAAGTGTTCCAGAAGTGTCCTGACCACAACACCAAAGTTCTGGGATAATTTTTTTTTTTAATTTTGTTTAGTTATAAAGTATTGGGAAATGATGCTTATTTCCCAGGAACACAAAAGTCAAATTTTGTTACGTAGTGTAATTGATGAGTACACATTGTGAGGAAATACTGGAGGTACTGGCACTGTCCTCACAGACTGGAGGTACTGGCACTGTCCTCACAGACTGGAGGTACTGGCACTGTCCTCACAGACTGGAGGTACTGGCACTGTCCTCACAGACTGGAGGTACTGGCACTGTCCTCACAGACTGGAGGTACTGGCACTGTCCTCACAGACTGGAGGTACTGACACTGTCCTCACAGACTGGAGGTACTGACACTGTCCTCACTGACAGACTGGAAGCACTGGCTACTCCCACCCTGCAAGACAGAATTGGTCTGATATGGCTGTCTTATGTTCGTTAAAAACTTAACAAATTATTTACAGAATACTCAATGTGACTTTAACGTACTTATTGCCCTACATGACTCACGAAATCGTAATGACACGATTGCAAACAAACCATACCCCGGCTGGGATTGAACCCGCGGTCAGAGAGTCTCAAAACTCCAGCCCGTCGCGTTAGCCACTAGACCAGCTAGCCACAATAAGATTCGTCCAACTAAGTATATTTCTACACCATAGGAAGGTTAGCACAGACACCACTGTGACCACAAATGCAAGTTTTTACAGACGAATCTCCAGCTAGCGTGGCCGTGACGAACTCTAGCTCAAGTCCTTTCACTGCCGTCAACATGACGGCCACGCTAGCTGGAGATTCGTCTGTAAAAACTTGCATTTGTGGTCACAGTGGTGCCTATGGTGTAGAAATATACCTAGTTGGACGAATCTTATTGTGGCTAGCTGGTTTAGTGGCTAACGCGACGGGCTGGAGTTTTGAGACTCTCTGACCGCGGGTTCAATCCCAGCCGGGGTATGGTTTTATTGCCCTACAGTTTTATTGAAGATTGACCAGAAGAAATAAAATCGATTTTATGTGGCAACACCTTTAATTTTTTTTATATTGGAAAATTGACTGTTGCAAAGCGGTGTGTGTGTGTGTGTGTGTGTGTGTGTGTGTGTGTGTGTGTGTGTGTGTGTGTGTGTGTGTGTGTGTACACTCAAGTAGTTGTATTTGCAGGCGTCGAGTCACAGCAGCAGGCCCCCGCCTCTTCACTGGCCGCTACTAGGTCATTCTTCGTGCTCCATGAGCTTTATCATACCTCTTCTTAAAGCTATGTATGGATCCTGCCTCCACTATACCATTTCCCAGACTATTCCACTTCCTGACAACTCTGTGACTGAAGAAATATTTCCTAACATCGATGTGATTCATCTGAGTCTTCAATTTCCAACTGTGACCCCTTGTTGCTGTGTCCCATCTCTGGAACATTCTGTCTCTGTCCATCTTGTCGATTCCTCTCAGTATTTTATATGTCGTTGTCATATCCCCCTTGTCTCTCCTGTCCTCCAGTGTCGTCAGGTCGATTTCCCTTAGCCTCTCCTGGTAGGACTTGTCCCATAGCTCCGGGACTAGTCTTGTTGCAAACCTTTGCACTTTGTCTAGCTTCCTTACGTCCTTAGCTAGGTGTGGGTTCCAAACTGGTGCTGCATACTTCAATATAAGCCTAACGTACACGGTATACAGGGTCCTGAACGATTCCTTATTGAGATGTCTGAATGATGTTCCTAGGTTTGCTAGGCGTCCGTATGCTGCATCCAGTTATTTGGTTGATATGCGTCTCAGGAGCTGTGCTCGGTGTTATATTCACCCCAAGATCCTTTTCCTTGAGTGAGGTTTGTAGTCTCTGGCCCCCTAGACTGTACTCCGTCTGCGGTCTTCTTTGCCCTACCCCAATCTTCATGACTGCACTTGGTGGGGTTGAACTCCAGGAGCCATTTGCAGGACCAAGCCTGCAGCCTTTCCAGATCCCTTTGTAGTTCTGCCTGGTCCTCGTCCAGTTGAATTCTTCTCATCAACTTCACGTCATCTGCAAACAGGGACACTTCTGAGTATATTCCTTCTGTCATGTTCACAAATAACAGAAACAGCACTGGTCCTAGGACTGACCCCTGTGGAACCCCGCTCGCCACAGGCGCCCACTCTGACACCTCGCCACGTACCATGACTCCTGTTGTCTTCCTAATAGGTATTCCCTGATCCATTACAGTGTCTTCCCTGTTATCCCTGCTTGGTCCTCCAGCTTTTGCACTAATTTCTTGTGTGGAACTGTCAAACGCCTTCTTGCAGTTCAAGAAAATGCAATCTACCCGCCCCTCTCTTGCCTTACTGCTGTCACCCTGTTGTATATGTGTGTGCGCGCGCGCGCGCATGATAACCGGAAGTTTAGTCGGATTTTCTATAGATTTTTGTGCAAAATTCATCATTTTAGAAAAAATTATGAAATTAAAAAAATAAAAAGTGTGAAAGGAAAACCTTTGGTATTTTGTTGAACAATATAAGTAGGCTGTTGTGTGCCAAAAAAAAAAAAAAAGTGAGTACCGATCTACAGAAAAATAATGAATGAAGTTATACGCAAATTTGAAAGATGAAAAACTTTCCTGTCAGGATAAATACTGGGAAAAAAAAACTGAGATTCTAGGTTCAGCTGTATGTTTGTGCAGCAGTGTGTACAACACGCAGGTAACCCGCGCTTGTCACACTCAAACTTATAGGCGACGTTTCGGTCCGAGTCGGACTATTAACAATTAAAAAGTCACACTGATGGGGGGAGATGAGATTTTGTTCGTGTTTTTAACCCCGGAGGGTTAGCCATCCAGGATAACCCAAGAAAGGCAGTGCGTCATCGAGGGACTGTCCATCTTACTTCCACTGGGGTCCTCAGTCTTGTCTCCCCAGTATGCGACTAATACCTAGGTACCTACCTACTTGCTAGGTGAATTGGACAACACGCCCGATGTTTCCACCCTTTCTGGGGATCGAACCATAGATACACTGTGTGTGAGGCAAGAGTTTTGCCTACCAGACTACCCGGGGAAGGGGAGGGAGGAATGATGATTCTCCTCGTTAGTTGGGTCGCTCTTCAGTTCTCTCTCTGGTTGAGTCCTGTGGCTTGATCACCAACATCTGATCATTCCCAGCATCTCCTCACTGTTCACTTCTTTAAAAAACTTTACCACAAAAAATTATTTACTGATAATATGGTTGGAAAAAATCATACAACAGTTTTATCAGAATATATATAATATATATATATATATTATATATATATATATAAAATATATATATATATATATATATATATATATATATATATATTTTTTTATCACACTGGCCGATTCCCACCAAGGCAGGGTGGCCCGAAAAAGAAAAACTTTCACCATCATTCACTCCATCACTGTCTTGCCAGAAGGGTGCTTTACACTACAGTTTTTAAACTGCAACATTAACACCCCTCCTTCAGAGTGCAGGCACTGTACTTCCCATCTCCAGGACTCAAGTCCGGCCTGCCGGTTTCCCTGAATCCCTTCATAAATGTTACTTTGCTCACACTCCAACAGCACGTCAAGTATTAAAAACCATTTGTCTCCATTCACTCCTATCAAATACGCTCACGCATGCCTGCTGGAAGTCCAAGCCCCTCGCACACAAAACCTCCTTTACCCCCTCTCTCCAACCTTTCCTAGGCTGACCCCTACCCCGCCTTCCTTCCACTACAGACTGATACACTCTTGAAGTCGTTCTGTTTCGCTCCATTCTCTCTACATGTCCGAACCACCTCAACAACCCTTCCTCAGCCCTCTGGACAACAGTTTTGGTAATCCCGCACCTCCTCCTAACTTCCAAACTACGAATTCTCTGCATTATATTCACACCACACATTGCCCTCAGACATGACATCTCCACTGCCTCTAGCCTTCTCCTCGGTGCAACATTCATCACCCATGCTTCACACCCATATAAGAGCGTTGGTAAAACTATACTCTCATACATTCCCCTCTTTGCCTCCAAGGACAAAGTTCTTTGTCTCCACAGACTCCTAAGTGCACCACTCACTCTTTTTCCCTCATCAATTCTATGATTCACCTCATCTTTCATAGACCCATCCGCTGACACGTCCACTCCCAAATATCTGAATACATTCACCTCCTCCATACACTCTCCCTCCAATCTGATATTCAATCTTTCATCACCTAATCTTTTTGTTATCCTCATAACCTTACTCTTTCCTGTATTCACCTTTAATTTTCTTCTTTTGCACACCCTACCAAATTCATCCACCAATCTCTGCAACTTCTCTTCAGAATCTCCCAAGAGCACAGTGTCATCAGCAAAGAGCAGCTGTGACAACTCCCACTTTGTGTGTGATTCTTTATCTTTAACTCCACGCCTCTTGTCAAGACCCTCGCATTTACTTCTCTTACAACCCCATCTATAAATATATTAAATAACCACGGTGACATCACACATCCTTGTCTAAGGCCTACTTTTACTGGGAAAAATTTCCCTCTTTCCTACATACTCTAACTTGAGCCTCACTATCCTCGAAAAAAACTCTTCACTGCTTTCAGTAACCTACCTCCTACACCATACACTTGCAACATCTGCCACATTGCCCCCCTATCCACCCTGTCATACGCCTTTTCCAAATCCATAAATGCCACAAAGACCTCTTTAGCCTTATCTAAATACTGTTCACTTATATGTTTCACTGTAAACACCTGGTCCACACACCCCCTACCTTTCCTAAAGCCTCCTTGTTCATCTGCTATCCTATTCTCTGTCTTACTCTTAATTTCTTTCAATAATAACTCTACCATACACTTTACCAGGTATACTCAGCAGACTTATCCCCCTATAATTTTTGCACTCTCTTTTATTCCCCTTTGCCTTTATACAAAGGAACTATGCATGCTCTCTGCAATCCCTAGGTACCTTACCCTCTTCCATACATTTATTAAATAATTGCACCAACCACTCCAAAACTATATCCCCACATGCTTTTAACATTTCTATCTTTATCCCCTCAATCCCGGCTGCCTTACCCCTTTCATTTTACCTACTGCCTCACGAACTGCCCCCACACTCACAACTGGCTCTTCCTCACTCCTACAAGATGTTATTCCTCCTTGTCCTATACACGAAATCACAGCTTCTCTATCTTCATCAACATTTAACAATTCCTCAAAATATTCCCTCCATCTTCCCAATACCTCTAACTCTCCATTTAATAACTCTCCTCTCCTATTTTTAACTGACAAATCCATTTGTTCTCTAGGCTTTCTTAACTTGTTAATCTCACTCCAAAACTTTTTCTTATTTTCAACAAAATTTGTTGATAACATCTCACCCACTCTCTCATTTGCTCTCTTTTTACATTGCTTCACCACTCTCTTAACCTCTCTCTTTTTCTCCATATACTCTTCCCTCCTTGCATCACTTCTACTTTGTAAAAACTTCTCATATGCTAACTTTTTCTCCCTTACTACTCTCTTTACATCATCATTCCACCAATCGCTCCTCTTCCCTCCAGCACCCACTTTCCTGTAACCACAAACTTCTGCTGAACACTCTAAACACTACTTTTTTAAACCTACCCCATACCTCTTCGACCCCATTGCCTATGCTCTCATTAGCCCATCTATCCTCCAATAGCTGTTTATATCTTACCCTAACTGCCTCCTCTTTAGTTTATAAACCTTCACCTCTCTCTTCCCTGATGCTTCTATTCTCCTTGTATCCCATCTACCTTTTACTCTCAGTGTAGCTACAACTAGAAAGTGATCTGATATATCTGTGGCCCCTCTATAAACATGTACATCCTGAAGTCTACTCAACAGTCTTTTATCTACCAATACATAATCCAACAAACTACTGTCATTTCGCCCTACATCATATCTTGTATACTTATTTATCCTCTTTTTCTTAAAATATGTATTACCTATAACTAAACCCCTTTCTATACAAAGTTCAATCAAAGGGCTCCCATTATCATTTACACCTGGCACCCCAAACTTACCTACCACACCCTCTCTAAAAGTTTCTCCTACTTTAGCATTCAGGTCCCTACCACAATTACTCTCTCACTTGGTTCAAAGGCTCCTATACATTCACTTAACATCTCCCAAAATCTCTCTCTCTCCTCTGCATTCCTCTCTTCTCCAGGTGCATACACGCTTATTATGACCCACTTCTCGCATCCAACCTTTACTTTAATCCACATAATTCTTGAATTTACACATTCATATTCTCTTTTCTCCTTCCATAACTGATCATTTAACATTACTGCTACCCCTTCCTTTGCTCTAACTCTCTCAGATACTCCAGATTTAATCCCATTTATTTCCCCCACTGAAACTCTCCTACCCCCTTCAGCTTTGTTTCGCTTAGGGCCAGGACATCCAACTTCTTTTCATTCATAACATATATATATATATAACATATATATATATATATATATATATATAATATATATATATATATATATATATATATATATATATATATAAATATAGGCGCGACACAACCAGCGTTAACTCTATCACTCAAACTTTTAATAACATTATCTTTATTTCCTCCTCCCCCCAATGTTGTCTTTAACATGAATATTTGTATTACTATTGTACACACGATTATCATGAGTACCCCGGTAATTAACTGAAATATTATCCGTTGCTCTTGTCCCAATATGCATTAGTTAATTGAATATTATCATTAGGTAAATTGGTATTGATTACTGCTTGTGTTAACACTCGCTTTGATAAATGATAACCATCGAGGTACTACCATCCTGGCCTCACCCGGTAGGTGGTCAGATATTTTGCACTCTGGCAGGAGTGCTGGTGGAACGAAGAGGTTGAGTGCTGACGAGGGTACTGAAGGAAAGACAACTTGCTTAGCAAACTATTATTGGAACGAGATTACAACAGCCTGGTTAACCAGGCAAGCACCAGACGAGCCTGGCCCAAGGTCGGGCTCTAGGAGTAGAAAAACTCTGGCAACTCATCAAAAGTAAAGGTAGATAGAAAAGATTTTTATATTCAAAGATACACCCCTCGTTTGGGTATGTATACAGTGCATATAAATTGAGATACACGCCTCTGTGAATATATACATCTTCCGGTATATATATATCTCTTGTTGCATATACAGTGTGTTGGTTTATGTATATTTTCTATATATAAAGCAACAGCATGTATACGAATCAGACTACTCAGCCACACAACAAATTGGTTTGGGAGACACCTTGTCAGTAAAGGATCATATTAATCTTGATTTGTCTTTCTTCCCTTAGAGATTACGTAATGAAAACAGTAGATGACAAGGTAATCGGTTCCTCTGTCACCAGACAATACTTGTGCGTATATTCGGTAATCGTGGAGAGAGACCAGTCTCTGTCTCTGAGTCTGCTTGCCGAGTGAGAGGGAAGGTATGCGAGAGCTGGCCTGTGTGTGTGTGTGGGGGGGGGTCACGTGACATTAGCATGACCAGGGAGCCTTGCTGTAAATGTATTAGGTATTATATATACTACGCAAGTGGAAATAAATGGTATAAAATACCGACACAATGGAAATATAAACACAAATGCAGTATAATGTGATCCTTTATTGACAACGTTTCACCCACGCAGTGGGCTTTTTCAAGTCACACACGGATCTACCTGGGGTTGGAAGGTACGGGAGTATTTATAGTTCAGAACGTTGAGGTCAGGTGAAGATTGCTGCATCAGATGATCTACCGGGTGGGGTTGTAGAGTCTTGGGTAGCTAGGCGGGGATATTGGACAAGTTGTGAGTAGACCTTCTGCAGTGATCTATGTTCTTATGTGGGATAGCAATGAAGAAGTTTCTTGGCGAGTGGTTCAGCTATGTTATAGAAGCCATTGTTCTGGTTGAAATTGTTGGTTATAGAGATAAACGATGATTCCAGGATTCTTCTGTATTGAGTGTTGTCTTCTGTGGCTATAAGTCTTGAGTTTCTGTAGTTAATTAAATGGTTGTGTGAATTGCGATGTTGTACACAGGCATTCCTTGTATCGTCAGTCCTGCTTGCATATTGGTGTTCTGAAATACGTGTTTGGAGGTCTCTTGATGTTTCGCCCACGTATAATTTGTTGCAGTCATTACAAGGGATTATGTATACCCCTGCAGAGGATGGAGGCTTGTCCTGTCTACTACTGGTAAAGTCCTTGATGGTCGTGGTTGTGGAGGTAGATACTTGGAATGATGTTTTGGCAAAGATGTTGGAAACATGTTTGGCAATGGAGTTGGTGGGAAGGACTATGTATCTCTTCTCGCAGTGTCTTCTCTGGGTGTGTTGAAGATGTTTAATGCTCGCCGTCTGCAGTCTCTGATGAAGTGACGAGGATAGTGGAGTTTGGAAAATACTTGTTCAATTATAGTGCATTCTTCCTCAAGGAACTCGTTGCTGCAGATTCTGAGTGCACGCAGGAAGAAGCCTATAATTACACCACGTTTTGGTTTTGGTGTCGTGGTGAGAGTAGAAGTGGAGAAGATCGTTTTGGTTGGTGGGTTTTCGATAGACTTTAAAACGAAGTTCGTGGTCAGCTTTGCAGAGTAGAACATCAAGAAAAGGAAGAGTGTTGTCGACTTCTTCTTCAAGTGTGAATTGGATTGAAGGCTCGACCTGGTTGAGCTTGTCTTGGAGAGCTTGAACGTTGAAGCGTTTAGGAGTTATGAGGAGAATGTCGTCAACATAACGGAGCCAGGTGACAGACGAAGGAATAATGGTGGAGAAACGTTCGGCTTCTAGATGTTCCATGTATAGGTTCGCCAGGACTGCACTGAGTGGCGAACCCATGGGTAGTCCAAAAGTCTGCTGAAAGAGGTGATTTTCGAAAGAGAAACACGTAAAGCCAACACATAGTTCAACAAGGTCGATGAAATCCCATTCCAGCCAGCGATTTCATCGACCTTGTTGAACTATGTGTTGGCTTTACGTGTTTCTCTTTCGAAAATCACCTCTTTCAGCAGACTTTTGGACTACCCATGGGTTCGCCACTCAGTGCAGTCCTGGCGAACCTATACATGGAACATCTAGAAGCCGAACGTTTCTCCACCATTATTCCTTCGTCTGTCACCTGGCTCCGTTATGTTGACGACATTCTCCTCATAACTCCTAAACGCTTCAACGTTCAAGCTCTCCAAGACAAGCTCAACCAGGTCGAGCCTTCAATCCAATTCACACTTGAAGAAGAAGTCGACAACACTCTTCCTTTTCTTGATGTTCTACTCTGCAAAGCTGACCACGAACTTCGTTTTAAAGTCTATCGAAAACCCACCAACCAAAACGATCTTCTCCACTTCTACTCTCACCACGACACCAAAACCAAACGTGGTGTAATTATAGGCTTCTTCCTGCGTGCACTCAGAATCTGCAGCAACGAGTTTTCCCTTTAGGAAGAATGCACTATAATTGAACAAGTATTTTCCAAACTCCACTATCCTCGTCACTTCATCAGAGACTGCAGACGGCGAGCATTAAACATCTTCAACACACCCAGAGAAGACACTGCCGAGAAGAGATACATAGTCCTTCCCCCCAACTCCATTGCCAAACATGTTTCCAAAATCTTTGCCAAAACATCATTCCAAGTATCTACCTCCACAACCACGACCATCAAGGACATCACCAGTAGTAGACAGGACAAGCCTCCATCCTCTGCAGGGGTATACATAATCCCTTGTAATGACTGCAACAATTATACGTGGGCGAAACATCAAGAGACCTCCAAACACGTATTTCAGAACACCAATATGCAAGCAGGACTGACGATACAAGGAATGCCTGTGTACAACATCGCAATTCACACAACCATTTAATTAACTACAGAAACTCAAGACTTATAGCCACAGAAGACAACACTCAATACAGAAGAATCCTGGAATCATCGTTTATCTCTATAACCAACAATTTCAACCAGAACAATGGCTTCTATAACATAGCTGAACCACTCGCCAAGAAACTTCTTCATCGCTATCCCACATAAAACATAGATCACTGCAGAAGGTCTACTCACAACTTGTCCAATATCCCCGCCTAGCTACCCAAGACTCTACAACCCCACCCGGTAGATCATCTGATGCAGCAATCTTCACCTGACCTCAACGTTCTGAACTATAAATACTCCCGTACCTTCCAACCCCAGGTAGATCCGTGTGTGACTTGAAAAAGCCCACTGCGTGGGTGAAACGTTGTCAATAAAGGATCACATTATACTGCATTTGTGTTTATATTTCCATACTACGCAAGTATTGTCCGTTGACACCTCAGTCTTGATAGAAGTTTAGTAGCTGAAGCCTTCGTCAATCCAAGTGTACTTCTGGATGGGGGTCATCGCCTTCTCGGCCCAGTCCCAGACCAGTCCTCCTGGTGGATCAAAACTTCATCAACCAGGCTGTTACTGCTGGCCGCATGCAGACCAATGTACGAATCACAGCCCGGCCAGTTAGGATTCCTGACTTTATTGACAAGTTAAGGATTCCTAATTTTATTGACAAGCTAAGAGCTGTTACCTACATCAGCTATTTAAAAGCCCTTTTTTTATTGTTATGAGACATACAAGTAGAGAACAGGATGAAGTTGGAGCCATCTGTGGGCCAGCAATTTCTTTGATCAGCTGACTTCGTTGATATCGTTATGCTGTACGAACATGTTCCAGACTCGAGTCATCCTGGGAATAAATGATCTCAAATGAAGTGATGTCCTGGAGAAGGGTATAGTCAGTGAAGTTGCTGGTTGTTGCCCGTCTTGTGGTGTTGAAGCTCGCTTCTCGCTGTCCTCGAAGTGGAGCCAAGTGTGGTACTTTGACAATATTGGCCTTATACGTAACAGTAAGATAGCCCACACCCTCGTGTGTTGAAGACTCTGCTGAAATGACAGATCTATTCAGACTCTGTTCTCTATTCTATCAAGAAATCGCAGATGAGATGGGGGGCAGGCAATCCAAGAAAGTGGAGCATACTCAAGGTGTAATCGTAACTGTGCCTTGTACAGAATCTTGCAACCTTTACTGTTGAGCAGATGCGAGATATATCGAAGTGCAGTAAGCTTCCTGGGCGCCTTGTTTACCAGGTCTGCAACGTGGTTTAGTCGGATTTTCTATAGAGATTTTTGTACAAAATTTCACATTTTAGAAAAAATTGTGAAATTAAAAAATAAAAAAAATGTGAAAGGAAAACCTTTGGTATTTTGTTGAACAATATAAGTAGGCTGTTGTGTGCAAAAAAAAAAAATGCGTACTGATCTATCAAAAAAAATAATTGAATGAAGTTATACGCAAATTGAAAGATGAAAAACTTTCCTGTCAGGATAAATACTAGGAAAAAAACTGAGATTCTAGGTTCAGCTGTATGTTTGTGCAGCAGTGTGTACAACACGCAGGTAACCCGCGCTTGTCACACTCAAACTTATAGGCGACGTTTCGGTCCGAGTCGGACCATTAACAATTAACAAGTCACACTGATGGGGGAAGATAAGATTTTGTTCGTGTTTTAACCCGGAGGGTTAGCCATCCAGGATTTGAGGAACTTCTCCAGCTTCTTGAAGATAGCCGAAGATTTGTAGGTAATTTCCTTATGTATGAAATCTCTGTCGAACTGAGACAGCCACTGTTGTCGAAACATCTTTGAAATGAATGCCAGCTATTACACATGTCTTATTCATCAACTTTACGGTACTGCTCAGTTAATGAATTCAGGTCACTGCTAAAATTTCCAGGAGAGATCAGTGAGAGGCAGAGTTATTCATCTGATCAAGTTTGTAAAAGCGACAGTGGAAGAAATAAGGAGTTTTTCACAGCTCTCGAATAAAATGATTCTGACGTTGATTTGGTAGTTTCAGTGAGCATCTTAACTGAAGTTGTAATGAGGAGCCGTTAAACTTTACGACGCTCACGGAAAATAACCTCCACTTTTCCTGGCATTCACTGGCACTTGTACTGGGGTTTAGCACAGTGCTTCCTGGCACTTGTACTGGGGTTTAGCACATTGCTTCCTGGTACTGGGGTTTAGCACAGTGCTTCCTGGTACTGGGGTTGAGCACAGTGCTTCCTAGTACTTGCACTGGGGTTTAGCACAGTGCTTCCTGGTACTAGTGCTGGGGTTTAGCATAGTGCTTCCTGCCACTTGTACTGCGCATATTGATGACCACATGTTTGACAGACATTTATGACCAGTTTGGTGGGAAATGATATTGGTGAATACATGTTTGACAGATAAACACTGATGACCACAGTTTGCCGGGAGTAGATATTGATAACGACATACGACATGTTTGGCTGGGATAGACGCTGATTGGATAATAGGACATCCAGCACTGGATGGTGAATCAAGACATGCCGGGTAGTTTCGCTGACCCCTTGGGATAACATTGTGGTCCCTCGACCCAGGATCTGCGACCCCCGCACTCAGACCCACTGGTTTACTGCATAGGTATATTATTTATTTTCCGTAAATTAGTGGTTTTCCAAATACATTAGTCTGTCACTGATGTTTTGCATTGGGGTTTTCCTCCGTATGTTTGGCAAGATAATGGGAGGGTAGTTGTCCTCTCTCTCCCTTCTTGAATAATTGAGTAGTCGTCGGCTTGGTACTGTGATTAATATTGATTTGTTATTGTTAATCTTGGTGAGAATATTTTTGGTACTAGCTTGTGTGAAGGGAGGAGGTAACGGAGGGTTTGTTGGCGAGGGGCTTGGACACTACACAGACGTATGCGAGCGTGTTAGATCGGAGTGGAGGCAAATGGTTTTTATGCCTTGACGTGCTGTTGGAGTGTGAGCACGGTAATGTTTATGAAGGGATTCGGGGAAATTGGTTTGCTGGATTCGAGTTCTTGAGGTGGGACTTACAGTGCCTGCACTCTGAACAAGGGCATCTGAGCAGTAGTGTCGGCACACATCTGGCAAGAGAGTGATAGAGTGAGTGATGGTGAAAGCGTTTCTTCTTTTTCGAGTTATTGCTTTAGGAGAGACGGCTGGTGTTACACGCGCGCGCGCGCACACACACACACACACACACACACACACACACACACACACACACACACACACACACACACACACACACACACACACACACACACACACACACAAGGCTCAGATGATCCACGGATGTTAGGAAGTATTTCTTCACTTACAGAGTTGTCAGGAAGTGGAATAGTCTGGGAAGTGATGTAGTGGAGGCAGGATCCATACATAGCTTTAAGAGGTATGATAAAGCTCATGGAGAAGGGAAGAGTGACCGAGTAGCGGCCACTGAAGAGGCGGGGCAAGGAGCTGTGACTTGACCCCTGCAACCGCAACTAGGTGAGTACACACACAATCCGCACATTGGAGAAAAAACTTATGACGTCGTTTCGGTCTGATTTAAACCATTTAAAAGTCACACTAACACACGAGGTGAGGGAGCCAGTATATATAGGAAAGAGAGGGCAGCAGAGATAGGACAAAGAGAGGAAGTAGAGAACTGGTAGAGGTAATTCTGGTAGTAAAAATAGTAGTAGTAAGTCATGGATATATATGTCGTGGGGAATAGGTAAAACTTGCTTTTTTGGTTTTAAATACAACGTTCTTTTTGCCCTATAAGGCAAGCGAAAATTTGTATATGTAGTAATTTCGCAAAAATTATTCTGAGCCTTACGAAAAAAAAAATACATTTCGTTGTGTTTGTTTATTATTAAATCGTAAACTTACCTAAAATATTTTTAAGTTGGATTATTCAAAATTAAATTGCACTACCTGCCTGAGTCTATCTGGAGGGTATTCCGGGGGTCAACGGGCCCCCGCTGCCCAGTCCATGACCAGGCCTCCCGGTGGGTCAGGACCTGATCAACCAGGGTGTTGCTGTTTTGGCCGTACGTAGTCTAACGTACGAACCACAGCCCAGCTAATCCGGCACCGACTTTAAACTTCTGTCCAGTTCCCTCTTGAAGGTAGCCAGGGGCCTATTGGTAATTCCCCTTATGCCTGGTGGGAGGCTGTTGAACAGTCTTGGGCCCCGGACACTTATTGTGTACCAATGGCGCCCCTACTTGTCAATGGGAGTATTTTGCATCGCCTGCCCAGTCTTTTACTTTCGTAGGGAGTGATTTCTGTGTGCAGATTCAGGACGATTCCTTCTAGAATTTTCCAAGTGTAGATTATGATATACATCTCTCGCCTGCGTTCCAGCGAGTACAAGTCAAGTGCTTCCAAGCGTTCCCAGTAGTTGAGGTGTTTGATGGAAGTTATATGTGCGGTAAAGTTTCCCCTGTACACTCTAGATCTGCAATTTCACCTGCTTTAAACGGAGATGTTAATGTACACAGTATTCCCCGCCTAGACAGAACAAGTGATTTGAGAAGGATCATCATTGGGTTGGCATCTCTTGTTTTGAACGTTGTCATTATCCATCTTTCATTTTTTTTTTGCATTTGTGATTGTGGCACGTTGTGATCAGACATTACCACTCCTAGGTCCCCCCACATAATTTTTTCGCTCTATTGTATGGTCAGAGTTTGTAGTATACCATTTTAAATTTATCCCTCCAATTTTCCATAACGGAGTAGTTGGAAATGTGTTTCATTAAAAATTAATTTTGTTTTGCGTTGTCCATTGGGAAAAAACTTGGTTTACATTTCTTGGAGGTTAAACCGTTCAATAGTGACAGTCTCTGCAGATTAGTATCGTGTGCAAAGGAAAAAACACGGTTCTGTGGATTCGCTTGTTTATATCTGATGAGAGGATGGGGAAAGGAGGGGTGAGTACATGCCTTGTGGAACAGGCTTTTCGCTTTTCCTTGTTTACATACTCTGTGTTCAAATTGGTTAGAAGTTAAAGTCCAGCTCCCCATTTTGGGTTATTCCCGTTAACTTTTTTTTTTTGTGCGCTGTTACCCCTTTAATCACACTTGAAAAGTCTGAAATTTTTCTCAGCATTAGTTTTTCTTCAGTACATCAAGACCTATCATGGGAAAATTCAGTGGGGTGGGAGGTAGGGGGACCTGCTTAAAACCTGTTGCCCGGATTGTGCAGTTTTTGGGAAATCCAGGGGTTTGGGCAGTCGTGTTCTTAGCATTTTTTAAGTTTCATGTGTGGGACGTTAGAGCTATTGGTTTTTTTTCTTTGCTATTTTTTTGCTGCCCCTTTATGGAGTGGGGCTATATCTGTTGTTTTAGTGACTGGAATTTCACCCTGTCTAAGCTCCCCATATTGGGGCCCCGTGAAAGGGGGGTTTCTTGCATTTTTTAAAAAACACACAGTTCCCGAGTCTGGGCCTGGGCTGGTGAGGCATATTGTCATGGTTTTTCCAAGTTTTGGGAGTTAGGGTAATGTGGGAAAATTTGGCATACATTGAGGGAATTTTTGAGGTTATGAAAAAAAAAATTTTGGGGGATGTCGATCTTTAGATGATTAGTGGTTGCTAAATAGGTTTATATTGGGGGGTTTCAGATTCTTATTCTTTGTTTTTATCTTTTTAAGTCCATTGGTTTAGGAAGGGCCTATAAAAGATTTGGGATTTGCCTTGTTTTCGGCCATTGAAAAGAAAAATTTCGAATTTTTTTTTAATTTCGCAAATCGCTTTTGCTCCCCTTGTCTCTCTGGTCCCCGTAAGAGTCCTTTAATTAAATTCGATACTATAGACTTCCCTGGTCAGCGCTTCTTCCCTTTTTAGAAAATCTGGCGTTTTGAGGGCCGTGATTCTTTGCGTCTTCTGTGAGGGGGCGTCTTTTCGTTTACTTCTTTCTTTTCTCAAGAGAATTGCCTTGAAACATCAGTGGGGGAAGTTGATCTTTCAAAGGGAATGGTTTGGATCCATGTTATTAATATTTCCAACATGTTTCATTTAAGGCGATTCATGGTCCCCGTTGTGTTCTGTATTTTAAAAGGGATTTGTTGAAAACGCCCTTCACAGTTATGCATTTTTCTGATCGGATCCCTGGCATGTAAATCTGAACTTCGATTGATTAGTTGTGGTCGGAATTGTTTTTTTTGTATGTTTCTTACCCGGTCCCATTTTTGAAAGTAAGGTCAAATGTTTGTTCCAGATTTGTTGGCTCACTGTTGCTACTTAGTGTGTGTTTTATAGCAGAGTTTAGTAGCTATATTGTGACCTTTCATTGCGGCCCTTTGGGATTGTTTTGCATAACTTTTTTGTTTTAAACTTCCTTTTGTTTGCTTTTGGTTGAAATCACCCAAACAGTAAGATGTTTGGGGATGGAGTTGGAAAGGGTTTCTAAAAACAAATTTTTTTGTAGGTTCCCGAAAATGTTGGGGGGGTTGCATCTGGTGGCATTTTTAATCCCCGTAACTGGGTTTTGGGTTTCGATCTTTGTTAAAACTTCAACATATTTGTGGGTTCAGCATGTTGTGCGATGCGCGACTCTTTTACAACAGGCCCCCCCCCTTATTACCTGTTCTTTCTGTCTCTAAAAAAAGGGTTTCACCCCGCGCAAAAAATCGCATTTGGGGCTCCCTAGGTCCACGATAAACGGTATTTGTTGGTGAGGATGGCTTAAGGTCCCGTATTTAGCAAAAATAAAAGAGGTCGTTTCTGTGTTTGGGGGATTTTGTTATTGGCTCGGTATTGTGGTTCTGGAAGCCAGGGGGGGGGCACTGGCTGGCCCTTTGGGGGGGGGGGGGAGGCATGGTGGCCCTTTGGGTCCAACAAGGCCCAAGGTGGTGGACTATTTTTTTTTTTTTCCATTTTTCTTTTCTTTCCCGCCCCTAGAAATCACTTGGAGTGGGGGTTTTCGTAACTTACTATTTTCGTTGGTCTGTACCTCCTGGTCCCCCTTTTTCTTTGGATGTGGACGTTGGTGTTGTTAGCATGTTTTTGGGGGACGGAGTGGGCACATTCTAGGTGAAAGAATTTTCTGGAGGGGGAGAAAACGATCCTTTTGAAAAGGGGTTTACGACATTTTTTGTAATGTCAAAGTTTGCATGCCCCCTTTGTTTTTCCTGATATTCTGTTGTTTAATAAGGTTAGGTAAATTTTATAAGGCTATTTTGGTGGAAAATGAAAAAAATTTTTACTTTAGCATAAATGAAAATATGTCTGTAAACGTATAAAAAAATTTTTTAGAAATGTTTATTTCTAAATGGTTCTTGCAAAATTGACAATTTTACCTATTTGGCACGAAAATTTATAATTATTAAATATTATATTAATTATATATTTATATATTTTTATAAAATTATATATATTATAATATATCGCAATTCGGTCCTGTTTGGGACGTAAAACAATGTTTTAAATAATTTTGCCTTTTTTGCGAATTTTAAAGCATTTAAATTTTTTTTGCCAGGCATCGGCAGGATTCGATGAAATAATTTTCAAAACGGTTTGTGCCCGGGGGTATTGGGTAACATTGGCCCCTGCCGGATGCCCATACTTTTTTGGGTCAGCTCCGTGGTAAAGTATGTGGACCTGTACAGAGTTGCAGGTACCAGTCCTGCTGGGACGAGAGACAGTGTAAATAATTTCGCTTTTTGAGAATTTTTAAGCTTTTCAAAAAAATTATATATATATTATATATTTATTTATATATATATATATATATAATATATATATATATATATATATATTTTTATATATATATATTTTTTTTATATTATTTATATAAAATTAAAACATGAAAATGAATTGTAGTTTATAAACTGTTAAACATGTTTTAACTAATAACGATGATAATCACAGTGAAATATTAATGAAAAAAAATGCGAGAAAACAATAGAAAAAACGCATCTCGGCAAAAACAGACACACCACCACACACACACCAAAACCACACACACCCCACACCACACACACACCACACACACAACAAAACACACAGTACCGGTGAAGAGGGGGGGCCAGGAGCTAGGACTCGACCCCGCAACCCAAAAAGGGGGAGTAAAAAAAGGGTGAGCACACACACACACCACACACCACACCACACACACACAACAATATATATATATATATATATAAAAAATTATATTTTTTTATATATATATAAATTATATAATTATATATATTATAATATGGCCCCGGGGAGTCTTTGGCAAAACTGAAACATAGGAATTGCAGGCTCTACACGTCTCCCGTGATTACTTGGTAGATCTTGGGGTTTATCAGTGTGACAGAGTCAGCAAGACATCCTAAGGGGGCAAGTGCCTACAGGGAATTGTGCTTGGGCCATTGTTAGGGAAATGTCGACTTATCGACCTCCCCATCTCAGCCAGAAACCCCTGTATTCAGATGATATCCACAAAAATTTCTTATCCCAAAAGGGGGAAATGGGAGCTACTCAACATTAATCATCACCACCCTTGGGAGCATATACCCCGAAATAAACGATGGCAGGTAAAATTTGCTCTTGAGAAAACAAAAATGATCTATAATGATGGTCGATAGCACCTAAAAATTTTTAGGAACGATTGAAATCCCTTGATTTTATTCCCGGAACGCAGGCGAGAAAGATACATGATAAATTTTACTTGGAAAATCCTTTGAAAATTTTAGAACAAACTTTCACCGAAAATCACTCCCCCTGAAAGCAAAAGACTCGGGAGGAGATGAACATTCCCCCAAAGAAAAAAAAGATGCCACGATTCACTGGAGAAAAAACCATAGTGTCAGGGGGGCCAAGACGTTCAACTGCCCCCCAGCATACATAAGGGAATTACCAGAGACCCCCTGACTGTCTTCAAGAAAGGGGCGGACAGCAATAATCGTACCTGACCCCGCCGTCAGTTTTTCGTGCGGACAGCAGTAACAGCCTGGGTTGATCAGACCCCCGACACCAAAGGGGGTGGTCACAGCCGGACCGCGGGGGCGTTGACCCCGAAACCCCCTTCAGGTATCCCGGAACACCAGACACCCTGAGGTAAAATGGAGAAGTGGTTAGTATGAACGGAAAATTGTTGGTACCTGGGACGAAGTTGATATCTTTAGGGAAATTTACTCCAAAAAGACCGAAGAAAAACGTTGCAGACCTGGTAACAGGCGCCCAGGAAGCTCACTGACTTCGATGTACTTAGGGAAAAATCTGTCTAATCTTTATTGGGGTTTTTCGCTAATGATTTTTTGACGAAATCATCTATGAATAGAAGGGGATTTTGTTTATGATTGTTTTCTTAATAATGTACACAGTGCCCCGGTATATACATTCCCCCCGAGAGAAATTAGGTCTAAAAATAAAGATCCCAAAAGGGTTAACAGGAGGTTAAAGCATCTATTAGGGGAGAAAGGGGAATTTATAGGCGCATCAGAAGAGGAGAGGTTAACCTTACTGACCAATATGTTCAGCTTAAAAGAGAAGTAAAAAAGGCGATTAGAAAGGCTAAACGTGACTATGAAATTAGAGTCGCTAATGAATCAAAGACTAATCCAAAGGGGTTCTTTCAAGTGTATAGGACGAAGGTGAAGGAAAAAGTAGGACCTCTGAAATCTGGGAATGGACAGCTGACGGATAATGAACTGGAAATGTGTTCCTTATTTAATGACTATTTTTTGTCAGTTTTTACACAGGAAGATGTAAATGAGATTCCAGTAATTAACAATTATTTAGTTCCTGATGAATTTAAGTTAACTAATATTACTGTCACGAGGGACATGGTTATTAAACAGATAGACAAACTGAAACAAAATAAGTCCCCGGGACCCGATGAGTTGTTTTCAAGGGTACTTAAGGAATGCAAGATGGAGCTTAGTCAGCCATTAACGAGTGTATTCAATGCGTCCATCCTTACCAGTGTTGTGCCAGAGATGTGGAAGATGGCTAATGTGGTTCCTATATTCAAATCAGGGGATAAGTCCACTCCTTCAAATTACCGTCCAATAAGCCTGACATATATAGTGGGCAAGTTATTAGAATCAATTATAGCTGACATTATCAGAAGTCACCTTGAAGAGCATAACTTGATAAATGAATCTCAGCATGGATTCACGAGAGGTCGTTCCTGCCTGACAAACTTACTGACGTTCTTCAATAGAACATTTGAGGCAGTTGACAGTGATAAGGAATATGATATTGTTTATTTGGATTTTAGTAAAGCCTTCGACAGAGTACCTCACAAGAGACTCTTAAGAAAAGTGGCAGCTCATGGTATAGGAGGTAAAGTTCTAGCATGGATTGAGGCATGGCTTACCAATAGAAAGCAGAGAGTTACCATTAATGGAGTGAAATCTGAATGGGGATTAGTCACTAGTGGCGTTCCACAAGGATCAGTTTTAGGCCCTCTCTTGTTCATAATTTACATTAATGACCTTTATGAAGGGATTACTAGTGACATGAGTAAGTTTGCTGATGATACAAAGATAGGCCGTATAATTCACTCTGAGGAGGATATCAATGAACTCCAGGACGATTTGAACAAATTAATGTCTTGGTCTGAGAAATGGCAGATGAAGTTTAATGTGGATAAGTGTAAGGTACTTGCCCTTGGTAATGAAAATAACCCTCGAAGCTATAATCTAGGTGAAGTAGAGCTTGGTCATACAGAATGTGAAAAAGACTTGGGAGTCAATGTTAAGCAGAAATCTAAAGCCAAGACAGCAGTGCCTCAGTGTGCGCAACAAGGCCAACAGATTACTTGGATTTATCTCAAGAAGTATAAGTAATAGAAGTCCAAAAGTTATTTTACAGCTCTATACATCACTAGTGAGGCCTCATTTAGATTATGCTGCTCAGTTTTGGTCCCCTTACTACAGGATGGACATAGACTCATTAGAGAACATACAGAGAAGAATGACTAAAATGATTTACTGTGTAAGGAACCTCCCGTATGAAGATAGACTTAAAGCCTTAAATCTCCACTCTCTGGAGAGGCGTAGAATGAGGGGAGATATCATTGAAGTGTATAAGTGGATGACGGGCATAAACAAGGGAGACATTAATAAAGTACTGAGGGTGTCGAACCAGGTAAGAACCAGGAATAATGGATTTAAGTTGGATAAATTTGTGGGAGTTGTCACAGCTGCTCTTTGCTGATGACACTGTGCTCTTGGGAGATTCTGAAGAGAAGCTGCAGAGATTGGTGGATGAATTTGGTAGGGTGTGCAAAAGAAGAAAATTAAAGGTGAATACAGGAAAGAGTAAGGTTATGAGGATAACAAAAAGATTAGGTGATGAAATATTGAATATCAGATTGGAGGGAGAAAGTATGGAGGAGGTGAACGTATTCAGATATTTGGGAGTGGACGTGTCAGCGGATGGGTCTATGAAAGATGAGGTGAATCATAGAATTGATGAGGGAAAAAGAGTGAGTGGTGCACTTAGGAGTCTGTGGAGACAGAGAACTTTGTCCTTGGAGGCAAAGAGGGGAATGTATGAGAGTATAGTTTTACCAACGCTCTTATATGGGTGTGAAGCATGGGTGATGAATGTTGCAGCGAGGAGAAGGCTGGAGGCAGTGGAGATGTCATGTCTGAGGGCAATGTGTGGTGTGAATATAATGCAGAGAATTCGTAGTTTGGAAGTTAGGAGGAGGTGCGGGATTACCAAAACTGTTGTCCAGAGGGCTGAGGAAGGGTTGTTGAGGTGGTTCGGATATGTAGAGAGAATGGAATGAAACAGAATAACTTCAAGAGTGTATCAGTCTGTAGTGGAAGGAAGGCGGGGTAGGGGTCGGCCTAGGAAGGGTTGGAGGGAGGGGGTAAAGGAGGTTTTGTGTGCGAGGGGCTTGGACTTCCAGCAGGCATGCGTGAGCGTGTTTGATAGGAGTGAATGGAGACAAATGGTTTTTAATACTTGACGTGCTGTTGGAGTGTGAGCAAAGTAACATTTATGAAGGGATTCAGGGAAACCGGCAGGCCGGACTTGAGTCCTGGAGATGGGAAGTACAGTGCCTGCACTCTGAAGGAGGGGTGTTAATGTTGCAGTTTAAAAACTGTAGTGTAAAGCACCCTTCTGGCAAGACAGTGATGGAGTGAATGATGGTGAAAGTTTTTCTTTTTCGGGCCACCCTGCCTTGGTGGGAATCGGCCAGTGTGATAAAAAAAAAAAAAATTTAGATTTAGAAAGGACATAGGTAAGTACTGGTTTTCTAACAGAGTTGTAGATGCGTGGAACAGTCTTCCCAGTGGGGTGATAGAGGCTAGGACCTTGGGTAGCTTTAAGAAGAGACTGGACAAATATATGAGTGGGAGGGGCTGGGTTTGATTGGTGTTGGGGGGTGCTGGAGTTGTTTCTTGAGTGGCTTTAGGTAGATGTCGTTTTGATAAGGACCTGCCTCGTATGGGCCAGTAGGCCTTCTGCAGTGTTCCTACATTCTTATGTTCTTATGTTCTTATGTATCTCGCATCTGCTCAACAGTAAAGGTTGCAAGATTCTGTACGAGGCACAGTTATGATTACACCTTGAGTATGCTCCACTTTCTTGGATTGCCTGCCCCCCATCTCATCTGCGACTTCTTGATAGAATAGAGAACAGAGTCTGAATATATCTGTCATTTCAGCAGAGTCTTCAACACACGAGGATGTGGGCTATCTTACTGTTACGTATAAGGCCAATATTGTCAAAGTACCACACTTGGCTCCACTTCGAGGACAGCGAGAAGCGAGCTTCAACACCACAAGACGGGCAACAACCAGCAACTTCACTGACTGTACCCTTCTCCAGGACATCGCTACATCTGAGATCATTTATTCCCAGGATGACTCGAGTCTGGAACATGTTCGTACAGCATAACGATTTCAACGAAGTAAAGTCAGCTGATTAAATGAAATTGCTGGCCCATAGATGGCTCCAACTTCATCCTGTTCCCTACTTGTATGTCTCATAATAAAAAAAAGGGCTTTCAAATAGCTGATGTAGGTAACAGCTCTTAGCTTGTTAATAAAATTAGGAATCCTTAACTTGGCAATAAAGTCAGGAACCCTTAACCTAACCTTGTCAAACCCTGTGTAAAGAGAGAGAGAGAGGGGAGGGGAAATTGAGGTGCTGGTAGTTTATTTTCCATCAAATTCGAGGGTTCTAGTTCAGATCATGTGATCTTGTCAAAACACTAAACATGCTCAGTTACCTAGTTTCATCACAGTCAAGGTTAGCACTTCTCGTTGTCTTCCTCTCCTTACCACAGTTATACTGCTGCCCACACTACCTCATTCTCCGTTTTCTATCTTCATCTCTTGCTTTTAAACGATTACTCATATATTTCTGTCTCCCCCTCCCCCTCCCCCTCCCTCCCCTCTTTTCTCTCTCCCTCTCCCCCTTTCTTTCCCTCTCCCTCTCTTTCCCCTCTCCTCCCTCTTTCTTCCTCTCTCTTCTATCACCCCCTCTCTCCCTTTCTCGGAAACGACGAGGAGAATGCATTTCAGGTGAAAAGAAAACACTAAGACATCAGAAGAAAGCCAAAGTCAGGTCACGACGTCTCGATCATTTGACAGTGTCTAAGGCATTTCACTATTCATCGGTTTATGATTCGCGTTATGACGTTGTACAAGTGTCGAACCTACAACACGGCGACTGTGAAGGCTAGGAGAGGAATAGATGTAACAGAGCACCAGCTTACATGATGTAACAGCGCCAACTTGCATGATGTAACAGAACACCAGCTTACATATGTGACAGAGTTCCAGTTTATATGATGTAACGGAGCACCAGATTACATTATGTAACGGAGCACCAGATTACATTATGTAACGGAGCACCAGATTACATTATGTAACGGAGCACCAGATTACATTATGTAACGGAGCACCAGATTACATTATGTAACGGCACCAGATTACATTATGTAACGGAGCACCAATTACATGATCTTGACTCTTGTAATTGTACATTTTGTAATAAAGTTGTAAAATTACCGACAATATGTAAAGTAAGAGGACACAAGTGCAACTAATGTACATTTATTGTGGCAACGTTTCGCTCTCCAGGAGCTTTATCAAGCCATTACAAACAATACATGGACACAGAGGGTATATAAAGGCTCAGAGTGGGTGCAATACTATGAGGTACCATTTCGATGTTCACTAGTGGGTGGTGTGGTAGTAGTAGTTGTGGTAGTGACAAAAGTAATACATATGGTAGAGCAATTAATTTGTACATGAGAAAAAGGATATAAAAGCTATTACTTGGGTAACATAAAAATAGTTTGGACAAATATAGACTGGAAAGAGGCAGCTTGTTTCAGTGTTCACTCTGTAATGAGCTTTGTGTAGTATAACAGGAGAGACATGTGATGGCAGGTTTACTGTTTTCAGGAGGATTCTTGCTAAGACTTCGGAGATGGTGAAGCTGCCGTTGTTTTGTTTAATTGTATTCGAAACGGCGATCAGTGCTGATTCGAGGCACTTGCGTCTGCGGAAATTAGTTTCATCAAAGACTGCAAGTAAGAGCTCTTCAGATCATTAATTCTCCACGCATCAACACCACTCCCAACAAAGTTATAATTCTTCCCAACAGCCAGGTTGCACTGAACGTCTCAAAAGTACTTTCACAAGCTAACACCAGAGTCGCCATCGCTTCTATCACTTCAATAAAGTATCTAACCAGGACAAAATCCAAGCACCACGAACCAGTCAATGCAGGAGTTTACACTATACCCTGTGGAGGCTGTGACAAGATTTACGTAGGTGAAACAGCAAGAAACCTCGACACCCGCCTCAATGAACACATTTACGCATGTAGGAACGATAACTTGAACAACTGTGTACAACACCGAAATTCCACCAATCATCTCATGAAATTCAGAGACGCCCAATTAGTGATCAAAGAAACTAATTTCCGCAGACGCAAGTGCCTCGAATCAGCACTGATCGCTGTTTCGAATACAATTAAACACAACAACGGCAGCTTCACTATCTCCGAAGTCTTAGCAAGAATCCTCCTGAAAACAGTAAACCCTGCCATCACATAGTCTCTCCTGTTATACTACACAAAGCACATTACAGAGAGTGAACACTGAAACAAGCTGCCTCTTACCACTCTATATTTGTCCAAACTATTTTTATGTTACCCAAGTAATAGCTTTTATATCCTTTTACTCATGTACGAATTAATTGCTCTACCATATTGTATTACTTTTGTCACTACCACCACTACTACTACTACTACTACTACCACCACCACCACTAGTGAACATCGAAATGGTACCTCACTAGTATTGCACCTCACTCTGAGCCTTTATATACCCTCTGTGTCCATGTATTGTTTGTAACGGCTTGATAAAGCTCCTGGAGAGCGAAACGTCGCCACAATAAAATGTCACATTAGTTGCACTTGTGTCCTTTTACTTTACATATATTTTACATGTTGGTCCTAGTTGTGTGTGTGTTAGTTACCATTTTGTCCTAGGCAAATGTCGATTAGACACTAGGCCTGTTGTATATGACTGCATGTGTGTGTGTGTGTGTATTAGTTACCATTTTGTCCTAGACGTACGTGTGTGTGTGTGTGTGTGTGTGTGTGTGTACTCACCTATTTGTACTCACCTAATTGTGGTTGCAGTGGTCGAGACTCAGCTCCTGGCCCCGCCTCTTCACTGATCGCTACTAGGTCCTCTCCCTCTCTGCTTCCTGAGCTTTGTCATACCTCTTCTTAAAACTATGTATGGTTCCTGCCTCCACTACTTCACTTGCTAGGCTATTCCACTTCCTGACGACTCTATGACTGAAGAAATACTTCCTAACGTCCGTCTTCAGCTTCCAATTGTGACCCCTTGTTTCTGTGTCCCCTCTCTGGAACATCCTGTCTCTGTCCACCTTGTCTATTCCCCGCAGTATCTTGTATGTCGTTATCATGTCTCCCCTGACCCTTCTGTCCTCCAGTGTCGTCAGTCCAATTTCCCTCAGCCTTTCCTCGTACGACATTCCCCTGAGCTCTGGAACTAGCCTTGTTGCAAACCTTTGTATTTTCTCTAACTTCTTGACGTGCTTGACCAGGTGTGGGTTCCAGACTGGTGCTGCATATTCCAGTATGGGCCTAACATACACAGTGTACAGTGTCTTGAACGATTCCTTATTAAGGTGTCGGAACGCTATTCTCAGGTTTGCCAGGCGCCCGTATGTTGCAGCGGTTATTTAGTTAAGTAAAAGGACATAAATGCAACTAATGTGACATTTTATTGTGGCAACGTTTCCCTCTCCAGGAGCTTCATCAAGCCTAATGGCTTGATATTGTCGGTAATTCTACCAACTTTATTACAGTTATTTAGTTGATGTGTGCCTCTGGTGACGTGCTCGGTGTTATGGTCACCCAAAGATCTTTCTCCCTGAGTGAGGTCTGTAGTCTCTGTCCACGTAGCCTATACTCTGTCTGCGGTCTTCTTTGCCCCTCCCCAATCTTCATGACTTTGCATTTGGTAGGGTTGAATTCGAGAAGCCAGTTTCTGGACCACGCGTCCAGCCTGTCCAGGTCTCTTTGCAGTCCTACCTCATCCTCATCCGATTTAATTCTTCTCATCAACTTCACATCATCTGCGAATAGGGACACTTCAGAGTCTATTCCTTCCATCATGTTCGCATATATCAAAAATAGCACTGGTCCTAGAACTGACCCCTGTGGGACCCCGTTCGTCACAGGCGCCCACTGTGATACCTCTTCACATACCATGACTCGTTGTTACCTCCCTGTCAGGTATTCCCTGATCCATTGCAGTGCCCTCCCTGTTATATGCGCCTGATCCTCCAGCTTTTGCACTAATCTCTTGTGGGGAGCTGTGTCAAAGGCCTTCCTGCAGTCCAGGAAAATGCAATCAACCCACCCCTCTCTCTCGTGTCTTACTTCTGTTACCTTCTCATAAAACTCCAGAAGGGTGTGTGTGTGTGTGTGTGTGTGTGTGTGTGTGTGTGTGTGTGTGTGTGTGTGTGTGTGTGTGTGTGTGTGTGTGTGTGTGTGTGCGGCGCGCGCGTGCTGAAGGGGTCTCAGCAAGTTGTGTGAGGGGGGGGGGGACACATAAATGACCATCAGCCCCTCTACCCCACCAGCTACCATGTGTCCATGGCAGTATGCCATTAGAGCAACGGTAATGAACGGGAATGGCTGCATTACTCCTGGTCGGGACCACCACGTTTGTTCTCCAACTTGGATAATTGACCAGCTCAAGAAGATGAATAACCCCATTGTTTCCTGAACTGGATATCTATGTTGTTCTCTGGACCAGGTAGATATCTCCATTGTTCCATAGACAGATAACCAAATTGTTCCCTAAACATATATACCCTATTGTTCCTTAAACCTGATATCTGCATTGTTCCCTGAACTAGACAACCCCATTGCTCTCGAAACCAGATATCCCCATTCTTACCTAAATCAGGTGACCCCCCATTGTTACCTAAATCAGATAAAGCCATTATTACGTAAACCAGATAACCCTTGTTACCTAAACCAGATATCCCCATTGTTAACTAAATCAGATAACCCCCATTGTTCCACAAACCTGATAACCCAAATTGTTCCCAACTCCGGATTGTTTCCCACTTTAAATAACATTACTGTTTCCGTAACTGGGTAACTATTATGCCACACCTCACTTGCCAAAAGATGCCAACAAAAGATTGGTCCTCCTTAAGTCACTTGTTCTCTCTAGGCTGGAATATTGTTGCACACTGACAGCCCATTTTTAAGGTAGGCGAGAAAGATACCTTAAGGATGTTTTCAGAGGTTAACGCCCCCTCGGCCTGGTATCAGACCAGGCCACCTGGTAGATCAAGGCCTGATCAACCACGCTGTTACTTCTGGCCTCATGCACTCCAGTGTAAGAACCACAGCCCGGCAGATCAGGAACTGATCTGAGTAACTGGTTAAGGTTCCTCTTGAAGACAGCTAGAGGTTTGTTACACAAAATAACACGCAAGTAGGAGAATGAAACTTATGACGACGTTTTGGTCGGACTGTTAACTAGTCACACAGAAGCGTGAAGGGAAGGGAGCTAAAATTTATATGAAAGGCTGTGTGGGATGGGAGTGGTAGATCGGTAGTAGTAGTTTTAGTATTAGTAGTAGTGCAACAGTGGTAGACGTGGAAATAAGTAGATGGTAGTGGTAATGAAAAATTGGGCAAAGAATAGTGTGTTAGTGAAGAAATAGTAATAATAATGATAGTTGAGGTAGTTTGTAAGAGCATGAGAACAGAGGAGTACTGCAGAAAAGCTAATGGCCCACAGGTGTTGACAAAATTCCCTGCGTGACAAAACCATCATGGGACAGAACCCACCTAGGCAGAAGACAGGAAAGGCACTGGAAATGTGAAAAGGTACGGAGAGGAGATAAAAACAAGGTCAGATCATGAGTGTTCTGAAGTTTAGAGCATTTGATAATGAAGCGAAAAAGTAAGGCATCTGCAGAGACAAAACCAGGACTAAGATACATATTAGGAAAGTTGTATATAATGGATGCTTCAACAAGACAGCGTCTGTGAATGCTACTAGAGGGGTTAATCAGTTGTAGCAAAGGACTAGTTAATATGATGACTGTGATCTCTAACTTACCAGAGAAGAGCATTGTTAGTGTCGGCAGAAAAGCCTGTCGCTTTTCTTTTTCTGTTTATCACAAGCCAATGCGCTTTTCTTACCATGCTCCCTCTGTCAAGAAAAGTGTTCATGTTTTTTCTTTTCTCCCTGATCTCTGCATCTGTGATCCTCAGTTTCTTGACTTAGAAATTGTAATTTTTCGCAGTTCGTTCTCTCACATTGGTTATCCTTCCTATTTCATAAACTTTTCCTACTTGCATGCTAAACTGGCTTCTCTCCCAAACTCTTTTCTCTTGCCTTCCTTATATTTCCAGTCTCCTCAAGCCTAACAACTCCCTGCATTCTTTAGACATCAGATTTGCTCTTCGCCAGACTAATAACCTTTTGTAGTAATTTAGTTCGTACCTCTCCTGCCACTGATGCTTCTAGAGTCTACTCCATTTCTTGTTCCTCCTATCCTCTCCAATACTTCATTGCTACTACTCCCTCCCGATTTGCAAATTCTATTCCTTGCCCTCCTCCTCATGTATATTTTGGTTCCCTTCCCTTCGTGCTTATGTGTGTGACTAGTTAATGGTCCAGGTCAGACGGAAATGGCCTGTTTATTCTTCAGCGGTTTGTTAGTATTCCACGTCATACTGGAGGTACTTTGCACCCTCTGCCTAGTATCTTGTTTAAAAACAGATTGATTTCAGGATGCAGGTTTGGGACCAATCCCTTCAGAATTTTATAGGTGTAAATTATGTTGTGCCTCTTTTCTACATTCCACGGAATACAGCTAATGGAAACTTAAGATTTCCCAGTAATACAGGTGGTTGGTTGATGTTTACAGGAAGTGAAAGTTCTCTTATGTTTTCTAGTTCAGCAGTCTCGTGTGCCTTAAAGGGGACTGTTATTATGCAACATTCCAGCCTGGAGAGAACAAGTGACTCGAAGAGTATCATTGGATCAGCATCTCTTGCTTTGAAAGGTCAAGTTATCTAGCCTATCATTTTCCTTGCGGCAGGCGTTCTTCCATAGTAGAGCAACTGAAACTTCTCTTCGTTGTTTGAGATTCACTGGAATACTTGATTTGTATTCGCTTGAAGATTAGCTTTGTCTTCAACTGATGCCACTCTCATTAGATTCTGGCATCGTCAGCAAAGGATGTTAAGGTGCTATGATTTATGTCCTCTATGCCAGATATAAGAATGAGAAACAGGTGGGGCAAGTGCTTTGCTTTGAGAAATAGCACTTTTCACTGTGGCAGCTTCCTACTTCACTTTGTTTATTTCTTCCTTTTCTGTTCTATGTATTAAGAAGATAAATAGCTATCTGCCCACTTTTCCTGTTCTAGTTTTTCCAAGAAAAAGAAATAATGGTCTAGCGGTTGTGTAAGACAGGAGCGACCTTCTTTGAACCCATGTTGCTCTGGATTGTGCAGTTGTTAGGATTCCATGTGATTGACAGTCTTGCCTTGTAGGGCAAAATAAACATGACAGTCGCCTCAGTAGAAGATACAGAAAAATTACAGTCATATGTCAACAAAGTCTTCCATTAAGCAGATTATATTCTTGGTGACAAATTTCACTTAGGAATAGGAAAAATGAAGAACTGAAAACAACCAGAGAACAGAGAACGTAGGTAGACTATCCCATAGAACTTAAAGATCTTTGTAAAAGCTTGAGAATAATATCACAATGTCGCATTATTTTTCATTTGGAGAATCCAGTGAAGCAGATGCAGTGAAGGCTAAAGGAATGTAAAGGTGGCTAAAGAAGAACTTTAAAATTTTGTGCTCTGACGTCTGGAATATTGCTCTTGTGTTCACAGTTCCGTTCAAGGGAGGAGAGATATCAAGGGCTGGAAATATACACAGATCGTTTACTGCCTTCATAGTCAGTAAAACATTTCAACTACTGGGAACGCCTCATAACACTTGGAATGTATTCTCTGGAGCGAAGATGATGAGTTTATAATATACACCCGGAAGATATTGGAGGATCAGATCAAAAATTTACACGCTATCATAAAATCTTACTGGAACGAGAGATGTGGTACGAAATGTAAAATAATCCCAGTGAAAAGCAGGGGGTGCCATGGGCACAGTAAGAGAGCACTTTTAACATCAATGGTACAAGACTCTTCAACCCGTTACCAGTAGGTACCAGAAATCTTGCTAGAACAACTAGTTGTAGAAGTCTTAGAGCGCTGGTTTTGTTGGCTGTGCTGGCCGGCGGGACACAAACAGCAACAGCCTAGTTGAGCAGATAATCGACAAAGAAGCCTGACCAAAGACTGAGCTGTAATTATCAGTTTTATCCTCAGTATTTTCATTTATAAAAATAAAAAGTCTGCTTCTGGAAATTGTATTGTACCCAACCACTGATAATCGTATTTCTACCTGATTGTATGGCTAGCTACCCTCGGTGAGTGCATTGGTGCATTGGTCCCCCGCGGAAGGTAATTCTCTCTCGCTCCAGTGTTCCGCCCCATTGGCCCTCGTCAGCTCCAATACACCTACCCCCAACATTTTCTCTTGGACCAGTAACCTAGTAACTTCATCGACCGCACCTGTGACCTCGTCGACCTTACCTGTGACCTCATGACCGCATCTACCTGACCTGTGATCTTGTTTTGTGATTTTTTTAGGTATGAAGTTTTTGAATATCATCCATTCCTGGAATAATTGTCGCCATTCTTGGGATAATTATCATTCCTGCCATTATTCCCACCATCATTCCTGGAATAATTCCCGCCGCCACTGCTGCCGTCATTCGTATGTGACGTGGATTGTCATATTGGTCCTAGTGGCCATGTGTAATAAGGACGGATTTTCGTATGTTCTTTTTTATTTAAGTAATTTTTGACCTATATATATGATGATGTGCCGAATAGGTAAAACTTGATATTTTGGCTTAAATAGCAACGCTCCTCTTGCCGAATAAGGTAAGCAAAAATTTGTGTATGCAGTAATTTCGCAAAAATCATTCTGAACTTAACGAGAAAATTATATTTCATTGTGTTTGTTATTAAATCATTGTAAACTTGTATAAAATATAGTTGGATTAGGCTAAATTAAATTGCGCTTGTTATGATAAGGTTAGGTAAGTTTTCCGAAGTTCTTTTCGTACAAAATTATTAATTTTTACATTGATATAAATGAAAAAAAATATCTTTAAATGTGTAAGAGAAAATTTAGAAAACTTAATTTTAAACGAGTTCTTGCTAATTGACCAGTTTTACCTATTCAGCACAATATATAATATATATAATATATATATATATATATATATATATATATATATATATATATATATAATATATATATATATATATATATAAAGTAGTACTGGAGGCGGCTCAGTGACTCCTCAAAGGATGCCGCCTTTTCACACCTAGGTGTTACTTCTGGTCTCCTCCCGAAAAGGGCTGCGGCTGAGTGGCTCCCTTTTCACACCTATGTGCTAATGACCTTTTTTCACACCTATGTGCTAATGACCTTCACCCTGCCCACGACCCCGCCCACGACCCCCGCCCACGACCCCCCCCCCTCGGATTAAGTTTTTGGATTCCCACCTCTCAGGGTAAGCATTCAAATGAACTCCTATGGGGCATGGTACTTTCTCTTACTACAGATATAAACAAGTGTGACGTCAGTATTCCTCTCATTAAGTTAAATGTAGTAAAAAGGGTGTTTACTCGGCGGTCAGTGACGTCACGTGATGACCTCACACATACAAGCTGAATCTTGTCGACTTCCCCCTATGTCAGTGACGTCACGCGATGACCCCACACACACAAGCTGAATCTTGTCGACTTCCAACCCCCCCTATGTCAGTGACGTCACGTGATGGCCCCGCACACAGGCTGAATCTTGTCGACTTCCCCCCCCCCCCATTACACATTTCATATACAACATAGGGAAAACATTTTCACTCTTAACCCAGGATAATCCAAATAATTTCACATTTTTTTCTTTAATACCCACAACAATCCACAATTTCTTTACAACACAAGTCTAGACATTTTTTCTCGTTTTAACTATTTCATCTCAGGTCACTCCCCACGAAGTAACCTACCTTCTCTCCACCCTCCCAAACCCTCACACTGCCACCAACACCTCACATTTTCACTCATAACCAACAATTTTTCTCGTTTTAACTATTTATCAGAAAAGTCACCACAGCACTTATAACCACTTTTCGATAAATTCACTATCACAATTTTACATATTACGAAGTTAATACGCACAACACCTCACTTTGAACACGCTGCATACTTCAATATAAGCCTAATCGTACACGGGTATTCAGGGTCTGAACGATTCCTTATTGAGTTGTCTGAATGAGTTCTCTAGGTTTTGCTAGGCGCCCCGTATGCTAATCCAGTTATTTGGTTGATATGGCGTCTCAGGAGCTCGTGCTGGTGGTGTATATGCACCCCAAGATCCTTTTCCTTGAGTGAGGTTTGTAGTCCTGGCCCCTAGACTGTACTCCGTCTGCGGTCTTTCTGTGCCCCTAACCCCCAATCTTATGGCTGCACTTGGTGGGGTTGAACTCATGAGCAGTTGCGAGGAACCAGCGCCAGCAGCCTTTCAGATCCCTTTGTAGTTCTGCTGGTCCACGTCCAGTTGAATTCTTCTCATCAAACTTCACATCTGCAAACAGGGAACTTCTGAGTATTTTCCTTCTGGTCATGTTCACAAATAACTAGAAACAGCCACTGGTCTAGGATGACCCCTGTGAAAACCCCGCGCGCCCACAGGCGCCCACTCTGACACCTCGCCACGTACCATGCTCCTGTTTTGTCTTCCTATAGGTATGTCCCTGATCCATTACAGTGGTCTTCCCTGTTATGCCTGCTTGGTTCTCCAAGCTTTTGCACTAATTTCTTGTGTGGAACTGTCAAACGCCTTCTTTCAGTTCAAGAAAATGCAATCTACCCGCCCCTCTCTTGCCTTACTGCTGTCCCACCCTGTTGTATATATGTGGTGCGCGCGGCGCGCATGATAACCGGACGTTTCTAGTCGGATTTTCATAGAGATTTTTGTGCAAATTCATCATTTTAGAAAAAATTATGAAATTAAAAAAATAAAAAGTGTGAAGGAAAACCTTTGGTATTTTGTTGAACAATATCAGTAGGCTGTTGTGGGCCAAAAACTAAAAATAAAAGTGAGCACTGATACAAAAAAATAATGAATGAAAGTTTACGCAAATTTGAAAGATGAAAAACTTTCCTGTCAGGATAAATACTGGAAAAAAACTGAGATTATAGGGGATTCAGTGTCTGTTTGTGCAGCAGTGTGTACAACAGAAGGTAACCGCGCTTGGTCACACTCAAACTTATAGGCCGAGTTTCGGTCCGAGTCGGCCCCATTAACAATTAACCAAGTCACACTGTGATGGGGGGGAAGATGAGATTTTGTTCGTGTTTTTAACCCCGGTAGGGTTGCCATCCAGGTAACCAAGGGGGAAAAAATAAAGGCAGTTGGCGTCATCGGAGGGATCTGTCCATCTTACTTTCCACTGGGGGGTCCTCAGTCTTGTCTCCCCAGTATGCGGACTAATTACTAGGACCTACCTACTTGCTAGGTGAAATTGGACAAACACGCACGAGGTTTCCACCTTTCTTGGGGATCCGAACATAGATACCTGGGTGTGAAGGCAAGTGTTTTGCCTACCAGACTACCCGGGAAGGGGGGAGGGGGAGGCAGGGGGAGGGGGAGGTGGGTATGATAATTCTCCTCGTTGTTGGGTCGTCTTCAGTTCTCTCTCTGGTTGAGTCCTGTGGTTGATTTCACCACATTGATCATTCCCAGCATCTCCTCCACTGTTCAATTCTTTAAAAAACTTTACCACAAAAAATTATTTATGATAATATAGTTGGAAAAAAATCATAGTTTTATCAGAATATCTTATATATATATATATATATATATATATTTATGTATATATATTTATATATATATAATTTTATATATAAATTATAGGCGCGACACGAAACCAGCTCGTTAACTATCACTCAAACTTTTTAATAACATTATCTTTATTTCCTCCCCTCATGTTGTCTTTAAATAAATAATTTTGTTCTTACATTGTACACCACGATTATTTTTTAATCCACATTTTCCCCATGGTGGGTGAGATACCAGGTTTTTGAGGGAGAGCAGTGAGATTCGGGTTGAGTTTTCCCCCTCCCCCCAGACCCCTGGTTAAAATCCCACCAATATATTAACCTGAAATATTATCCGTTGCTCTTGTCCCAATATGCATTAGTTAATTGAAATTATCATTAGGTAAATTGTATTGATTACTGCTTGTGTTAACACCGCTTTGATAAAGATAACATCGAGGTATACCATCTGGCCTCACCGGTAGGTGTTCGTCAGATATTTTGCACTCGGGCAGGAGGACTGTGGAACTAAGAGGCTGGTGGTGACGAGGGTACTGAAGGAAAGACAACTTGCCTTAGAAACTATTATTGGAACGAGATTACAACAGCCTGGTTAAACAGGCAAGCACCAGACGAGCCCTGGCCCAAGGTCGGGCTCAGGAGTAGAACAAACTCTGGCAAACTCTTCAAAAGTAAAAGGTAGATAGAAAGATTGTTATATTCAAAGATACACCCTCGTTTGGGGTATGTATACAGGTGCATATAAAATTGAGATACACGCCTCTGTGGAATTTATACATCTCCGGTATTTTTATATCTCTTGTTGCATATACAGTGTTGTTGGTTTATGTATATTTTCTATATATAAAGCAACAGCATGTTTACGAATCAGACTACTCAGACACAACAACTTGGTTTGGGAGGCACCTTGTCAGTAAAAGGATCATATTAATCATGATTTGTCGCTTTCTTCCCTTAGAGATTAAGTAATGAAAACAAGATAGATGACAAGGTATTAAATCGGTTCCTTCTGTCACCAGACAATACTTGTGCGTATATTCGGTTAATCGTGGAGAGAAGACCAGTCGGTCTTGGAGTCTGCTTGCCCGAGTGATGAGGGAAGGTATGTGAGAGTGGCCTGTGTGTGTGTGTGTGTGTGTGGGTGTGGGTGGGGGGTCACCGTGACATTAGCCATGGCCAGGGAGCTTGCTGTAAATGTATTAGGTATTTATATACTAACGCACAGTATTGTCCGTTGACACTCAGTCTTGATAGAAGTTTAGTAGCTGAAGCCTTCGTCAACCAAGGTACTTCTGGATGGGGGTCATCGCCTTCTCGTCCCAGTCCCAGACCAGTCCTCCGGTGGATTCAAAACTTCATCAACCAGGCTTGTTACTGCTGGCCGCATGCAGACCAATGTACGAATCACACCGGCCAGTTAGGATTCCTGACTTATTGACAGTTAAGGATTCCTATTTTAATTGACAAGTAAAGGAGCTGTTACTTAATCAGCTATTTAAAAGCCCTTTTTTTAATTGTTATGAGGGACATACAAGTAGAGAACAGGATATAAGGTTGGAGCATCTGTGGGCCAGCAATTTCATTTGATTCAGCTGACTTCGTTGATTCGTTATGCTGTACGAACATGTGCCAGACCTCTAGTCATCCTGGGAATAAATGATTCAGATGTAGCGATGTCCTGGAGAAGGGTACAGTCAGTGAAGTTGTGGTTGTTGCCCGTTGTGTGGAGTTGAAGCTCGCTTCGCGCTGTCCTCGAAGTGAGAAGCCAGTGTGGTACTTTGACATATTGGCCTGATCGAAACAGAAGATAGCCTCCACCCTCGTGTGTTTGAAGACTCTGCTGGAATTGACAGATCTATTCAGGGACTTGTTTCTCTATTCTATCAAGAAATCGCAGATGAGATGGGGGGAGGCAATCCAAGACAGTGGTGCATACTCAACGTGTAATCGTAACTGTGCCTAGTACAGAAATCTTGCACTTTTACTGTTGAGCAGGAGGCGAGATATATCGAAGTCAGTGAGCTTCCTGGGCGCCTTGTTTTACCAGCGTCTGCAAACGTGGTTTAGTCGGGATTTTCTATAGAGATTTTTGTACAAATTCACATTTAGAAAAAATTATGAAATTAAAAAAATAAAAAAATGGTGAAAGAAAAACCTTTGGTATTTGGTTGAACAATATAAGTAGGCTGTTGTGGGAAAAAAAGTAAAACGTGCGTACCTGTTCTACAAACAAAAATAATAATGAAGTATACGCAAAATTTGCAGATGAAAAACTTTCCTGTCAGGGATTAAATACTAGGGAAAACCTCTGAGATTTCTAGGTTCAGCTGTATGTTTGTGCAGCAGTGTGTACAACACGCAGGTTAACCGCGCTTGTCACATCAAACTAATGCGTCGTTTCGGTCCGATCGGCCCATTAACAATTAACAAGTCACACTGATGGAGGGAAGATATAGGATTTTGTTCGTGTTTTTAACCCGGAGGGTTTAGCCATCCAGGATTTGAGGAACTTCTTCCAGCTTCTTTGAAGATAGCCGAAGATTTGTAGGGTAATTTCCCGTATGTATGAAATCTCTGTCTAACTGAGACAGCTCTGGTTGTGAAACATCTTTGAAATGATTAGCAGCTATTACACATGTCTTATTCATCAACTTTCACGGTACTGCCTCAGTTACTGAATTCAGTCAACTGCTAAAAATTTCAGGAGAGATCAGTGAGAGGAGAGGTTATTCATCTGATTCAAGTTTGTAAAGCGACAGTGGAAGAATTAAGGATGTTTTTCAACAGCTCTCGAATAAAATGATTCTGACCGTTGAGTTGGTCGGTTCAGTGGAGCATCTTAAACTGAAGTTGTAATGAGGAGCCGTTAAAGCTTTACGAGCTCACGGAAACTAACTCACTTTTCCTGGCATTCACTGGCACTTGTACTGGGGTTGCAACAGTGCTTCCTGGCACTTGTATGGGGTTTAGCCACAGTGCTTCCTGGCCACTTGTACTGGGGTTTAGCCACAGTGACTTCTGGTACTTGTATGGTCGTTTAGCACAGTGCTTCTGGTACTTGCACTGGGGTTTAGCACAGTGCTTCCTGGACTTGCATGGGGTTTAGCACAGTGCTTTCCTGGGACTTGCAGGGGGTTTAGCCACAGTGCTTCCTGGTACTGGGGTTGAGCCACAGTGCTTCCTGGTACTGGGGTTGAGCACAGTGCTTCCTAGTATTGCACTGGGGTTTCGCACAGTGTTCCTGGTACTGGGGTTGAGCACAGTGCTTCCTGGTATGGGGTGAGCACGGGCTTCTGGTACTTGCCTGGGGTTTGCACAGTGCTTCCTGGTACTGGGGTTGAGGCACAGTGGCTTCCTGGTTACTGGGGTTGAGCACAGTGCTTCATGGACTTGTTACTGGGGTTTAGAAACATTTGTGCTTCCAGGTACTGGGGTACCAACTGAGCACAGTGCTATCTGGTACTGGGGTTGGCACAGTGCTTCCTCGCACTTGTACTGGGGTTTAGACATTGCTTTCTGGTCCTGGGGTTGGCACTCAGGCTTTCTGGTACTTGCACTGGGATTTTAGCAACAGTGTTTCCTGGCACTGGGGTTGCGCACAGTGATTATGGTACTGGGTTGAGCACAGTGCTTCCTTAGTATTGCACTGGGGTTTAGCACCAGTGCTTCTGGTAATGGGGTTGAGCACATGCTTCCTGGACTGGGGTAGAGCACAGTGCTTCCTGGTACTGGGGTTGCGCCACAGTGCTTTCCTGGTACTGGGGTTGAGCAAAGTGCTTCTGGTACTGGGGTTGAGCAAGTGTTCCTGGTACTTCACAGGGTTTAGCACAGTGCTCCTGGGTACTGGCAGTTGTAGCACCGTGGCTTTCCTGGTACTTGCACTGGTTTAGCACAGTGCTTCTGGTACTGGGGTTGAGCACAGTGCTTCCTAGTATTCACTGTGGGTTTAGCCACGTGCTTCCTGGTACTAGTGTGGGGTTTGGCATATAGTGCTTCCTGCCACTGTACTGCGCATATTGATGACCACATTGTTTGACAGACATGACCAGTTTGGTGGGAAATAGATCTTGGTGAATACATGTTGACAGATTAACCATAATGGACCACGTTTGCCGGGAGTGATAACTGATAACGACATACGACCTGTTTGGCTGGGCTAGTCGCTGATTTGGATAATAGGACTTCAGCACTGGGATGGTGAATCAAGACATGCCGGGTAGTTTCGCTGACCCCTGGGATACATTGTGGTCCCTCGACCCAGGATCTGCGACCCCCCGCATCAGACCACTGTTTATGCATAAGGTAATATTATTTATTTCCGTAAATTAGTGGTTTTCCAAATACATTAGTCTGTCACTGATGGTTTTGCATTGGGCGAGTTTTCTCCGTTTTGTTTGGCAGATAAATGGGGAGGGTAGTTGTCCTCTCTCTCCCTTCTTGAATAATTGAGTAGTCGTCGAGCTTGGTACTGTGGATTAATATTATTTGTTATTGTTAATTCTTGGTGAGAAATATTTTTGGTACTAGCTTGTGTGAAGGGAGGAGTGAAGGAGGGTTTGTGGGCGAGGGGCTTGGACACTACCACAGTCGTATGCGAGCGTGTTAGATCGGAGTGGAGGCAAATGGTTTTTATGCCTTGACGTGCTGTGGAGTGTGAGCACGTAATGTTTATGAAGCGGATTTCGGGGAAAAAAAAATTGGTTGGCTTGATTCGAGTTTTGAGGTGGGACTTACCAGTGCCTGCCTCTCTGAAACAAGGGGCTTCTGAGCAGTAGTGTCGGCACACATGCTGGGGGGACAAGAGAGTGATTGTGTGTGTTGATGCGTGAAAGCGTTTTTTCTTTTCGAGTTATTGCTTTAGGAGAGCCGGCTGGTGTTACGCGCGCGCGCGCGCGCGCGCGACACACACACACACACACACACACACCCACACACACCACACACACACACACACACACACACACACACACACACAACACAAAGGGCGCAAGATGATCCAGGATGTTAGGAAGTATTTCTGACTTACAGAGTTGTCAGGAAGTGGAATAGTCTGGGAACGATGGATGTTAGTGGAGGCAGGATCCATAATAGCTTTAAGAAGGTATGATAAAGCTCATGGAGAAGGAAGAGTGACCGAGTAGCGGCCATGAAGAGGCGGGCCAAGGAGCTGTAAACTTGACCCCTGCAACGCAACTAGGTGTGTACACACACAATCCCGCACATTGGAGAGAAAAAAGCTTATGGGACGTCGTTTCGGTCTGAATTTAAAACCATTTAAAAGTCACACTAAAACACGAGGTGAGAGAGCCAGGTTTATATAGGGAATGGAGAGGGCGCAGAGACAGGACAAAGCGAGGAAGTTAGGGTAAAAAACCCTGGGTAGAGGTAATTCTGGTAGTTGAAATCGGAGTAGTAAGTCATGGAATATTATTTCGTGGGGAATAGGTAAAACTTGCTATTTGGCTTAAATAGCAACGTTCTTCTTGCCTATAAGGCAAAGCGAAAATTTGTATATGCCAGTAATTTCGCAAAAATTATTTCTGAGCCTTACGAAAAAAAAAATACATTTGTTGTGTTTGTTTATTTATTAAATCGTAAACTTACCTAAAAAAATATATTTAGTTGGCTTATTCAAAATTAAATGCACTACCTGCCTGGAGTCTAACCTGGAGGGTATCCGGGTGATCAACGCCCCGCTGCCAGTCCATGACCAGGCCTCCGGGTTGGATCGGACCTGATCACACCAGGTGTTGCATGTTGGCCGTACGTAGTATTAAAGTACGGATACCACAGACCCAGCTAATCGGCACCCACTTTAAAACTTCTGTCCAGCTCCCTCTTGAAGGTCGCCAGGGGCCTATTGGTAATCCCCTTATGCCTGTGTGGGAGGCTGTTGAACAGTCTTGGGCCCCGGACAATTATTGTGTACCAATGGCCCTAACTTGTCAATGGGAGTATTTGCATCGCCTGCCAGTCTTTTAACTTTCGTAGGGACGTGATTTCTGGTGCAGATTCAGACGATTCCTCTTGAATTTTTCAAGTGTACATTATGATATATATCTCTCGCCTGCGTTCCAGCGAAGTACAAGTAAGTGTCCAAGCGTTCCCAGTAGGTTGAGGTGTTGGATGGAGTTATTGTGCGGTAAATTTTTTTGTACCACTCTAGATCTGCAATTTCACTGCTTTTAAACGGATAAGTTAATGTACAGCAGTATTCCAGCCTAGACAGAACAAGTGTTTTGAGAAGGATCATCTTTGGCTTGGCATCTCTTGTTTGAACGTGTCATTATCCATCTTCTCATTTTTATCTTTTCCTCCCTCCCCCCCCTCCCACTTGCATTTGTGATTGTGGCACTGTTGTGATTGGACCTTCCACTCCTAGGTCCCTCACAGAATTTTTTCGCTCTATTGTATGGTCAGAGTATGTAGTATACTCAGTTCTAATTATCTCCTCAATTTTCATAACGGAGTAGTTGGAATGTGTTTCATTGAACATAATCTTTGTTTTGGTGGTCCTTGGAAAACTTGGTTTACATCTTCTTGTGAGGTTAACCCGTTCAATAGATGACAGTTCATGACAGATCCTAGTATCGTAGTGTGCACGGATACCCACGGTCTACTGTGGATTCGTCTCTGTTTATATTGATGAGAGGATGAGGAACGGATGGGGGTGCGTTACTATGCCTTGTGGAACAAGAGCTTTTCGCTTGCACTCTGTTTACCACTACTCTGTGTTCGATTGGTTAGAAAGTTGAGATCAGCTCCCCCTTTGCAGTTCATCCTTTAGCACGTTTTTTTTTGTGCGCTGTTACACCATAATCACACTGTCAAAAGTCTGTGTATATTACATCACTTCAGTTTTTCTTTCCAGTACATCCAAGACCATATCATAGAGATTCAGTAGGTGCGAGGGTAGGAGCGCCCTGCTCTGAACCCATGTTGCCCTGGATTGTGCAGTTTTTGGGAATCCAGCGTGGGTTTGCATGTGCTTCTTAGCACTTTTTCTAAGATTTCATGATGTGGGACGTTAGTAGCATTGGTTTACATTTCTTTGCTATTGCATTGCTGCCACCTTTATGCGTGGGGCTATATCTGTTGTTTTTTAGTGACTGGGAAATTTCACATGTCTAAGCTCATCCATATTAGGGCCCGTGAAAGGGGTTTCTTGCAGTTCTTAATAAACACACATTCCACGAGTCTGGGTGGGGCTGAGTGCATTGGCATATGGTCAGTGGTTTGTTCCAAGTCTATCGGAGTGGGTATGTCGGAAATTTGGCATACATTTGATGGAATTTTGAGGTTTTATGAAAAAATAATTTGACTGTCGATCTTTAGGATGATTTAGTGGCTTGCTAAATAGTCATTGGGATTTCAGTATCTCTCTCATTTCTTTGTGGTCTCTGTGTAAGTCCCATCTTGTCTGAGAAGGGCCTGATATAGATGTGGGATTTGCTTGTTTTCGGCATATGAAAAGAATATTTCGAATTTTTTTAGTCAAATTCGCAAATTCGCTTTTAGCTCCCTCTAGTCTCGCCTGGTCCTGCTAAGAGCCTTTAACTTAAGTTCGGATTACTATAGACTTTCCCTGGTCAGCGCTTCCTCGTTTTTCAGTAATCTGGCGTTCTTGAGGAGCTCAGGATTCTTCGTCGTCTTCTGTAGAGGGAGCGTCTTTCTCCTAGTTTACTTCTTTCTTCTTCCTCAAGGAATATGCCGTGGAACATCAGTGGCAGGAAGTTGATCATTTCAAGCAATTGGTTTGGATCCATGTTATTAAGATATCTTTCCCAACATGTTTCATTTAAGGCATGATTCACTGGTTCCCAGTTGATGTTCTTGCTTTTGTAAATGTATGTGTGATGGACGCTTCACAGTTACGTGCATTTTGCTGATTCAGATCCCTGTGCATGTATGTCTGAACTTCCGGATTAGATTAGATTGTGGTCGGAAATTAGTTGTTTTGTTGTTTCTTTACCAGGTCCTTATTATTTGTAAAGATAAGGTCAAGTGTTGGTCAGATTTGTAGGCTCCACTGTCTGCCTCACTTAGTGGTGTTTATTAAGCAGAGATTTAGTAGTCATATCTGTGACCTGTCATCTGCGCTGCTTCAGGGGATTGTTTCTGCTATAACATTATTTGCTACTTTCTTCCATTTTGTAGGTTTAGGTTGCAATCACAAGCAGTAAGATGTTTGGGGATGGAGTTGGAAGGCTTTCTAGAAAGCAATTAATTATCAGTAGCTGTTCCTTGAACTGTCGGGAGGTTGCATCAGGTGGCTTTATACATCCTCGATAAACTGGGATTTGGTTATCGATCTTTGTTAGAACTTCCACATCATTTCGTGGTGTTCAGCATGTCTGTGCCGGTGCGGACTCTTTGACATACAGGCCACACCCCCCTTATTACCTGTTCTTTCTGTCTCGTCTAAAAGGTTGCACCCAGCTGCATACATCGGCATTTGACTCCTCTAGGGGGGGGAAGTCCACTGATCAACGGTATTTTGGTGGTGATGGAGGCTTAAGGTCCTGTTATTAGCAAATATATAGAGGTCGTATTCTGTGTTTGGGGGATTTTGTTATGGCATCGGTATTTGTTGGTTCTGGAAGCATGGGGGGGGGGGCATGGCTGTGCCTTGGGTGGGGGGGGGAGGCACTGGCTGTGCCTTGGGTCCAACAAGGTCAAAGGTGGTGGACTATTTTATTTTACTATCCATTTTTCTTCTTCGTTTCCTGCCCAACTAAGAAATCACTTGGGTGGGGTTGTCGTAAACTACTACTATTTGTCGTATGATGTCTGTACCTCCTGGTCCCTTATACATGGTATGTAGGGACAGTTGGGGTTGTAGCACTGTTTTTTGGAGGACCGAAGAGTGGGCACATTTCTAGTGTGAAAGAAATTTGCTGGCGGAGAAAAGACACTTTTAGACAGGAGGTCACGACATTTTTTGTAATGCTCAAAGTTGCATTGCCCCATTTGTTTTCCTGCTATTCATGCTTGTTATAATAAGGTTAGGTAAATTTTATAAGGCTATTTTGGTGGAAAATGAATAAATTTTTACTTTAAGGCATAAATAAAAAAGATGTCAGTAACGTATAAGAAAATTTTAGAATTGACCTTACTTCTAAATGAGTTCTTGCTAATTGGATCAATTTTACCTATTTGCACGATAATTTAATATTTTATATATATATATATATCTAGATTATATATAAAAAAATAATTTATAATATATTATATTATATATATATATCGCAAGTTCGAGTCCTGCTTTGACGTAGAAACAATGTTTATAATAATTTTGCCTGTTGCGAATTTATTATAAAGCATTTCAAATCTTTCTTTGTCAGTGGCATGCCGCAGGAGTCGATGAAATAACTTTCAAAACGAGTTGGTGCCCGGGGGTATGAGGGTAAATTGGACTCCTGCCGGATTGCCCATACTTATTTGGGGTCTAGCCTCCGTGGGAAAGTACTCCGTGGACTCTGATAACCGGAGTTTGCAGGTACCAGTCTGCTGTGGACGTAGAGTACGTGAAATAATTTCGCTGTTTGAGAATTGTTAAGCATTTCCAAATAAATATATTATTATATATATAATATTATATATATATATATATATATATATATATATATTTTATATTATATATTTATCTATATTATTTATTTATATACTATTATATATATATATTTTTTTTATATAAAATTAAAACATGAAAATGTATATGAAGTATATAAGCTGTTAAACATCGTTTTAACTAATAACGATGATAATCACAGTGTATATTAGATGAACAAAATGGCGAGAAACATTTAGAGAAACTGCATCTCGGCGTAACAGTACACTCACACACACACCACACACACAGTAGCAACCGGAGAAGAGGCGGGGCCAGGGAGCTAGACCGACCCCTGCAACCACAAATAGTGAGTACAATTAGGTGAGTACACACACACACACACACACACACTACACACCCACACACACAACACATATTTATATATATATTCTATAATATATATATATATATATTATAATATATTATATATATATATATATAATATTAATATTATATATATATATATATAATATGGCACCAGGGACGTCTTTTGGCAAAACTGCAAGCCCTAGGAATTGCAGTTCTACACTGTCTCCTCAGTGATTCTCTTGGTAGATCTCTAGGGTAGTTATCAGTGTGACAGAGTCAGCAAGACACTCTAATGGGCAGGGCTCTACAGGGAATTGTGGCTTGGGCCATTGTTATGGAAATGTAGACTTCCTCGACTCTCCACCTCAGCCCAGAATCCCATGATATACAGATGACTATACACTTAATTATTTACTTATCAGAGAGGAAATGGCAGTGCTTACATTACATCAATCACCACCTTGGCAGCTATCTACCCTGAGTAAACGAGGCAAGTAACATTTGCTCTTGAAGAAAACAAAAATGATCTATAATGATGGTACGATGAAGCACCTAAATTATTAGGAACGATAGAAGTCCCTTGATTGTATTCCTGGAACGCAGGAGAGAACGATTACATTTGATAATATACACTTGGATAATCCTAGAATTACGTAGCAAATCTTGCTCACGAAAATCATCCCTTGAAAGCAAAAGACTCGGCAGGTGATGCAACATTCCCCAATGAAAAACAGATGCCACGTGTTCACGAAGACAAAACCATAAGTGTCAGGGGTCCAAGACTGTTCATCTGCTCCCAGCATACATAAGTAGGAATTACAAGAGACCCCTGACTGTCTTCAAGAAGGTGCTTGGACAAGCCCATAAAAGTCAGTACCTGACCAGCCGTCAGTTTGCGTGCGGACAGCAGTAAACAGTGGTTGATCAGACCTGATCACCAAGGGCTGGTCACAGGACGGACCCGCGGGGGCGTTGACTCCGAAAACCCTCTTCAGGTCCTCCAGGATACACAGACACCATGATGGTAATGGAGGAGTAGTGTTAGTATGAACGGAAAATTGTTGGTACCTGGGACGTAGTGATATCTGTATGGTGAAAATTTGACTTCCAATGACAATTTGAAGAACCACGTTGCAGACTGGTCAAACAAGGGGCGCCCAGGGAGCTCACTGCATTCGTGTATCTCGCATCTGCTCATCAGTAAAGGTTGCAAGATTCAGTACGAGGCCACCGTTATGATTACTCCTTGAGTATGCTCCCCTTTCTTGATTGCCTGCCCCCCATCTCAGCTAGCGACTTCTGTTAGAAAAGAGCACCCAGAGTCTGATATAGATGTCATTTCAGCAGAGTCTTCAACAAACGAGGATGTGGGCTATCTATATGTTAGTAATAAGGCCAATATTGTCATCAAGTACCACACTTGGTCTCCACTTCAGGACAGCGAAAGAAGCGAGCTACAACACCACCGAGGGCAACACCATCAACTTCACTGACTGTCACCCCTTCTCAGGACATCGCTACTCTGAGTCATTATTTCCCAGGATGATCGGAGTCTGGAACGTGTTCGTACAGCATACGATTTTTTTATTTTTCAACGAAGTAAAGTAGCTGATAAATTAAATTGCTGGCCCATAGATGGCTCAACTTCATCCTGTTCCCTATAGTATGTCTCATAATAAAAAAAGGCTTTCAAATACTGATGTAGGTAACAGCTCTTAGCGTGTTAATAAATTAGGAATCTTACTTGTCATAAAGTCAGGAATCCTTTAAACCTAACCTTGTCTAACCTGTGTAAAGGCGAGAGAGAGAGAGAGAGGGAGAGAGAGGGGAAGGGGAAAATTGAGGTGCTGGTAGTTTAATTTCCATCAAATTCGAGAGTTCTATTTCAGCTCATGTGATCTTGTCAAAACACTAAAACATGCTCAGTTACCTAGTTTCATCCCGTCAAGGTTAGCGCTCTCGTTGTCTTCCTCTCCTTACCACAGTTATACTGCTGCCCACACTCCTCATCTCCGTTTTCTAACTTCATCTCTTGCTTTAAACGATTATATATATTTCTGTCTCCCCCACTCCCTCCTCCCTCTTCTCACCTCTCCCTCCCCCTTTCTTTCCCTCTCCTCTCCCCCTTTCCTTTCCCTCTTCCTCTCTTCCCCTTCCTCCCTCTTTCTTTCCTCTTCTCTTCTATCACCCTCTCTTCCCTTTCACGGAACGCGACGTGGAGATGACATTTCAGTGAAAAGAAAACACTAAGACATCAGAAGGGGAAAAGCCAAGGTCAGGTACGACGTCTGATCATTTGACCAAGTGTCTAAGGCATTTCACTTATTCATCTGTTTATGATTCGCGGTAGACGTTGTTACAAGTGTCGACCTACAACACTGGCGATGTGAAGGCAAGAGAGAATAGCTGTAACAGAGCACCCAGCTTACTGATGTAAACAAGCGCCACCTTGCATGATGTAACAGAACACCAGCTACTATGAGACAAGAGTTCCGTTTATATGCATGTAACGGAGCACCAGATTTTTTTTTTTTTTAACATTTTGTAACGGAGCACCAGATTACATTATGTTAACGGAGCCCAGATAACCATTCTGTAACGGAGCACCATGGACTTACATTATGTAACGGAGCCCAGATTACATTATCTTGACTCTTGTATATTGTACAGGTTGTAATAACGTTGGTAGATATTACTCCGACAATATGTAAAGTAAGAGGACACAAGTGCAACTCAATGTGACATTTCTTGTGGCAACGTTTACGCTCTCCAGGAGCTTTATCAAGCCATTACCAAACAATAACATGGGACACAGAGGGTATATAAAGGCTTCAGAGTGAGGTGCATACCCTAGTGACCGTACCATTTCGATGTTCACTAGTGGGGTGGTGGTGGTAGTAGTAGTAGTGGTAGTGACAAAGTAATACAATATGGTAGAGCAATTATTTTGTTACATGAGAAAAGGATATAAAAGCCTATTACTTGGGTAACATAAAAATAGTTTGGACAAATATAGACTTGGAAAGAGGCAGCTTGTTTCAGTGTTCACTCTGTATGAGCTTTGTGTAGTATAACAGGAGAGACTATGTGATGGCAGGGTTTACTGTTTTCAGGAGGATTCTTGCTAAGACTTCGGAGATGGTGAAGCGGCGTTGTTTTGTTTAATTCTATTCGAAACAGCGATCAGTGCTGATTCGAGGCACTTTTTTTTTTTACGTCTGCGGAAATTTGTTTCATCAAAGACTTGCAAGAAAAGAGCTCTTCAGATCATTAATTTCCACGCATCAACACACTCCCAACCAAAGTTCTAATATAATTCTTCCCAACAGGCCAGGTTGCATGAAGTTCCAAAAGTACTTTCACAAGCTAACACCAGGAGTCGCCCATCGCTTCTATCACTCAATAAAGTATCTAACAGGACAAAATCCAAGCACACGAACAGTCAATGAGGGGTTTACACTATACCCTGAGGAGGCTGGACAAGATTTACGTAGGTGAAAATCAGCAAAAGGAAAACCTCGAACCCCGCTCAAATGAACACATTTTACGCATGTAGGAACGATAACTTGAACAAACTGTGTACAACACCGAAATTCCACCAATCTCTCTTGAACTTCGAGAGCCCAATTCGTGATCAAAGAAACTAATTTCCGCAGTCGCAAGTGCCCTCGAATCAGCACTGATCGCTGTTTCAGTCTACAATTAAACAAAAACAACGGCCAGCTTCACTATCTCCGAGTCTAGGCAGAATCCTCCTGAAACAGTAAACCCTGCCATCACATAGTCTCTCCTGCTTCTACTACACAAGCACATTGATAGGTAAGACACATATGCACAGTTAGGTATCTTAATTTCGAAAGTTTCGCCTACCAGTAGGCTTTCTTCAGTCGAGTACAGAAAAGTTGATAGAAGCAGAAGATACTTGAAAGACATGTAATCAGTCATCACCCTTAAAGTTTTGAGGTGGTCAGTCCCTCAGTATGGAGAAGAGCCATTGTCCGTTGTCTGAAACAATATGAAGTTGAAGTGGACAGGATGGAGCCCTTTATATTGTGCCTGGAGGTGGTCGTAGGTTGCTTTGGTAGGGGCAGGGTCCCTCTCATAACCCAGCCGTTCTCACTATCAAACTTTATGTACTCGACTGATGAAGCATACTGTGTAGGGAACGTTTCGAAATACAGATACCTAACTGTTGCATATGTGTCTTACTTACTATCTGTCGGTAATTTTATACATTTTAATGTTTCCTTCTGTCAAGACACTGCAACACAAGGGTATCTTGGTACAGACCATCAAACTTCGACCTCTATAGTGAGACGTGCTGGGTTGAGAGGGACTGCCCTCCCAAAGCAACCTACGTCTCACCTCCTGGCACTATCTAAAGGCTCTTCTGTCACTTCAATTCTTATTGTTTCAGGACAAGGAACAATGCTCTTCTCTCCTAACTGAGGACTGACCACTCAATCTTTAAGGGTATGGACTGTTTACCATCGTCTTCATGTATCTTCTGCTTCTGTCAACTTTTCAGTACTCGACTGAAGGAAGCACTGTGTAGGCGAAATCGTTTCGAAATAAAGATACCTAATGTTGCATATGTGTCTTACCTAAAACAATCTGTCGGTATTATTACCATTTTAATGTTCACAAAGCACATTACGAGAGTGAACCTGAAACAAGCTGCCTCTTACCACTCTTTATTTGTCCAAACTATGTTTAGGTTACCAAGTAATCGCTTTTATATCTTTTACTATGTACGAATTAATTGCTCTACCATATGTATTATGTAAAGTAAAAGGACCACCAAGATGCAATAATGTGGGCTGCATACTTCAATATAAGCCTAATCGTACACGGGTATTCAGGGTCTGAACGATTCCTTATTGAGTTGTCTGAATGAGTTCTCTAGGTTTTGCTAGGCGCCCCGTATGCTAATCCAGTTATTTGGTTGATATGGCGTCTCAGGAGCTCGTGCTGGTGGTGTATATGCACCCCAAGATCCTTTTCCTTGAGTGAGGTTTGTAGTCCTGGCCCCTAGACTGTACTCCGTCTGCGGTCTTTCTGTGCCCCTAACCCCCAATCTTATGGCTGCACTTGGTGGGGTTGAACTCATGAGCAGTTGCGAGGAACCAGCGCCAGCAGCCTTTCAGATCCCTTTGTAGTTCTGCTGGTCCACGTCCAGTTGAATTCTTCTCATCAAACTTCACATCTGCAAACAGGGAACTTCTGAGTATTTTCCTTCTGGTCATGTTCACAAATAACTAGAAACAGCCACTGGTCTAGGATGACCCCTGTGAAAACCCCGCGCGCCCACAGGCGCCCACTCTGACACCTCGCCACGTACCATGCTCCTGTTTTGTCTTCCTATAGGTATGTCCCTGATCCATTACAGTGGTCTTCCCTGTTATGCCTGCTTGGTTCTCCAAGCTTTTGCACTAATTTCTTGTGTGGAACTGTCAAACGCCTTCTTTCAGTTCAAGAAAATGCAATCTACCCGCCCCTCTCTTGCCTTACTGCTGTCCCACCCTGTTGTATATATGTGGTGCGCGCGGCGCGCATGATAACCGGACGTTTCTAGTCGGATTTTCATAGAGATTTTTGTGCAAATTCATCATTTTAGAAAAAATTATGAAATTAAAAAAATAAAAAGTGTGAAGGAAAACCTTTGGTATTTTGTTGAACAATATCAGTAGGCTGTTGTGGGCCAAAAACTAAAAATAAAAGTGAGCACTGATACAAAAAAATAATGAATGAAAGTTTACGCAAATTTGAAAGATGAAAAACTTTCCTGTCAGGATAAATACTGGAAAAAAACTGAGATTATAGGGGATTCAGTGTCTGTTTGTGCAGCAGTGTGTACAACAGAAGGTAACCGCGCTTGGTCACACTCAAACTTATAGGCCGAGTTTCGGTCCGAGTCGGCCCCATTAACAATTAACCAAGTCACACTGTGATGGGGGGGAAGATGAGATTTTGTTCGTGTTTTTAACCCCGGTAGGGTTGCCATCCAGGTAACCAAGGGGGAAAAAATAAAGGCAGTTGGCGTCATCGGAGGGATCTGTCCATCTTACTTTCCACTGGGGGGTCCTCAGTCTTGTCTCCCCAGTATGCGGACTAATTACTAGGACCTACCTACTTGCTAGGTGAAATTGGACAAACACGCACGAGGTTTCCACCTTTCTTGGGGATCCGAACATAGATACCTGGGTGTGAAGGCAAGTGTTTTGCCTACCAGACTACCCGGGAAGGGGGGAGGGGGAGGCAGGGGGAGGGGGAGGTGGGTATGATAATTCTCCTCGTTGTTGGGTCGTCTTCAGTTCTCTCTCTGGTTGAGTCCTGTGGTTGATTTCACCACATTGATCATTCCCAGCATCTCCTCCACTGTTCAATTCTTTAAAAAACTTTACCACAAAAAATTATTTATGATAATATAGTTGGAAAAAAATCATAGTTTTATCAGAATATCTTATATATATATATATATATATATATATTTATGTATATATATTTATATATATATAATTTTATATATAAATTATAGGCGCGACACGAAACCAGCTCGTTAACTATCACTCAAACTTTTTAATAACATTATCTTTATTTCCTCCCCTCATGTTGTCTTTAAATAAATAATTTTGTTCTTACATTGTACACCACGATTATTTTTTAATCCACATTTTCCCCATGGTGGGTGAGATACCAGGTTTTTGAGGGAGAGCAGTGAGATTCGGGTTGAGTTTTCCCCCTCCCCCCAGACCCCTGGTTAAAATCCCACCAATATATTAACCTGAAATATTATCCGTTGCTCTTGTCCCAATATGCATTAGTTAATTGAAATTATCATTAGGTAAATTGTATTGATTACTGCTTGTGTTAACACCGCTTTGATAAAGATAACATCGAGGTATACCATCTGGCCTCACCGGTAGGTGTTCGTCAGATATTTTGCACTCGGGCAGGAGGACTGTGGAACTAAGAGGCTGGTGGTGACGAGGGTACTGAAGGAAAGACAACTTGCCTTAGAAACTATTATTGGAACGAGATTACAACAGCCTGGTTAAACAGGCAAGCACCAGACGAGCCCTGGCCCAAGGTCGGGCTCAGGAGTAGAACAAACTCTGGCAAACTCTTCAAAAGTAAAAGGTAGATAGAAAGATTGTTATATTCAAAGATACACCCTCGTTTGGGGTATGTATACAGGTGCATATAAAATTGAGATACACGCCTCTGTGGAATTTATACATCTCCGGTATTTTTATATCTCTTGTTGCATATACAGTGTTGTTGGTTTATGTATATTTTCTATATATAAAGCAACAGCATGTTTACGAATCAGACTACTCAGACACAACAACTTGGTTTGGGAGGCACCTTGTCAGTAAAAGGATCATATTAATCATGATTTGTCGCTTTCTTCCCTTAGAGATTAAGTAATGAAAACAAGATAGATGACAAGGTATTAAATCGGTTCCTTCTGTCACCAGACAATACTTGTGCGTATATTCGGTTAATCGTGGAGAGAAGACCAGTCGGTCTTGGAGTCTGCTTGCCCGAGTGATGAGGGAAGGTATGTGAGAGTGGCCTGTGTGTGTGTGTGTGTGTGTGGGTGTGGGTGGGGGGTCACCGTGACATTAGCCATGGCCAGGGAGCTTGCTGTAAATGTATTAGGTATTTATATACTAACGCACAGTATTGTCCGTTGACACTCAGTCTTGATAGAAGTTTAGTAGCTGAAGCCTTCGTCAACCAAGGTACTTCTGGATGGGGGTCATCGCCTTCTCGTCCCAGTCCCAGACCAGTCCTCCGGTGGATTCAAAACTTCATCAACCAGGCTTGTTACTGCTGGCCGCATGCAGACCAATGTACGAATCACACCGGCCAGTTAGGATTCCTGACTTATTGACAGTTAAGGATTCCTATTTTAATTGACAAGTAAAGGAGCTGTTACTTAATCAGCTATTTAAAAGCCCTTTTTTTAATTGTTATGAGGGACATACAAGTAGAGAACAGGATATAAGGTTGGAGCATCTGTGGGCCAGCAATTTCATTTGATTCAGCTGACTTCGTTGATTCGTTATGCTGTACGAACATGTGCCAGACCTCTAGTCATCCTGGGAATAAATGATTCAGATGTAGCGATGTCCTGGAGAAGGGTACAGTCAGTGAAGTTGTGGTTGTTGCCCGTTGTGTGGAGTTGAAGCTCGCTTCGCGCTGTCCTCGAAGTGAGAAGCCAGTGTGGTACTTTGACATATTGGCCTGATCGAAACAGAAGATAGCCTCCACCCTCGTGTGTTTGAAGACTCTGCTGGAATTGACAGATCTATTCAGGGACTTGTTTCTCTATTCTATCAAGAAATCGCAGATGAGATGGGGGGAGGCAATCCAAGACAGTGGTGCATACTCAACGTGTAATCGTAACTGTGCCTAGTACAGAAATCTTGCACTTTTACTGTTGAGCAGGAGGCGAGATATATCGAAGTCAGTGAGCTTCCTGGGCGCCTTGTTTTACCAGCGTCTGCAAACGTGGTTTAGTCGGGATTTTCTATAGAGATTTTTGTACAAATTCACATTTAGAAAAAATTATGAAATTAAAAAAATAAAAAAATGGTGAAAGAAAAACCTTTGGTATTTGGTTGAACAATATAAGTAGGCTGTTGTGGGAAAAAAAGTAAAACGTGCGTACCTGTTCTACAAACAAAAATAATAATGAAGTATACGCAAAATTTGCAGATGAAAAACTTTCCTGTCAGGGATTAAATACTAGGGAAAACCTCTGAGATTTCTAGGTTCAGCTGTATGTTTGTGCAGCAGTGTGTACAACACGCAGGTTAACCGCGCTTGTCACATCAAACTAATGCGTCGTTTCGGTCCGATCGGCCCATTAACAATTAACAAGTCACACTGATGGAGGGAAGATATAGGATTTTGTTCGTGTTTTTAACCCGGAGGGTTTAGCCATCCAGGATTTGAGGAACTTCTTCCAGCTTCTTTGAAGATAGCCGAAGATTTGTAGGGTAATTTCCCGTATGTATGAAATCTCTGTCTAACTGAGACAGCTCTGGTTGTGAAACATCTTTGAAATGATTAGCAGCTATTACACATGTCTTATTCATCAACTTTCACGGTACTGCCTCAGTTACTGAATTCAGTCAACTGCTAAAAATTTCAGGAGAGATCAGTGAGAGGAGAGGTTATTCATCTGATTCAAGTTTGTAAAGCGACAGTGGAAGAATTAAGGATGTTTTTCAACAGCTCTCGAATAAAATGATTCTGACCGTTGAGTTGGTCGGTTCAGTGGAGCATCTTAAACTGAAGTTGTAATGAGGAGCCGTTAAAGCTTTACGAGCTCACGGAAACTAACTCACTTTTCCTGGCATTCACTGGCACTTGTACTGGGGTTGCAACAGTGCTTCCTGGCACTTGTATGGGGTTTAGCCACAGTGCTTCCTGGCCACTTGTACTGGGGTTTAGCCACAGTGACTTCTGGTACTTGTATGGTCGTTTAGCACAGTGCTTCTGGTACTTGCACTGGGGTTTAGCACAGTGCTTCCTGGACTTGCATGGGGTTTAGCACAGTGCTTTCCTGGGACTTGCAGGGGGTTTAGCCACAGTGCTTCCTGGTACTGGGGTTGAGCCACAGTGCTTCCTGGTACTGGGGTTGAGCACAGTGCTTCCTAGTATTGCACTGGGGTTTCGCACAGTGTTCCTGGTACTGGGGTTGAGCACAGTGCTTCCTGGTATGGGGTGAGCACGGGCTTCTGGTACTTGCCTGGGGTTTGCACAGTGCTTCCTGGTACTGGGGTTGAGGCACAGTGGCTTCCTGGTTACTGGGGTTGAGCACAGTGCTTCATGGACTTGTTACTGGGGTTTAGAAACATTTGTGCTTCCAGGTACTGGGGTACCAACTGAGCACAGTGCTATCTGGTACTGGGGTTGGCACAGTGCTTCCTCGCACTTGTACTGGGGTTTAGACATTGCTTTCTGGTCCTGGGGTTGGCACTCAGGCTTTCTGGTACTTGCACTGGGATTTTAGCAACAGTGTTTCCTGGCACTGGGGTTGCGCACAGTGATTATGGTACTGGGTTGAGCACAGTGCTTCCTTAGTATTGCACTGGGGTTTAGCACCAGTGCTTCTGGTAATGGGGTTGAGCACATGCTTCCTGGACTGGGGTAGAGCACAGTGCTTCCTGGTACTGGGGTTGCGCCACAGTGCTTTCCTGGTACTGGGGTTGAGCAAAGTGCTTCTGGTACTGGGGTTGAGCAAGTGTTCCTGGTACTTCACAGGGTTTAGCACAGTGCTCCTGGGTACTGGCAGTTGTAGCACCGTGGCTTTCCTGGTACTTGCACTGGTTTAGCACAGTGCTTCTGGTACTGGGGTTGAGCACAGTGCTTCCTAGTATTCACTGTGGGTTTAGCCACGTGCTTCCTGGTACTAGTGTGGGGTTTGGCATATAGTGCTTCCTGCCACTGTACTGCGCATATTGATGACCACATTGTTTGACAGACATGACCAGTTTGGTGGGAAATAGATCTTGGTGAATACATGTTGACAGATTAACCATAATGGACCACGTTTGCCGGGAGTGATAACTGATAACGACATACGACCTGTTTGGCTGGGCTAGTCGCTGATTTGGATAATAGGACTTCAGCACTGGGATGGTGAATCAAGACATGCCGGGTAGTTTCGCTGACCCCTGGGATACATTGTGGTCCCTCGACCCAGGATCTGCGACCCCCCGCATCAGACCACTGTTTATGCATAAGGTAATATTATTTATTTCCGTAAATTAGTGGTTTTCCAAATACATTAGTCTGTCACTGATGGTTTTGCATTGGGCGAGTTTTCTCCGTTTTGTTTGGCAGATAAATGGGGAGGGTAGTTGTCCTCTCTCTCCCTTCTTGAATAATTGAGTAGTCGTCGAGCTTGGTACTGTGGATTAATATTATTTGTTATTGTTAATTCTTGGTGAGAAATATTTTTGGTACTAGCTTGTGTGAAGGGAGGAGTGAAGGAGGGTTTGTGGGCGAGGGGCTTGGACACTACCACAGTCGTATGCGAGCGTGTTAGATCGGAGTGGAGGCAAATGGTTTTTATGCCTTGACGTGCTGTGGAGTGTGAGCACGTAATGTTTATGAAGCGGATTTCGGGGAAAAAAAAATTGGTTGGCTTGATTCGAGTTTTGAGGTGGGACTTACCAGTGCCTGCCTCTCTGAAACAAGGGGCTTCTGAGCAGTAGTGTCGGCACACATGCTGGGGGGACAAGAGAGTGATTGTGTGTGTTGATGCGTGAAAGCGTTTTTTCTTTTCGAGTTATTGCTTTAGGAGAGCCGGCTGGTGTTACGCGCGCGCGCGCGCGCGCGCGACACACACACACACACACACACACACCCACACACACCACACACACACACACACACACACACACACACACACACAACACAAAGGGCGCAAGATGATCCAGGATGTTAGGAAGTATTTCTGACTTACAGAGTTGTCAGGAAGTGGAATAGTCTGGGAACGATGGATGTTAGTGGAGGCAGGATCCATAATAGCTTTAAGAAGGTATGATAAAGCTCATGGAGAAGGAAGAGTGACCGAGTAGCGGCCATGAAGAGGCGGGCCAAGGAGCTGTAAACTTGACCCCTGCAACGCAACTAGGTGTGTACACACACAATCCCGCACATTGGAGAGAAAAAAGCTTATGGGACGTCGTTTCGGTCTGAATTTAAAACCATTTAAAAGTCACACTAAAACACGAGGTGAGAGAGCCAGGTTTATATAGGGAATGGAGAGGGCGCAGAGACAGGACAAAGCGAGGAAGTTAGGGTAAAAAACCCTGGGTAGAGGTAATTCTGGTAGTTGAAATCGGAGTAGTAAGTCATGGAATATTATTTCGTGGGGAATAGGTAAAACTTGCTATTTGGCTTAAATAGCAACGTTCTTCTTGCCTATAAGGCAAAGCGAAAATTTGTATATGCCAGTAATTTCGCAAAAATTATTTCTGAGCCTTACGAAAAAAAAAATACATTTGTTGTGTTTGTTTATTTATTAAATCGTAAACTTACCTAAAAAAATATATTTAGTTGGCTTATTCAAAATTAAATGCACTACCTGCCTGGAGTCTAACCTGGAGGGTATCCGGGTGATCAACGCCCCGCTGCCAGTCCATGACCAGGCCTCCGGGTTGGATCGGACCTGATCACACCAGGTGTTGCATGTTGGCCGTACGTAGTATTAAAGTACGGATACCACAGACCCAGCTAATCGGCACCCACTTTAAAACTTCTGTCCAGCTCCCTCTTGAAGGTCGCCAGGGGCCTATTGGTAATCCCCTTATGCCTGTGTGGGAGGCTGTTGAACAGTCTTGGGCCCCGGACAATTATTGTGTACCAATGGCCCTAACTTGTCAATGGGAGTATTTGCATCGCCTGCCAGTCTTTTAACTTTCGTAGGGACGTGATTTCTGGTGCAGATTCAGACGATTCCTCTTGAATTTTTCAAGTGTACATTATGATATATATCTCTCGCCTGCGTTCCAGCGAAGTACAAGTAAGTGTCCAAGCGTTCCCAGTAGGTTGAGGTGTTGGATGGAGTTATTGTGCGGTAAATTTTTTTGTACCACTCTAGATCTGCAATTTCACTGCTTTTAAACGGATAAGTTAATGTACAGCAGTATTCCAGCCTAGACAGAACAAGTGTTTTGAGAAGGATCATCTTTGGCTTGGCATCTCTTGTTTGAACGTGTCATTATCCATCTTCTCATTTTTATCTTTTCCTCCCTCCCCCCCCTCCCACTTGCATTTGTGATTGTGGCACTGTTGTGATTGGACCTTCCACTCCTAGGTCCCTCACAGAATTTTTTCGCTCTATTGTATGGTCAGAGTATGTAGTATACTCAGTTCTAATTATCTCCTCAATTTTCATAACGGAGTAGTTGGAATGTGTTTCATTGAACATAATCTTTGTTTTGGTGGTCCTTGGAAAACTTGGTTTACATCTTCTTGTGAGGTTAACCCGTTCAATAGATGACAGTTCATGACAGATCCTAGTATCGTAGTGTGCACGGATACCCACGGTCTACTGTGGATTCGTCTCTGTTTATATTGATGAGAGGATGAGGAACGGATGGGGGTGCGTTACTATGCCTTGTGGAACAAGAGCTTTTCGCTTGCACTCTGTTTACCACTACTCTGTGTTCGATTGGTTAGAAAGTTGAGATCAGCTCCCCCTTTGCAGTTCATCCTTTAGCACGTTTTTTTTTGTGCGCTGTTACACCATAATCACACTGTCAAAAGTCTGTGTATATTACATCACTTCAGTTTTTCTTTCCAGTACATCCAAGACCATATCATAGAGATTCAGTAGGTGCGAGGGTAGGAGCGCCCTGCTCTGAACCCATGTTGCCCTGGATTGTGCAGTTTTTGGGAATCCAGCGTGGGTTTGCATGTGCTTCTTAGCACTTTTTCTAAGATTTCATGATGTGGGACGTTAGTAGCATTGGTTTACATTTCTTTGCTATTGCATTGCTGCCACCTTTATGCGTGGGGCTATATCTGTTGTTTTTTAGTGACTGGGAAATTTCACATGTCTAAGCTCATCCATATTAGGGCCCGTGAAAGGGGTTTCTTGCAGTTCTTAATAAACACACATTCCACGAGTCTGGGTGGGGCTGAGTGCATTGGCATATGGTCAGTGGTTTGTTCCAAGTCTATCGGAGTGGGTATGTCGGAAATTTGGCATACATTTGATGGAATTTTGAGGTTTTATGAAAAAATAATTTGACTGTCGATCTTTAGGATGATTTAGTGGCTTGCTAAATAGTCATTGGGATTTCAGTATCTCTCTCATTTCTTTGTGGTCTCTGTGTAAGTCCCATCTTGTCTGAGAAGGGCCTGATATAGATGTGGGATTTGCTTGTTTTCGGCATATGAAAAGAATATTTCGAATTTTTTTAGTCAAATTCGCAAATTCGCTTTTAGCTCCCTCTAGTCTCGCCTGGTCCTGCTAAGAGCCTTTAACTTAAGTTCGGATTACTATAGACTTTCCCTGGTCAGCGCTTCCTCGTTTTTCAGTAATCTGGCGTTCTTGAGGAGCTCAGGATTCTTCGTCGTCTTCTGTAGAGGGAGCGTCTTTCTCCTAGTTTACTTCTTTCTTCTTCCTCAAGGAATATGCCGTGGAACATCAGTGGCAGGAAGTTGATCATTTCAAGCAATTGGTTTGGATCCATGTTATTAAGATATCTTTCCCAACATGTTTCATTTAAGGCATGATTCACTGGTTCCCAGTTGATGTTCTTGCTTTTGTAAATGTATGTGTGATGGACGCTTCACAGTTACGTGCATTTTGCTGATTCAGATCCCTGTGCATGTATGTCTGAACTTCCGGATTAGATTAGATTGTGGTCGGAAATTAGTTGTTTTGTTGTTTCTTTACCAGGTCCTTATTATTTGTAAAGATAAGGTCAAGTGTTGGTCAGATTTGTAGGCTCCACTGTCTGCCTCACTTAGTGGTGTTTATTAAGCAGAGATTTAGTAGTCATATCTGTGACCTGTCATCTGCGCTGCTTCAGGGGATTGTTTCTGCTATAACATTATTTGCTACTTTCTTCCATTTTGTAGGTTTAGGTTGCAATCACAAGCAGTAAGATGTTTGGGGATGGAGTTGGAAGGCTTTCTAGAAAGCAATTAATTATCAGTAGCTGTTCCTTGAACTGTCGGGAGGTTGCATCAGGTGGCTTTATACATCCTCGATAAACTGGGATTTGGTTATCGATCTTTGTTAGAACTTCCACATCATTTCGTGGTGTTCAGCATGTCTGTGCCGGTGCGGACTCTTTGACATACAGGCCACACCCCCCTTATTACCTGTTCTTTCTGTCTCGTCTAAAAGGTTGCACCCAGCTGCATACATCGGCATTTGACTCCTCTAGGGGGGGGAAGTCCACTGATCAACGGTATTTTGGTGGTGATGGAGGCTTAAGGTCCTGTTATTAGCAAATATATAGAGGTCGTATTCTGTGTTTGGGGGATTTTGTTATGGCATCGGTATTTGTTGGTTCTGGAAGCATGGGGGGGGGGGCATGGCTGTGCCTTGGGTGGGGGGGGGAGGCACTGGCTGTGCCTTGGGTCCAACAAGGTCAAAGGTGGTGGACTATTTTATTTTACTATCCATTTTTCTTCTTCGTTTCCTGCCCAACTAAGAAATCACTTGGGTGGGGTTGTCGTAAACTACTACTATTTGTCGTATGATGTCTGTACCTCCTGGTCCCTTATACATGGTATGTAGGGACAGTTGGGGTTGTAGCACTGTTTTTTGGAGGACCGAAGAGTGGGCACATTTCTAGTGTGAAAGAAATTTGCTGGCGGAGAAAAGACACTTTTAGACAGGAGGTCACGACATTTTTTGTAATGCTCAAAGTTGCATTGCCCCATTTGTTTTCCTGCTATTCATGCTTGTTATAATAAGGTTAGGTAAATTTTATAAGGCTATTTTGGTGGAAAATGAATAAATTTTTACTTTAAGGCATAAATAAAAAAGATGTCAGTAACGTATAAGAAAATTTTAGAATTGACCTTACTTCTAAATGAGTTCTTGCTAATTGGATCAATTTTACCTATTTGCACGATAATTTAATATTTTATATATATATATATATCTAGATTATATATAAAAAAATAATTTATAATATATTATATTATATATATATATCGCAAGTTCGAGTCCTGCTTTGACGTAGAAACAATGTTTATAATAATTTTGCCTGTTGCGAATTTATTATAAAGCATTTCAAATCTTTCTTTGTCAGTGGCATGCCGCAGGAGTCGATGAAATAACTTTCAAAACGAGTTGGTGCCCGGGGGTATGAGGGTAAATTGGACTCCTGCCGGATTGCCCATACTTATTTGGGGTCTAGCCTCCGTGGGAAAGTACTCCGTGGACTCTGATAACCGGAGTTTGCAGGTACCAGTCTGCTGTGGACGTAGAGTACGTGAAATAATTTCGCTGTTTGAGAATTGTTAAGCATTTCCAAATAAATATATTATTATATATATAATATTATATATATATATATATATATATATATATATATTTTATATTATATATTTATCTATATTATTTATTTATATACTATTATATATATATATTTTTTTTATATAAAATTAAAACATGAAAATGTATATGAAGTATATAAGCTGTTAAACATCGTTTTAACTAATAACGATGATAATCACAGTGTATATTAGATGAACAAAATGGCGAGAAACATTTAGAGAAACTGCATCTCGGCGTAACAGTACACTCACACACACACCACACACACAGTAGCAACCGGAGAAGAGGCGGGGCCAGGGAGCTAGACCGACCCCTGCAACCACAAATAGTGAGTACAATTAGGTGAGTACACACACACACACACACACACACTACACACCCACACACACAACACATATTTATATATATATTCTATAATATATATATATATATATTATAATATATTATATATATATATATATAATATTAATATTATATATATATATATATAATATGGCACCAGGGACGTCTTTTGGCAAAACTGCAAGCCCTAGGAATTGCAGTTCTACACTGTCTCCTCAGTGATTCTCTTGGTAGATCTCTAGGGTAGTTATCAGTGTGACAGAGTCAGCAAGACACTCTAATGGGCAGGGCTCTACAGGGAATTGTGGCTTGGGCCATTGTTATGGAAATGTAGACTTCCTCGACTCTCCACCTCAGCCCAGAATCCCATGATATACAGATGACTATACACTTAATTATTTACTTATCAGAGAGGAAATGGCAGTGCTTACATTACATCAATCACCACCTTGGCAGCTATCTACCCTGAGTAAACGAGGCAAGTAACATTTGCTCTTGAAGAAAACAAAAATGATCTATAATGATGGTACGATGAAGCACCTAAATTATTAGGAACGATAGAAGTCCCTTGATTGTATTCCTGGAACGCAGGAGAGAACGATTACATTTGATAATATACACTTGGATAATCCTAGAATTACGTAGCAAATCTTGCTCACGAAAATCATCCCTTGAAAGCAAAAGACTCGGCAGGTGATGCAACATTCCCCAATGAAAAACAGATGCCACGTGTTCACGAAGACAAAACCATAAGTGTCAGGGGTCCAAGACTGTTCATCTGCTCCCAGCATACATAAGTAGGAATTACAAGAGACCCCTGACTGTCTTCAAGAAGGTGCTTGGACAAGCCCATAAAAGTCAGTACCTGACCAGCCGTCAGTTTGCGTGCGGACAGCAGTAAACAGTGGTTGATCAGACCTGATCACCAAGGGCTGGTCACAGGACGGACCCGCGGGGGCGTTGACTCCGAAAACCCTCTTCAGGTCCTCCAGGATACACAGACACCATGATGGTAATGGAGGAGTAGTGTTAGTATGAACGGAAAATTGTTGGTACCTGGGACGTAGTGATATCTGTATGGTGAAAATTTGACTTCCAATGACAATTTGAAGAACCACGTTGCAGACTGGTCAAACAAGGGGCGCCCAGGGAGCTCACTGCATTCGTGTATCTCGCATCTGCTCATCAGTAAAGGTTGCAAGATTCAGTACGAGGCCACCGTTATGATTACTCCTTGAGTATGCTCCCCTTTCTTGATTGCCTGCCCCCCATCTCAGCTAGCGACTTCTGTTAGAAAAGAGCACCCAGAGTCTGATATAGATGTCATTTCAGCAGAGTCTTCAACAAACGAGGATGTGGGCTATCTATATGTTAGTAATAAGGCCAATATTGTCATCAAGTACCACACTTGGTCTCCACTTCAGGACAGCGAAAGAAGCGAGCTACAACACCACCGAGGGCAACACCATCAACTTCACTGACTGTCACCCCTTCTCAGGACATCGCTACTCTGAGTCATTATTTCCCAGGATGATCGGAGTCTGGAACGTGTTCGTACAGCATACGATTTTTTTATTTTTCAACGAAGTAAAGTAGCTGATAAATTAAATTGCTGGCCCATAGATGGCTCAACTTCATCCTGTTCCCTATAGTATGTCTCATAATAAAAAAAGGCTTTCAAATACTGATGTAGGTAACAGCTCTTAGCGTGTTAATAAATTAGGAATCTTACTTGTCATAAAGTCAGGAATCCTTTAAACCTAACCTTGTCTAACCTGTGTAAAGGCGAGAGAGAGAGAGAGAGGGAGAGAGAGGGGAAGGGGAAAATTGAGGTGCTGGTAGTTTAATTTCCATCAAATTCGAGAGTTCTATTTCAGCTCATGTGATCTTGTCAAAACACTAAAACATGCTCAGTTACCTAGTTTCATCCCGTCAAGGTTAGCGCTCTCGTTGTCTTCCTCTCCTTACCACAGTTATACTGCTGCCCACACTCCTCATCTCCGTTTTCTAACTTCATCTCTTGCTTTAAACGATTATATATATTTCTGTCTCCCCCACTCCCTCCTCCCTCTTCTCACCTCTCCCTCCCCCTTTCTTTCCCTCTCCTCTCCCCCTTTCCTTTCCCTCTTCCTCTCTTCCCCTTCCTCCCTCTTTCTTTCCTCTTCTCTTCTATCACCCTCTCTTCCCTTTCACGGAACGCGACGTGGAGATGACATTTCAGTGAAAAGAAAACACTAAGACATCAGAAGGGGAAAAGCCAAGGTCAGGTACGACGTCTGATCATTTGACCAAGTGTCTAAGGCATTTCACTTATTCATCTGTTTATGATTCGCGGTAGACGTTGTTACAAGTGTCGACCTACAACACTGGCGATGTGAAGGCAAGAGAGAATAGCTGTAACAGAGCACCCAGCTTACTGATGTAAACAAGCGCCACCTTGCATGATGTAACAGAACACCAGCTACTATGAGACAAGAGTTCCGTTTATATGCATGTAACGGAGCACCAGATTTTTTTTTTTTTTAACATTTTGTAACGGAGCACCAGATTACATTATGTTAACGGAGCCCAGATAACCATTCTGTAACGGAGCACCATGGACTTACATTATGTAACGGAGCCCAGATTACATTATCTTGACTCTTGTATATTGTACAGGTTGTAATAACGTTGGTAGATATTACTCCGACAATATGTAAAGTAAGAGGACACAAGTGCAACTCAATGTGACATTTCTTGTGGCAACGTTTACGCTCTCCAGGAGCTTTATCAAGCCATTACCAAACAATAACATGGGACACAGAGGGTATATAAAGGCTTCAGAGTGAGGTGCATACCCTAGTGACCGTACCATTTCGATGTTCACTAGTGGGGTGGTGGTGGTAGTAGTAGTAGTGGTAGTGACAAAGTAATACAATATGGTAGAGCAATTATTTTGTTACATGAGAAAAGGATATAAAAGCCTATTACTTGGGTAACATAAAAATAGTTTGGACAAATATAGACTTGGAAAGAGGCAGCTTGTTTCAGTGTTCACTCTGTATGAGCTTTGTGTAGTATAACAGGAGAGACTATGTGATGGCAGGGTTTACTGTTTTCAGGAGGATTCTTGCTAAGACTTCGGAGATGGTGAAGCGGCGTTGTTTTGTTTAATTCTATTCGAAACAGCGATCAGTGCTGATTCGAGGCACTTTTTTTTTTTACGTCTGCGGAAATTTGTTTCATCAAAGACTTGCAAGAAAAGAGCTCTTCAGATCATTAATTTCCACGCATCAACACACTCCCAACCAAAGTTCTAATATAATTCTTCCCAACAGGCCAGGTTGCATGAAGTTCCAAAAGTACTTTCACAAGCTAACACCAGGAGTCGCCCATCGCTTCTATCACTCAATAAAGTATCTAACAGGACAAAATCCAAGCACACGAACAGTCAATGAGGGGTTTACACTATACCCTGAGGAGGCTGGACAAGATTTACGTAGGTGAAAATCAGCAAAAGGAAAACCTCGAACCCCGCTCAAATGAACACATTTTACGCATGTAGGAACGATAACTTGAACAAACTGTGTACAACACCGAAATTCCACCAATCTCTCTTGAACTTCGAGAGCCCAATTCGTGATCAAAGAAACTAATTTCCGCAGTCGCAAGTGCCCTCGAATCAGCACTGATCGCTGTTTCAGTCTACAATTAAACAAAAACAACGGCCAGCTTCACTATCTCCGAGTCTAGGCAGAATCCTCCTGAAACAGTAAACCCTGCCATCACATAGTCTCTCCTGCTTCTACTACACAAGCACATTGATAGGTAAGACACATATGCACAGTTAGGTATCTTAATTTCGAAAGTTTCGCCTACCAGTAGGCTTTCTTCAGTCGAGTACAGAAAAGTTGATAGAAGCAGAAGATACTTGAAAGACATGTAATCAGTCATCACCCTTAAAGTTTTGAGGTGGTCAGTCCCTCAGTATGGAGAAGAGCCATTGTCCGTTGTCTGAAACAATATGAAGTTGAAGTGGACAGGATGGAGCCCTTTATATTGTGCCTGGAGGTGGTCGTAGGTTGCTTTGGTAGGGGCAGGGTCCCTCTCATAACCCAGCCGTTCTCACTATCAAACTTTATGTACTCGACTGATGAAGCATACTGTGTAGGGAACGTTTCGAAATACAGATACCTAACTGTTGCATATGTGTCTTACTTACTATCTGTCGGTAATTTTATACATTTTAATGTTTCCTTCTGTCAAGACACTGCAACACAAGGGTATCTTGGTACAGACCATCAAACTTCGACCTCTATAGTGAGACGTGCTGGGTTGAGAGGGACTGCCCTCCCAAAGCAACCTACGTCTCACCTCCTGGCACTATCTAAAGGCTCTTCTGTCACTTCAATTCTTATTGTTTCAGGACAAGGAACAATGCTCTTCTCTCCTAACTGAGGACTGACCACTCAATCTTTAAGGGTATGGACTGTTTACCATCGTCTTCATGTATCTTCTGCTTCTGTCAACTTTTCAGTACTCGACTGAAGGAAGCACTGTGTAGGCGAAATCGTTTCGAAATAAAGATACCTAATGTTGCATATGTGTCTTACCTAAAACAATCTGTCGGTATTATTACCATTTTAATGTTCACAAAGCACATTACGAGAGTGAACCTGAAACAAGCTGCCTCTTACCACTCTTTATTTGTCCAAACTATGTTTAGGTTACCAAGTAATCGCTTTTATATCTTTTACTATGTACGAATTAATTGCTCTACCATATGTATTATGTAAAGTAAAAGGACCACCAAGATGCAATCACTTTTCACACCACAAATGCATCTCACACCATCTCAAATCCACTAAAAATCAATGTAACCAAGATATTCACAAAATTCTATAACCACCTGCCTGCCTGGCTGCCTTCAAGAGAGAGCTGGACAGATACCTAAAGTCAGTGCCGGATCAGCCGGGCTGTGGCTCGTACGTCGGACTGCGTGCGGCCAGCAGTAACAGCCTAGTTGATCAGGCCCTGATCCATCGGGAGGCCTGGTCATGGACCGGGCCGCGGGGGCGTTGATCCCCGGAATAACCTCCAGGTAACCTAACACACACAACACACCTAACCTAACCGCGGGGGCGCGGGGGGGGTCGTGGGGCGGGGGTCGTGGGCGGGGTCGTGGGCGGGGTCGTGGGCGGGGGTCGTGGGCAGGGTCAAGGTCATTAGCACATAGGTGTGAAAAAAGGTCATTAGCACATAGGTGTGAAAAGGGAGCCACTCAGCCGCAGCTCTTTCGGGAGGAGACTAGAAGTAACACCTAGGTGTAAAAGGCGGCATCCTTTGAGGAGTCACTGAGCCGCCTCCAGTACTACTTTATATATATATATATATATAATATATATATATATAATATATATATATATATATAATGTCGTGCCGAATATGTAAAAACTGGTCAATTAGCAAGAACTCATTTAAAATTAAGTCCGTTCTGAAATTTTCTCTTATACGTTTAAAGATATATTTTTTTCATTAATGTTAATGTAAATTTTTTTGATTTTGCACCAAAAGAATCTTAGAAAACTTACCTTATTATAACAAGAACAACATATTTTAGCCTAACCCAACTAAATATATTTTAAATACGTATACAATAATTTAACACTAAACAAACACAATCAAATATATTTTTTTCGTTAGGTTCAGAATGATTTTTGACGAAATTATTGCATACGCAAATTTTCACTTGACCTATATGGCAAGTTGAGCGTTGCTATTTAAGCCAAGATCGCAAGTTCTGCCTATTCGGCACGACATATATATATATATTATATATATATATATATATATATATATATATATTATATATATATATATATATATATATATATATATATATCACGAACAAGCAATACAAGATGCAAAACAACCACAGGGGGAATTCAGTAATAGCTCTAGACCTTTCATGTTGTGATAAGAACATCAGGAGCTTGCAGAGTTGCAGAAATGAGTAAGAAATCTCAGCAGATTCGTTCCTCGGAACGAATCTGCTGAGATTTCTATATATATATTACTAGGTAGGGTTTTCCCTTGGCTCCCAGAAAAGCCTGAATTCTTCATGGCATGGATTCAGCAAGGTCCTGAAACATTCCTAAGAAATTCTGGTTTATGTTGATACGATAGCATGAAGCAGTTGCTGCACCTTCATACTGGGAATCTATAGATTCATGTTCACAACAATTTCTGACCATACCATCTGCATGTCGCAGCAGAAATTGCAATTCACTAGGCCATGTGATATTTTTCCAATCTTTAGTTTTGTGCCGTTTTGGTGAGCCTGTGCCCATGTAGTTTCAGTTTCTCATTCTTACCTGACAGGGGTGGAACCTGGTGTAGTCTGCTGCTGTTGCTGATGCTGCTGTAAGCCATTCACTTCAAGGTTCTACGTGTTGTGCATTCAGAGATGCTCTTCTGCTTACCACTGTTGTAACGTGTGGCTATTTAAGTTACTGTCAACTTTCGGTCAGCTTGAATCAGTCTGGCCATTCTCCTCTGATCTCTCATTAATAAGACGTTTTTGCCCACAGAACTTCTACTTACTGGATCTTTTTTTCACACTGTTCTCTGTAGCCTCTAGAGACTGTTGTGCTTGAACATTGCAGAAGAGCAACAGTGTTTGAGATACTCAGACCATCCAGCCTGCCACCAACTATCATTCATGGTCAAAGTCTCTTAGATTACATTTCTTCCCCATTCTGATATTTCGTCTGAGTAACAACTGAACCTCTTGACCATGTTTACATGCTTTTAGGTATTGAGGTGCTCCCACATGATGGACTGATTAGATATTTGCATTACAGGTGTATCTAGTAAAGTGGCCACTGTGTGTATGTGTGTATATTAATGTATACTGTAACAATATACTGTAACAGTATTTTTTTTTAAATTACTGTATCTTTGACCCTGTAAAGCACATAAATGAAAGATTAAAAATTAAATTACTATAATTTTTGTATGCGAATCATAAAAGTTTTTTTAGTTAAAGTGGCTGATCAGGCCTTTTTTTTTTAATAAAAAAGAACCGTCACATGTGGGTTAGTAGCTAGACTGGTTGTTACACGTGACAACCTTGTTGGGTATCTGCTAGTTTTGATGGTATCAAGTAAATACGAGAAAGTTAGTTATATAACTGGGCTCCTCCCAGAAACGAATACCATGTTTAGAGGATTTACAGAAAAACACATAAGGGATGTTTTGGATAGATAAAGCTAGATAGAATTAATAGGTCACAGGGAGGAGTAGGACTGTGTGAAAGACGCCTTCTGTTGCTCGGAATTGCTGAATTTATCTAATGATACAGTAGAAATTCTATGTATTAAAGTTGAAAATAGGAATTTGGTAATTACCAGAGTGAAGTATATAAACCACAGTCAGCAACTGCTGAAGAATTCATGGATCAGTTAAGAAAGATCAATGAACCTCTTGATAAGCTAGAAAATCCCACATCAAATGTTATCCTGCTTGAAGATTTTAATCTCGCACATGTGAAATGGAAGATGACACAACACAACGTTATACCAGAAATATCTCCTGGAAGCACCCTCGGTCAACAGGCACATACCAGGTAACTAATGAGGCTTTGTGAAAAGTACTCATTGAACCAACAGGTAACTCATCCCACTAGAAATGAAAATATCCTGGACTTGATATTCACAAACACAGAGGAACTAATCAGAGACATAATTACAAAAGCAATATACTGGACCACAGCATCACTGAAGTACAAACGAATATAAACTCAGGTTAGGGAACTACAGCAATGATGTTAGAAAAGGGATGTTCAATAAGTTTAACTTAGCAACCACAGGATTGGGACAAAATAAACCAAGAGCTATGAGACATATCCTGGGAAATAGATGTGTGAGATTTTGGATGAAATGAGTATGCTAAAATTAAAAATAAAGACCACTGTTTTTCTGGTGTACTCAACTTTGGTGATGACAACTCAAAACACGTGCAGCCTCTTCCAGGGTTTTCCCTCGACTTTGCTATCTTAGTACCCATCATGGCTGAGAGGAAGGTGATTACAACTAAGTTAATACATTGCTTGCTGATATATATAATTTCAGTATGTCAGGTATATCACCTGGAAGTCATAGGCGACCCTTACTTACGTTTTTGGGCTTGCCCTACCCGTCACAGCCTCGAATGGTTAGCCCTATTCAGCTAACATTGACCCTAGGCACTGCAGTGGCGTTAGGCGGATACTGGGTAAAATAGCGACTTACTTGGTTCATTGTAACGGTATCGGTGACATTACGTCAAAGAGACTGCTATCGATGGCTTGATATGCTTTGTGATGTCGTGGATTCTTCACTTCAGTCGTCTACTTGGCACACGTCGCCTGATGACTGTCACTAGCTATTAGTTCGTAATTATTCACAGCAGGAAGTGTGTCTTCAGTCTCCCAGGAGATTGTCAGTGCCCCCACACGAATTTCGTATGCACACAAATCGAATATGGCCATGAATGTTTCTGCGCTCGTTCAGGTGTGGCCTGGTCGGGTATCACCCCGGTCACTTCATCACCTGTTCACAGTCAAATCAAACTAAAATCCGCCTGCTGCAGGCTCCCGCCCTCTTTTATGGGTGGTTATCTGCTGACACGATGTCTACAGGCGTGGATACCGGCTCTGGTGACTCAGATGAATCAAAAGTAGCGGATTCCTTTAAGTCTAAGGTGCTGGCTGTGGGTTATGAAGTCCCTAGGTATATCAACAGTTCTGAGGCATATATTTTTGAATTTTTCCCAGTCTTGGGAAATAACAATTTCCTCAGACAAACACATGTTCATAAAATCTTGCAGAGACTCCCGTAAGAGTGTAAAATTCAGGTGGACACGTACAGATATTGGGTGTCGATCTTATCTGCACTAGATCTGCGAACCCTTTAGATTCTGCATAGTCAGAAACACGTGTTAAGATAAATGGGCATTTGTGGAATGCTGTAATTGAACAATGTACAATGTATGCAGGAAATACAAGCATTCTTGACTCCTTCTTGAACTTCCCTCACTGAGGAGGAGAGAGTGAGTGAGAGGGGGGTCTCAGGTCTCTTGAGAGAGGACTCCCCCCCCCCCCAGGGGTTGGAGCACTGTAAATCTTCACCAGTGCTTAGAGAAGCTGAATACAGAAGCACACAAGGTCTGTAGTAAATACATACCAATGAGGGAACCCAGAAGAAGATCGGTAATAGAGAGCATAGAAAATAGTACAAAATAAGAAAATGGGTTACTGAATTGCTTAAAAACAAACATGCGCAACAAAGGAAAGATAATCTTAGCCAAGAGATCACCGATTTAAAGCAAAAATTTAAGATGTCATACCAAACAAAAGAAGCAAAAAGCAACAAAAGGCCATCCAGGATATTGCAACAAACCCAAAATATTTTTATTCGTATGCAAAATCCAAACTAAGAACTACCTGTAGACTTGGACCATTAATTATAGGGAGGACTTATACTGACGATGAACAGGAAATAAGCAAAATTCTGAAAGAACAGTATGAATTAGTGTTCAGCAGTGCACTAAGTAACATCAGGGTAGAGAATGAAAAACGTTTTTCACTCAGCGGAAGGCTGCGCAGACCAGCTAACCTACAGTACCAATCCCATAGATTTTGAAAAAGAAATAGAAGTTATGCCCACTCTGTAAGGACCTGGACCAGATTCATGGAATGCCTTATTTATAAAATGTAATGTGCCACTGGCAAGAGCCTTCAGTATTCTCTGAAGAAAGAGCGTAGACAGGTGAAATACCAGATACCTTAAATAGTGCAGAAATAGCTCCTTTGCATAAGACAGGTAATAAAGCACTAGCTAAAAATTACAGACCAGTAGCGCTAACTTCCACATCATAAAAATCTTGGAAAAAGTGACGAGATGGCAGATTACAAATTTCATGGCACAACACAATCGGCATAACCCAAACCAGCATGGTTTTAAAGCAGGACTATCATGCTTGTCACAGCTGTTGAACCATTATGACAAAGTTACAGCGGCTTTGGAAGACAACCGAAATGATGATGTGATATACATAGACTTTGCAAAGGCATTTGACAAATGTGATCATGGGGTGACTGCACACAAAGTGAGGACCATAGGCATTACGGGGAAGGTAGGCAGATGGATTTCGGGTTCCTAACACACAGAACACAAAGAGTAGGAGTAAACAGAGCAAAATTCAGCATCACCGAGGTAAAAAGCTCAGTTCCCCAAAACACTATCATGGCACCTCTGCTGTTTCTCATCCTCATATTAAATATAGATATAAACACCCATCATAGTTTTGTATCATCATTTGCAGATGACACTAAAATAAACATGAAAGTTAATTCGATAGAAGACACTAAAAAATTACAGAAAGATATAAGCAGTGTTTTACAGTGGGCAGTGGAGAACAACATGACGTTCACTGGTGATGAGTTCCAACTGCTTAGGTATAGAAAGAATGGTGAACTCAAAAGGGACACTATACAAAACTCAAGAGAATCGTCGAATAGAACGAAAGGAACACATGAAAGATTTTGCAATAATTATGTCAGCTGATCTTTCATTCCAAGAACAGAATAAGAGAAAGGTCACCACAGCCAGGAGGAAGTGGGGGTGGGTATTGAGAACTTTCAAAACAACGGAGATAATGCCAGTGGTGACACTTATTAAATCGCTAGTGCTCCCTCATTAGGATTACTGTTCAGCGTTGACGACCCCATTCAGTGCTGGAAAAATATCAGACCTGGAACAAATACAGAGATTGTTTACTGCCCGCATAGAGCCAATAAAACATTTAAACTACTGGCAACGCCCTGGAGTGGAGATACATGATAATATATACGTGGAAAGTACGCGAGGGCTTGGTTCTAAATCTTCACACTGTCATAACGTACTGGATAGAGATGTATGGGAGGAAGTGCAGAATAAACCCAGTGAAAAGCAGGGGTGTGGTGGGAACAATAAGGAAACACTGCATCAATATTCGTGGCCACAGATTATTCAGAATCTTACCAGAAGATATCAGAAACACTGGAACAAGTGTAGAAGTCTTCAAGAGGAAATTGGACAAGTATCTTCACCAGGTGCCAGATCACTCAGGCTGTGATGGATATGTGGGGCAGCGGACCTCCAGTAGCAACAGCCTGGTTGGCCAGGCTAGCATCAGACCGGGAGTAGAAAGACTCTCGAAATTCATCAAAGGTATATTAAAGGTAAAGACAAAGGTATGTCGGTATTAGCTTAAAATTAAGTATCGGTATTAGTGTCTGTATAAATCTTGGTAACGTCCCATTGCTAGTAATACATTCATCTCTGAGAAATAACGTTGGGACAGCTCCTGGACAGCTCTGTTACGTATGCTGCCTACCTGGCTCAACGCCGAGTATGTGGCGGCAAGCCTTGTTCATTAATATTTCTCCTCCCCTTCCATTTTGCACTCATCCCCCCCCTCTCTCTCTCTTCTCTCTCCCTCTCTCTCTCTCTCTCTCTCTCTCTCTCTCTCTTTTTACACAGGGTTTGACAAGGTTAAGGATCCCTAGCTTTATTGACAAGCTATTTACAGGTTAAGGATTCCTAACTTTATTGGCAAGCTAAGAGCTGTTACCTACATCAGCTCATTTGAAAGCATTTTTATTGTTATGAGACATACAAGTAGGGAACAGGATGAAGTTGGAACCATTTGTGGGCCAGCATTTTCATTTGATCATCTGACTTTATCTCGTTGACATCATGCTGTACGAATGTGTTCCATACTCGAGTCATCCTGGGTATATATGGTCTCAGATGGAGTGATGTTCTGGAGAAGGGTACAGCCAGAGTGAAGTTGCTGCTTTCTGCCCGTCTTGTGGCATAAAAGCTTGTTTCACGCTTTCCTCGAAGTGGATCCAAGTGTGGTACTTTGACAATATTGGCCTTGTACATAACAGTAAGGCCACACACATCCCTCCTGTGTTGAAGGCTCTGCTTAAATAACAGATCTATCCAGGATGGGTCCAGGAGCGAGATGAGACGTCTTGCTCTGTTCTCTACTGTCAAGCAGTCGCAGATGAGACGGGGGGCAGGCAAACCAAGAAAGTGGAGCATACTCAAGGTGTGAGCATACTTGTGCCTCGTACAGAATCTTGCAACCCCTACTGTCAAGCAGATGCGAGATACGGCGAAGTGCTGTAAGCTTCCTGGCTGCCTTGTTTGCAAGATTTACAACATGGTTCTTCATTGTTAGTTTGGAGTCAAATTTCACCCCAAGGATATCAACTTCTTCTCCAGATGCCAACACCCTCCCATTAATCCTTACTACTGCACCAGCATTACCATCATGGTGCCTAGAGACGATCATCATTTGCGTTTTCTCAGGTGCAAATGTTACTTGCCATCTATTTCCCCAAGTTGATATAGCTCTTAGCTGGTGATTGATGTAGCTGAGAGCAGCTGGCATTTCTTCTCTTTGATAAGTGAATGTCAGTGTACAGTCGTCTGCATATGCATGTGATTCTGGGATGAGATGAAGAAGGTCGTTGAAGTAGACATTCCATAACAATGGTCCAGCAAGCTTCCTTGTGGAACACTTGCCCCAATAGGATGTCTTGCTGATTCCGTTCCACTGAGAACTACACTTAGAGATCTACCATGAAGGTAATCACTGAGGAGACATAGCGTAGAGCCTGCAATTCCCAGTGCTTGAAGTTTTGCTAAGAGGCCCTGGTGCCACACCCGATCGAAAGCACCAGCAATGTCCAGTGCTACCACACAGCTGACTTTGGATTCATCCAGTGACTGGTGCCACTTAGTGGAGAGGTTTTAACAACAGATCAGCAGCAGAGTAACCTCTCTCTCTCTCTCTCTCTCTCTCTCTCTCTCTCTCTCTCTCTCTCTCTCTCTCTCTCTCTCTCTCTCTCTCTCTCTCTCTCTCTCCTCTCTCTCCTTCCCTCTCTCTCTCTCTCTCTCTCCTTCCCTCTCTCCTTCCCTCTCCCTCCCTCTCTCCTTCCCTCTCCCTCCCTTTCTCCCTCTCTCTCTCCCTCTCTCTTTTCCTCCCCTCCCCCTCTGCTTCCTACTCTCGCGATCTGCCATCTTACCATCCTCCCCTGCTCCCCTGTCCTCCGCTCCCTCCCCTTCCCAATGTCCCAAGCGTCTGATCGAGTTTGCTAAATGCCAGGGTGCCGCGTAAACAGCTGATTGTGGATGTCAATAACATCCGTTAGGGGGGATCACAATCAGCTGCTGATGTCAGCAGCTGATTGTGATGGCAACAGCTGATTGCAATGACAACAGCTGATTGTAATGGCAACAGCTGATTAAGCTTCATATATTATGTAAGCAGTACAATTTTATTAGGGCAGTGCATTTATTTTTACTTACGAGTGAATTGTGAAGCAGATGTTAATAAAGTCAACCAGTGGGCAGAATAACATGATATTCAATGGTGACAAATTTCAACTGCTCTGAAATGGAAAGAATGAAGAACTCAGAAGGATCACTGAGGACATCAGACAAAGGATCATCTTATAGAAGAAACGAAACATGTATAAGACTTGGGTATAATAATGTCAGATATCCTTTGCGTTTAGTGAACACAGCGAGACAGATACTGAGAAGGTCAAATGCCATAGTGTATAATGAGAACTTTCAAAACTAGAGAAATAATGCCAGTGGTGATACTGTTCTAATCACGAGTACTTTCTGGCTAAGAATATTGTTCATTGTTGACGGCTCCGTTAAAACCATTAGATATATCAGAGCTAGAACATGTGGAGATCATGTACCGCCCGTATGCCTAAAAAGCATTTAAACTACTGGCAGTGCCGGAGACCCCGGATGTTGATGCAGTATTCCCCTAATGTCCCCATCGTACCCCTGCTCCTCACTGGGTTTATTTTGCACCTCCTCCCATATCTCTCACTCCTGTATATTATGACTGTGCAGATTTGGGACCAGACCCTCGAGTACTTTCCAAATGTATATTATCATATATCTCTCTCTACTCCGCTCCAGTGAATACGTGTTCAAAACTTTAATGCGTTCCCAGTAATTTAAATGCTTTACTGACTGTGTGTGGGTCGTAAACGATCTCTGTATTTGTTCCAGCTCTGAATTTTCTCCTGGCTTGAACGCGGCCGTCAACACTGAGCAATACTCCAAATGAGGGAACACTAGCGATTTGAAGAGTGTCACCACTAGCATTTTTCCTTGTTTTAAAAGTTCTCAATACCCACCCGGTCATCTTCCTGGCTGTCGTTATCTTTGTGTTATGTTCTTTGAAAGAAAAGTCAGTTGACATAATTATTCCTAGGTCTTTTACGTGTTCCTTTCGTTCTATTTGGTGATCCCCTTGAGTTCTGTATATAGTGTTCCTTTTAAACTCTTCATTCTTTCCATACCTAAGCAGTTGGAAGTTACCACAAATGAACGTCATGTTCTCCACTGCCCACTGGAAAACACTGCTTATATCTTTCAGTGTCTTCTGCCGTAGTGACTTTCATGCTTAAAATAAGCAAATTATAACACAAAACTCGTACATTACAGGTAGATATATTACAGGAATTAAACATTTTAATAATCAAATAATGTAATTATTATATTCTTGTGGCTCAACTCTTGACAGAAAATAGAATTTAGATATAAACTATTTCCTCTTCATAATTTTTATTGAGTTTGAGCAAAATGCCTCTTTTTTTTATTTCTTGATTATTATTAAAGGGAACCTTAAATTTAAAATCAGATTGCAGAAAACCAACAAATAACTGCTCGTATGTGCAGTTATTCTTCAAATGCTGATGACTGTAAGATTGACTGTAAAAAAAATACAATAAAGTTTATTACGGTCAGACTGGGGAAAGTCTTGAGCGAAGATTACAACAAAAAATATAGCACTACACCTGAACAAGAGTATAATTCTGTGTTTATTCATGCGAGAGATTTTAGGCACCCAAGTGATTTTCAAAAGATCAAGAAAGTTGTATCAAGTAGGTCCATGGTTGAAACAAATATAATCGAATCAAGTTTCATAAAAATAGTATTGATTTTTAATATGAATATTAGTTCAGGGTTATATACGGTAGATTCATTGATAATAGAATTTGTGAGGAATTTAAGCTATGCCTGACATGTCATTCATAAGTTTCACTTGACATATAACCTGACAAAATCTTGACTCTCACGCTCAGCGTGCTGAGTCAAGTGTGAGGTATATACGAGGTGACATCTCAGCCTTATAAATCTTCTGGTGTCCTATTATTTTAACATTTACTTGATAATGTTAGAAATCAAGAAAGCCCTCGGAAATTCAATATTTTTTTCTTAATGGTTATTTTGCATGTTGTGATATAACCTAAGAAACTAGGTAAGCAAGGAGACGCATTCCTCACACTGGAATGATACAAGCTTCTATAAGTAATATGTGATGTAAGGCGTCTTCATGGCCAGCGTGTGGAGCAGAGAATACTGAAATACTGCACTGGTCCATGTCTGAGGCGTGGGAAGACCTGGAGTTGTGGTGTTAGTACCAGTGCTGTGTGGTGGTCATGGTGCTGGTGTTGTGGTGTTTCTGTTGTGCTTTTTGATGGTGTATAGTGGTGGTGCTTCTGTTGTGGTGGTGCTGGTTACCTTAAGTTTTTTCCGGGGGTCATCGCACCTGCAGCCCAGTCCCAAACCAGACCCGGTTGCTGGCCTGATTGACTAAGCTGTGTGTGCTGGCTGCACATATTCCGAAATACGAACCACGGTCTAGCTGGTAAGAAACTGATTTGAAAAACTTAGACAACCAAAGGTTTGTTGATAATTTCCCTTATGCACAAAGGGAGAGCATTGAAAAATCAAGTACTTACGATGCTTAACGAGTTTTCTCATAGTGTACTCGTCACCAAGTCCTTCACTGGTTTTTAGAAGTGGCTTCACTCTCTGAAATAGGTCTCACACGACCATACACCTGCAGTCAGTTCATGGAGACAAGATCCCATCTCTCTTCCACCTAATTCCTCAATCTACAGCAAAGCCAGGGAGCACTGTCTCTTGAAAAAGTTCTCCCTCCCTCTAAAGTCAAGTAGAGAGCTAGGTTTGGAGCAACATCACATCCTCTCTTCACTCCTTAAAAAAAAAAAAAAACTGAGGATAATCTCCAGTTTCCTTAAACTGTTATTTTTTATCTCTGACCTTCAACTCTATCAATTCTTAGCTTACAACATAAAACTAATTATAAAATTAGTTTCGATTTCTACCTTGAAAATAAAAAAAAATTAATGTATGTACACGAAACTTAACTTCCCAGTGTCTTAGAAATCACGTTACTCCCTTCGATCTTTTCTCAAGGCTTAGCAAAAATTGAGCAGTATTACTTTTCCAGAGGCCTTTATCATTCATGATCTCATATTCAGTCCCGGGTCAGTTTCAGTTTTCCCAGAGTACATGTAGATCAGTCAACCTCCAAGTCCCTCTTGATCGTGATAGCAGGAACTCAAAAATGTCACACCATGGGTAAGTGAGTTTAGGTTCACTCAGACCTCCCTTGGTCTCCATGGTTGCTTTTATCAGATTCCTTTGCATTTGGCGATGATCTAATAATCGTGACAGGCAAGATCTTGCTGGTAACTTGAGCTGTGTAATGTCTCTATAAAATCAGTAATTTGGTATCTCAGCAAGTTAAGATATTAACCAGACGAGCCTGGCTCAAAGAGTAGAGAAACTTTCGAAACTCTTCAAAGGTATATTAAAGGCACTCAAAAATTTTTTTGTGTGTGATGTTAGTGCTATTGGTCTGTAGTGTCTTTACAATTCTGCTGTTTCAAGGTGCTGCGTGCTGGGGTGTGTTTTTTTTCCTTTTCGAGTTCCAAAGGATTTATGCTAATGTCAGGTACATAATTTTTATGGGAGGAACAAAGTATGAAAAAGTACGATCTGGAGCTTCAGTTTTCATGGGCCATAATACTGCCGCATTAACAGATTTCCTCATTTTTGTGTTGTGATTTGTTTGAATCTCATTTGACTGGAAGAGGTTTTAAAATTGATTTTTTTCATACTTAAAAAAAGTATTATTAGATTTTTTCCAAATTACCTGAATGACCTTTTTTTTTTTTATTTCGTGTTTCTTTTGTCTGGTAGGAACGGTTTAGTTTCTGTTCCATACCTGTAATTTTCTCAGCGTAGATTTTCCTTTTTGTTTTGATATTTGCTGGTTATTATCAAGTCAGCAGTCTTCTTACCTTTGACCCATAATATACCTTTGATGGGTTTCGATAGTTTTCCTGAACCTGCAGCCCGGCCCTGATTAGGCTTGTCTTGTGCTTGTTGGTACAAGACAAGTCTTCTGGCGCACACATCATCACAGCCTAGTTGATCTAGCAGAGGAAATTATTAAGTTTTCTCATGAATACCCTTTCACTTGCTCCAACAGTGCTGTTGATGTTCTCTGTTAAGATATTAAAAGGATCATTTAATTACGACAGCAGGTCACACTTGAGGTCATTAAATTGCGAGATCAAGTCTGGTGGGAGCAGCAGTGGGGAGTGGGGAGTAAGGTGATAAGTTTGTATGAATCATGGGCAATAGGTCCAATCAACATGTATATTCCATTGCTTTGATCAGTGGTTTTGGTGAGGTGGAACATTAATGATTCCAAAATTCTGCATCTGGCCCCTATGGTTCTCGTGATGTAACAGCTGTTTCTTCCCCAGACCATGACGTGAGAATAAAGGTTGCGATAGACTGTGCATAAGTTGCTTTTATCACTCCTCATACATATTCATGAAGGCGTGTCTGAAGGTCTCTGATGTCTTCCTGACGTAATTCATGACAAGCACCATACGGTATGCTAATATACCCTTCTTGTGCAAAGAGTATCAGGGTAAGGACGTCTGTGATCTTTCTTATGGTTTTCGTAGTAATGTTATTGCTGTTCTTGCTGCTGAACAGCGGTTAGTGCCGATGAAGGTAGCGTAGGTAGCAATGATACGGCCGTGGACTAGTTTGGCTTTAATTGGATAGGAGTGAGTACACAACGGGCAGTGTGAGGGAGTGACCGCAAGCCAGTCCGTGGAGGGGAGCACTTGTGTCTATCAAGTGGGTCGGCCTAGGAGTGAGTCAGAGGCAAGGGCAGGCAGGCTGGCATGCCCACCGAGAGGCCTGGCTACAGAGGGCAGCACCTTAGTGGCGCGAAATATGAGCTAAGCTGGCAGACAGCATGGGCTGTCTGTGCAGACAGTACAGGCTGTCTACAGTAAGGAACTTTATCAAAAGCTTTCATATATCTTTAGATAAGTACAGTCTTTTCATAACCTACTGTCACGACTTTGCAGACGAACAACCGAATTGTTTACAACTACATCCATGACAGCTTTTCAGAGAATCGGGGCCATGGTGATTGCAGTCTACCTAGTGGGAGGACCAGTCGTCTGTCAGTATTGGCATCTTTGTGTGTGTTGTGTATATGGAAGACTTTGCAGGAGTGAATAATGTGTGTTGGGAATTTTACATTGGTGAACTGAGTTAGGTTGAAACGTTTAGGAACAACAACCAAGACATCACCAACATATGTAATCCAAATGATGCCGTTCCGTTTTTTTTGTGTTAAGGTTATTACCGAAGGTGAAGAGGATGAATCTAACACAGGCTTTAAGAAGATCAGTGAAACCCGGTGTAGGGTTTGAACTCGCTGTCAGAGAGTCTCAAAACTTGCATTTGTGGTCACAGTGGTACCTATGCTAACCTTCCTATGGTGTAGAAATATACCTAGTTGGATGAATCTTATTAAGCTAGCTGGCCCAGTGGCTAACGCGACGGCCTGGAGTTTTGAGAGACTCTGACCGCGGGTTCAAACCCCACCCGTGGTATGGTTTTTTTCCGGTGTAATGCTTCAGCATTGTAATATTTCAGTACTGTAATTCTTCAGCACTGTGTAATACTTTACCACTGTGTAATCAACACTGTGTAATACTTTACCACTGTGTAATCAACACTGTGTAATACTTTACCACTGTGTAATCAACACTGTATAATACTTCAGCGGAGCTAAATTAGCGTAATACTGGTGCTGTTCCCTGGGTCGATATATTCTCAACCTGAGGCGAGAGAGAACACAAGTGGAAGACAAGGAAGAGAAAGCTGGGAGAGGGACGCAAGGAGTACGAGATCAGCGAAGAGAATGAAAACTAGAATAACAGGGAGAAAGATGAGATCAGAGAAAGAGAAAGAACAATAGAATGACAGGGAGAAAGAAGAGATCAGGGGAAGAGAAAACATTTATCTTGGAAGATGATGAAGTGAAGAGAATAAGGGGAAGATATTAATGGAAAACTTGGATGGCAAACAAGACGCAGTAAAGAGGGCGAGAGGGAGAAAGAGGAGATGGAAGAGGGAAAACAAGGCGAAATGGAAGCAGAGAGCAAAATGGTAAAATTAAAAATGTGGAGAATGAGAAGACTTGTGTCGAGAAATAATGAGGGGAAAGAGAGGAGGAGTAAGTAAGCTTATTCAGGTACAGGTACACATAAATACAGTTATATAAATTATCATACATGTGTGTAGATTACCTAGGATAACCCACAAAAAATCTAAGTGACTTATTTCAATTGGGGTCCTTATAACCTGTTATTGAAACAGTATAAGGAGATATACTAGGAATAAGGTAAAGTGAGTTATATACAGTAACACTAAAGAGAGCTGTACAAGAAATCACCCTTTCTTTAGCTACATTCATTAAGTGTCTTTTGGTTCTCTTCTTGAACTGGCTCATGCTATACGCAGGCAGTCTGTTCCAATCCTTTATTGCTGTACAGTAAAGACGGTGGTAGTGGTGATGGTGGCGCACTGGTGAAAAGGAATACTGGTGATAAGAGGGGAAGAAGAAAGAGAAGAAGGGAAATTGAATACTCTCCCAGGACACCAGGACGAATGGAAGGGGATTTAATTTGGGTAGCTTCTGATTGGTCCAGACCCATGAGAAGAAGGAAGAGGGAGAGTAACAGCAGGGAGAGTGGTAAAAGTGTAAGCAGAGGGAGAGTAACGGCAGGGAGAGTGGTAAAATTGTAAGCAGAGGGAGAGTAACAGCAGGGAGTGTGGTAAAAGTATAAGGAGGGGGATAGTAACGGCAGGGAGAGTGGTAAAAGTATAAGGAGAGGGGTAAAAGGAATGAGAGGAAGAGAGGTGGTAAAAGTGTAAGGAGAGAGAGGGTAACAGCAGGAAGAGTGAAGGGAGAGTAACAGCAAGGCGAGTGGTAAAAGTGTAATGAGAGGGAGAGTAACATCAGGGAGTGTAGTAAAAGTACAGTGGAACCTCAGGTCACGACCACAATTCGTTCCAAAACTCTGGTCGCGACCCGATTTGGTCGTGACCCGAACCTAATTTCCCCATTGGACTGTATGTAAATACGATTAATCCGTTCCAAACCCCTATGAACTGTATGTAAATATTGTTTTTTTAGTATTTTTAAGCACAAAAATAGTTTATACCATGGAATGCACAGTGTAATAGTAAACTAAATGTGAAAGCCATGAATAACAGAGAAAACTAACATTGCAAGAGTCCGTTCTAGACCCCTACGACCGTTCGCTGTAAACCTTTTTTTTTTAAGAGACGTCTGATGGCTGAGAAGTGAACTTCATTATTTATCGTCCGATTTCTTTCATTTTTGGTGTACGTTAAACATCTTTCCATCATACAGTGCCCAAGTTTCAATAAGACACCCCAAAAAAAACTGAGAAAAAATATTTACCAAAAATCATATTTGGCAAGCTCTAGCTGGGTACTGGCACTGCGAGGAGAAGCTGTTTGTGCACTACCTGCAGATAAAACATTGATAATCCCAGTTTATCACGGTCGTAATTACTGTAATTTATGAATAACTTCCGAGATAATCAACAAAAACGAGCGCTCACTGAAAAAAAATCGAGAAAATGTCTGAATTTTTTGGGTTATCCTAGATTCTCTACACACATGCTGCTATGTTTGATAATCTACTGCATTTGTGTATACGTGAATAAACTTAGTTTTACGGTGCATTACGAATGTATATCGCACTTAGCACTGTACCACACTACGTTTTCTTTAATATAAATATCCAGGAGGGGATAAGAAGATGGAGTTCACGAATGAACGCAAGTCTGAGACCGACTACAAGGCGAGGGACAAGGAAGTGGGGAAAATTGGTGTGTACAAAAAAAATAAAAAATGGTGCGGAGTGTGAAAAATGTGAAAATTGGCGCGGCTGTGTTTGTTCGGCACCCAATTATGTATTCGTGACCAGATGCAAAAATTTGGCGAATTTTTTGGTGGTGAACCGATTTGTTCATGTTCGGAAGCGTTCGTGACCAGAGGTTCCACGGTATAGTAACAGCAGGGAGTGTGGTAAGGGTGAAGGGAGAGTTACAGCAGGGAGTGTGGTAAGGGTGAAGGGAGAGTTACAGCAGGGAGTGTGGTAAGGGTGAAGTGAGAGTTACAGCAGGGAGTGTGGTAAGGGTGAAGGGAGAGTTACAGCAGGGAGTGTGGTAAGGTGTGAAGGAGAGTTACAGCAGGGAGTGTGGTAAGGGTGAAGGGAGAGTTACAGCAGGGAGTGTGGTTAAGGGTGAAGGGAGAGTTACAGCAGGGAGTGTGCTAAGGGTGAAGTGAGTGTTACAGCAGGGAGTGTGGTAAGGGTGAAGGGAGAGTTACAGCAGGGAGTGTGGTAAGGGTGAAGGGAGAGTTACAGCAGGGAGTGTGGTAAAGGTGAAGTGAGAGTTACAGCAGGGAGTGTGGTAAGGGTGAAGGGAGAGTTACAGCAGGGAGTGTGGTAAAGGTGAAGTGAGAGTTACAGCAGGGAGTGTGGTAAAGGTGAAGTGAGAGTTACAGCAGGGAGTGTGGTAAGGGTGAAGTGAGAGTTACAGCAGGGAGTGTGGTAAGGTGAAGTGAGAGCTTACAGCAGGGAGTGTGGTAAGGGTGAAGGGAGAGTTACAGCAGGGAGTGTGGTAAAGGTGAAGGGAGAGTTACAGCAGGGAGTGTGGTAAGGGTGGAGGGTGAAAATGGGAGGGTAATTGCAATTGCTTGGATCAAAGCTCTTGAAAGGTGAGAGAGTGAAGATACGAGACAAGAAGCGCTGAAGTGGCCTTCAGTTTTTAGCGATATTTTTAACATCTGCCTCATTCTGTTACCCTATTCTATTCCCTACGGATTTAGCGCTACGTCACGAGTATAGTAATATCCTGTTGTATCGTATTCCGTCACACAAGATGTTTGGTTAATGTGTGGAACTGGCAGACTTAAGTCAGATGATGAGCGTGTCGTTGTCTTCAACTATGTGTTCAGTATTACCACAGCTTCTGAGCTTTCCTTCCAGCACAGCTGTAGTTACTATACGTGGTGACAGCACAGCTGTAGTTACTATACGTGGTGACAGCACAGCTGTAGTTACTATTAGGTGGTGACAGCACAGCTGTAGTTACTGTTAGGTGGTGGCAGCACAGCTGTAGTTACTATTAGGTGGTGGCAGCACAGCTGTAGTTACTATTAGGTGGTGGCAACATAGCTGCAGTTACTATTACGTGGTGGCAGCACAGCTGTAGTTACTATTACGTGGTGACAGCACAGAGCTGCAGTTACTATTACGTGGTGGCAGCACAGCTGCAGTTACTATTACGTGGTGGCAGCACAGCTGTAGTTACTATTACGTGGTGGCAGCACAGCTGCAGTTACTATTACGTGGTGGCAGCATAGCTGCAGTTACTATTACGTGGTGGCAGCACAGCTGCAGTTACTATTACGTGGTGGCAGCACAGCTGTAGTTACTATTACGTGGTGGCAGCATAGCTGCAGTTACTATTACGTGGTGGCAGCATAGCTGCAGTTACTATTACGTGGTGGCAGCACAGCTGCAGTTACTATTACGTGGTGGCAGCATAGCTGCAGTTACTATTACGTGGTGGCAGCACAGCTGCAGTTACTATTACGTGGTGGCAGCACAGCTGCAGTTACTATTACGTGGTGGCAGCATAGTTTTGTGGCCAGTATACTATTACGTGGTGGCAGCACAGCTGCAGTTACTATTACGTGGTGGCAGCACAGCTGCAGTTACTATTACGTAGGTGAAAACTCGGGGAAACTCGAAATCCTTCGAAGGTATATCGAAGTTAAAGGTACATCCCAAAAATAACATGTAGCCTAACCAAAACTGGATAGTGATATAAAAAAACTTGCTGGTTTTATTAGATGCACCATCCTCTTGCATGCTATAATGATGTAGATGGAATGTCTGGTGTAAGTCTCCTGTCTCAAGACAAAGATTTCACTTGAAGTTCTTTTTATGGCGTTGTCTTACTTTTCTAGTTGACAGCCCGAAGTTGAAATTTCCTATTCCTTTGAAAGTCTTTCTTAGTTCATCACTTATCATGCATTTCAAAGCCAGTTTGAGATTTTACTATCCAGAATTCTTTCATTTCTCTCTGGCTTCTGTCACTCATGGAGCTAGAGAGCATTAATGGATGATAGAGAATCACTTATAATTAAGGTGAGGGCTTCAGACACATGAGCGCATTTGAGTGCAAGGAGTATAACAAGTAGCTCATGTTGAAGAGGGAAGCCCAGTTGTTGATACGTGCTTCAATTTCTGTATAAGAGCCATCGCTCTGCATGACAACGGCACTACCAGCTACACTAGTGACTTGAACAGGCATATGATGTCAGCATATATAACTTGTGGAAGAGAATGTGTGACTAAAGTATAAATATAGCTTAGGTTATCGTGCTTAGCTTTAAAATGATGCTTTGCTTGTGATCCAGTTAGGTTCTTTGGGAGAAAGTGAGGGATAGTGATTTGGAAAGAGGTAATTTTACGTAGTGCAAGGAAGTGTCGCTACTGATTTATTTGACGTCGATAATGTGTCTGATGCACTGATGTTTTGAGTGTTGGAGAATCCGGTGGTGTGAATCATTATATCATCAAAGCTAATCGCATAATTATTCAGCTGCCTTGGCATAGCATTTAGCAGAGTATAAAAAAACTGAATAAGGTGGGATGAGAACACCTCCCTGTGGGGTTTCTATTTCAAAGTCTTTAGTTATACTTCTCTGTGTTTCTGGAACAACGCAGAAGACGTTCTTGAATGGGTAGCCTTTCATCCAGCGGAGAAGCCATTCACCTACATCCATTCGGGCAAGTTCACTAATAATTAAATGTCGGTTAGCAATATCAAAAGCAGCTTTGAGGCCAAGGAAGGTAGTGTAGGAGCCGGTTTTAATAAGACAGGTGAGGAAACACTGGGTCCTGGGACCTTGATCAAGGTCCCAGGACCAAAGCGTTTTCTTATGTCCTAGTGATTACTCACGTCTTTTTTTTTTTTTGTTTTGTTTTTGAACCTCTTTGTCTGCATTAACAAGATTTGTGCCAGTGTAGATGTCAGTGTGCAGGGTGAGGTAAGTGGCTGTACAGTGAGGCGCTGTATGCCCCTTATGGGTTTAGCGCTTAGTTTTGGTTGTAATATACAGCGAGGCTCACTCCTCCCATGCATGAAACCATGTAGTCAGGAGCAAGGAACAAAAATTGTGATTGTACGCATGAGAGGATTTAATGCGTGATATTGGGCGAAAAGTATTATGTTGGGTTTTGGAATGAAAATGAAGAGAATGTTGGTCCATGTTTTAGGGAGCTTCCCAGTTATGTAGCTCATCTTGTATAGTTGAAGAAAAAGATTTCCAGGTGCTTGACGGAGGAACCTGAGTATCAGTCACAAAATAGGTGGGGCTTGAACCCATGGCAGGCGAGTCCTACAACTTACAGGCCAGCGTCTTGACCAGAAATGCACCACTCTTCGGTCCTCCAAAAACAGTGCTACAACACCAGCTGCCCTGCATATCATCTAAAAGGGACCAGGAGGTATTGACCATACAAGACAATAGTAGTTACAACCCCACTGAAAGTGATTTTTTAGTGGCAGTAAACTAAAAAAAGAAAATGGAAGGAAATAAAAATAGTCCACCACCTTGGAGCCTTGTTGGACCGAAGGCACAGCCAGTGGACCCCCATGGAACTCCAGAACCACAACTACTGATGCCAATAAAATCCCCCCATCAAACACAAAATACAACCTCATTCATATTTTCTAATATACAGGGCCTTAAACCATTCACCAACAACAAATTATACCTTTTATCAGTGGACTTCTAGAGGAGTCATATGCGATGTTTACAGCCTTCACAGAGACTCACACAAAAGATCACTTTGACAACAAAATACGGATAGATGGGTACAACCTTTTTAGATGTGACAGAATGAACAGACAATAAGGAGGAAGGGGGTTGGCCTGTATGTCAAAGAGTAACTCATCTGCACAGAGATGCTGAACACCACAAATGATGTACTTGAAGTTCTAACAATAAAGATCGAGTACCAAAACCTAGCCTTCCAACTCCATCCCCAAACATCTAACTGCTTGGTGATTTCAACCTAAGGCATACAGAATGGAAGAATGTAGCAAATAATGTTATAGCAGAAACAATCCCTAGAGGTAGCGCAGATGAAAGGTCACATACACGAGCTACTAAATCTCTGCAATTAACACACCCCAGGTCAGCAGATAGTGGAGCCAACAAGACTGGAAAACACACTTGACCTTCACAAATAATTAGGACCTGGTAAGAGACATATTATCAAAAGCAATTAATTCCGATCACAATCTAATCGAAGTTCAGACTTACATGCACAGAGATCCTGATCAGCAAAATGCACGTAGCTGTGAAGGTGTCTTCACCAAATACAATTTAAATAACAACATCAACTGGGACCAGGTGAATCATGTCTTAAATGAAACATGTTGGGAAGATATCTTAAATAACATGTATCCAAACCAGTGCCTTGAAATGATCAACTTCCTGGCAGCCGAAGTATGTTTAAGGCATATTCCCCTAAGGGAGAAAGACGATCCCTCTACAGAAGACGACAGAGAATCGCTGAGCTCCTCAAGAACGCTAGATTACCTGATACACGGAATGAAGCGCTGACCAGGGAAGTGGAAAGTATCGAGCTTAAGTAAAGGATTCTTACAGGATAGTGGAGAGACAGGAAGAGCTAAGAGCGATTAGTGAAACTGAAAGAAATTCAAAATATTTCTTTTCATATGCCAAAAACAAGGCATATCGGGCCCTTGCTCAGACAAGATGGGACTTACACAGATGACAACAAGAGAGATACTGAAATCCCAATATGACTGTTTAACGAGCCACTAATCAGTCTGAAGATCGACAAGCCAAATGATTTTTTTCATGAATGAGCCTCAAAACTCCATCAATGTATGTCATATTTCCGACATTACCCTAACTCCGATAGACTTGGAGAAAGCCATTGACAACATGCCCATGCACTCAGCCCCAGGCCCAGACTCGTGAAAGTCTGTGTTTATTAAGAACTGCAAGAAACCCCTTTTGCGTGCCCTAAGTAAACTATGGAGAAGGAGCTTAGACATGGGTGAAATTCCAGTCACTAAAAACAACGGATATACTCCCACTCCATAAAGGTGGCAGCAAACCTTTAGCTAAGAACTATACACCAATAGCTCTAACGTCCCACATCATAAAAATATTTGAAAGAGTGCTAAGAAGCACGACTGCAAGCCACTTGGATTCGCAAAAACTGCACAATCCAGGGCAACATGGGTTCAGAGCAGGTCGCTCCTACCTCTCGCAACTACTGGATCATTATGATATGGTCTTGGATGCACTGGAAGAAAAACAGAATGCAGATGTAAAATACACAGACTTTGCAATTTCCTTTGACAAGTGTGATCATGGCGTAATAGCGCTCAAGATACGTGCTAAGGAATAACTGCCAAAGTGGAAAGATGGAACGTTAACTTTCTAACCAATCGAACACAGAGTAGTGGTCAAGAGAGTTAAATCGGAAGCTGCAATAGTGAGGTCTGTTCCACAAGGCACAGTACTCGCCTCCATCCTGCTCCTCATCCTCATATCAGACATAGAGATGTAATTCACAGCACCGTGTCATCCTTTGCAGACGATACTAGGATCGGCATGAGACTGTCATCTATTGAGGACACGGTTAAGCTCCAAGAAGTTATAAACCAAGTTTTCCAGTGGGCAACGGAAAACAACATGATGTTCAATGAAGATGAATTCCAACTACTACGTTATAGAAAACTGGAGGAGACAATATCTAGAACTGAGTATACTACAAACTCTGATCATAAAGTAGAGCGGAAAAATAATGTGAGGGACCTAGGAGTGGTAATGTCTGAGGATCTCACTTTCAAGGATCGCAACAGTCCCATTATCACAACTGCAAAGAAAATGATAGGATGGGTAATGAGAACGTTCAGAACAAAAGATGCCAAGCCAATAATGATCCTTTTCAAATCACTTGTTCTCTCTAGGCTGGAATATTGCTGTATATTAACATCTCCGTTCAAAGCAGGTGAAATTGCAGATCTAGTGAATGTACAGAGAACCTATACTGCACATATAAATTCAATCAAACATTTCAACTACTGGGAACGCTTGGAAGCACTTGGGATCGTTGGAACGCAGGCGAGAGAGACGTATCTTAATCTACACTTGGAAGATCCTAGAAGGAATGGTCCCGAATCTGCACACAGAAATCACTCCCTACGAAAGTAAAAGACTTGGCAGGAGGTGCAAAATACCCCCAATGAAAAGTAGGGGCACTATAGGTACACTAAGAGAAAACACCACAAGTGTCCCTGGCCCAAGACTGTTCAACAGCCTCCCACCAAGCATAAGGGGAATTACCAATAGGCCCCTGGCTTCCTTCAAGAGAAAGCTGGACAGATACTTAAAGTCGGTGCCGGATCAGCCGGACTGTGGTTCGTACGTTGGACTGCGTGCGGCTAGCAGTAACATCCTTAACAGCAGTAACAGGCGTTTGACAAATGCGATCATGGAGTGATAGCGCATAAAATGAGGTCCATGGGCATTACGGGGAAGGTAGGCAGATGGATTTTCGGGTTCCTAACACAAAGAATACAAAAAGTAGTAGTGAACAGGGCAAGATTCGGTATCAGCGAGGTCGAAAGCTCAGTGCCGCAAGACACTGTCCTGGCACCTCTGCTGTTTCTCATCCTCATAGCAGACATAGACAAAAACACCCGGCACACTTTTGTATCATTTGCAGATGACTGTAAAATAAGCATGAAAGTCACTACGGTAGAGGACACTGAAAAAGTACAGGAAGACATAAACAGGGTTTTCCAGTGGGCAGTGGAGAACAACATGACGTTCAGTGGTGATGAGTTCCAGCTGCTTAGGTATAGAAGAAGAAGAACTCAACAGGAACACTATATACAAAACTCTAGAGGGTCACCAAATAGAACGTAAGGAACAATTATGTCAGGGAATAATTGTGGGAATAATTATGTCAGCGGACCTTTCTTTTAAAGACCATAACAAGACAAAGATCACGACAACCAGGAAGATGACTGGGTGACTATTGAGAACTTTCAAAACAAGGGAAATAATGCCGATGGTAACATTCTTCAAATCGCTAGTGTTCCCTCACTTAGAATATTGCTCAGTGCTGACGGCCCCGTTCAAAACAGGAGAAATATCGGAGCCTGGTCCCAAATCTGCACACTGCCATAACAACATACTGGAGTGAGAGATATGGGAGGAAGTGTAAAATCCAGTGAGGAACAGGGGTGCGGTGGCAACAATAAGGGAACACTGTATCAACATCCGGGGTCCCAGACTATTCAACATCTTATCAGAAGATATCAGAAACACGGCTGGAACAAGTGTAGAAGCCTTAAAGAGGAAACTGGACAGGTATCTTCACTAGGTGTCAGATTAACCAGGCTGTGATGGGTATGTGGGGCAGCGGGCCTCAGGCAGTAGCAGCTTGGTTGACCAGGCAAGCACCAGACGAGCCTGGCCCATGGCCGGGTTTAGAGTGTAGATTAATTCTCGAAACTTCAAAAGTATATCAAAGGTCCTGATCCACCGGGAGGCCTGGTCGTGGACCGGGCCGCGGGGGCGTTGATCCCCGAAATACCCTCCAGGTAGCTCGTCCATGCTGACCTAACAAGGTTCATTAAACTAGCAATTTCTTTTATGCACCACAGGAATGTTAGCATAGGCCCCACTCTTACCATAAATGCAGGTTTTTTAGAGGTGAATCCCACACCAGTATGGCTGTGGCGGGCTCTAGCTGAAGTCCTCTCAATGCCACCGTTCTTTAATTTGTTTGCAATCGTGTTACGATTTCTTTAGTTCAACTGAGTAAACTAACATTGCAGTCATCGTCCGTGCTGAACATGAAAGGAACCAGCCTCTCCGGTATCATGCTTGACATTTAATTTCTTTTGTGTGGAAGTGGGTAAATTATCATGGGCTTTCACAGCTAGACGTAGCAGTCAATCCAAGTATTAACTAACTCGTTTTCTGTGTGTAAAGTAGGGATTCATAACTAAGGGTATCCATACCCCTTGCGGGTCTAGGAACCAAATAATGGGCGTATGAGACTTTTTTTCTAAAAACAAACAGGATAAAATCATTGTGATTTTCTTTAAGCTGTTCTGTTCCTAGCTATCCATACGTAAAGTAAACCCAAGCTGTTGACATCATTTGAAGTCATACTGGTGCCTAATAGGACTGGTGGTGATTTCCAGTCTGGCATGTTGGGCAATACATCGGGGTCTGTAATCATAAAAAAGTTGAGAACCCCTGCTGTAGAGGATGCGAGACCTAGTCTAGTTGTTTTTAATTCTGATTATATCCCTTCATGCCCTACTAGGTGAAGTGTGGGCACTGAGACTGTGGACAGACATTTACCGGTCTGCCGAAGCTCTTGACAAACATTTCCTGGCAGTAGCGAGGGCAGTTTGCAAAACCTTGGCCAGGCCTACTCTCCTAGTGGTACTATTCAGTACCAAGTTTGGGATTATTATAGTGTGATTATATATTAGTAGAGATTGAGAAGGAGGGGAGGAGTTGAGTGATTGTCCAGGCTGTTGCAAATAATTTTGAATATTACTTATAAGATCGCTGTTAAGGTCTCCACAGAGGAATATTAAGAATTGTACAAATTAGACACTTGTACAACACTTGGGTATCTTTGAACATTCAAATGGTATAAAATACCGACAGGTTGTTAGGTAAGACACATATGCAACAGTTAGGTATCTTTATTTCGAAACGTTTAGCCTACACAGTAGGCTTCTTCAGTCGAGTACAGAAAAGTTGATAGAAGCAGAAGATACTTGAAGACGATGTAATCAGTCCATCACCCTTGAAGTTTTGAGGTGGTCAGTCCCTCAGTCTGGAGAAGAGTATTGTTCCATAGTCTGAAACAATACTCTTCTCCAGACTGAGGGACTGACCACCTCAAAACTTCAAGGGTGATGGACTGATTACATCGTCTTCAAGTATCTTCTGCTTCTATCAACTTTGCTGCACTTGACTGAAGAAGCCTACTGTGTAGGCGAAACGTTTCGAAATAAAGATACCTAACTGTTGCATATGTCTTACCTAACAACTTGGGTATCTTTATTGAGGAAACGTTTCGCCACACAGTGGCTTCATCAGTCCTATACAGAGTGGTGAAGATCATAAGGAGTTTGAGGTAATCAGCCCCTCAGTGTGCAGTCGATGTAATTAGTCCATCAGTCGACTTCATGCTGAGGGACTGATTACCTCACTCCTTTTGATCTTTCCCACTCTCCTTTGTACTGGACTGATAAAGTTACTGTGTGGCTAACGTTTCCTCAATACCCAAATGTTGCACGTGTCTCATTTATCAATTTGTCGGCTGTCGGAACCATTTGTCTACAAGAATTGTACCAATGAGTGACATGAGCGACAAAATTATCATACTGGTCATGGGAAACATAAAAGCGTTTCTGCCTGAGTATCCCACCAGGGAGGCTCATAGTATCCCACCAGGGAGGCTCATAGTATCCCACCAGGGAGGCTCATAGTATCCCACCAGGGAGGCTCATAGTATCCCACCAGGGAGGCTCATAGTATCCCACCAGGGAAGCTCACAGTATCCCACCAGGGAGGCTCATAGTATCCCACCAGGGAGGCTCATAGTACCCCACCAGGGAGGCTCATAGTATCCCACCAGGGAAGCTCACAGTATTCTACAAGGGAAGCTCACAGTATTCCACCAGGGAGGCTCATAGTATCCCACCAGGGAGGCTCATAGTATCCCACCAGGGAGGCTCATAGTATCATACCAGGGAGGCTCATAGCATCCCACCAGGGAGGCTCATAGTATCCCACCAGGGAAGCTCACAGTATTCCACCAGGGAGGCTCATAGTATCCCACCAGGGAGGCTCATAGTTTCCCACCAGGGACACTCATAGTATCCCACCAGGGAGGCTCATAGTATCCCACAAGGGGGGTTCATAGTATCATACCAGGGAGGCTCATAGTATCCCACCAGGGAGGCTCATAGTATCTCACCAGGGAGGCTCATAGTATCCCACCAGGGAGGCTCATAGTATCCCAACAGGGAGGCTCATAGTATCCCACCAGGGAAGCTCATAGTATCCCACCAGGGAGGCTCATAGTATCCCACCAGGGAGGCTCTTAGTATCCCACCAGAGGGGTTCATAGTATCATACCAGGGAGGCTCATAGTATCCCACCAGGGAGGCTCTTAGTATCCCACCAGAGGGGTTCATAGTATCATACCAGTGAGGCTCATAGTATCCCACCAGGGAGGCTCATAGTATTCCACCAGGGAGGCTCATAGTATCCCACCAGGGAGGCTCATAGTTTCCCACCAGGGAGGCTCATAGTATCCCACCAGGGAAGCTCACAGTATTCCACCAGAGAGGCTCATAGTATCCCACCAGGGAGGCTCATAGTATCCCACCAGGGGGGTTCATAGTATTATACCAGGGAGGCTCACAGTATCCCACCAGGGAGGCTCATAGTATCTCACCAGGGAGGCTCATAGTATCCCACCAGGGAGGCTCATAGTATCCCACCAGGGAGGCTCATAGTATCCCACCAGGGAGGCTCATAGTATCCCACCAAGGGAGTTCATAGTATCATACCAGGGAGGCTCATAGTATCCCACCAGGGAGGCTCATAGTATCCCACCAGGGAGGCTCATAGTATCCCGCCAGGGAGGCTCATAGTATCCCACCAGGGAAGCTCATAGTATCCCACCAGGGAGGCTCATAGTATCCCACCAGGGGAGTTCATAGTATCATACCAGGGAGGCTCATAGTATCCCACCAGGGAGGCTCTTAGTATCCCACCAGGGGGGTTCATAGTATCATACCAGGGAGGCTCATAGTATCCCACCAGGGAGGCTCATAGTATCCCACCAGGGAGGCTCATAGTTTCCCACCAGGGAGGCTCATAGTATCCCACCAGGGAAGCTCACAGTATTCCACCAGGGAGGCTCATAGTATCCCACCAGGGAGGCTCATAGTTTCCCACCAGGGAGGCTCATAGTATCCCACCAGGGAGGCTCATAGTATCCCACCAGGGGGGTTCATAGTATCATACCAGGGAGGCTCATAGTATCCCACCAGGGGGGTTCATAGTATCCCACCAGGGAGGCTCATAGTATCTCACCAGGGAGGCTCATAGTATCCCACCAGGGAGGCTCATAGTATCCCACCAGGGAGGCTCATAGTATCCCACCAGGGGAGTTGATAGTATCATACCAGGGAGGCTCATAGTATCCCAACAGGGAGGCTCATAGTATCCCAACAGGGAGGCTCATAGTATCCCAACAGGGAGGCTCATAGTATCCCACCAGGAAGGCTCATAGTATCCCACCAGGGAGGCTCATAGTATCCCTCCAGGGAGGCTTATAGTATCCCTCCAGGGAGGCTTATAGTATCCCACCAGGGAAGCTTATAGTATCCCACCAGGGAAGCTTATAGTATCCCACCAGGGAGGCTCATAGTATCCCACCAGGGAGGCTCATAGTATCCCAACAGGGAGGCTCATAGTATCCCACCAGGGAGGCTCATAGTATCCCACCAGGAGGCTCATAGTATCCCACCAGGGAGGCTCATAGTATCCCACCAGGGAGGCTCACAGTATCCCACCAGGGAGGCTCATAGTATCCCACCAGGGAAGCTCACAGTATTCCACCAGGGAGGCTCATAGTATCCCACCAGGGAGGCTCATAGTATCCCACCAGGGAGGCTCATAGTTTCCCACCAGGGAGGCTCATAGTTTCCCACCAGGGACGCTCATAGTATCCCACCAGGGAGGCTCATAGTATCCCACCAGGGGGTTCATAGTATCATACTAGGGAGGCTCATAGTATCCCACCAGGGAGGCTCATAGTATCCCTCCAGGGAGGCTCATAGTATCCCACCAGGGAGGCTCATAGTATCCCACCAGGGAGGCTCATAGTATCCCACCAGGGAAGCTTATAGCATCCCACCAGGGAGGCTCATAGTATCCCACCAGGGGAGTTCGTAGTATCATACCAGGGAAGCTCATAATATCCCACCAGGGAGGCTCATAGTATCCCACCAGGGAATCTCATAGTATCCCACCAGGGAGGCTCAAAGTGTTGTCTCGACATACACTACTATGCTATAGGCTGAACAGGCAGGTGGTTCTGGGCTGATTCTATACAATAACAAAGACATATGTAACTTAGAACTAATTGATGTTATCATATTTTATATTAACATAATGGGTTTTAACGTAATGAGTTTTAACATAATGCATTATGACTTATAAGAACAAATCATTGTACAATAAGGATGGAATTGATCGATCGATCTGTATTCATGCACTCTACGGATTCTGAGGAAGAATAAATATATATATACAAGGTGAAATTAACAGCAAAGGCAAATCTGGTGCACACCGATCAGTATTGCTAAATTCTCAGAATTTGGAGGGAACGTGAACACAAAAAATTTCTGAAAAAGTGATCAGCTAATAACAAGACACAGTCGACAATTTCATTCATCTCATACATCTAATTATACAGGCTGTTTACATTTAAACCCAATTCTGCGAGTGTAAGGTTTACAAATGCAGAATGGTTATCATCTTTGGGTGGATCAAATTCTTCTGCGATGGCTAACACATGCCTTGACTGAGGGCGATTTGAACGAGTATCTACAAAAGATACAGCTACATTCACTAGTGACTGTGGAATTACTAACTCTTCTGCTAGGAGTACTCAACTCGGCTGTTCGATACAGTAATTCTTGGCTCATTACAAAGTCACTAATGGGTGCTGGTGGCTTCACAGTCAGAATAAAATCTTCCTGGAGCAGGAATCGAATCACACCAGACCACAAGGGATCGGTTCTTTCTTACTGGAGAAATGAACAAACTCGTTGGAGTGGATGACTCTCCCCGGTTGAAAAATGTAACGCTGTAACACGCAATATGAGCAAGGGAGAATGGATCTACTATCTCTCACTGCAAGCACAGGGGAAAAGAAATGAACACGGTCAACAATACAGATATTCAATCTGAGTCGCACACAGTGACACGAGGTATCAACTATAAAGAAACTTCACTTACAAACGTTAACAACATGTGAAAGTTACTCGAGAAACAACTTCTTACATTGCATGAATTACTGTCAATGAGGATGGCATCACCATCTGGAACACAAGGAACAACAACAACACTCAAGTGAGTACACTAGCCACAGAAACGCCTTTCTGCAATGGCTTGTGGCATCAGCAAGAGATGGCATAACTTGTTTGCAGTAAAGTTCTTCTCAAAGCATCCCCTGGGAAGGAACGAATACTTGAACAAGTCGCCATCGCAAGGATAGTAGTCTCAGCACCCAGGGTTGTCTGAGGTTCCTCTGAAACCCAAGGTAACTGTACACTATCCTGTGTGCACGATATTGTGGCTGGAGTCCAGACAGGAGTGACAGTATTACTAGTGCCTGACCGCTCGGCTACGTTAATAAGTAATTCACGGATCTATAGGGACTTAATCGAACTTCACATTTTGCAGCACTTTAACAAATCTCAGATACAAGCTGTGAGAACAAACACATTGCTCAGGGGCTAGGTATTGTCTTCCAGTCAGCAAGGGAATACTGGTACTGAGGACTGATTCATATTGACTTTGACTGGCATGATACACTAAGTGAACATTCAAAAGTGACTGGGACATCATGGGGGTTCGAAAGGAGATATGATGGTTGAAGATAAACACACTTGTGGATGGTAACTATATATTGTCAGACTGTGGTAAGGGAGGGCCCAGCCTACCTTGTTCCCTGTTGTAGGTCTATCCGTGGACTGAGAGCGAGGTAGCGCATCCCACACACTCATGCCGCATCCCGTGACGTCATACAGTCACTAGGCCTAGTAGGGATCGTCTGTATAAAACTCATGGATGGTACTATGATACTCAGCTAAGCTATACAACACATGTAAGGGGATCAGCAACTATGCTGACAAAAGTATCCCACCAGGGGGCTCATAGTATCCCACCAGGGAGGGTCATAGTATCCCACAAGGGAGGCTCATAGTATCCCACCAGGGAGGCTCATAGTATCCCACCAGGGGAGTTCATAGTATCCCACCAGGGAGGCTCATAGTATCCCACCAGGAAGGCTTATAGTATCCAGGGATGCTCATAGTACCCCACCAGGGATGCTCATAGTATCCCACCAGGGATGCTTATGGTATCCCACCAGGGAGGCTCATGGTATCCCACCAGGGAGGCTCATAGTATCCCACCAGGGAGGCTCATAGTATCCCACCAGGGAGGCTCATAGTATCCCACCAGGGAGGCTCATAGTATCCCACCAGGGAGGCTCATAGTATCCCACCAGGGAGGCTCATAGTATCCCACCAGGGAGGCTCATATTATCCCACCAGGGAGGCTCATAGTATCCACCAGGGAGGCTCATAGTATCCACCAGGGAGGCTCATAGTATCCCACCAGGGAGGCTCATAGTATCCCACCAGGGAGGCTCATAGTATCCCACCAGGGAGGCTCATAGTATCCCACCAGGGAGGCTTATAGTATCTCACCAGAGAGGCTCATAATATCCCACCAGGGAGGCTCATAGTATCCCACCAGGGAGGCTCATAGTATCCCACCAAGGAGGCTCATAGTATCCCACCAGGGAGGCTCATAGTATCCCACCAGGGAAGCTCATAGTATCCCACCAGGGAAGCTCATAGTATCCCACCAGGGAGGCTCATAGTATCCCACCAGGGAGGCTCATAGTATCCCTCCATGGAGGCTCATAGTATCCCTCCATGGAGGCTCATAGTATCCCTCCAGGGAGGCTCATAGTATCCCACCAGGGAGGCTCATGGTATCCCACCAGGGAGGCTCATGGTATCCCTCCAGGGAGGCTCATAGTATCCCTCCAGGGAGGCTCATAGTATCCCACCAGGGAGGCTCATAGTATCCCACCAGGGAGGCTCATGGTATCCCTCCAGGGAGGCTCATAGTATCCCTCCAGGGAGGCTCATAGTATCCCACCAAGGAGGCTCATAGTATCCCTCCAGGGAGGCTCATAGTATCCCTCCAGGGAGGCTCATAGTATCCCTCCAGGGAGGCTCATAGTATCCCTCCAGGGAGGCTCATAGTATCCCACCAGGGAGGTCATAGTATCCCCCAGGGAGGCTCATAGTATCCCACCAGGGAGGCTCATAGTATCCCTCCAGGGAGGCTCATAGTATCCCTCCAGGGAGGCTCATAGTATCCCACCAGGGAGGCTCATAGTATCCCACCAGGGAGGCTCATAGTATCCCTCCAGGGAGGCTCATAGTATCCCTCCAGGGAGGCTCATAGTATCCCTCCAGGGAGGCTCATAGTATCCCTCCAGGGAGGCTCATGTATCCCTCCAGGGAGGATCATAGTATCCCTCCAGGGAGGCTCATAGTATCCCTCCAGGGAGGCTCATAGTATCCCTCCAGGGAGGCTCATAGTATCCCTCCAGGGAGGCTCATAGTATCCCACCAGGGAGGCTCATAGTATCCCACCAGGGAGGCTCATAGTATCCCTCCAGGGAGGCTCATAGTATCCCTCCAGGGAGGCTCATAGTATCCCTCCAGGGAGGCTCATAGTATCCCTCCAGGGAGGCTCATAGTATCCCTCCAGGGAGGCTCATAGTATCCCTCCAGGGAGGCTCATAGTATCCCTCCAGGGAGGCTCATAGTATCAATAGTGACAACAATTGGTCTGATGATAAATCTGTTACAATGAAAAACTAGCAAAGGTTATGTTAAAAAGTAATGTTAAAATGTATTGTTAAAAGCATGACATAGATCAAGGATGTCTCTGTAGACTTTTTAACTCCCCTTCATGCATCAGGGGAAATTATTAACAAACCTTCCTCTCTCTCTCTCTCTCTCTCTCTCTCTCTCTCTCTCTCTCTCTCTCTCTCTCTCTCTCTCTCTCTCTCTCCTCTCTCTCTCTCTCTCTCTCTCTCTCTCTCAGGAGTAAACCCAAATTGTTGATGCCAGTTCCTAACCAGCACTGCGTGTGGCCTGCAGTAACACCCTGATTGATCAAGTATTGATCCACCACGAGGCCTGGTCTGGAACCGGACTCGGGGGCGGTGACCCCCGAAAGCAGCTTTCAGCGATCATGATGCAGCTCCTTATAAATTCTAAGTCAGTTTTTTCACAAACTGTTCTCAGCAAATTTCTCTATATAAGTTATGTAAGTTATGTTAGGCTTGGTTACCTTAATAAAAAAAATTATCAATTATGAATTACCAAAACGCCAGTAAATTAAATGTTACATCGAGGCGATCAAATTTTTTGAAGCGCTGAGAGAAAGAGAACGCGCGCGAGCGCTCTAAAATATAGTCAGATAATCACTGTATAAAGACGCAGTATACTGAACACATCTTTTTGAACTACGTTTCGCTCAGGGTTGATCTTTTATCAAGTCTTAACTTGCAATCCATTTGTTCATATTCTTTTTCTAAGTACTCTTATAGCTATTTTAAATTGTTTGATAACATCATGAAGAGGCCACATTGCCATATTGTATTTTTTTTTTTAATATTATTAGTTTTATGTCAGTTGTTAGAAAATACATTGTATGACATCTTTTCTGACGGTGGTAGAGGACTCAGGACGGTCTGTGATCTTTGTTACTCTTCTGATCGTGGACTCAGGACGGTCTGTGATCTTTATTACTCTTCTGATCTTGATGTGATGCGTTGCTCGCGCTCAACAATCATCATGTTTTTACATCTGTAGATTTTTACACACAATGCTTTTCTCAAAAGTATCGTCTTTTCAATTATTTGCAAATATAATGTCATGATTTATGCACACATTATTGAGCAGTCATGGTTTTACAAATGACCAACGCTGATATGCAATAATCTTTACACGATAATGACATTTCGGTCATATCTTATTGGTTTATTGTTCTTTAGCCTATTATTATTATTATTATTATTATTATTATTATTATTATTATTATTATTAATCATGTAAAGTCAGCTATTACAGTTTACATCCTACCGATATTGCAAACAAACTACTAGGCTGATGCTGTATCAAAAAAAAATTATTTTTTCTCATTACTCTTAGGCAGACTTAATAGAACTTCCCGTATAGACGTTTTAACAGCTTCTTAGCTTACAATAAAAATTTCATTTAAATCGGAGTAATTTAGATAAAATCCTCAATTTGCCTCTCCCTCCCCCCCTTTCATTCTATCTCTTAGGCTGCGATTCACCTTTAACTTTACCTCTGATGGGTTCCGAGAATGTTTCTTCTACTCGAGCCCGGCTATGGACCAGGCTCGTTTGTTGTTTGTCTGGTCAACCAGGCTGTTGCTGCTGGAGGTCCGCTGCCCCACATATCCATCACAGCCTGATTGATCTGGCACCTAGTGAAGATACTTGTCCAGTGTCCTCTTGAAGACTTCTACATTTGTCCTAGCAGTGTTTCTGATATCTTCGTGTAAGATGTTGAATACTCTGTGGCCACGAATGTTGATACACTGTTCCCCTATTGTGAACACAGCAATAACCGACATTTTGATAGTGGCCAGGTCTCTTATAGACATCCTTAGGCGTATTTAAGTGAGGATTATCAACCCAGGATAATCCTCCCTTAGACTGCGACCCGCAACAGGTGAGTAACGCGTGGATAGAGTACCTGTTAACTACTAGGCAGCAGATGGATGCAGACCTGTTCATGCGACACGGCCCGCCCGGGAATCAAACTCATTCGTTCTGTTATGAGTATCAGCGAGTGTATGGAGGTGATCCCAGGGAAGCTTTCTGCTAACTGGCGTTTATGAGGTGTTAATGGTCTTGCTGCCAGGTCTAGGGTAACCCGAGGAAGGTAGTGGCCCTCTAGTGGAATGACACTCTTAGGTACCCCATGTTGGTCCTGTTAATATTGCAGTCACATTGGGGGAGGGATACTGGAGGAACATTGGGGTATAACTTAATAGAGGAAGAGCCTATTTAGGTATCATTGAATGTGTGGTGTGAGACACTTCCGTTGTTGGAGCTGGAGAGAGAGAGGGAAGAGAGAGGGGGAGAGAGATACAGGGGAGAGAGAGAGAGAGAGAGAGAGATTATTATGAAGGCAAATAATAAAATTGGTGCTTTCAGTGACATCAAGAAGAGTGGAGACTTTATAGCTACACACACTGTTGGAAAGTCAAGCAAGGAAAAGAAATAAGAATTGTTGGTACCGTTAAGAGGGAGAACAAGAGGTTACTATTGTTAACTTGAGAAGGCAGTGCCAGTAGCACTACACCTAGGTCGTCTTTATTAGTGTGTGATCCCATGTGTTTCACCCCTCACTAGACTAGTACTCACCTACCCACTTATGTGGTTGCAGGGGTCGTGTCGTAGCTCCTGGCCCCTTGTGTTACATCATCGCGAACCTGCAACACAAATGTGAACGAAGATGAAGCCTGACTAACATAACTTTCCTCGTCTTCCGAAATAGTTGATCATACAAGTTATCCTAATGTTATTACAATAGTTATCTTGTGCGAGTCCCAGCTTAATTTTCTAAGTAAATAAATTAAAAAAAAAAAAAACTCCGCGACGAGATTGGTCACACGGTAGCAGTGCTGAGATATCTGCTGCTATCACTAGTGGTGCCAGGATGGGAACCATCACCAACCTTCTGAAGTTTTACTACAGAATTACGAAGATAAAGAGGAATGGCAGGGATGGCTTGTTTTTGCTTTCTTGGATTACAAGAAAGTATTTTCATATAACACGAGCAGGAGTAAAAATGATGTTATTAATGTGGAAATATTAGTGTTATTCTCCTATGAGGGACGTAGAATAACACTGATGGAGGTGTCAGAGAGGGAGAGCATGAAGGATCCCTACTAGTTCCAGTACTCTATCAGGTTAATTATCTCCCAAATGGGATCGAATCTTATTTGATCCTCTGTTGGTCGAGGACCGGGCCGCGGGGATACTGATTCCGAAAACAGCCTTCACGTATCCTTCAGATAACAAATTAATGAGAGGTATAAATGCAATGGGGACATATAAAGGCTCCAGAGACCTGAACAGGCCTAAGTTTTGGCCAGTGACTACTGGAGTTCATCCCTAACAAATGGGAGACTATAAAATTTGAGGAGGAAGGCAAAGCTGATGTTAAGTACAGTTAACAAAGAGAAGGACCTGGGCATCAGTATTATGCCAAATACTTCGCCAAAAGTGAATATAAATTGTGCAACCTCGGTGGCATAGTCGAGACTAGCAAACTTCAGAACAGTATTCAAAAACCTAATCGAAGAATCCTTCCGTAAACTATACACTACGGTACAAAAGTACAGTACACAGTGTCAGTGTGGAGCCACCTGATCATGTATGTGCAGGAATTAGAAAGGAGCTAAGGCTAGCAAGGAGACTTGTCCCAAGACTAAGAGAAGAGACCAACCGAACCGAATCTAACAATCTTGGAACATATTCAGGAAGGACCTCCTCATGACGTATAACATTCTGTAAGAAAATAACGTGGCAGAAATGGATAGAATGCTGGAAAGGCGGTGTCCAGGGGCTAGGAGGCACAGACGGAGAGTAAATACTCAGCTACAGCATAAGACGGTAGGAAGAATCCTTGTGGAATATAATGCTATGTTCGCGGCTTTCACAGAGACCCTACACAAAACATCACTTTGACATCGAAATGTTGATATCAGGGTACAGCATACTTAGATGAGACAGAAAGAACAGACTGCACGGGAGGGGGGGGGGGGTCAAAGAGTCGCTATCTGCACGCAGTTACTAAACACCGCAAATGATGTAGATGAAATTTTGGCAGTCAAGATCGAGAGCCACAACCTGGTCATTTTTGTTGTATATAATCCGCAAGATGCAACATGTTAACAGTTCAAGGGACAGCTATTAAATATTGTAGCAGTAAGAAATATCTTCAAACCCTAGCCTCAAATATCTTGTTGCTTGGCAATTTCATTTTTGAGACCATTTATAATGGAAGACGTGAAAATAACGTTACGCAAGATAAATCCCAGGAGGCAAGCGAGATTGAAAATTCCATACAACCGAGCTGCTGAATCTGTGATAAATAAGCTTTAAGACAGAAAATAGTGGAGCCAATAAGAATGTAAAATACACTTGACTTTATTTTCACAAATAATGATGACCTGGTACTAAATATAACAGTTTGGAAGACAGTAATTTATAGACCACATATCGCTGACCAACTGCTTACCAAGACTGCTGAGAGGATGTGTTAAACCGACTCCCCTATGTAAACTTGGACCCTCTCATCATCACATATTTTGGCTTCACCAAAGGATGGGTACAGCAGAGGTGCATAACCACTTCTACTAAGCCAGATTGCTGATAGTAACAAAAAAACTATTATTGTCGTTCTACCTCGACCTTGAAAAAGGCAATTTGAAGCTAGGCCAGCCCCACCCAAAAAAAAAGCAATTCTGGCCCAAAACTAGGTTCGGAAGTGAAATCAAAGGACGCCCCCGTGGCCTGAAGGAGAGGGGGGTCCTACTAGGGTCAGGCAGGCCTTGTGTGCAGCTTTCAGGGACAAACTAGCTCTTACTTTAAATCCCTGGAAAAACAGGTAGCGACACAAGGAGGGGTGGCTTCATTCCTACCCTGTTAACATCCTTATGCAGAACTTGTGAGCCTTCCTTTCATAGTGGTACGACAGCTTCCTCAGCATATGCTGATGATCTTCACGTCGTATGAATGGGAAAGGGGGCAATTTAGGGGACCTGACAGGCGAGGGCGGGGCGGGGGGGAGTGGAGTCTTGTGACTGGGCGGCTGAAGAGAGAGCGGCGAGGTGGTGCTTGCAAGGAGTGCTATATCTGTCCAGCTCCAGAGGGGACATCTGGCGTTCTTGGGGAGTCACTAGCGGGGTAGACAGAGTAGCCATATCTCGTACTCAAATTGGCAGAGAGAGGATGTTTATAGGCTGATATAGATTGTTCTATATACTGTTTCCATGAGATTACGTATTCAGGATAATAGAATTGAGTGGTGACAGCTCCTACCCTGGACTTGGGAAATCTACAGTTGATAAAAAGCTGACCTTTCAGAAACAGGCCGAGTAAGTCAGGTCACGTGCTCTACTCAGACTCAACGCCATAGAGCCATGACTAGGCACCGTGCAGGGGCAAGCAAAGATGTACTTCGCTGACTATATACAAGGCTATACGCTCGCTCATTGACTAATGGTGCACCGCGGTTAGCTCATCTCTTATTCCTGCAGACAGGCAAAGGGTGAAGGTCGTACAAAATTACAGCGATAAGAACTATGCTTGGGGCCCCCATCTGGACCAACACAGTAGTCTCATATCTGAGGGCCCGGCTTCTTGGCTGACAGAGTAAGACACAATAATCGCCTGCAAAGTGGCCACGATTCTGCACAGGCAGCAAGGTACGCCCACTAAGGAGACGGATATTGACTAACCATGGCACAAGATCCAACATCTGCACGAACTACTACTGGATACGTTCGTTTTTGTGCTTGCTGGGCGTGGATAGCTGCTGCCTATACAACTATCTGCCTTGAAGAGTTGTGACCTGGTTTGCTGGGTACTCATCACCACCACCTCCCTGGCGCCACAGATCCAGCCGATGTTTGCATCTATGCAGCTACCCATCTCTAAGCGACTCTGCAGTCAAGACAAAAACCATCAGCAATCATGCTGAAACAAGCATGGCACTGGCAGAGGAGGAGCACATGTGCAGTGTATTTCACAGATGGATCTGTCGACCCTACAGGAAGAGAGCAGCAGCTGGACTGTACCACAGAGTCACACACAAGGCTGCGACTCCCTGACCACTGCACGATCCTTCAAGCTGAGCTGGTGGCGATTCAAGCGAGGCATTGTCTCATGCCCCTACGACATCGACTCCGACCTGTCATACATGTTGATTCCACCTCTGCAATCAATGCCCTCTCCCATCCTCACCACAGGACATGTTCACCTCATCACATCGAATCCTGAGCATAATGAACAGCCTTAGAAGTTCAGGTAACAGATCGACCATTGAACTGGATCTCTCCCCAGCCATGCTGGCATCCGGGAAATGAGGCGGCAGATGATGCAGCCAAGGCAACAACAGACTATCCACATGGGGGATTACTGTCCCAATCAGCTACGACAGACGGGGCGAAAGGGGGCTGGAGTGCCAAGAGCCAGGAAACTTATGGGGAGGACTTAGTGAATACCCCATCTCAACAGTGGTACCGAGCAGCGACTCGGGAGAAACCCCCTCCATATGATAGAAGCTGGTCCAAGAGCGGCAGTGTACCGCCATCCCATCGCTCGTTGGGCTTCCAACAAGCCAGATGATGGTGAGAGACAAGGCTGAGGAGTAGATGTGCATTACTGTCAACACGTTGTCCAGTGTGCCCTAACACACTATCTTCTGGAGTGTGAATTACGAGACCACGCCGCAGGCAACTAGGATTGATATTCCCTCCCGAAGTGAGGAAGCAAGAGATGAACTGCGCCACACGATAGGGGAAAAAAAAAAAAAAAAAAAAGTTACCATGAGGGGGGGAGTGGAGGGGAGGGGGGTCAACGACGCAACAAGCTGTTACCTGTGATAACGTGACAGGGGATCCCTCCTCCTCGCTAGTGTCCATAGTTAGGAGTACATTCGGTGGATGTCGCTTAGAGATGCACCAGTTAACTGACCAAGAAGAATGATTGAACACATACGTCGCATCATTGTAGAAAACTTTCTCCCTCGGGGCCAGAGACGGGTCATCGCAAGATTGAGACCCCTAGGCCAGGACTACGGTCTTAGCGAACAGGGTTAACATACGTTAATTTAGATCAGACAATCTAATCTGAGTTCAGACTTGTAAGCACAGGTCCCTGACAGCAAATACAAACCGTTCCGAGGGTGACGTCATCTAATTTAGCTTTAACAACATGAACATCGACTGGGATCAATAAATGGCATTAAGAATATGCTGGGAAGTTATCTTAAATTGGCATAGGTGTCTAGAAAGGATCACTCTGTCATTGAAGTATGACTCAGCACACATTGCCTAAGGAAAAAGAAGAGATTTAACAGAGAATGGAGATGATGCTCCGAACTACAGGCTAAGGGATGAATCACAGACCTCAAGAAGCTATAGCTACAGGAAATACGGACGGAAACACTGGAATAGGGAAGGGATAAAAATATGAACTAATCTTACATGATCAAGGAGAGACAAAGGACCTAAAAGCTATAATGAATTTGAAAGAAATCTCAAAATATTTCTTTTCATATGCCAGAAAAATGCAAAAACCGATGTCTAGTAGTGGGCCCTGCTTAAACAAGACGGACATACCGCTTTTGACAGCAAAGAAAAGAGTGAGATACCTGAAGTCTCAGTATTGGACTTTGTGTTTAGTGACTCAAGATTGACAATCGAATGAATTTTTTATGATCGGGCTCAAAATCTCGTCCAACATCTCCAAAATTTCTGACATAACCCTAACACCACTGGACTTCGAGAAAGCCATTGACAACATGCCCACGCAGTCTGCCCCAGGCCCAGACTCGTGCAGCTGTGTTCATCAGAAACTGAAAAAAAAAAAACTATCGCGTGCCTTATATATGCTATGAAGAGAGAGCCTTGACACGGTCATCCCACAGTCACTAAAAACAATGGATATTGCCCCGCTCCACAAAGATGGTAGCAAACAGTTATAGCTCCATAGTTCTAATGTTCCACATCATAAAAATCTTTGAAAGGATTCTAAGAAATAAGATCGCCAACTGTTTGGATTTCCAACAGCTGCACAACCCTGGGCTGCATGGGTCCAGAGCGGGTCGCTCCTGCCTCTCTCAACTGCTGGACCACTGTCTATGACATGGTCTTGGATACACTGGAGGACAAACAGATGCAGAGTTGTATACACAGACTTTAAAAAAAAAACCTTCGACAACATACTGGAGTGAGAGATATGGGAAGAAGTGCAAAAGAAACCCAGTGCGGAGCAGGGGTGCGGTTGGGACAATAAGGGAACACTGTATCAACATCCGGGGTCCCAGACTATTCAACATTTTATCAGAAGATATCAGAAACACGGCTGGAACAAGTGTAGAAGCCTTGAAGAGGAAACTGGATAAGTATCTTCACCAGGTGCCGGATCAACCAGGCTGTGATGGTATGGGGGGCAGCGGGCCTCCAGCAGCACAGCCGGGTTTAAACCCAGGCAAGCCTAGACGAGCCTGGCCCATGGCCGGGCTCAGAGAGTAGAGAAAACTCTCGAACTCTTAAAAGGTATATAAAAGGTAGATATAGAACTGCGAGGAAAATGACAGGATGGATAATGGCAACCTTCAGAACAAGGGATCCCAAGCCAGTGATGATCCTCTTTAATACACTAGCACCCTTTTGAAGGCAGGCGAAACTGCAGATCTGGAGAATGTACAGAGGACCTTCACTGCACGTGTAAGTCATTTAAAGCACCTCAGTTACTGGGAAGTTAAAGTCCCAGCCCTGCACTTCTTGGAGCGAGGCAAGAAAGGTACATCGTAATTTACATCAGGAAAATCCTAGAGGGACTGGTCCCAAATCTGCACACATAAATCACTCCCTATAAAAGCAAGACACTAGACGATGCAACAGCCACCTAATGAAAAACAAGGTGCCGTGAGTATACTATAATAATAATATCTTTATTTACTACAAGTACGTGTACATGGTATACAGTCCTAGCTGACATTGACATGCTACTATATAGAAAGCCCCTTGTTATGCTGAGCATTTCGGGCAAATTAGGTCAGTGTCTCAGGATAAGACCCACACCAGTCCACTAACTCCCAGGTACCAATTTTATTAATGGGCGAACATAGACAACCGATGCAAAGAAACACGTCCAATGTTTCTACCCGCGCTGGGAATCGAACTCAGAGCCTCGCTGTGTGAAGCGAGAGCTTCAGCGATCAGGTCACGGGGCACCGTGAAAAACACAGTAAATGTCAGGGGCACAAGGATGTTCAACAACCTTCTATCATACGTAAGGAGGGATTACCAATAAATCCCTGTCTTTCTTCAAAAGGGAACTGGACAGATAACTAAAGTCAGTGCCTGACCAGCCGATCTGTGATTCATACGTTGGATTACGTGCGGCCAGCAGTAACAGCTTGGTTTGTCAGGCCCTGATCCACCGTGAGGCCTCGCCGTGGACCGGGCCGCGGGGGTTGACCCCCAAAACTCCATCCAGGTAGAATCCAGCTAGGTAGGGTAACATAAATTAAAAAAACTAGACGAAATGGTAAAGACAGACTAAATACACAGCTTTAACAAAAAGTATGCAAGGAACTGAAAACAGAACCCAGTAAATGTCGGTCAAGAGAAATTAAGAGGCGGAGTCAGTACTCGTCTGTCATTATTTGCTAGCACAACTAAGTTAGTACACGCAGGCACTGCCTGCACGCCTCAGTTGATTATGTTGAGTATTACAAAGTCCCCGCCAGGAGGTGTTGAGGTATTTACCCCCTCCTCCTTCACCCCCAACCACCTCTGGTATGGCAGTCAACACTTCTACCAAGGCTATTTTGACTTCGATGAAGTTTGTCATGATTGACTTCTTTATAATTTTGTGTGACATCTACATAGTTTTTCATGGCCTGTATTTAGTTTGCTGTGATTTCTATATAGTTTGTGACCTAAATTTAGTTTGCTGTGGGTTATATATAGTTTTTCGTAACCTGTATTTAGTTTTATGTAACTTCTATATAGTTTGTTGTGACCTGTTTAACTTGTCACGACTCTACGTAGCTTGTCATGGCTGGTTGTGGTTTGCTTATTAGTACATATTTTTCGTCATGGCTGTTTATGGTTTGTCACGGCAGTACATTGTTTACCTTGCATGGTAAATGGTTTGTGTTGACCATGAGTGTTTGTAGTTTACTTTAAGGGGTCTAGTTTGAAGGGGGGAGGGGGAGGCTCGGTCAGTGAGGCTGTTGGTGCTGCATGTAGTCCGGTGTGAACACCACACCCTGGCTGATGTGGAAGTGTTGTCAGATCCATGTCAGGGTTCCATTTGAAGAGTCTTACAGTATTACAGCCACGCCTACATTTTGAGGGGAGGGTGTCAAGAAACCTTTGAACTCGAGTTTGTCGTGGCTTTGTGAGGCGAGTGTGTGGTGTTTGATGTAGCTTTCTCCCCTGTGGCTGCCTTCCTTGTGGCTACCTTCTTTTGACACATTCAAGCAGTGTACAATTAATAATGACGGGGATACTGCACGCGGCATGCGCATATATATAAAAAATTAAAATTTTTTTATATTATATATAAAAATTATATTATATATATGGCCCCGGCCCCGCTTCGTCACTACATCTTTTTTCCTGACCTTTTGACCCCTTAACATAAAATTTTTTCGTGAATTGAAGGGGAAAGTCGAACTCAAGTCGGGGTTTCAACCTTAACCAGTACCACAAGGGGGTCACAACCAAGTGCCCAGTGTCAGGAAAGGAAAAAAAGTTGCTGTCGTGTCACCCAAAGGTCCTGGAAAGGTCAGTGATGGCCATAACTGTGACCCTGTCGTATTTTTTTTTTTTGGGGAAAAATGTCGACCGACCAACAGTCAGCCATTTTTGCTATTTTTTTTTTTTGTTTTTTTTTTTTGTAAACTTGAAAGGAGTGACGTATTGAACTTTTTTGGCAGGAGGGTAGCAGTACCTGGTAGAGTGGATGATGTCCACCAACCTGGCAGGAGGGTAGCAGTACCTGGCAGAGTGGATGATGTCCACCAACCTGGCAGGAGGGTAGCAGTACCTGGCAGAGTGGATGATGTCCACCAACCTGCGGGGGACATGGAGGGATAGCAGTACAGACCTGGCAGAGTGGATGATGTCCACCAAACCTGGCAGGAGGGTAGCAGTACCTGCAGAGTGGATGATGTCCACCAACCTGGCAGGAGGGTAGCAGTACCTGGCAGAGTGGATGATGTCCACCAACCTGGCAGGAGGGTAGCAGTACCTGGTAGAGTGGATGATGTCCACCAACCTGGCAGGAGGGTAGCAGTACCTGGTAGAGTGGATGATGTCCACCAACCTGGCAGGAGGGGTAGCAGTACCTGGTAGAGTGGATGATGTCCACCAACCTGGCAGGAGGGTAGCAGTACCTGGCAGAGTGGATGATGTCCACCAACCTGGCAGGAGGGTAGCAGTACCTGGCAGAGTGGATGATGTCCACCAACCTGGCAGGAGGGTAGCAGTACCTGGCAGAGTGGATGATGTCCACCAACCTGGCAGGGGGGTAGCAGTACCTGGCAGAGTGGATGATGTCCACCAACCTGGCAGGGGGGTAGCAGTACCTGGCAGAGTGGATGATGTCCACCAACCTGGCAGGAGGGTAGCATTACCTGGCAGAGTGGATGATGTCCACCAACCTGGCAGGAGGGTAGCAGTACCTGGCAGAGTTCTCAGTAGTAGTAACCAGTTACCAGTAACCACTGTGCCAGTTGACTCACGACCAACCGTCTCTGCCTGAGTCACTATCTGAACTCATATTGCGCTGACCTGGCATTATTCAAAGACCCTCTCACATATGGGTACTGTGGGCGGCCAGTCAGTCAGTGTTAAGAGAGCAGAGAGATAGGTACGGCTGTAAGGGCGCACTCCACATTATCTGTAATTATACGTACTACCAGCCTACGTGAGTATTTCTTTACCTAATCCACGTCGAACTCCCACATGATAAATGGTGGCAGCGGTGGGATGCGTGGATTTAGTTTTTACGGGTAATTCCAGACTTCCAGACGTTAGAAGACTGTTTGTGAGTAGCCGGCAGGGTCAAAGGTGAACCTCCAGCCAGCCGCTTACCCTCGCTCACTACCTTCAGCCTGCAAGCCTGTTGCAGCCGTTTCAAGCTTCCTGGCTTAGTTCGTGTGCTAATTGCTTCAATCTCCGAGGGGTTGACCGGATTTTGCAATTAAGCCAGTCAGTAAGCCAGACTGTGGAAGTGAACGCCAGTCAGCCTATCATCCAGCCTGTCTCCTGTCATCCAACTGCTCCTCCGTGCTTTGTGCATCATTACACGTCTTCCAGTCAGCCATTCTTGTGGGTTAAGCCAGTCAGCCAACCCACCCTTTAACCCACTGAGAGAGAGAAGTAAGCCAGCAGTAAAAAGGGAAGCCAAGTTCCTCTGAAGTATTTGCCCTATTGCTTTGGTCCCTTTTGGGATGCTAAGATTTGGTTTTTCCCCTTTCCCTGGGGCTTAGAGGGGCTTATCAAGCCCACCTTGTGGGTAGGTGGCGGGCTTTTGGCGCGCCACGAGTCCTCACCCACCACACCTACCTCCCCCACTATCCACCCCCCCACCAGCCATCCCCCCCATCTCCCTGGGGTTTTGTTTCCCCCTTGAAACCGGGTCCTAATACGTTTTGGTTTCACAAAATTGGTCAAGGTTTGTGGGTGAGGCCAACGTTAAAAAACCCCAATTTTTTGGGAGTCCCCCCGAGTGAGCGCTTTTCTTCCAAAAAACAGTGAGTGTGGGAAGGCGTCGGGCCCATCACCGGGAAGGAAAACCCTAAAAACCTATTCATCACCAGTAATCCCCCGACTATACAGACTTCAGGGAAAAATTTTAGGACTTTTTTCTTCCCATTTAAAGACATTTCCCGGGGTTTTGAGACATTTTAGTAAATTTTTTTGTGTATTAAACCTTGTGTTTGCCGGGAGACCTCATCCACTTCACTGGATCAATCTTTTCCCAACCAGTTGAGGAAAAAGGGACTTGCTCCCCCCTGACTCCCAGAAAAATTTCCAGCGTTTGTTGACCCCTTTTGAACAAACGCCCTAAACCCTTTGCTTTACCAGGGGGAGAAGATGGGTATAACAAATTTAAATTGGGCCCTTTGTATTCCACTTAAAAAACCTGGTACTAGACCATCTACATACCGGCTACAGAATGCCTCTTTCACAAGTTGCTTTCGCAGAAAAATTTGTTCAATAAAAGCTTGATGATGGAGTTTTTGCCCCAAACCCAATTTCCCCCTTTGGGAATGCACCCTTGTTACTAGTCCCTAAAAAGGAGGGTATTTGGCCCCCAGTGATTGACTTTAGGAATTTAAAAACCGCAAAAAACTTTAAAATCGCTTTCCACTTCATTGAAACGGGGTGTTCTTTTACGTAATAGGGGAGATAACAAAGTTTTTTTCAACCCTAGATTTGTTAGGGGGTTTTTTGGAAAGTTTTTTTTTTCACGAGGACACCAAGAGCTAATTTGCATTTTTCCACTCCTACGGTCATTATCCCCTTCCCTCCGTATGGCTTTTGGATTACGATCTTCCCCACCTTTTCTCAAGGCTCTGACAATTTCTTTAGAGGTCCATGGGTTTAATGCACTTATGGTGTACTTAGTGCCCTTTAACCCGTTTTGTCTAAAGACGTGGATCCCAAATTGAAAAAGACTTGATGAGTACTTGGTAAGCTTAAAGAACCCCAATTTTTAAAGATCCAAATTTTAAAAAAGGTAAATTTTTTTCAAAACAAAAATTTTAATTTTTTCTTGGTCACGTAGTCCCCCCTAGGGGGTTTTCGATGCCAAAGAAAAAGTAACTGCAGTACTAAATTTTCCCAAAACTCCAAAAATGCTGATCCCGTAAGATCCTTTGGGGCTTAGCGGTTTTTATAGATCTTCATTGCCAATTTTTTTTCCATTTTTGGGCTCCTCTAACTGATTTGCTTAAAAAAAGATCTCCTTTTGTTTGGACCTTCCGTAAAGGAAAGAGCTTTCCCAACACTCAAAAAGAAAAAGCAAAAACCTGCTCCAATTTTAAAATTTTTCCGGGATTTTTTAAGCCCTTCTATTTTGGACAATTTGATGCTATTTTCATTGGAATAGGTCCCGTACTAGTTCGGGAAGACCGAGGCAAGTACAACGCAGTTGCATTTTGCTACCCGGGTTTCCTTACAAAGGTGAACGAAATTTTATACAGTAATGAGCAAAAAGGGCTTTACCCAATAGTATGGCCCCCTTTTAAAGCATTCCGAGACATTATTTAGGGTTTATTTTGTTCATGCCCTTAAAGGACCAGGGCTCCACTGATCCCCTTAAATCCAAAACAAACAACCTACGGGAAAGGTTAGCTAAAAAGGACCTTGACTACCCAAAAAGTTCAACCCCCAATTTTGGGCATTTACCTGGCAAGTAAAATTGTGTCGCAGATCCCCTAGCGACATTTTTAGTTTTGGTAACTGCAGACCCTCCATTTGTGGGGAAAAATGTAAAGAAGGCTCAAGAACGGACCCCATGTGGTCGGGTGTGATTCGATTCCTGCTCCGGGAAGATCTTTTTCTGCTGGAAGCCCCCGCACCCATCATTGACTTTGTCTTTAACCCAAAAGAATTACTGTACCGAACAGCCAAGTTGGGGTTTCCTTTTAGAGAAGAGAAATCCCAGTTAGAAATTTCCCAAATTTCCACTGTAAATTGTACCCTTTTACGCTAGTTCACGATGTCCAGGGGGTTGCACCCCTGGTAGGGAAACGTTCAGTAAAACAACCAGATTGAAATATTTTTTGGCCTCGAAAGGCAACTAATATTTCTGTTATTTTAAAAAAAATGTGGTGTTTTCATGCAACAAAAAGGGGCAATGCTAAGGGCCTAACCCCAAACCAAGTTATCCAACTTTGGGAAAAACCAGGGGAAAGAGTTGCGCTAGTTTTTTAAACAAAATTTCCAATGTTCCCCCCAAAGGGTAACAAAACATCTGTGTGTTATGGTAGACCATTTCACCAGATATTGTGAGTTATTCCCTATTAAAATTAAGACTGCCGAAAACAGTACTAAAGCTTTTTAAAGAACGCATTTTTCTGCGGGGCATACCCCCCTTTTAAGCCCCTGTAACAGATAATGGGGGTGAATTCTGTAATGAGATTTTGAAAATTTGTGTTCCCTTGTACAAGGATCTCAAAATCCACCATTGTTCCTCATATCCTGCCAGAAATTGGGTTTAGCGGAAAAAACCCAAATTAAGAAAAGTACTTGATGTCTTGAGAGCCCCCTATCAAACCCAAAAAGGGAAATTGGGATGAATTTAAACCTGATGTGCAGTGTTTCTATAAAATTTTGGGTTACAAAAGTTTTATAGGGGAAAACCCCCACATTATGCATTGTTAAAGGGTGTAGATAAAAATTTTCCTTAGGGTTGTTATTTCCCCAAAAAAAAAAAAAGGGGGAAAAACCCAAAATTTTCAAACCTGATTTATTTCATAGCAAATCGTACCCGTTAGCTCAAAGTTTTTTTGAAAATCCTTGAAAAACTTCCCTGAATCAACAGCTGAATTTACAAGAGTCGCAACCTCGAGCAAAACCTTTCCCAAAAACAAAGTTGGTTCGGGGAGTTATTCTGGGGTTAACTTTTAAAAAAAAACCCTGCAATGCCCAAAGCTTGATCAAAAGTTTTTTTTGGGCCTTATCGAGTATTGAACAATCCTGGTAATAAGTATAAAGGTTTTGAGAGATTAGTCTGGTCAAAATAAAGAATCGGGATTTGGTCTATGAAGTTAGTATGTGTTTATAATGATGTTTCCCAAACCCGACTTTAAAGTGCAGACCTGACAATCCTCCCGATCCTGTTTCCCCTCTTCCTCTGATTTCTTTAGTCAGACGATCAAACCCGAATTTTCGTTATTCCCTCGTTCACACAGGGATTGAGAAATCCCCAAGTATCATTTGGGAACTCCAATTTTGATTTTTCCTAAAAAACAGGGATGAGTTAGCCCAAAAGCTACGAGTTTTAAACCTCCCCCCAGATGACACCCATTTGCATATGTCAATTCACCCTAGCGAGTTTGGGGTTTTAAAATGTAAAAAAACCTTTTTTTAGATGAATAATTACAGTATCAACTTTTCAGTATTTAGGAAAAATTTTTTTTGTTCATGTTCTCTCCGCCCTTCTGAGAGTTAAAAAAATTCCCAGATTTTAGTGCACCGAAAACTGCCTTTCTTTAAACACTTTTTTCCCTTTTTATTATTCCTTCCTCAGAACCGTAGATCCATGAATACAGACGATCCCTTCCCAAAATTTTTTTTTTTTTACTTGTATGAGTTCGTTGTTCATTTTTGTTGAGTTTTTTTGTTGTACTATAGTATACCTTTTATTCAAATTTCAGTTTAGTTTTTGGAAGCTTCCATTCCCAAAGTTCTAATTATGTATTTAAAAAAGTTTTAAAATTTTTGTGTACTTTTTCATTGGGAAAAATCAGCCCAAGCCGTATACCTGCCATTAGTTTGGGTTTAGGGTATGGGCGGGACGAATTCGTTTGCGTCGCCGAGTCCCCAGGAGTAGTAACCGGTTCCTTTTAACCACTGGCCATTTCCCCACCAAACCCCCGGCCTGCCCGGGGGCAAGGGCCTATTTTTGAGGGAAGGTAAGTATTCGGCCCTCCCTTTTGGGGAGGGGGCGGGGGCGGGCGTGGGGACGGGGGGGGCGGGTGTCGGGGGGCAAAGGGGGGGTTCCCTTTTTCAATTTGGGGTTTTTTTAAACCGCCTAGGGGGGTAATTTTTTCCAATACTTTGGAATACAGGTGTTTTTTTTGTTTTTTTTTTTTGTTTATTTTTTTTTATTTTTTATTTTTTTTTTTTTTTTGTTTTTTATTTTTTGTTATTTGTTTTTTTCTTATTTTTTGTTATTTTTTTGTTTTATTTGTGTTTTGTAAATTTTTATTTTTGTGTTTTTTTTTTTTGTTTTTTATATTTTTTTTTGGTTTTGTTTCTTTTTTTTTATTATTTTTTTAATTTTATTTAATTTTTTTTTTATTTGTGTTTTTTTTATTTTAATTTTTGGTTTTTTTTTTTTTTTATTTTTATTTTATTGGTTTTTTTTTTTAATATTTTTTTTTGTTTTTTTTTTTTTTTTAGTTTTGGGGTTTGTGAATGGGGTGGTATTTTTTTTTTAAAAAAATTTAATTTTTTATTTTTTTTTATTTAAAATTTTTGTTTTTAGTTTTTTTTTTTTTTTGTTTTTTTTTTATTTGTTTTTTTAAAAAAAATTTAAAAATTATTTTTCCTTTTTTTTTTTAATTATTTTTTTTTAAAAAAAATTTTTTTTCTTTAACATTTTTTTTTTTCTTATTTAAAATTTAAAAAAAATTTTTTTAATTTTATAAAACCAAAAATAAAATTTTTTTTATAAAACTTAAAAAAATATTTAAAAATATATTATACATATTAAAAATATTATTTATTAAAATATATTTAAAAATATATATACATATAAATATATATAATTAGATTTATATTTATAAAATATATTAAAATTTATTAAAAATATATAAAAAATATTTAAAATATAAAATTTTTTTTAAAAATTTTTATATAAAAATAAAATATATATTTATAAATTTTATTATAAATTTTTAAAATTTTAAATATTAAAATTTATAGAAAAAAATTTTTAAAAATTAAAAAATTTTATATATAAATTTTAATAAATATTTCAAAAATTTAAATTAATAAAATTAAAAATTTTTATAAATATAAGTAAATTATATAAAATTATATTTTATATTTAAAAAATATAAAATTTATATAAAAAATAAAAAAAAATATTTATATATATAATATATAAAAATTTAATAAAATTAAAAAATTTTAAAAACCAAAAAAAAAAATATTTAAAAAAAATAAAAAATTTAAAATATATATTTAAAATTGATAATTTTATTCCCTATATATAATTTAAATACATTAAATAATATAAATTAAAAAATTAAAAATTTTTATAAAATAAATACTTAAATTTATAATATATATAAAAAAATATAAAAAAAAAATTTAAAAAATTTATATAAAAAAAATAAAAAATTTTTTTTTTATATAAACATTTTAATTTTTAAAAAAATATAATAATAAAATAAATTTTTTAGAAAAAATTTTTTCAAAAAATAAAAATTTAAAAAACTATATAAAAATAAAATTTAAAAAATATATTTTAAAAAAAATAATAACCCTATAAAAAAAATATATTTAAAAATATATTAAAAAATACAAAAAATATAAAAAATAAATTTTAAAAAAAAAATATATAATATTTTTATAAAAATAAATTTTTATTTTTTAAAAATATAAAAATTTTTTTTTAAAAAAAAAATTTTAAAATACAAAAAAATTTAAATTAAAAAATAAAAAAATATGCAAAAAAATATTTTTAAATAAAAATTGTTTGCCCAAAATACGGTAATTTAGGATTCTTTTAGAATTTTTAAAGAATATTGAACACACCTTTTTGGGTTTTCTTCCCATTTTCTTTCTAGTTTTTTTATTCTTGTTTATTTCCTCTTATCGCCCTGGGGGGGAAAGGGGAAAAGAATTCTTTTCCCCCGGAAGCATGCGTGTTGTAAGGAAAGACTAAAATCCGGGGGCAAGGGGGTGTAAAATCTTCTCCTGTATAAAATTTCTAAATGTAAAAGGAAAAACTTTAAATTTTTTCCTTTTGGGGCCCCCCCCGTCGGTGGGGTTTCGGTGGGGGGTTGAAAGAAAGAAAATTTTATATATAAAATAATATATATATAAAATATATATATTTATATATATTATATATTTATATTTTAATAAATATTTTTATATGCAAGGAATCACAGTAAACAGGGGATATCCCTAATATGCCAAAAAAAACCACTGTGAAAGAATATTGAAGTTTTTAAGCGATTTTGAATTTTTCCCCATTTTTCAAAGGGGGAAATATAAAAACAAAAATATCAAAGGAAGGCATATAAAAGGTTAAAAATACCCTCACCAAACCCCCCTAAAAACAAAGAAACACATGACGGTGACGGGCACCCGACTCGTAAGAAAGGAGTAACACTGCGCAGGTTTTGTTGGCCCCCTATTGGGCAGGGGCCTCTTCAGGGCCATCAAACCCCAAATTTTATTTATATATATATATAATAATATATATTATGTTAGTGGGGGTATATGATTTTGTAAACCCTTAAAGAGTTGTTTGATCAGTAAAAAACACTGCCTGAACCCGGGCTGGGGGTAAACCCTACCCGGGGAATTTAAAAAGAAAATACGCTATATATTTTTTTATTATTTACATTTTATATATATATATTTATATATATAAAATTTTATATATATTTTATAATATATATTAAATTTATATATAATTTAAATTTTGGACCCCGACCCAGTGGGGGGATCAATAAACAAAGCACCAGCTTAAAGGGCTGGAAAACCCCTGAGTCCCTCCACACCACGTGTCCCCTTTGGGGAGCGAGTACAACATCCCCCTTTTGTGGAAAAGCGTTACTCTTTAAAGGGTTTGTATGGCCCGTTTGGGTTAGGGCATCATGTGTTTTCGCCCCCCATGAGACAGGCCAAAGCCGCATAGGTTTGAGTCCTTGGCTACTGGGAGTATTGCTATTGATCAATTTCCCTTCCCTTCGTGGTCACAATTTAAAATAAAATACCCGCTCTTTGAACTAGCCCACCAAAAAGGGGTAGAATGAAATTAGCCTAGAGTATCCCCCACAAACGTGGGGTCCTTGGGTAGCTAGTCCCGATCGTTCTCTGGAGCCTACCCCTTAAGGATTTTGTAAAGGTCCAGTGGATTTGGGCGTCATGGTTTTCGCCCCCAATGAGGCAGGCTTTAAAACAGCGTTGGGGCCAAAGGGTGGAGTTGGGAACGTCAAAAAAGGGAAAATTCCCTGCATGAGGGGCTCCTCCGCCAGGGGAAAGGGGGGCTCATCCTTTCCCTGACACACTCTGAAGCATTGTTGAGGCTGTGTTCTTTACTATTGGGCCATCCCAGTGCGATTGTTTGAAGTTGTTGGGAGGAGCAGGTCTGGTTTAAGAGTCCGTTAGAGTATCCCAGATCATGGCTCCGTCAATGCACTTTTGGTCCTGGACTCCAATATTGTCCCTAAGATGTTCAGGGAGAGTCGCTGCTACAAACCCTCTGGATGCAATACATGAGGACAGAAAAGCAGGTAGCTCAATCTGTGATGACTTGCGGACACCAATGCCTCCTAGTCTGACTGGAAGTGTAGCTTGGTTCCACTGCCCGTCTTCTAGAGCAAGGTTAAGTACTTTCGTAAAAATCTGCCTCAGGATACTGTCATATTCGTGCAGTATAGGGTTATCATATGAAGGTGAACATCTTAGGAAATATGTCAAACTGGGCAGACTCGAGCACTTTGTGAGAAGGTACAAGGTATCGTGGGTGTCAAGATTGCCTATTCGTTGTTCCATTCTCCTCAACTCTGCTACAAGCCCTCTGGATGCTACGCATGAGGACAGAAAAGCAGGTAGCGAAATCTGTGATGACTTGCGGACACTAATGCCTCTTAGTCTGACACACACACACACACACACACACACACACACACACACACACACACACACACACACACACACACACACACACACACACATACACACACACACACATATAATATATATATATATATAGAATATATTATATATATATAATATATATATATATAATTATACGTATATATAAATATCGGCCGTTTCCCCAACAAGGCAGGGTGGCCCGAAAAAGAAAAACTTTCATCATTCACTCTATCACTGTCTTGCACTTCAACAGCATGTCCATTTGTCTCCACTCCCATGTAACATCCTCACGGATGCTTGCTGGAAGTCCGAGCCCCTCGCACACAAACCTCTTTTACCCCCTTCCTCCATCCTTTCCCAGGCCGACCCCTACCCCGTCAAATTATCGGTATCATTGGGTATCGGTAATTTTGATGGTATCGTTAGCAGTTTAAAACAGCAGATATCAGCCGATACTTTTTTAAAATATTACTATTATATGTTTACTTAAAAATATTAACATTAACACAGTCTCAGATACTCGTACACCCCCACCCCCCTACACACACACACACACACACACACACATATTCATTCACACTTATAGTGGTAATACAAGTGCTAGTAGTAGTAGTACATGTAGTACAGTAGTAGTACATGTAGTACAGTAGTAGTACATGTAGTACAGTAGTAGTACATGTAGTAGTAATAGTAGTACTTGTATGTAATATTAGTACTTATAGTATTAGTAGTGCTACTGGTAGTGGTGATTTTACTTGTGGTAATTCCTACAATAATAGCAGTACTGAAGTAATACTTGTATCAGTACTTCTAATACTCTGTTACTAGTACTTAGTGTAGCTGCATTTGTAATAGTAGTAGTAGTAGTAGAACTTAATAGTTGTACTTGTATTAGTGATAAAAGTAGTACTTGTAACAAAAGCAGTACTTTTAATTATTAGTACCAGTAGTGGTGATGGTGCTGCTGCTACTGTTACTACTACTACTACTACTACTAGTAGTAGTAACTAGCTGCCAAGTTTATCTAGTATCCTAGTAAAATGTTGGGCTAGACCTGTGTAAATAAAACATTTTTAAGTTGGCAATTTCCAGGACCTCGACATTCGTCTCATCTGCGGCTGTTGTCTGAGAGAATTGAAAACCGCGAGGGTTAATTGAGTCGTTTGGCCAGTTGAGAGAAGGCTGGAGTGTGGGCGGATGGGTTGGATGGTTCTTGGGCGAGTTGGAGGGAGAGTGGATGGGCGGGTGTGTAGGAGAGAGGGAGGGTTTATGTAGGATACCTGAAGAATATTGTCGGGGCTCAATCCCTCTCCCTTGCGGCACGTTCCCAGACCAGGCCTCCAGGTGAATAAGAAATTTCCACAATACTTTCAATATCCTGGATACTCTGAGGACGATCTTTTTGAATAACGTTCATTACTTTTTCAATGTTGGCGTCTGTTTTGGACATTGATGAACGACCGAAGTGTTCATCACACCCGTCTAACTTTTGTTCTGTTTTTGAATCGAGAAAATCGTTCAAAACACTGTCAGAGCCGTTGTTTCGTTGTCAAACGCTTGCCGTTTTTTCGAGCTTGAAACAGAATTACACTCTCTCTCTCTCTCTCTCTCTCTCTTCTCTCCTCTCCTCTCTCTCTCTCTCTCTCTCTCTCTCTCTCTCTCTCTCTCTCTCTCTCTCACTTTTAAAGATTTATTTCTGTTACACAAAAAAAAAATTGCAACACTAACATGACAGAAAATGCCTGTCTAACCTCACCTTAATGACCGACAGCACTGAAACTCGCCAGGCTATTTCACAAAGGAGTTTACTGCGCAGTGTGATTTACACCACCGCCATATTTCATCCAGGAAGCGTGCGAAGATTCAAGTCCGGGAACTTTCTGATAGCACATCATACAAGCTACTATGTTATCTGATCTCACTGCCTTTGTTGCACTTTTTTAGGAGACTTTTCACATGCAACTTTCTCTAGTGTTCACGGTTCATCTCTTATTTTCCCCTACTTTAATCTTTGTGTTTCTTTAAACATATAAATGTGTGAGGGCCAGATTTTCTTTCTACTTTTCCTTCTTGTAGTGAAATCTTTAGAATTCCAAAGTGGATATCATTGATATTTTTCTGAACATTCACGTACAACTCAAGGTGCTATCTCGTCTTGTCCTGTTTTTCTGTTTTCTTCTCATCATATAGTAGTAATTTCTTCACTTCCTCTTCCGCTATTTAAATATCCTTCATTTCAGCTGAGATTAAAACCCACTACATATTAAGATACCTTTTTTTTTTTTAAACACATTGCAACTTTTTATTTAATATTTTACACATTTCCTCCTCTGCTTCAGTGATTCTGCTACTACCTGCAATCATACGAGATACATATGGTATTGCTAACGAGGAGATATGTGGAGTAGCGCTGAATGGCACGACGAGGATCTTTGTCAAGTTTAATTTGGCAAGTGTGTATGTTATCGTCTTTCTTTATATTTTTTTTTATTTTGTCTTAACATTTACCTTGTTTATAAACCTACATTTGGAAAATTCTTCACACTAGGAGTTTGTAAACTTCATTTTTTACTTTCATCGCCAGAATTCTCCCCAAAAATGTTTTTTAATTTTTTTTTGCAAGCGCCAGAACTCGCCTAGTTGTGGTTGCATGGGTCGATTCACATGCTCCTGACCCCGACTCTTCGCTAGCCACTACTAGGTCACTCCCCGCTTCTAGAGCCTTATCATACCTCTTCTTAAATCTATGTATGGATTTTGCCTTCACTACTTCACTCTCCAGTCTCCACTCTAAGGCTAAAGAAATAACTTCCTATCATGCCTGTGACTGACTTATCTAAGTTTTCGGCTTCCATTTGTGGCTTCTTGTTCCTGTGTCCTGTCCACCTTGTCAATTCCTCTCAGTATTTTATACGTCGTTATCTTGTCCTTCCTCTTCTCTAGTGCCGTCAGGTTGAGTTCCCTTAACCTCTCCTCATGAAACATACCTTCAGTTCTGGGATTAGTCTTGTTGCAAACTTTTGCACTTACCTTTATATGCCTTTGACGAGTTTCGAGAGTCTTACTACTATTTAGAGCCTGGCCATGGGCCAGACTCGTCTGGTGCTTGCCTGGTCAACCAGGCTGTTGCTGCTGGAGGGCTCTTGCCCCACATATCCATCACAGTCTGGTTGATTTGTTGAAGATACTTGACTTTCTCTAATTGTGTGTTGTGTGTGTGTACTCACCTAGTTGTGGTTGCAGGGGTCGATTCACAGCTCCTTGCCCCGCCTCTTCACTGGCTGCTACTCGGTTACTCTTCCCGCTCCATGAGCTTTATCATACCTCTTCTTAAAGCTATGTATGGATCCTGCCTCCACTACATCGCTACCCAGACTATTCCACTTCCTGACAACTTTGTGACTAAAGAAATACTTCCTAACATCCCTTTGGTTGATGTGAGTCTTCTTGTGTGTGTGTGTGTGTGTGTGTGTGTGTGTGTGTGTGTTTTGTGTGTACTCACCTAATTGTAGTCACCTAATTGTGGTTGCAGGGGTCGAGACTCAGCTCCTGGCCCCGCCTCTTCACTGATCGCTACTAGGTCCCCTCTCTCTGCTTCCTAAGCTTTGTCATACCTCGTCTTAAAGCTTTGTATGGTTCCTGCCTTCACTACATCACTTGCTAGGCTATTCCACTGCCTGACGACTCTGTGACTGAAGAAATACTTCGTAACGTCCCTGTGACTCGTCTGAGTCTTCAGCTTCCAATTGTGAACCCTTGTTTCTGTGTTCCCTCTCTGGAACATCCTGTCTCTGTCCACCTTATCTATTCCACGCAGTATTTTGTATGTCGTTATCATGTCTCCCCTGACCTTGCTGTCTTCCAGTGACGTCAGTCCGATTTCCCTCAACCTTTCTTCGTAGGACATTCCCCTGAGCTCCGGAACTAGCCTTGTTGCAAACCTTTGTACTTGTACTTCGTACTTGTGTGTGTGTGTGTGTGTGTGTGTGTGTGTGTGTGTCATTCATAAAAGATCCTTCTAAATTTTCAATTACTTGATTCTACAATGTTTTGGTTATCCGGGAACCTAAGTACCGGAGGCACTTAGGTTCCCGGCACTATTATATATAGACATATAATAGATGCCTTGAATATGCTTATAGATGTTCCGCTTATTATCATAACTAATGTCATAATTGTTACGTTTCAGGTACGTTTTGATATGACGTTGTTGGTGCCACACTTGAGGTAGGTAACATGGATCACACCCGAGGTCAGGACTGCAAGCACCAGATAAGCCTGGCCCAGGGCCGGGCTCCCCGAGTAGAAAAACTCTCGAAGCTCATCAGATGTATATCAGTGGTATAGTTAAGGTTTCTTCTTCTTGACCTTTTCTACCATATTAAGGGCAAAACGCAGGTAGTGGTTTATTTGTAAGGACAGAGTACAAGTATCTCCTGAAATGGGGTTTCTGTCGTGAACTGTAAACTTGGATCTTGACACTCCATTTGAAAAAATAGGATCGCTAGGTAGTAGCAGTAGTGTAGAAGGTAGTGACAGTCCAGTGTGGTGTACAATGTTCGCGATGATCAGGGTTCCATGATGACTAGATAGTATGTTAGGTGTAAGTCTTATCGAATGCACATGGGTTATTAAAATCCCAAGTTGCCGTTCACTAACTTCAGTAATACGTTAACTCTTTAAAGGAGGTTTAAAATATATTTTGAGCAAAAGATACATTTCTCAGTGTATATACACCTTTAAATTAATGACTAAGTCTCTCCCTGTGTCTATCATTTACACAAGAGTTTCACAGCTAAGAGCTGTTATCTCCCTCAGCTCATTTGAAAACCTTTATGTTCTTGTAAAATACAGGTAGGAATTAGGATGAAGTTGAACCCATCTGCTGACCATTAATTTCGTTTGGTCAACCGATTTTATTTTATTAATGTCGTTATGCTGTACGAATATGTTCCAGACTCGAGCCGTTTTAGGAATGATTGATCTTAGATGAAGTGATGTTCTTGAGAAGGGCACAACCAGAGTGTAGTTGCTGTTTGCTGTATAGAAACTGTCTTCTTGCTGATTATAAAATGGAGGCAAGTATTTTACCGTAATATTGGCCTTGTATATAACAGTAATCCACCCACATCCCTCCGAGGTTGAAGGCTCTGTTGAAATTATAGATCTGTCCAGGCTGGGTGCAGGCGAGAGATAAGTCATCTCTCTCTGTTCTGTTAGGAAGTCGTAGATGAGACGGGGGCAGGCAGTCTCTCTCCCTCTCCGTCACTCCCCTCTCTTCATCTCATGTTACCTCAAGTACATCTTGTCTCCCATTTCGGTAATCCATCGCCCAGAAGCGAACATTTCCTTGTTATCGTATTCTACAAAAGGCAAAAAGAGAAGACTGTGCCTCAGATATTACCCTCATCATCCGCGACTCCCAGCAGAGCGCTCCAAAACTTCATTAGTCAAGCTCTTCCATCTGCTGGTACATTTCAATCTCATTGCTAGGCGAATCTTGCAAACATTGTGATTCTCAAACGTGATGTATTCCTCTCTCTCTCTCTCTCTCTCTCTCTCTCTCTCTCTCCTCTCTCTCTCTCTCTCTCTCTCTCTCTCTCTCTCTCTCTCTCTCTCTCTCTCTCTCTCAATTAGGTAAAATTCTTTATTGTGGTCAGAGGTTTTGTTTTAAAACTTTTCATTAAAAACTGCCCCAGTATCCCAGGAACGAGTTAGTGGCACATGACTCTCTCTTGCTGCATTCACAGCGTCATGTTTTATATGACAGCCTTGCTGCATTCACAGCGTCATGTTCATATATGATACTCTTGCTTCATTCACAGCGTCATGTTCTTATATGACAGGTGGTTCATTCACAGCGTCATGTTCTTGTATGACACTCTTGCTGCATTTTCAACGTCGCATATTCATTGAATAACTTTTCTTCATCCACAACAGAGAACAGGGTAGCAACAGACAAACTCAAGCATTGCCAAAGAAGTTCAGTAGCCAGAAACACGGTCCTGGCACCTTCACTGTGCCTCATCTTCACAACAAAATAGATACTCGCCACAGCTTTGTCAACCTCTGTGGACAATATTCAACAATGTCAGCTTCCAATTGTTTGGATGTAAAGAGAATGAAGAACTCAAGAGGGGCACTATACAAGACACAGGAGGAGCATCCCATAGAATGAAAAGGACATGTATAATATCACTCTCAACGTCAAGGTAGACGAGTTACCACACTCAGCGTCAAGGTAGACGAGTTACCACTCTCAACGTCAAGGTAGACGAGTTATCACTCAACGTCACGGAAGACGCGTTACCACTCTCATCAAGATAGAAGCGTTACCATTACTCGTCAAGGTCGATGAGTTAGTACCACTCAACGTCAAGGGAGATGCGTTACCACTCAACGTCAAGGGACACGCGTTACCACTCTTAGCTTCAAGGGACACACATTACCACTCAACGTCAAGGTAGATGCGTTATCACTCTCAACGTTCCAAGTTAAATTGCGTTTGGCATTTCCTGCTGCCTACATCTTAAATACATTACCCAGTCTGCACTCAATAAATTCTCATTCACGTTTTAATCTGTAGCTGTTGCTGCCGCTTCTGCTGCTACTGTTGCTGCCGTTTCTGTTGCTACTGTTGCTGCCGTTTCTGTTGCTACTTCTACCACTGTTTCTAGTAGACAATCTCAAAAGACGACAACCGAGAATAAAGATTGTGTGTAAGATACAACATATAAGACGTATTGTGTAAGGCACAGTATGTAAGGAACAGTATGTAAGGCACAGTATGTAAGACAGTGTGTAAGATACAATATGTAAGACGTTGTGTAAGACAGTGTATAAGAGTGAGTGAGTGAGGGGTGGGTGTGTACTGTGGCTACTCTCGGTATTCCTGCCGTGCTGCCAGACTGACACTGCTATTCAATGGTTGGTCACGGCGGTTTGGTGCCATCTCTTGGTTGTTTCCTTCCTCCATCTCTCAACCGCCACCATCACTTCCTCTTTTTTTATAATTTCCAGGTGAAAGATTTGTATATGAACAAAATTTCTTATATTGTTGTTTCTACATATTTTTGGCTACAAGAGCTGAGCTTGCGCCCGGGTGTCACGTCTTCTCTTGTATGAGTTAGTTTAATATCTTTATTTTGCCCCCCCCCCATACCCATCCTGTGGGCGGTATTTAGAAGAAGAGCTTGTTAAATTACGAGTGGTTTCGACATTCTCTTCTGGTTACTGATGGGTCTGAGCAGAAGTCTACTGCCAGGTCTGCATCTCCTCTTGTTGCCACCTCTCTAATTAGGCAATTAACAACTGGGCGTCTACACTCATGACACTGAGCTTGACTCTGATTGTTACTGATTCTGTGCAGCAGCATAATGACTCTTAATAACATGTTCACTGAAGAAACCAGATATAGATACTTAAAAATCCGGAAAAAAAATTATCGTAAATTTTTTATGGATTCCATCACACATCAGATTGCTCCATCGTGATAAAAGTTGATAAGTTAACCAAAAAGGGAACCTGAAGCAAAATGCATAATGTAACTTAGTGTATCTGTGTCTAGCATTAGGAAATAACATTAGGAGAGAAGTAAACAGTGAAATTAAATGTCAGAAATGCAATTAAAACTCTAAGTAGAACATAAACGTGGATAGTTTTGTTTATAGGAAAACTTGAAGTGTGAACAGAAATGACTGAGGTTGTAGTAACAGGCTCAGGCTTGGTTACAAGTACTGGCAGTTTGGCAGACACACAGATGAGGATTAAATTAAATGCAAAGTATGTGACTAGCTCTGTGGTCAGGTTCTTGAACACTGTGGCCTGAAGAATATAGAGATACTGTATAATAACGTATGTGATATGCCAAGGTATCTTGATGAAAATAAGATACCAGACATACTAAGCAAATTTCCTAAATTTGCTTGCAACACATAAGTAAAGTGTCAATATAAATCCAGATGTACTCTGGAAATACTTATTAGGGCCTTGTTCCTAGGCCTTTTGTGTATCCATATGGTCTTGCGCTACCGTCCACAGGATGGATATGGGGTGCACAATAAACTAGCAGTTTCCGTGACAAACAAACTCAGATCATTCTCCTGGTTTCATTAAAGTACTTGTGGTTTATTGGTCGGGAAAGAAGGCAAGTGTCTGCTGACACGGGTCTTGGTCAAATGATGGCCCATAACTGGTTAAGCATCCGCTGGACTACACCAGCTAGGTTTTTCATCTTATTTTAAAACCGGCTTGGCCCGGTGCCGGGCTGCCGGAATAGGTACTCTCGAAACCCGTCAAAAGTATATCAAAGGTATAGGATCACTACTATTACAGTCAACTACCAAGTTTTTACTGTATATACAAGTAGTTCTCTGTCAAGGGTTGGAAAATGCATCCCGCGTCTCTCAAAACGCAGACCTGTTATAAGTGAAGACAAAGGCAAGATGCTGATACAAGAAAACGCTCGAAACCAGTTGAAGGTAAGGTAGAGGTACTTGATAAAGGCCAGTGTTGGGTGAAACGTTATACTGTATTCAAGTTATTTTCGTCACGTAATAAGATTAGCGGGAGTCAACGTGAGACAGTTGACGTAGCCAGTCATGCCAAAGTTTAGTGGACATCCTTTACTAGTGAAGAAATAGTTTCAAGTTTAGTCTTTAACTGCTTCTTACGTTGTGTAACGTTATATCTTTTACTCCTCTTTGTAGGCCGTATAATTGTTTTAAGTCTCGATCCATTGTACAATATTGTAAGCCTCCTGATGAGTTTATTTTATATGCTGCAGTGCGATATTGTACAAACTAACTGTTGCACACACAAGTTGTAACACTTCAGCACTTCCCCACCTATAAATGTAAGCTGAGAATCGTGTGCTTTACTGCCATTAAGCAGACGGAGGATCGAGCCTTCACCATTCCTTGATCTGAATGATTCACACGAGTTTAGCACTTCACTTATAATAATACTAATACCAATAATAATTTTCTCGCTATGAAGTGTATAATGTCCACTGGTGATAATCTCTAGTTTATAAACACTCTCGGATGTTTCTCTCGGATGTTATCACTTCGTATTCTACATGTATTTTGTTTACACTCCTATCCACTTGTATTACGCAACGGTTACCAATAATACACAGTTGCAAAAATAGCACGTACAAAGTCCAAATTCAGTGTCAAAATACTTCCTGTTAAGATTTACTAGCATTAAAGTGTTTGAAACCGACCTGAAGAGTTATTCTTTAGCTATTACATGAAAGCCAATTTAGTTAATAAAATTGTTAATTTAAAATTTACATAGCGTAAAGTCAGCCAAACTTTCTTTTCACAAAGCCCATCAACACTGATACTTTGAAGACTCAGAAAAGGTTCTCAGTAGTAATTACTCTGAAACCTAAGATTCAAAGTTTATAAAAAAAATGAAGTTTGCGCCTTCACAGTGTAAACTTGTGGCGTGTCAGTGTTCTTATGGAAGCATCAGTGTTAATACTGTGTCGCCGGTAAGACCTGACATTCTTTAATTATTGAATGGGAAATCCGTATTACTACATATTTAATAAAATTGGCACACTGGGACTTGTGCAGCCCGGTACCAGTGCGAGAACCTTGCTTACTATAGACACACCAGGGCTTAAAGTTTGAAGCCGATCAGAAGAGGTATTCTGTTATCACACGGCTTCCAACGATTTCAAGTTTTATGAACCAATTTAGTCCACTGACAAATTTGCTTGCATGCAAACTAAACTTAATGGGTACTATTCTGGTCGTATGATCCATCACCCATTAAATATTGAAGCAATTCAAAAGATTTAGGCTCGAATATATTTAACGTGATTTAATGGGAATAGAAATTTTAAACACTTTTACACACAAAATTCATAGGAGTGCATCTGCTCACTTGACTTTCACTTTCCGCCATTGTTGAACGTTTTTTAAGTCAAATAACAGTGGCTTTGAGGAGTTATCGGAGCCACTGGAGAATCCTGGGAATGGATCCAACAATTACAACTGCAACTACAGCGAGCCTTGCCAAAGGCCGGACTCTGGAAGTAGAAAAACTCAGGAAACTCGTCATATACCTTTGATCAGTTTCGAGTGTGTCTGGCCACAAAATAGAGCGAAACACTAACGTCAAAGACCTGGGAGTGATCATGTCGGAGGATCTCACCTTCAAGAACCATAACATTGTATCAATCGCATCTGCTAGAAAAATGACAGGATGGATAATGAGAACCTTCACAACACTTACAGCACCTTTCAAGGCAGGTGAAATTGCTGACCTAGAAAATGTACAGAGAACCTTCACGGCGCGCATAACGGAGATAAAACGCCTCAATTACTGGGAGTGCTTGAGGTTCCTAAACCTGTATTCCCTGGAACGCAGGCGGGAGAGATACATGATTATATACACCTGGAAAATCCCAGAGGGACTAGTACCGAACTGGCACACGAAAATCACTCACTACGAAAGCAAAAGATTTGGCAGACGATGCAACACCCCCCCCCCCCCCCAATGAAAAGCAGGGGTGTCACTAGCACGTTAAGAGACCATACAATAAGTGTCAGGGGCCCGAGACTGTTCAACTGCCTCCCAGCATACATAAGGGGGATTACCAACAGACCCCTGGCAGTCTTCAAGCTGGCACTGGACAAGCACCTAAAGTCGGTTCCTGACCAGCCGGGCTGTGGCTCGTACGTTGGTTTGCGTGCAGCCAGCAGTAACAGCCTGGTTGATCAGGCTCTGATCCACCAGGAGGCCTGGTCACAGACCGGGCCGCGGGGGCGTTGACCCCCGGAACTCTCTCCAGGTAAACTCTGAGCCGGCCATGGACCAGGCTCGTCTGGTGCTAGCCAGGTCAACCAGGCTGTTGCTGTTGGAGGCCAGCTGCTCCACATATCTATCACAGCCTGGTTGATTTGGTACCTACCTACCTGTAGTCTACCTGGAGGGTATTCCGGGGGTCAATGCCCATGGCCAGGCCACCTGGTCCATGACCAGGCCACCTGGTGAAGATACTTGTCCAGTTTTCTCTTGAAGACTTCTACACTTGTTCCAGCAGTGTTTCTGATATTTTGGTAAAATTGAATGTCTCTGGGAAAATTTTTATCAATGTTCTCTTACTGTTTTCACTGCACCCCAGCATTTCACGGGTTTTTTTTACATTTCCCTCCCACCTCGCGCCCCCAGTTGTTATGGCAGGTGCAGGGGAAAATTTTATAAGGGCCTTGCACAAGGCATAGCCACAAAATTTACCTTAGTTACGTATACTAGCTCCACAAGTTCCCGCGTCTTTTTTCGGAGTAAATGGTGGGTTTTTTTCCTTTTATTTAAATTTTATCCAACTTTCCCTACAACATGGAACGTTTTATGGAATATTGTGGTATGCAAAAGATTTTTAATTTTATTTGATTTTAAAAACTATGTTTTTTGTCATGAGGTCAAAATAATGTAAATATATTATGTGTGTTCAACGTAATTTTCTTAAAACGCTTTAACTGAAAAGTTTTGTTAGTACTTTTAAAGAAATAGAACAAAACCGTTTTACCCCGCGTTAAGGGGCAGTCATTCCCCCGTCTTCTATGTATTTTTCCCCTATAATCTATCTTTTCCCAAAATTTCTATCGATTTTCTTTGTCTGCCTTCAAAATGAAGTCTGGATCTTTCCCTTAAAATGGGGAAACTTTAAAAATATTTGAGGACAATTGTGTTGCAGATCGATAGTAATTATGGGCAAGTCATTTAGGGGAAAAAAAAACTGATGTTAGGAACAGGGAAACTCACGGCCTTTAAAAATTTTGGGCCCATCGGTGGGACTTTTTGTTACAAGGGAAAAAAAAATCCCAGTTGGAGGGAGACAAAAAAAAAAAAAAAAAAAAAAAAAAAAGCTTCAGGCACCCACTTGAAGCACCTTTTCGGGGTAAACTAAAAAAAAAAAAAAACTACAAGTTAAATAAAAAAAATTTTATTAATAAAAATTTAAAAATTTTTTTATGCTTTTTTTTTTTTTACATTTAAAAATATTTTGTCCCTTCTGCTTACATTTGATATCTCTAATAAAAAAAAATTTTCCATGATGTTTTCTGTTTTTCTACCCTTTGACTCTTTTCCCTAAATACCGAGAGTGTTTAAATTAGGTAGTAAGGTGATAGCTCACTAGATAACCTCATGTGGACTACATCTTGTGTGGGGGGTTCCCAGTACCATATATTCCCGTTTATTCCCTTGTATAATTTGGTCGTCATAGAAACCCAGGTCCCGTGAGCCACTCAGAATGTTATGTATAAACCCCTGGGGTAAAGGTGGCAGAATGGGGTTTGACCTATGGGGGCCTCCCCCAGGGAAAGGTGAGCGGGAGTGAGAGCTACTGTGAGCCTCCGGGTGAAGGGGGAGCGGGATGAGAGTGACTGGGCCTCCAGGTGGAGTGAGCGGGAGTGAGAGCTGACTGTGAGCCCCCAGGTGAAGGGGTGAGCAGGGTGAGAGCTATGACCCTCCTGGTGAAGGTGAGGAGGAGTGGAGTGACTTTTTTTTGGTTCAATAATCAAAAGTGGGTTGTTTGTCACTTTCATTAATAAAAATTTTCAAGCGGGGGGAGCTCTTCTTTCTCTTCTCTTTTTCTCTTTTTTTCTTTTTGTCACCCTCCCCCCTCCCCCCCAGGGTTTTAAATCAAAGGTTTCTTTTTCACAAGCTACAAAGCGTTACTCCGCCTCAGCGCATTTCAAAAGCTAAGGCTAAGGATATCGTTTCGCTCTTGTAGAGTTTATCAGCGTTTTGCCCTACTCGAGCGAAACGTTTCTAAAGTCGGTCTTCGTTAGTCGGCACTACCCTACTTAACCATATCCACCAAACCCCCCCACCACCCCCGGGCCCCCATCACACCACCGCCCCCCACCCCCCCACCACCGCCGCCATCGCCACCGCCCCCATCGCCACCCCGCTATCCCACCGCCCTACACCTTACCGCCCCCACCACCGCCGCCGCTCTCACCCCCTCCGTCACCCCCGCCGCCGCGCCATAAACCCCCACCCCCCCGCCGCCAAAACCACCACGCCGCCGCCGCCATAACCCACCGCCGCCAAAAAACCCCCCACCCCGCCCCCCCGGCCGCCATAACCCCCACCGCCGCCGCCACCACCACGAAAAAACGTACTACTTCAACAACAACATCAACCCCTACAAACTTTTCCCCCTCCTCTTCTTTTCCGGACCTCCAACCAAAAGCACGCTAGTTGGCCACAATTGGGTTTCACGTTACTGGGTCTCTGTTTCGTGGTTGGCATCCCCCTCCCCCTTTTCCCCTTCTCTCTCTCTCCCCCTCTCTCTCTCTCTCTCTCCCCTTCTCTCTCTCTCTGACATGCCCTGACGGGGTAGGGTTTTTATTACGACTGATTTTGCTTCTCTACTTCCCCTCCTCTGTTTTTTTTTCCCCCCTTACCTTGTTATTTTTCTCTCCCTCTGTCTCCTCCCTTTCTACTGTCCCACTTATTCTCCTTTTCCTCTCAAAATGCTTCCCCTCCCCGCCACATTTCCCCTCTCTCCACTTCCCTTCTACCCCTTCCCCTTCGGTTCCTTCCCCTCCCATCCTTTCCCTACGAACACCCACAGCGTGCTGCTACAGTATAATATGTTGTGGGAACTTACGCTCGGTGTTTGCTTGTAATATTCTATTACAGGGGAAGGCTGGCATACCTAGCGTGTTGATGTGTGTCAAACATTCCATTCTGGGCTCAGTAGCTACGCTTCCCTCTCCAAGTACTCTCAAGTACCCCTTCAAGTCACTCTAACTTTCTTGAGTTATACTAGGTAATCTACACACATGCTGCTATGTATGATAATCTTTTTTTTTCTTTCTTATTCGCCGGTACTCTCCCGGCCCGGGTCTGTGTAATTATATTTATGCGTACCTACCTGAGTAAAAACTTACTTATGATAAAGTAGATCCTTTTACCACCGTCCGTGACTTCGTCGGCAGCTGATGCGCGATAGACTGTGCGGACATAATAGTTCTTCAAGGTTTGGAATGCAGAAACCTGCAAGGGTTGAGAGTTGCTTGCAATATGTGAATGTACCCGAGACGTCATGATTACTGTCTGTGTGTTGCACATGTTCGTCAAGTTGATGTTACTACAGTAACTGAGTGATAGTCTGATATTACAGTTGCTACAGTAACTGAGGGATAGTCTGATATTACAGTTGCTACAGTAACTGAGGGATAGTCTGATATTACAGTTGCTACAGTAACTGAGGGATAGTCTGATATTACAGTTGCTACAGTAACTGAGGGATAGTCTGATATTACAGTTGCTACAGTAACTGAGGGATAGTCTGATATTACAGTTGCTACAGTAACTGAGTGATAGTCTGATATTACAGTTGCTACAGTAACTGAGGGATAGTCTGATATTACAGTTGCTACAGTAACTGAGTGATAGTCTGATATTACAGTTGCTACAGTAACTGTGGGATAGTCTGATATTACAACTGCTACAGTAACTGAGGGATAGTCTGATATTACAGCTGCTACAGTAACTGAGGGATAGTCTGATATTACAGCTGCTACAGTAACTGAGGGATAGTCTTATATTACAGCTGCTACAGTAACTGAGGGATAGTCTGATATTACAACTGCTACAGTAACTGAGGGATAGTCTGATATCACAACTGCTACAGTAACCGAGGGATAGTCTTTGTTTCGAATAGATTTTATGTGCAAGTAAACTTGTCACTTAAAATATTAAACCTGTGTTAAGTTAGTGCGAGCACATGGCTTAAGTAACCAAGCCTGGCTTAAATATTGGCTACCTGTGGGTGGGTCATCCCAATGACAGGCTACCTGTTGGTCATCCCAGTGACTTGTCTACCTTTGTCATCCCAGTGTCTGTCTGTGGGTAATACCAGTGACTGCTTGTGGGTAATACGAGTGACTGTCTTCCTGCCTGTGGATAATACCAGTGACTGTCATCCTGTGGGTAATATCAGTGACTGCCTGCTTGTTGGTAATACCAGTGACTGCCTGCCTGTGGGTAATACCAGTGACTGCCTGCCTGCCGCCTGCTTGTGGGTAATACCAGTGACTGCCTGCCTGCCTGCCTGCTTGTGGGTAATACCAGTGACTGCCTGCCTGTGGGTAATACCAGTGACTGGCTGCCTGTATGTACCCAGGGGTTAGCGTGTATTGACTGAATAATTTCAACCAGTGTTAATGTGTGTATGTTATCTATATTTAACAAGATCTTTGTGTGACGTGGCTGCAGAGTTTTGTAAAAAAAAAAAAAAGAATTTTCTTATGTTAGAATCATTGTTTTTTCTGAGTGACATCATAATAGCCGAAGAAGAGAAAAAACACTTTATTGTGATTCTTGATGTCGAGAAAGTTACCAAGTGTAACTCAGGAAGTTCGACCAATGTACCTTACTAGGTGGACAATATTTTCTTGGGTTTTTTCCTTTAGTTTTTTAGAATGCCTCATCCGACTGACTTCAAATTTTCGACGTTGGTTTAGTGTTACATGGGAAAGATTCGCGCAACTATTGATATGTGAAAGTGTGTTTGGTCAGTTTTACGTCGACTGTTGCCAAGTTCGGTTTCCTTGCGATAACTTGAAGTCGCTACCGATCAGCTTCAAACCTTCACCACTGGTGAAGTCTACGTAGAAGAAGGTTGGGATTGCTAGTGAGGTGTGTAGGTGTCAGTCTGTCGATTATATTTGTAAAATTTACTAGTCGATTTTTTTCCGTGAAAAACTTTAGTGCGTCTTTTGAACTGCTTCAACCTTTAATGTGATGTATCTGATGTAAACAATGATATCTTTCTGGTTTAGGCCGTGTAGGCGCAAATTTGCTAATTTATTAACATGGTTAATAAACTTGGAATTGTTTGGAATTTGTTCAATAACTGGGGAATACATCTTGTGGTCGGCTTCACACTTACAGTATGGCACTGGTGTGTTTTTCTCAAAGGAAGCTTTACGTGGATTTTGGATTTTAATTTGCCAATTTTATTAAATAGGTTTCAGTAGTCTAAACACATGTAGTTATTATGCTCAGTGATGTCGCTGTATCAACTTGACCATTGATTTGTCTTTCCTGTTTGATCTTGCTGACCGGAATCTCGTTTTAGATTTTGAATTCTACCCATAGCGACATTGAAAACAAAATCCTGTTCATTAATACATGAGTATAGGTGGGTGTGAGTTTGACCTCCCTAGCATGGGCCGGTAAGCCTTCTGCCGTATTCATTCTTGTATTCATGTGTCACAGAGCACCAGAGTAGTTTTGATGGCGTCGGCAGTATGTTAGGCCTACTCTCATCCTACCACTATTAACCCGTTTATATCAGGGGATTCTTACCAGTTATTGAATTAAGAACTTCCCTTACAATTATAGTAGTATGTAGCACTGATTATAGCCCACTAGTAGTTATAGAATAGGCTGCAAAACATGAGTAATGTGAGTGTGTCTTGTGTCTCAGCTGGCCGCTGTTTCCCGCGCTCACGGGTTTTCCTGAGGCTCCCCTCTGTGTTCGTTTGTGTGTTCCGGCACTGACTTGAGACCACTATACTCTCAAATCTTACAGTTATCTCTACATTTTTAAAGAAATGTTAACTGTGCCTTGCAATGTTTTGTGTAGTTTTGTCTCTCTTTTATACTGTTGATACCTAGCTCTTTAAGGTTGTCCGTTGAATTATGGAATTATGATTTGAGTATCGGGAGTGTTTTCAGTCGATACGGTGAGTCATCGTGGAGGTGTGGCAACGCTGCCTATGGTGGAGTGAGGGGATGGGAGAGGGGGGAGGAGGAGACGGAGGGAGGAGGAGAGGGAGGGGGAGGATGGAAGAGGTGGGGATTGGGGGTTATCCAGAAACCTCTAATTTATACAGAGTTGCTTATCAGACTTAAACTATTTCCCTTAGTCATTATCAATAATTCAGACCAATATTTATTAATAACAAGTGTTCACCAACTGACAGCTTTCGTAAGTGTTCACTGCAGCCCTTGTTAGTGTTCACCGACTGACAGCCTTCGTAAGTGTTCACTGACTGACAGCCTTTGTTAGTGTTCACCGACTGACAGCCTTCGTAAGTGTTCACTGACTGACAGCCATTGTTAGTGTTCACCGACTGACAGCCATTATTAGTGATCACTGACAGTCTTTGTTAGTGACCGACTGATAGCCTTTGTTAGTATTCATTGACTGCCTTTGTTAGTGGTCACCGACTGATAGCCGTTGTTAGTTGTTACCGACTAACAGCCTTTGTTAGTGTCCATTGACTGCCTTTGTTAGTGGTCACCGACTGATAGCCTTTGTTAGTGTTCACCGACTAACAGCCTTTGTTAGTAGTCACAGACTGACATCCTTTTTTAGTGTTCACCTACTGACAGACTTTTTTTAGTGGTCATTGACTGACAGACTTTGTTAGTGTTCAATGACTGATAGTGCATCCAAATATCTAGAAATGTGAGACAGTGCGACAGCTGGATAGTCATCTCGGTACTGTCGAAGAAACGGATACGGATCTAGAAATACATAATAACACTTCAGCTGGCGGTGTCAAAAAGTGCAGATGAAACTCCAGGGGAGAGTGTTGGTACGTTACTAGAAATACCTAGTGGTGGTACTGATGCTGGTACAAGTGCCGAAGATGGTGTTGGGGTCTGATCCAAAAACTGCACCAATAGCAAACCCAGTCCCCACAAATCCTAGCCAACAGAAAACAAATTTGTGCAGATTTTATGCCTGGGTTACCTGCAGGCATGGGTTGTCTAGGAAAAACAGATTGGACTGCCATTTTGAACATCTAAAAAATTGTCGCGACCTCATAACCAAAGGAGTGTCATTCTTCCTGTAAACTTTTACACACTTCAGTGATTAGTGAAGTTAAAGGTACCAACAGACTCCTCTGCTATTCAAGGTAAGAACATTATGGTTGTGGGAGACTCCCAGTTAAGATATATGGACCGTGCTTTTTGTAACAGACATAGAAAGGGGAGGCAGAGAGAGTGCTTCCCAGGAGCCGGTGTTGGTGACATAGTCAACAGGTTGGATAATATTATGTCAGGTAATGGGAATAAGCCCATTATCTGTCTTAGTGCTGGTGGAAATGACATCGGGAAGGGTAGGAGATAAGAACTGCTGGATAAGTATGAGTCAGCCATAAATAGTCCACCACCTTGGAGCCTTGTTGGACTGGAGGCGCAGCCAGTGGCCACCCATGGCCCTCCAGAATTACAACTACTGATGCCAATAACAAAATCCCCCCAACAAACACAGAATACAACCTCGTTCATATTTGCTAATATACAGGGCCTTAAGCCATCCACCAACAACAAAATACCTTTTATCAGTTTCAAATTTAGGTTGGATAAGCACATGAGTGGGACGGGTTGGATTTGAGTGGGACTTGCACATCGGAGCTTGTTTCTTGGGTGGCATTGAAAATTGGGTTGGTGTTGTACAACACCGAAATTCCACCAATCATCTTATGAAATTCAGAGACGCCCAATTAGTGATAAAAGAAACTAATTTCCGCACACGCAAGTGCCTTGAATCAGCACTGATCGCTGTTTCGAATACAATTAAACAAAACAACGGCAGCTTCACCATCTCCGAAGTCTTAGCAAGAATCCTCCTGAAAACAGTAAACCCTGCCATCACATAGTCTCGACAGTTATACTACACAAAGCACAGAGAGTGAACACTGAAACAAGCTGCCTCATTCCAGTTTATATTTGTCCAACCTATTTTTATGTTACCCAAGTAATAGCTTTTATATCCTTTTACTCATGTACGAATTAATTGCTCTACCATATTGTATTACTTTTGTCACTACCACTACTACTACTACTACTACTACTACCACTAGTGAACATCGAAATGGTACCTCACTAGTATTCACCTTACTCTGAGCCTTTATATACCCTCTGTGTCCATGTATTGTTTGTAATGGCTTGATAAAGCTCCTGGAGAGCGAAACGTTGCCACAATAAATGTCACATTAGTTGCACTTGTGTCCTTTTACTTTACATAAATGACTCTTACAGGAACCAGGAGAGGCAGGAGGAGCTTAAAGCTATTAGTGAAATTGAAAGAAATTCAAAATATTTCTTTTCATATGCCAAAAACAAGGCAAATACCACATCTAGTATCGGGCCCTTACTCAGACAGGATGGGACTTACACAGACGACAACAAGGAAATGAGTGAAATATTGAAATCCCAGTACGACTCTGTGTTTAGTGAACCACTAATCGATCTGAGGATCGACGACCCAAATGATTTCTTCATGAATGAGCCTCAAAACTCCATAAATGTATGCCAGATTTCCGACATTACCCTAACTCCGATAGATTTCGAAAAAGCCATTGATAACATGCCTATGCACTCAGCCCCGGGCCCAGACTCGTGGAACTCTGTTTTTCATTAAGAACTGCAAGAAAACCCTCTCGCGTGCCCTAAGTACACTATGGAGGAGGAGCTTGGACATGGGTGAAATTCCACAGTCACTTAAAACAACGGATATAGCCCCATCCATAAATGTGGCAGCAAAGCATTAGCTAAGAACTATAGACCAATAGCTCTGACATCCCACATCATAAAAATCTTTGAAAGAGTGCTAAGAAGCAGGATTGCAAATCACCTGGATTCCCAAAATCTGCACAATCCAGGGCAACATGGGTTCAGGGCAGGTCGCTCCTGCCTCTCACAACTACTGGATCACTATGACATGGCCTTGGATGCACTGGAAGAAAAATCAGAATGCAGATGTAATATACACAGACTTTGCAAAAGCATTTGACAAATGCGATCATGGCGTAATAGCCCATAAAATACGTGCTAAAGGAATAACTGGGAAAGTGGGGAGATGGATCTTCAACTTCCTAACAAATCGAACACAAAGAGTAGTGGTCAACAGAGTTTAAATCGGAGGCTGCCATAGTGAAGAGCTCTGTTCCACAAGGCACAGTACTCGCCCCCATCTTATTCCTTATCCTCATATCAGACATAAACAGAGATATACACCACAGCACCGTATCATCCTTTGCGGATGATACTAGGATCTGCATGAGGCTGTCATCTGCTGAGGACGCGGTTAACCTCCAAGAAGATAGAAACAAAGTTTTCCAGTGGGCAACGGTAAACAATATGATGTTCAATGAGGACAAATTCCAACTACTCCGTTATGGAAAACTGGAGGAGATAATAACTAGAACAGAGTATACTACTGATCCGGCCATACAATAGAGCGGAAAAAATAATGTAAGGGGCCTGGGGAGTAGTAATGTCTGAGGATCTCACTTTCAAGGATCACAACAGTGCCACGATCGCACGTGCAAAGAAAATGATAGGATGGATAATGAGAACTTTCAAAACGAGAGATGCCAAGCCCATGATCCTTTTCAAATCACTTGTTCTCTCTAGGCTGGAATACTGCTGTACATTAACATCTCCATACAAAGCAGGTGAAATCGCAGATCTAGAGAGTGTACAGAGATCCTTTACTGCACGTATAAGTTCTGTCAAGCACCTTAACTACTGGGAACGCAGGAGGGAGAGATATATCATAATCTACACTTGGAAAATCTTAGAAGGAATGGTCCCAAATCTGCACACAGAAATCACTCCCTACGAAAGTAAAAGACTGGGCAGGCGATGCAAAATGCCACCAATAAAAAGTAGGGGCGCCATTGGTACACTAAGAGAAAACACCATAAGTGTCCGGGGCCCAAAACTGTTCAATGGCCTCCCATCAAGCATTAGGGGAATTGCCAATAAACCCCTGGCTGCCTTCAAGAGAGAGCTGGACAGATACCTAAAGTCAGTGCCGGATCAGCCGGGCTGTGGCTCATACGTCGGACTGCGTGCGGCCAGCAGTAACAGCCTGGTTGATCAGGCCCTGATCCATCGGGAGGCCTGGTCATGGACCGGGCCGCGGGGGCGTTGATCCCCAGAATAACCTCCAGGTAACCTCCAGATGTAGTCAGGTCTAAGGGAGGGGGCCCAATCATATGTAGCATTTTTTCCTAGAAGGGGAGTGGGCAGTGAATGGATGTCTAGGGCACTTGGTATAAATTGCTTGCTAGACATGTATTACAACGAACTTGCAATCCCATTCGTTGATAACTGAGATAAATTCTATGGGAAACATGATATGTATGCAAGGGATGGGGTACATCTCTCTGGGGCTGGAGTGGTTGTGTTAGCTAACTCGATAGAGGGGGGCCATTGCCTACTTGTCTAGGACTTTAAACTGATAGATTATAGAGGTATGGGTATGTGTGGGAAACAGTCACACTGCAATACTAGGTCTGAAAAAAGCAGATATTACCAGGATACCTCAGGGATATGTTTAAAAGACATTCAAAATAAAGTTGCTAGTAAAGGCAAAGCAGTTGATCAACAAACAAGAGAGACAGTAGAGGGCTGTGAGTGACTAGCTCTCTTAAGGTTTACTATACTAATAGTAGTAGTCTTAGAAATAAGATAACGTGCTAAGATTACTTGTAAGAGGAGGTAATATAGATATTATTTCTATAATGGAGACCTGGTTCAACCTGAAAGATAGAGAAATGCCTTCTGAATTCAACATAAAAAGTTATAAGCTATTCCACACTGATAGGGTCAACGGGAAGGGTGGTGGAGTGACGATATATGTCAGAGACAATTTAAATTGTTGTGACAGACAAGATATAAGATTAGAAACATTGGACACAGAATCTGTTTGGCTACATTTTCTCAGGGGATAGGAAAAAATAATTTGGGTGTGATTTATAGGCCCCCAAACCTTGACAGGGAGTGCAGTAAGCTGCTATGGGGTGAAATTCATAAGGCGCATAGATATGAAAATGTTATGTTAATGGGAGATTTTAACTAGACTGATTGGAACTGTGTGACAGGAAACCTTGAGTCTAGTGACTTTCTTGATACGGTTCAGGATTGCTTTTTAATACAGTTTGTGACAGAACCAACTAGAGGAAACAGTCTGCTTAACTTGATTCTTGCCAGCAGGGGATCACTAATTAATAATCTTGAGGTTAATGATGAGCTTGGGGAAAGCAATCACAAATCATTTAGTTTCAATATATTATGGAATTATCCAAATAACTTCAATCAAGTCTCTGTCCCAGACTTCCGCTTGGCCAATTTCATGTGACTGAGAAATTTCCTGGGTGGGCTGAATTGGAACGACCTGACTATGGGTCAGGTAGGTGGTGATGGTTGCCATATGATGTTTTTCAGAGCATAGTTCTAGCTGCCCAGACAACTTATGTTCCGAGTAGGGAAATTAGATCTAACAAAAATGATTCCAAATGGATGAACAATAGATTGAAACATCTCATTGGTCAAAAGAGAGGCATATATAGGCGTATCAGAAGAGGGGATGGGCAGTTAAGAAATATATTCAATTAAAGAGATAAAAGGAATAAGAAAAGCAAAAAGGGATTATGAGGCTAAAGTCCCAAGGGATTCAAAGACTAACCCAAAAGGATTCTTTCAGGTATTAAGAAATAAGATTAGGTCAGATTACTGACAGTGATAAGGAAATGTTTGAAATTTCCAACAGTTACCATCTCTCAGTTTTTACTCAGGAAGATACTAGCGAAATTCCAGAAATAATAAATTATGTAGAACAGGACGATAAACTATGCACGATTGGGGTAACTAGTGACATGGTCCTCAGAAAAATAGAGAAATTAAAACCTAACAAATCCCCAGGCCCTGGCAAACTGTTTGCAAGGGTGTTAAAGGAATGTAAAGAACTTTGCTAACCTTTCGCTAATATTTTCAACATATTACAAACTGGCATAGGGCCAGTTTGTAATGATATGTTGAAAATATTAGCTAACTTAGCTAACCTTTTGCTAATAGTTTCAACATATCATTACAAACTGGCATAGGGCCAGGCAAGTGGAAAATGGCAGATGTAATACTTATTTACAAAGCAGGAGACAGGCTCTTAGCTTTTAACTATAGACAAATAAGCTCTACCTCCATGTTGGGAAAATTTATGGAACAAATAATTGCTGATGCAATTCGTAGCCATTTTGAAAGGCATAAATTGATTAATGAATCTCAACACGGTTTTACAAAGGGGCGTTCCTGCCTTACGAATTTACTAGCTTTTCTCACTAAGGTATTTGAGGTAGATCATGGTAATGAATATGATATTGTGTATATGAACTTCAGTAAGGCTTTCGATAGTCCCACATCAGAGGCTATTGAGGAAACTTAAGGCACATGGAATAGGAGAAGTTTTTCCTGGGTAGAGGCATGGTTAACGAATAGGTAGCAGAGAGTTTGCATAAGGGGGCACGTCACAAGCGGTGTTCCACAAGGGTACAGTGTTGGACCCTTGTTGTTCAGAATTTATATAAATAACATAGATGAGGGAATAAGTAGCAGCATAAACAAATTTGCTGATGACACGAAAATAGGCCATCCAGTTCATTCTTAAGAGGACATTAGAGCACTCCAAGAAGATTTGAATAGACCGATGTAGTGGTTGGAGAAGTGGAAGATGCAGTTTAATATAGATAAATGCAGAGTTCTAAATGTTGGACAGGAAAACAACCATGCCACATATAAACTAGATAATGTAGATCTTATTATTACTGATTGTGAAAAGCATTTAGGAGTTCTCGTTAGCAGTAATCTGAAACCAAGACAACAGTGCATAAGTGTTCACAATCAAGCTAACAGAATCCTTGGCTTCATGTCAAGAAGCATAAATAATAGAAGTCCTCAGGTTGTTCTTCAACTCTATATATCCTTGGTTAGGCCTCATTTAGATTATGCTGTACAGTTCTGGTCACCGTATTACAGAATGGATATAAATGCTCTGGAAAACGTACAAAGGAGGATGACGAAGTTGATCCCATGTATAAGAAATCTTCCCTGTGAGGATAGACTGAGGTCCCTGAATCGCCACTCTCTAGAAAGGCGTAGAATTAGGGAGGATATGATTGAGGTGTATAAATGGTAAACGGGAATAAATAAAAAGACGGTGTATAGCGTGCTAAAAATATCTAGCCAAAACAGGACTCGCAGCAATAGTTTTGTTGTGATGAATGGTTTGAAAAACCGACAAGTTGAAGATTGAGACACTTATGCAGCATATGGGAATCGTTATTCAGGAAACGTTTCGCCACACAGTGGCTTCATCAGTCCAATACAAAGAGGAAGGCGTAAGGAGAGGAGGAGTATGAGGTAATCAGTCCCTCAGCCTGGAGTCGATGTGTTCAGTCCATCAATCTTGTAGAATGTACAGCATAGGGCCGTAGACGTGGCTTATATACTGTAGTGAGGTGACGTGAAGCAGGCGGAGGCGGGGTCATAGTGATACCATCCACTAGTCGAAGTAGGTCTTTTGTTCCCATATGCTGCATAAGTGTCTCAATCTTCAACTTGTCGGCTTTTCAAACCATTCATCACAACTGTCAGACACTGCAGCATCATGGGAACTTGTTACAAAGAATTCTTCAACACTTGTTCAACCTTTGGACGATGACCTACTTCGACTAGTGGATGGTATCACTGTGACCCCGCCTCCGCCTGCTTCACCTCACCTCACTACAGTATATAAGCCACGTCTACGGCCCTATGCTGTACATTCTACAAGATTGATGGACTGAACACATCGACTCCAGGCTGAGGGACTGATTACCTCATACTCCTCCTCTCCTTACGCCTTCCTCTTTGTATTGGACTGATGAAGCCACTGTGTGGCGAAACGTTTCCTGAATAACGATTCCAATATGCTGCATAAGTGTCTCAATCTTCAATAGTTTTGTTGGAAAAAATTCAGATTCAGGAAGAGTATAGGAAAGCACTGGTTTGGTAATAGAGTTGTGGATGAGTGGAACAAATGCTAGAGTACCACCATAGAAGCTAAAACATAGTTTTAAAAATAGTTTAGATAAATACATGAATGATTGCGAGTTGGACCTGACTAGCTTGTGCTAGTAGGCCTGACGCCGTTCTCCTTTCTTCAGTGGATGTGACCTGGACCTGACTAGGTTGGGTCAGTGGCATAAGCCGGTAGGCGACGTGGACCTGCTTTGTGTGGGCCAGTAGGGCTGTCGCAGTGTTCCGTTTTACTTATGTTCTTGTGTCTTGGACCAGAGATGTTGAAAGTGTTCCCTTATTGTGTCCACTTAACTCTTGCTTTTCCCTGGGTTTATTTTGTACTTACTCCAATATATATATATATATCCACAATAAGTACATATTTAGGATTTTAAGACGTTCCCAGTAATTTAAATGCTTTATTGGCTCTATGTGAGCCGTAAACGATATTTCTCCTGCCCTGAACGGGGCCGTCAGTACTGAGAAAAATTTCAAATGAGCGATTTGAAAAATGTCACCGTTGGCATTATTTTCCTTGTTTTGTAGGTTCTCATTACCCACCCTGTCATTCTCCTGGCTGTCGTGACCTTTGTCTTAATTATGTTCTCTGAAAGAAAGGTCAGCTGGCATAATTATTCCCAAGTCTTATATTATGTCTTCCTTTCATTCTATTTGATGATCCTCTTGGGTATTGTTTACAGTGTTTCTTTTGAGTTCTTCATTCTTTCCATACCTAAGCAGCTGGAACTTATCACCACTGAACCTCATGTTGTTCTCCACTGCCCACTGGAAAACACTGCTTATATCTTCCTGTAATTTTTAAAGTGTCTTCTACCGAAGTGACTTTCATGCATATTTTAATGTCATTTGCAAATGACAATAGAAAGCCGTGACGAAAGTTTTTATTTATGTCTGTTATAAGGATAAGGAACAGCAGTGCTGCCAGGACTGCCTAGGAGAACAGCTTTTTACCTCGCTGATGCTGGATTTTGAACTGTTTACTACTACTACTTTTTGTGTTGTGTGCGTTAGGAACCTGAAAATCTGTTTACCTTCTCCTTAATGCATACGGCGCTTATTTTGTGTGTAAACACCTGATGATTGCATTTGTTAAACGCCTTTGTAAAATCTTTGTATATCACATCTGCATTCTGGTTGTGTTTGAACGCCTCCGTAATTCTATCATAGTGGTTCAGAAGCAGGTTTGGGTTATGCTGATTGTACGGTTTCATGAAATTTGTAATCTTACATCTCATCACCTGAAGATTTTTTATGCTGTGGGAGGTTAGGGCTATTGGTCAGTAATTTTTAGCTAGTGCTCTGCCACCTCCCTTATGCAAAGGAGCTAAGTCTGCACTCTTTAAGGTCTCCGGCATTTCACCTAGATCTAGGCTTTCTTTTCGAGGTCTTGTGCTAGTGGCACTTGGTACACTTTTTATAAATAGGGCATTCCATGAATCTGGTCCATGTGCTGTGTGGGGATGCTTACAAATTCTTTGTCGAATTCTATGGAAATTGCACGGCCTTCCGTTTAATCTGAATGAAAATTTTGTGACCGAGATTCAAAATTTCTTAATATCTCCAGAATTTCCGACATAACCCCTAACACCATGTTAAGGGTTATGTCAGAGTGCATGTTCATGCACTCTGTCCCAGTCCCAGACTCGTGGAACTTCGTGTTCATCAAGAGCTGCAAGAAACCCTTTTCGCTTGGAGAGGGAGCTTAGACACTGGAGTCATCCCATAGTCATTAAAAACAATGGATATTGTCCCACTCCAGAAATTGGCAGTAAATCAGTAACAAATAATTATAGACCGATAGCACTAACCTCCCACATAAAAATCTTTAAAAGGGTTCTAAGAAACAAGATTGCCAACCATTTGGATTCCGCACAATTACATAACCCAGGGCAGCATTGGTTTAGAGCAGGTCGAAGGCTCCAGCCTCTCACAACTGTTGGACCACTATGACATGGTCTTGGATGCTTTGGAGGACATACAATGCAGATGTAGTATACTTTGCGAAAGCCTTCGACAAGTACAATCACGATGTAATATCACACAAATGCGTGATAAGCTCTAAAAAGCTCTGTTCCACAACGTACAATATTCGTTCCCATTCTTTTCCTCATCTTCCTCTCTGACAGACAGAGGTAAACCATAGCACTGTATCTTCCTTTTATGACGATACTAGAATTTGCATGATAGTGCCATCCATTGAGGACACCGAAAATCTTCAAGCGGATATAAACCAAGTCTTGCACTGGGCCGCAGAAAACAAATGAGGACAAATTTCAGTTACTCCGCTATGGAAAACTTGAGGAAATAAAAAGCTAGCTCAGAGTATCAAAAAATTCTAACCGATAGAGCGGAAAACTATCGTGAAGGACTTGGGAATGATAATGTCAGAGGATCTCGCTTTCAAAGATCACAACAATGTTATTGTCAGTCACATCTGCTAGGAATATGATAGGATGGAAAGAGAACAACAGACACGATCACACACAAAAATGATTCTCTCTCTCTCTCTCTCTCTCTCTCTCTCTCTCTCTCTCTCTCTCTCTCTCTCTCTCTTCTCCTCTCTCTCTCTCTCTCTCTCTCTCTCTCTCTCAACACACACACACACACACACACACACACACACACACACACACACACACACACACACACGATCACACGCACGATCACACACACGATCACACACACGATCACACACACGATCACACGCACGATCACACGCACGATCACACACACGATCACACACACGATCACACGCACGATCACACACACGATCACACACACGATCACACACACGATCACACACACGATCACACACACGATCACACACACGATCACACACACGATCACACACACGATCACACACACGATCACACACACGATCACACACACGATCACACACACGATCACACACACGATCACACACACGATCACACGCACGATCACACACACGATCACACACACGATCACACGCACGATCACACATAAGGTGAAACAAATTTCTACTTTAAAATTGCAGTCGAGACATTAAAGTCGGGAATCCCATTGGCAGGTCAGGTTCATTTCCACGTTAGTGTCATGCATGATGCAAATTACTGGGCTTTATGTAACATAAATTAGGCGGCACTGAAGACCAATCACAAAGCGGTGTCTTCCGTCACTTCCAAACTACCCAATCACGAGGCTTGACTGAGCTTCCATTTGACTCGGAGGGCTTTGATTGGTGGCCACCGAGGTATTAATATTATACATCCAAAAATACTGTAATCCCTAAAAAAGGGGATTAAAGTAAGTTCTGTGTATATACCCCTCTCTGGGTTTACGCAGAGAAATATACATACTCCAGTGAATGTATACACTGATAACTCATTATATACACCAGTATGTGTGTGTATATATATATACACCGATAAGCAAAACATTATATGGAGAAGTTTAAAAACTTATTTTTGTTCTGAGCTAAACTTGGCTAAAAAAATCAGATTTTCTCAACCAAACTTAGCTAAAAGTCAAACTTTTCCTTAACCAAACGTAGCTCAGTCAAACAAACTTTTTTAACGCTCTAGAAAATATCATAAAATAAATTATTAGATATGTTTTGAGGCCAGTTTATCTGTACTTATTACTCGCATTTTTCCCTTGAATAGTTCCGAGGATGACCGCTCTCTGACCAAACACTCGCATGATGGACTGATCATCCAAGCTGTTTGTGAGAAATTATATGTATGGAGTTCGTAGTTACAGACGTGTATTATTGCACACACATAATTTGGGGCAGGTACGACTAAAATACACATTACACTTACTGATGTTAGTTGTACCTGGGAGATAGGTGGGATTTTAGACAGCGAGTCACAGCACTGTACCACCTCCGACGCCCACCCCACTCATCCCACACTCACATAAGTTGTATAAATATATGAACATTTGTTAAAGTATAAAACCCAGTAACACTTAAATTAGAATTATGTGGACTGTATAAGTTGATTATTGACCTGAACTTCTGAAAGAGTTACTGGGTCCACAATATTTGTTGACATTATGTATGGTGCATAGAGACTAGGAATTATATCTAACATTTAAACATTATAAATTCCTAAATTAAGGGAACTACTTACATCAGACATTACTCGGGTCACACCCATTGACGCCTCCTACCTAACAGATAGACAGCTACACTGGCCAGCCACATTCATATGGTGGGCTACACAGACGATTCAGCGTTTCCTAATTTTCCACAATTTTAGCTATATTCTGGCTGACATTATTCTTTTGTAATTCGTTAATATCGGAGTTCTTAACGTTTAATTATTACACAGTTTTCCATTTACGTCGATATACTCCTTATTAGACGCGATGAACCCAGATTTATGTACAATATGTCATCACCTTTTTTGGTTTCCTTTAAGCTTATCAGGTCTAAGGGCCTGATATGCTCACCCATGTAATACTTTTCATCCATTTTTGAATGTTCAAGAGCCACGGAAAATATTTAAGAATTGTATTTATAAATAAAAAATACAGCTATGTAGTAGTCCTGCTTACCAAAGCAGAATATATTTAATCTCTGCTCGTTAAACACTTTGAGTCTTCATTTTTGCAGATACTATTTTGAAATTTGGCTGGTAGGATGTCAATGCTGTTCTAAGAAGCTCCGTACAGTCAGTGAGGGTAGCGCCATGTTTTGTTTTGATAAATTTCATTACAGAGAAGAGAGATGCACAGCAGTAAGTTGTCCCAAAAACAGAGTAGTCGGAAGTCACTTTTCTGAAGATTGGGATACTTTGCTTCTGGAATTGTTTCCAGAAGTCAGAGATGAGCTTTTAATTACAAACTTCAAACCCACGTCTTCCTGCAGCTCAATAAGCTCTTGTTTCTATTAAAGCAACATTCGAGTCAAAAGATGAATCCTTTAGCGATTGATGTCATCGTTGATGACATTCCCATGATACCTGAAGCCACTGTCACAACAGTACACTGTACATCAAGTTTAGCACATTTCTCCACATGGTGAAGCTTCACTCTGTACCTGACGATGCTTCGCTCGATGACACCCTCGTTGATTACCTGACTACAACCTGATCATCTTCACACGGATTGCTAACTGATCCTCACTGATTACTTAATTGGGCTTAAAGCCTATCAACTACTTAAAAGGTCATTAAGGTTGTATGTCACCCGCTTATCACCAGCCAAGAATACTTTAATTCCCAAAATAAGAATTACAATAAATTTAGCATATATGCACTGAGAGATAAGCACGTATATACAGTCATACTTTCCAGGCATAAGTCCAGAAAGTTATCTGTCGATACTTTCATTCTAGCTTGCTAGATCATACTAATAATGGTATAAAATACAAGTAGATAATTGAAACACAACTGTAACATTTGGGGATCTTTATTAAAGAAACTTGCCTACACAACAAGCGTCAGTTGAATACAGGTGAATACTAACTGGAGAGAGTGGTAGTAGTTTTGACCTGATCAGTCCATCACACTGGGTGTTGAAGACGACCAACCACAGACGTTGTTACCTTGATGAACTACGTGCATGTACAGCATAGAAATGTCCAACCCCCCAGCCATGTAGCCTCGTCTGTCGCCTACTTAATACTTCATAGAAATGTTTCAATTCTGTACAGATCACACGTGAAAACAGACCTACGTAAAAATAATTCATTTATATGCAGAAAACATCACCACTGGACGTATCAACATGGAATAACCCCCCCCCCCAAAAAAAAAAAAAAAAAAACATATTTTCCACACCTGTTCCAACTTTCAAATATTATCATTTCATTTAAAACTACTCATTCTTTTTCAAACATGGTAAACTAAACAGTGTTTTAATATTTTTTTATATTTTAAATTACTGTCTCCCATTTTAAATCATTTTTAGCACGTTTAATGAACTTTTCGATTAAAAATACTGTTTGTTTTATAAATATAAATTTTCTGTACTTTAGCTAGGCTAGTAGTACATAGGATGAACTAGGCTGGCAGTACGTAGGATGAACTAGGCTGGCAGTACGTAGGATGAACTAGGATGGCAGTACGTAGGATGAACTAGACTGGCAGTACGTAGGATGAACTAGGATGGCAGTACGTAGGATGAACTAAGCTAGCAGTACGTAGGATGAACTAGGCTGGCAGTACGTAGGATGAACTAGGCTGGCAGTACGTAGGATGAACTAGGCTGGCAGTACGTAGGATGAACTAGGCTAGCAGTACGTAGGATGAACTAGGCTAGCAGTACGTAGGATGAATTAGGCTAGCAGTACGTAGGATGAACTAGGCTAGCAGTATGTAGGATGAACTAGGTTGGAAGTACGTAGGATGAATTAGGCTGGCAGTACGTAGGATGAACTAGGATGGCAGTACGTAGGATGAACTAGACTGGCAGTACGTAGGATGAACTAGGATGGCAGTACGTAGGATGAACTAGACTGGCAGTACGTAGGATGAACTAGGATGGCAGTACGTAGGATGAACTAAGCTAGCAGTACGTAGGATGAACTAGGCTGGCAGTACCTAAGATGAACTAGGCTAGCAGTACGTAGGATAAACTAGGCTGCCAATAGGTAGGCTGAACTAGGCTGGCAGTACATAGGATGAACTAGACTGGCAGTACGTAGGATGAACTAGGCTTGCAGTACGTAGGATGAACTAGGCTGGCAGTACGTAGGATGAACTAAGCTAGCAATAAATAGGATGAACTAGGCTGGCAGTACGAAGGATGAACTAGGCTGGCAGTACGTAGGATGAACTAGGCTGGCAGTACGTAGGATGAACTAGGCTGGCAGTACGTAGGATGAACTAGGCTGGCAGTACGTACGATGAAGTAGGCTAGCAGTACGTAGGATAAACTAGGCTGCCAGTACGTAGGATGAACTAGGCTGGCAGTACGTAGAATGAACTAGGCTGGAAGTACGAAGGATGAATTAGGCTACCAGTACGTAGGATGAATTAGGCTAGCAGTACGTAGGATGAACTAGACTGGCAGTACGTAGGAGGAACTAGACTGGCAATACGTAGGAGGAACTAGACTGGCAGTACGTAGGATGAACTAGACTGGCAGTACGTAGGATGAACTAGGCTGGGAGTACGTAGGAGGAACTAGACTGGCAGTACATAGGAAGAACTAGGCTGGCAGTACGTAGGATGAACTAGACTGGCAGTACGTAGGATGAACTAGACTGGCAGTTCTTAGGATGAACTAGACGGGCAGTACGTAGGATGAACTAGACTTGTAGTACGTAGGATGAGCTAGGCTGGCAGTACGTAGGATGAGCTAGACTTGTAGGATGAGCTAGACTTGTATGTAGGATGAGCTAGACTGGTAGTACGTAGGATGAACTAGACTGGCAGTACGTAGAATGAGCTAGACTTGTATGTAGGATGAGCTAGACTTGTAGTATGTAGGATGAGCTAAACTTGTAGTACGTAGGATGAACTAGGCTAGCAGTACATAGGATGAACTAGGCTAGCAGTACGTAGGATGAACTAGGCTGGCAGTACATAGGATGAACTAGGGTGGCAGTACGTAGGATGAACTAGGCTTGCAGTACGTAGGATGAACTAGGCTAGCAGTACATAGGAAGAACTAGGCTGGCAGTACGTAGGATGAACTAGGCTGGAAGTACGTAGGATGAATTAGGCTAGCAGTACGTAGGATGAACTAGGCTAGCAGTATGTAGGATGAACTAGGTTGGAAGTACGTAGGATGAATTAGGCTACCAGTACATAGGATGAATTAGGCTGGCAGTACGTAGGATAAACTAGGCTGGCAGTACCTAAGATGAACTAGGCTAGCAGTACGTAGGATAAACTAGGCTGCCAATACGTAGGCTGAACTAGGCTGACAGTACATAGGATGAACTAGACTGGCAGTACGTAGGATGAACTAGGCTTGCAGTACGTAGGATGAACTAGGCTGGCAGTACGTAGGATGAACTAAGCTAGCAGTAAATAGGATGAACTAGGCTGGCAGTACGAAGGATGAACTAGGCTGGCAGTACGTAGGATGAACTAGGCTTGCAGTACGTAGGATGAACTAGGCTAGCAGTACATAGGAAGAACTAGGCTGGCAGTACGTAGGATGAACTAGGCTGGAAGTACGTAGGATGAATTAGGCTAGCAGTGCGTAGGATGAACCAGGCTGGCAGTACGTAGGATGAACTAGGCTAGCAGTACGTAGGATGAACTAGGCTAGCAGTACGTAGGATGAACTAGGCTGGCAGTACGTAGGATGAACTAGGCTGGCAGTACGTAGGATGAACTAGGCTGGCAGTATGTAGGATGAACTAGGCTAGCAGTACATAGGATGAACTAGGCTGGCAGTACATAGGATGAACTAGGCTGGCAGTATGTAGGATGAACTAGGCTGGCAGTACGTAGGATGAACTAGGCTAGCAGTACGTAGGATAAACTAGGCTGTGTTGAATGGTTTGAAAAACCGACAAGTTGAAGATTGAGACACTTATGCAGCATATGGGAATCTTGTTACAAAGAATTCTTCAACACTTGTTCGACCTTTGGACGAAGACCTACTTCGACTAGTGGATGGTACCACTATGACCCCGCCTCCGCCTGCTTCACCTCACCTCACTACAGTATATAAGCCACGTCTACGGCCCTATGCTGTACATTCTACAAGATTGATGGACTGAACACATCGACTCCAGGTTGAGGGACTGATTACCTCATACTCCTCCTCTCCTTACGCCTTCCTCTTTGTATTGGACTGATGAAGCCACTGTGTGGCGAAACGTTTCCTGAATAAAGATTCCCATATGCTGCATAAGTGTCTCAATCTTCATAAACTAGGCTGGTAGTACGTAGGATGAACTAGGCTAGCAGTACATAGGATGAACTAGGCTAGCAGTACGTAGGATGAACTAGGCTGGCAGTACATAGGATGAACTAGGCTGGCAGTGCGTAGGATGAACTAGGCTTGAAGTACGTAGGATGAACTAGGCTAGCAGTACATAGGATAAACTAGGCTGGCAGTATGTAGGATGAACTAGGTTGGAAGTACGTAGGATGAATTAGGCTACCAGTACATAGGATGAATTAGGCTGGCAGTACGTAGGATAAACTAGGCTGGCAGTACGTAGGATAAACTAGGCTGCCAATACGTAGGCTGAACTAGGCTGGCAGTACGTAGGATGAACTAGGCTTCCAGTACGTAGGATGAACTAGGCTGGCAGTACGTAGGATGAACTAAGCTAGCAGTACATAGGATGAACTAGGCTGGCAGTACGAAGGATGAACTAGGCTAGCAGTACGTAGGATGAACTAGGCTGGCAGTACATAGGATGAACTAGGCTAGCAGTACGTAGGATGAACTAGGCTGGCAGTACGTAGATGAACTAAGCTACAGTAATGAGACTAGGCTGGCAGTACATGGGATGAACTAGGCTGGCAGTACATAGGATAAACTAGGCTGGCAGTACGTAGGATGAACTAGGCTGGCAGTACGTAGGATGAACTAGGCTGGCAGTACGTAGGATGAACTAGGCTGGCAGTACGTAGGATGAAGTAGGCTAGCAGTACGTAGGATAAACTAGGCTGGCAGTACGTAGGATGAACTAGGCTGGCAGTACGTAGGATGAACTAGGCTGGCAGTACGTAGGATGAACTAGGCTGGCAGTACGTAGGATGAAGTAGGCTAGCAGTACGTAGGATAAACTAGGCTGCCAGTACGTAGGAGGAACTAGACTGGCAGTACGTAGGATGAACTAGGCTGGCAGTACGTAGGAGGAACTAGACTGGCAGTACATAGGAGGAACTAGACTGGCAGTACATAGGAGGAACTAGACTGGCAGTACGTAGGATGAACTAGACTGGCAGTTCTTAGGATGAACTAGACGGGCAGTACGTGGGATGAGCTAGACTTGTAGTACGTAGGATGAGCTAGCTTGTAGTACGTAGGATGAGCTAAACTTTTAGTACGTAGGATGAACTAGGCTAGCAGTACGTAGGATGAACTAGGATAGCAGTACATAGGATGAACTAGGTTAGCAGTACGTAGGATGAACTAGGCTGGCAGTACATAGGATGAACTAGGCTGGCAGTACATAGGATGAACTAGGCTGGCAGTACGTAGGATGAACTAGGCTTGCAGTATGTAGGATGAACTAGGCTAGCAGTACATAGGATAAACTAGGCTGCCAGTACGTAGGATGAACTAGGCTGGCAGTACATAGGATGAACTAGGCTGGCAGTATGTAGGATGAACTAGGTTGGAAGTACATAGGATGAATTAGGCTACCAGTACATAGGATGAATTAAGCTGGCAGTACGAAGGATGAACTAGGCTAGCAGTACGTAGGATAAACTAGGCTGCCAATACGTAGGCTGAACTAGGCTGGCAGTACATAGGATGAACTAGGCTGGCAGTACGTTGGATGAACTAGGCTTGCAGTACGTAGGATGAACTAGGCTGGCAGTACGTAGGATGAACTAAGCTAGCAGTACATAGGATGAACTAGGCTGGCAGTACGAATAGGTACGTAACTAGGCTAGCAGTACGTAGGATGAACTAGGCTGGCAGTACGTAGGATGAACTAGGCTGGCAGTACGTAGGATGAACTAGGCTGGCAGTACGTAGGATGAACTAGGCTGGCAGTACGTAGGATAAACTAAGCTAGCACTACATAGGATGAACTAGGCTGGCAGTACGTAGGATGAACTAGGCTGGCAGTACATAGGATGAACTAGGCTGGCAGTACGTAGGATGAACTAGGCTGGCAGTACGTAGGATGAACTAGGCTGGCAGTACGTAGGATGAAGTAGGCTAGCAGTACGTAGGATAAACTAGGCTGCCAGTACGTAGGATGAACTAGACTGGCAGTACGTAGGAGGAACTAGACTGGCAGTACGTAGGAGGAACTAGACTGGCAGTACGTAGGATGAACTAGGCTGGCAGTACGTAGGAGGAACTAGACTGGCAGTACATAGGAGGAACTAAACTGGCAGTACATAGGAGGAACTAGACTGGCAGTACGTAGGATGAACTAGACTGGCAGTACGTAAGATGCACTAGGAATAATTATGTCAGCGGGCCTTTGTTTTAAAGACCATAACAAGACAAAGATCACGACAGCCAGGAAGCTGACTGGGTGGGTATTGAGAACTTTGAAAACAAGGGAAACAATACCGTTGGTGACACTTCAAATCGCTAGTGCTCTCTCACTTAGAATATTGCTCAGTGCTGACGGCCCCGTTCAGGGCAGGAGAAATATCGGAGCTGGAACAAATACAGAGATCGTTTACGGCTCGCATTGAGCCAGTAAAGCACCTAAACTACTGGGAACGCCTGCAAGTCTTGAACATGTACTCATTGGAACGGAGGAGAGAGGGGTACATGATAATATGTACCTGAAAGGTACTCGAGGGCTTCGTCCCAAATCTGCACACTGCCATAACAACATACTGGAGTGCGAGATATGGCAGGAAGTGTAAAATAAACCCAGTGAGGAGCAGGGGTGCGGTGGGAACAATAAGGGAACACTGTATCAACATCCGGGGTCCCAGACTTTTCAACATCTTACCAGAAGATACCAGAAACACTGATGGAACAAGTGTTGAAGCCTTCAAGAGGAAACTAGACAAGTATCTTCTCCAGGTGCCAGATCAACCAGGCTGTGATGGATATGTGGGGCAGCGGGCCTCCAGCAGCAACAACCTGGTTGACCAGGCGAGCACTAGACGAGCCTGGCCCATGGCTGGACTCGGATATGAAATTAAGACACATGTGCAACATCTAGGTATCTTTATTGTACACGTCTACAATAAAGATACCCAGATGTTGCACATGTGTCTTAATTTCATCTTGTCGGTATTATATACGGACTCAGAGAGTAGATATACTCTCGAAATTCTTCAAAGGTAAGGTATATCAAAGGTAGGCTGGCAGTACGAAGGATAAACTAGACTTCCAGTACGTAGGATGACAGGCTTAAAGCACGTAGAGACTGCCATGGCTGGCAGTATGTAGGATGAACTAGACTCACAGTTCTTAGGATGAACTAGACGGGCAGTACGTAGGATGAGCTAGACTTGTAGTACGTAGGATGAGCTAGGCGGGCAGTACGTAGGATGAGCTAGACTTGTAGTATGTAGGATGAGCTAGACTTAGTATGTAGGATGAGCTAGACTGTATACGTAGGATAACTAGACTGGCAGTACGTGGATGAACTAGACATGGCATGTACGAAGAGGAGCTAGACTGGTAATACGTAGGACGAGGTAGACTGGTAGTACGTAGGATGAGCTAGACTGGTAGTACGTAGGACGAGCTAGACTGGTACGTAGGACGAGGTAGACTGGTAGTACGTAGGATGAGCTAGACTGGTAGTACGTAGGATGAGCTAGACTGGTAGTACGTAGGATGAGCTAGACTGGTAGTACGTAGGACGAGCTAGACTGGTAATACGTAGGACGAGGTAGACTGGTAGTACGTAGGATGAGCTAGACTGGTAGTACGTAGGACGAGCTAGACTTGTAGTACGTGGGAGACTAGACTGGTAGTACGTAGGACGAGCTAGACTGGTAGTACGTAGGACGAGCTAGACTGGTAGTACGTAGGATAAGCTAGACTGGTAGTACGTAGGACGAGCTAGACTTGTAGTACGTAGGACGAGCTAGACTGGTAGTACGTAGGATGAGGTAGACTGGTAGTACGTAGGATGAGCTAGACTGGTAGTACGTAGGATGAGCTAGACTGGTAGTACGTAGGACGAGCTAGACTGGTAGTACGTAGGATGAGGTAGACTGGTAGTACGTAGGATGAGCTAGACTGGTAGTACGTAGGATGAGCTAGACTGTGCATAGATAAAATTAATTTTGTTAAACTTGAATGATTTTTCCAAGGGTCAGCGCCCCTGCGGCTCGGTCTCATGGTCAGCGCCCCCGTGGCTCGGTCTCATAGTCAGCGCCCCCGTGCTCGGTCTCATGTCAGCGCCCGTGCTCGGTCTCATGGTCAGCGCCCCCGTGGCTCGGTCTCATGGTCAGCGCCCCCGTGGCTCGGTCTCATGGTCAGCGCCCCCGTGGCTCGGTCTCATGGTCAGCGCCCCTGCGGCTCGGTCTCATGGTCAGCGCCCCCGTGGCTCGGTCTCATGGTCAGCGCCCCCGTGGCTCGGTCTCATGGTCAGCGCCCCCGTGGCTCGGTCTCATGGTCAGCGCCCTCATGGCTCGGTCTCATGGTCAGCGCCACCGTGGCTCGTCTCTGGTCAGTCGCCCCTGGCTCGGTCTATGGTCAGCGCCCGTGGCTCGGTACTCATGGTAGACGCTCCCGTGGCTCGGTCTCTGGTCAGACCCGTGGCTCGGTCTCATGGTCAGCGCTCCCGTGGCTAGCTGGTCTCTGGTCAGCGCCCCCGTGGCTCGGTCTCATGGTCAGCGCCCCCGTGGCTCGGTCTCATGGTCAGCGCCCCTGCGGCTCGGTCTCATGTCAGCGCCCCCGTGGCTCGGTCTCAGACCAAGCCTCCTGGAGGATCAAAGCCTGATTAATTAGAGTACATTTTGAGTACATAGGTACACATTGAATATCTCTTCAAAGGCAACCCCTAAAAAACTAATCACTTTTTTAACAGTCATAAAGGGGAAGCTCAGTTATATCTATCAAAGAACTGTAATATAAAAAATGGGATTTACGAGAGTAGAAATAAATAATCTGGATTTTAACTAGAGTAGATTGTCAGGGCACGAATGACTAGTCTCCCTTGAGCCTTGCGTAAAGTTTGGTCTTTATTGTCCCCTGATCGACGAGCCTGATTGGTCTGATTAGGAGTGTTGGTTACGCCTCTGCTGCCGCCCTGTGTTGAGGCACATTTGTATTCTGGTTTTAATAGTAATGTTTATAATTATAATTTAATAATAAATGGATGTAAAATTTTACCGGGAATTTGTAAATAAAAAAATATTCGTTAAAAAAAATATCCCTAAGGTCTTAGTGTTGTACTGTGGTGACCTTAAGTCTTAGTGTTGTACTGTGGTGACCTTAAGTCTTAGTGTTGTACTGTGGTGACCTTAAGTCTTAGTTACAGTGTTATACTGTGGTGACCTTAAGTCTTAGTGTTGTACTGTGGTGACCTTAAGTCTTAGTGTTGTACTGTGGTGACCTTAAGTCATAGTGTTGTACTGTGGTGACCTTAAGTCTTAGTGTTGTACTGTGGTGACCTTAAGTCTTAGTGTTGTACTGTGGTGACCTTAAGTCTTAGTGTTGTACTGTGGTGACCTTAAGTCTTAGTTACAGTGTTGTACTGTGGTGACCTTAAGTCTTAGTGTTGTACTGTGGCGACCTTAAGTCTTAGTTACAGTGTTATACTGTGGTGACCTTGTCTTAGTGTTGTACTGTGGTAACCTTGTCATAGTGTTGTACTATGGTGACCTTGTCTTAGTGTTGTACTGTGGCGACCTTAAGTCTTAGTTACAGTGTTATACTGTGGTGACCTTGTCTTAGTGTTGTACTGTGGTTACCTTAGTCTTAGTTACAGTGTTATACTGTGGTGACCTTGTCTTAGTGTTGTACTGTGGTTACCTTAGTCTTAGTTACAGTGTTATACTGTGGTGACCTTGTCTTAGTGTTGTACTGTGGCGACCTTAAGTCTTAGTTACAGTGTTATACTGTGGTGACCTTGTCTTAGTGTTGTACTGTGGTTACCTTAGTCTTAGTTACAGTGTTATACTGTGGTGACCTTGTCTTAGTGTTGTACTGTGGTGACCTTAAGTCTTAGTGTTATACTGTGGTGACCTTGTCTTAGTGTTGTACTGTGGTGACCTTGTCTTAGTGTTGTACTGTGGTGACCTTGTCTTAGTGTTGTACTGTGGTGACCTTGTCTTAGTGTTGTATTGTGGTGACCTTGTCTTAGTGTTGTATTGTGGTGACCTTAAGTCTTAGTTACAGTGTTGTACTGCGGTGACCTTAAGGCTTAGTGTTGTACTGTGGTGACCTTAAGTCTTAGTGTTGTACTGTGGTGACCTTAAGTCTTAGTTACAGTGTTGTACTGTGGTGACCTAAGTCGTCTGTGTACATGTGACCTTAAGTCTAGTGTCTGTACTGTGGTGACCTTAAGTCTTAGTTACAGTGTTGTACTGTGGTGACCGTAAGTCTTAGTGTTGTACTGTGGCGACGTTAAGTCTTAGTTACAGTGTTATACTGTGGTGACCTTGTCTTAGTGTTGTACTGTGGTGACCTTAAGTCTTAGTTGTACTGTGGTGACCTTAAGTCTTAGTTGCAGTGTTGTACTCTGGTGACCTTAAGTCTTAGTGTTGCACTGTGATGACCTTAAGTCTCAGTGTTGCACTGTGGTGACCTTAAGTCTTAGTGTTGCACTGTGGTGACCTTAAGTCTTAGTGTTGTACTGTGGTGACCTTAAGTCTTAGTGTTGTACTAGGGTAACCTTAAGTCTTAGTTGCAGTGTTATACTGTTGTGACCTTAAGTCTTAGTGTTGTACTGTGGTGACCTTAAGTCCTACTTAGTGTTGTACTGTGGTGACCTTAAGTCTTAGTTACAGTGTTGTACCGTGGTGACCTTAAGTCCTAGTTACAGTGTTGTACTGTGGTGACCTTAAATCTTAGTGTTGTACTGGCGTGACCTTAAGTCTTAGTTGGTGTTGTACTGTGGTGACCTTAAGTCTTAGTGTTGTACTGGGATGACCTTAAGTCTTAGTTACAGTGTTGTACTGTCGGTGACCTACCAGCAACCTCCTGCTGTCAATGACCTAGCAACCTCCTGCTGTCAGTGACCTGCCAGCAACCTCCTGCTGTCAGTGACCTGCCAGCAACCTCCTGCTGTCAGTGACCTGCCAGCAACCTCCTGTCAGTGACCTGCCAGCAACCTCCTGCTGTCAGTGACCTGCCAGCAACCTCCTGCTGTCAGTGACCTGCTAGCAACCTCCTGCTGTCAGTGACCTGCTAGCAACCTCTTGCTGTCAGTGACCTAGCAACCTTCTGCTGTCAGTGACCTGCCAGCAACCTCTTGCTGTAAGTGACCTGCAAGCATCCTCCTGTCAGTGACCTAGCAACCCCATGCTGTCAGTGACCTGCCAGCAACCTCCTGCTGTCAGTGACCTGCCAGCAACCTCCTGCTGTCAGTGACCTGCCAGCAACCTCCTGCTGTCAGTGACCTGCCAGCAACCTCCTGCTGTCAGTGACCTGCCAGCAACCTCCTGCTGTCAGTGACCTGCCAGCAACCTCCTGCTGTCAGTGACCTGCCAGCAACCTCCTGTCAGTGACCTGCCAGCAAACTCCTGCTGTCAGTGACCTGCCAGCAACCTCTTGCTGTCAGTGACCTGTCAGCAACCTCCTGCTGTTAGTAACCTACAAGCAACCTGCTGTTGACAGCTACCTGCTGGTAACCTCCTGCTGTCAGTGACCTAGCAACCTCCTGCTGTCAGTGACCTGCCAGCAACCTCCTGCTGTCAGCGACCTGCCAGGAACCTCCTGCTGTCAGTGACCTGCCAGCAACCTCCTGCTGTCAGTGACCTGCCAGCAACCTCCTGCTGTCAGTGACCTGCTAGCCACCTCTTGCTGTCAGTGACCTGCCAGCAACCTCTTGCTGTAAGTGACGTGCTAGGAACCTCCTACTGTCAGTGACTTAGCAACCTTCTGCTGTCAGTGACCTACTAGCAACCTCTGCTGTCAGTGACCTGACAGCAACCTCTTGCTGTAAGTGACTGCTAGCAACCTCCTGCTGTCAGTGACTTAGCAACCTTCTGCTGCCAGTGACCTACTAGCAACCTCCTGCTGCCATTCACATGCCAGCAGCATCCTGCTGTCAGTGACCTGCCAGCAACCTCCTGCTGTCAGTGACCTGCCAGCAACCTCCTGCTGTCAGTGACCTGCCAGCAACCTCCTGCTGTCAGTGACCTGCCAGCAACCTCCTGCTGTCAGTGACCTGCCAGCAACCTCCTGCTGTCAGTGCACTGCCAGCAACCACTTGCTGTCAGTGACCTGCCAGCAACCTCCTTGCTGTCAGTGACCTGCCAGCAACCTCCTGCTGTCAGTGACCTGCCAGCAACCTCCTGCTGTCAGTGACCTGCCAGAACCTCCTGCTTCATTGAAGCTGCAGCTAACCTCCTGCTGTCGTGACCTGCCAGCAACCTCATGCTGTCAGTGACCTGCTCAGCAACCCTTGCTGTCAGTGACCTAGGAACCTTCTGCTGTCAGTGACCTGCCAGCAACATCTTGCTGTAAGTGACCTGCCAGCAACCTCCTGCTGTCAGTGAACTGCCAGCAACCTCTTGCTGTCAGTGACTGCCAGCAACCTCTTGCTGTCAGTGACCTGCCAGCAACCTCTTGCTGTCAGGACCTGTCAGCAACTCCTGCTGCCATGTACCTGTCAGCAAACTCCTGCTGTTAGTAACTGCCAGCAACCTGCTGTTGACAGCTATTGGCTGGCAACTTCCTGCTGCAGTGACCTATAACCTCTGCGTCAGTGACCTGCCAGAATTCCTGCTAGTCAGTGACCTGTCAGCAACCTCTTCTTGTTAGTGACCTTCCAGCAACCTGCTATTGACAGCTACCTGCCAGCAACCTCCTGCTGTCAGTGGCCTACCAGCAACCACTTGCTGTCAGTGACCTGCCAGCAACCTCTTGCTGTCAGTGACCTGCTAGCAACCTTCTGCTACAAGGGACTTTTTTTTTTTGAAGCGGTCGAGATGAGGCTGACTCATTGTGATGCCGGAGATTAATACTTATTAATCCTGGCTCAGTAACGCGCATGTGATTAGTGTAGGGGATTATAGTTCTGTCGAGAGAGAGAGAGAGAGAGAGAGAGAGAGAGAGAAGAGATAGAACAGGTGTATCATCTGGGAGATAATCCAGGGTCACGCTCGCATATGGATTGCTGGTTGGATTAAGGAGGATGTACCATAACCACAGGCAGGAAGCGGGGGATTAAATTCTTAAGTCTAACCCTTTCCTTCCCCTCCCCCTTTATCCTTCCCCCCCCCCATCATTTTCTCTCCCTATCCTTCTCTCCCTCTTGTTTTTCTCTCCATCGTTTTCTCTCTCGTTCTTCTCTCCTCGTCGTCCTCTCCCTCTCGTCCTTCTCTCCCTCCCGTCCTCCACTCCCATCCTTCTCCACCTCATCCCTACCCTGCTTCTCCCTAAATCTTTCCACAAAACCCACAATATGTCCAGTTTTGTTGGCGCAGTGTAACTGTCGCATGAGCTGCTGTTGTAGGATGGTAGACAACAACTACGCAGGGAGCTACTACTACCCTCCTGGACTATTATAAATGTGTAAGAGAAACAAGTTAAATATTATGCACTCTGGTAGGATTGCTGGTGTACTTGTGATCGATTCCCAGATTTGTACTCTCAAAGCCATTCCTGAGACCAGATTTCTTCCTTGACAGTCACGTCAAGCAAATATTACTGCCGGTAGTGGTGGTGGAGGTGGCTGCGGCTGTTGTTGTCGTCATGTTAACTAGCAACAGATGTTGGGTAGCAACACAATGCTGATCTCAATTTATGCATTATTTTTGCAAACTCACTCACTCATATATTTTTGCACATTCATCTTAGTCCCCTTTCCAGTCATCGTCCCAACTTCTGACCTAAAAACTCTACAGATTCAACAGTCCTCTCCATCTTTACCCATCCCTTCCACCTTTACCTATTCCCGCTACATTTACCCATCCCCTCCACCTTTACCCATCCCCTCCATCTTTATCCCTGCCACCTTTATACATTTCTCACAATTTTACCCATCCCCAACCAAACCTCCATCACCCCACCAATCCCCATCCTCCCAGTTAATATCCATCTCCCAACTATTCCCATCCCCACATAGCCTCATCCCACACACATCCCCATTTCCCACTTAATCTCATCTTATCCTCACTCACCATCCTCCTCCTGTCCTCGCCCACCATCCCTCTCCTTCTTGTTCTAAATGTTCACCTCCAACATTTCCCTTGCTGTTACTTGCTGCTAAGCTGTCGTGGAGACAGGAGTCAGGAGCTGTGAAACGAGCCGAGCAGAGATGCAAACCATAGCACCGTGTCATCCTTTGCAGACGATACTAGGATCTGCATGTGAGAGTCATCCATTGAAGATACAGTTAATCTCCATGAAAATATAAACCAAGTTTTCCAATGGGCAACGGAAAACAATATGATGTTCATTGAATACAAATTCCAGCTACTCCGTTATGGAAAACTGGAGGAAATAATAACTAGAACTGAGTATACTACCAAACTCTGATCATACAGTAGAGCGGTGAAGTGAAGTGAGGAACCTGGGAGTAGTATGTCCGAGGATCTCACCTTCAAGCATCACAACAGTGCCACGATCACATCTGCAAGGAAAATTTTAGGATGGATAATGAGAATGTTAAAAATAAGAGATGCCAAGCCAGTGATGACTCTCTTTAAATCACTTATTCTCTCTAGGCTGGAATATTGCTGTACATTAACATATCCATTCAAGGCAGGTGAAATTACAGATCTAGAGAATATACTGAAAACACATTATAATCTACACTTGGAAAATCCTAGAAGGAATGGTCCCTAATCTGCACTCAGAAATCACTCCCTACGAAAGCAAAAGATTGGACAGGCGGTGCTAAATACCCTCAGTGAAAAGCAGGGGCGCCATTGGTACAATAAGAGGAGACATAATAAGTGTCCGGGGCCCAAGACTGTTCAACAGCCTCCCACAAGGCATAAGGGGAATTAGCAGTAGACACCCGGCTGGCTTCAAGAGGAAGCTGGACAGATACTTAAAGTCGGTGCCGGATCAGCCGGGCTGTGGTTCGTATGTTGTACTACATGCGGGCACCAGTAGCAGCCTGATTGATCAGGCCCTGATCCACCGGGAGGTCTGGTCGTGGACCGGGCCGCGGAGGCGTTGATCACCGGAATACCCTCCAGGTAGGTAGACAACATATAGGTGAGTAGACATATTAAATACCGCTGATTGGCAGGTAAGTTTCATGACGTCATGGATAAACAAAGGATGAGCAACTTTGTGAAGTGGCAGAGCAGCCAGGATATGTGAGCCGCCAGCAGCAACATCCTGGCTGAACAGGCAATCAGCAGATAAGATCAAGACACGTGTGCAACATTTGGGTATCTCTATTGATAAAACGTTTCGCCTACACAGCAGGGTTCTTCAGTCAAATAAAAAGACAGCAGTAGTAATGAAATAAAGATGATGTAATTAGTCCATCAGTCTTGGAGAAAAATTATTTGAAGTAGTCAGTCCCTCAGCCTGGAGAAGAGGTCTGTTCCATAGTCTGAAACTGTGGAACAGAACTCTTCTCCAGGCTGAGGGACTGACAACCTCAAATCAAGGGTGGACTGTTTACATCGTCTTCACAGCTCTACTGTTCGTGCCTACTTTCTGTACTCGACTGAAGAAGCCTACTGTGTAGGCGAAACGTTTCGGAATAAAGGTGCCTAACTGTTGCCAATGTGTCTTACCTACCAAGTCAGAGGCTGCCAGAGGAAGAAGTTATCTTCCTCAGGACTCAGCACTCTCCTAACATCTGTTTCTCAGTCTTATATCTGACATAGACAAGGACATAAATCATAGCACCGTCAAGACAAGACAAGGGAGTTTAGGTAAGACCCCAATGGAGCGAGCGGGGAAGACGGGACAGACGAAGAATAGCGTTGGGGAAGAGTGTCCAGTTGTAGAGAAAGAGCCAGGGCTTAACCCAGCAGCTAGGCGCTTGTGGGGCAGATATGAGTAACAGTAATAGCGAGGTCTGTTTCATCGAACTTGTGGTAGTTGAAGTCTTGAATGTTGAGTGGCTGGTAGCAGGAGAGAACAACAGGTAGGAACATCAGAGGGCAGATGGGAGGGAGTAATTGAGGAGGCAGGTTTGCAGTGGAGCTATTTTCAGACTTTTTGAAGCTGCTCCTGGAGAGGTGGTATAGTTTAGTCTAGTTACTGAAGGTGAAACGTAGAGGCTTGATGAACTCAAGAACTTGGGTGAGTGTGAAGTGAAGAGGTGATTCACAGGCATACTTAACTGTTCCAGCACCGAGGCCTTTGTAGAGTTCAGTACGAGTCGTGGTGTCAGTATTTGAAGAAGTGTATTATGTAAGGTTTTCCTATATAGGTGTACTGGAGTCGTCGCTATCTTCCTCTTCTGGAGTGGATTCATTTGACGAGTCTACAATGGTGCTAGCAGGTGACTTGAGTGTCGACAGGAGCAGTGGAGAGCTGCATTGGTGGTGTAACAGCGGTTGGGAGACGTGGGATACGGTGGTTGAAGCAGCATGGTCGGCGGTGGAAGTGGTTGTAGTAGTTACACGAGCAATTGCTTGGGCAGGAGACAGGTCTGCAGGTGCAGTAAAGTTCACGACGTTGGGAAGGATCTTGAGGATGTCGGCTGAAGGTGTGGAGTCCGGAAAACTGAAGGCAGGCATGTTGTTCAGACGGAATAGTTCGTTAATAGTGGTGTTGAAAGTGCCGGGGTTTGCTGCGTTTGCAAGGTGTGCATACACCATGCAGTACAACACCTTGGAGGGAACACCGTCGGGTAGTGGAGAGAGGGAGTTGCCGGGCGAAGGTATCTGTAGAATGGCATGTAGAATCTTGGTCGTGTCTGCTTGTAGTTTGGTTATTGCTGCGAATGTCGGTGAATTGGAGGTGTTCTTCTTCAGGACTTCTTTAGTTTTCTTCAATATGATTTCCTGAGTGGGCACTTAGCTGCAAGGGTATGATGATTGCCCTTAAAGTTAAGACATTTTGAAGCCGTAGTGAGGGTGCAGGATCTGAATTCGTGTCCATCTTTCCCACATATTGAACAAAACTTCTTATCCTTGATTGGGCAGTCCTTGGTGGTGTGATTATAGGAGTAGCAGGTCCAGCAGTGGGAGATGTATGTGAAACGTTTTGGTTCTATATGGCTTGGGTGAATGTGGTAATATGAGATGGCCAGACCGTCAGAGAGAGCTTGGACAGCCATGGAGATGTCTGAGAATGTAATCTTTAGCATAGATGAGGCGTTAGGGATCTTGGAGATGATATCTACAGAGGCCCAGATGTTTTGTTTCTCGATAGATATCTTCAGTGCTTCAGTTGAGAGAGACGTGACGATCTTGTCCATTATTGTCATAAAGAGCGAACGTTTCGACTTCAAGAATGGAGACGGGATAGAGTGAACTGTTGTTTGCCGGGTCTTGATTGAAGAGCCGTTCATTAGTTTTATTTTTTTTTACACAGGGTTTGACAAGGTTAAGGATTCCTAACTTTATTGACAAGCTAAGAGCTGTTACCTACATCAGCTCATTTGAAAGCATTTTTATTGTTATGAGACAAGTAGGGAACAGGATGAAGTTGGAGCCATCTGTGGGCCAGCATTTTCATTTGATCAACTGACTTTATCTCGTTGACATCATTATGCTGTACGAATGTGTTCCATACTTGAGTCATCCTGGGTATATATGATCTTAGATGGAGTGTCGTCTGTGCAGACGACAGTGAAAGAGTCCTTTAAAGTGTGGATTGCCGTAAATTTGACCTGCAGGCAGGTCCTAACGGCGGTAGCTAAAGCTAACTTCGAGGAGTCATTGATTACCCCATTCACAGGCTTGATTTTCACACGATGCGACAGTATTGTGAGAAAGGAGGTGGCGCTTGTAGAATATAAATTCCCCTCCCCATCGGGGATCGAAGGGAGACTTCTTGAGTGTAGAGCAACTGTGTCAAGCCAGTAGCAAGATCAGCAGTAGAATGGATAGCACCGTAACATTCATTGCTGATGACACCAGAATCTCTGTGAGAGTGACGTCCCTCGAAGCTCTTCAACGAGGACGAGTTTCAGTTACTCCGCTATGTAGATGAATGGTTCAGAGAACCGACATGTTGATAAATTAGACACATGTGCAACTCTTGGGTATCTTTATTGAGGAAACGTTTCGCCACACAGTGGCTTCATCAGTCCATACAAAGGAGAATCTCGATGTGGTCAGTCCATCAATGGACTGACCACATCAACTCAAGGTTGAGGGACTGATTACCTCATTCTCCTCCTGTTCTTCAAGATTCTCCTTTGTATGGACTGATGAAGCCACTGTGTGGCGAAACGTTTCCTCAATAAAGATACCCAAGAGTTACACATGTCTAATTTATCTACTCCGCTATGGAAAAATGTAGGAAATAAAGACAAACGGAATTCAGGACAAACTCAAATCATTCAGTAGAGCCAAAGTTCATGCGCGAGATTTAGGAGTAATGATGATGGAAGATCTCACAATCAAGGATCACAAAAATTTTGCCATTGCTGCTGTAAGGAAAAATAGTAGTCTGGATAACTAAAACTTTTAAAACAAAGATGGGGAGCCATTGACGGTACCCTTCAAGTCACTTGTTTTCTCCCTTCAAGGCATAAGAAATCACTGTCTTTATACAGTCAATCAAACATCTGAATTACAGGGAATGCTTGAAGCCTTGGAACGTAGGCGAGAAAGGTACACCATAATTCACACTTGGAAAATCCATATAAAGAATAGAGTTGGCAGAAGATGCAAAGAACCTCCGATAAAAAAGTGGGGGGGGGGGGGTGAGCACACTAAGAGAGAGCTCAATAAGTGTTAGCGGTCCCGGCTCTTCAACACTTCCTCTGTGCATAAAGGAAATTACCAACAAACCTCTGGACAAGTTCCTCAAATTAGACCTTGATCCACTAAGAGGCCTTGTTTGGGACTGGGCCTCGGGGACGTTGACCTCAGTAAACATCCTTTAAGTGAAGTTTGACACACTGAAACCAACTTTTGTTCCTGTCATACGATTTCACTCAATTTTTTGCGAGTGTCAGGTTATATGTAATTAAGATGAACATCAAGTTTTATTAAAACTGGCGCGTCACCGTGACATACACATTCTTCAAACGCATCTGGTCTTGTCACCTCCCTTGATAATATTGATATGAACTGAGTTACGCATAAGAATTAACAACTGGGCGTCTACATTGCAAATTTAATTGTTTGTCATCTTAATGGCACTAAAGTTAACTTATCACACTGAGCTTGATTCTATGAGTATTACTGATTTTGTCATCACTGAAGGTTCTTGACTCATAAAGACTCTAACAACATTCTCACTGGAGAAGTCAGATATACATAGATACTAAAAAATCCAGGAAAAATTAATGTACAATTGTTGTGGATTCCATCACATAATGGATTACTCCTTCAGGATAAAGTTGATAAGATAATCAAAAAAAGTAACCTGAAGGCAAATGTAGAATAACTTTGGTGCGTATGGGTTTAACATTAGGAATAATATTAGGAGAGAAGTAATTAATGAAACAATGTTATAGGAATGTAGTTATGAGCCTGAGTAGATCTATCACCCACTATGATAACATGAACGTAGATAAGAATGTTTATGGAGTAGCTTGAATTGTGAACAAACTTAGGCATGGTTGCAAGTATTTCTGGCAGTTTTGCAGACACAGATGATAAAACCAAATGTAAAGTATGTGGCCAGCCTCTGGTCACTTTCTTGAACACTGTGTGCTTTATTGTCTACTTACTGAGGTATATAGAGATAGTATAATAACCTGTGTCATATGTCAAGATAGCAGGCATGTTTAGAAAATTTCCCAAATTTAATTGCAACAGATAAGACAACTGTAGATGTAAATCCAGGTGGACTCATGTTAACCTTTTTGATGCCTAGTTCCTAGGCCTATTGTGTATCCATATGTTCTTGCACTACCGTCCACAGGATGAATATGAGGTGCACAATAAACTAGCAGCTTCGACGGCTGGAGAAGGAATGACTTCATAACCTTGAGCACTTGGGAAGGAACGACTACAGACTTAGTGCCTTTAGCCTGCCTTTGTAGGAAAGATTTCTAAAGCATGGAATTAACTTCATTATCTTTGTATATTTTTGAGTACGTTTATGTACATCCTGTAATATGGAGACCAAACAAAACAGCATAATGTAAATGAGGTCTAACCAAAGATGTATAAAGTTGAGGCATAACCTTAGGACTTCTGTTATTTATACTTATTGATTTAGAAACGTTTATACACCGTTAACTTGGCTTTAAATTTCTGTTTATTTTCTTTTTTTTTCGTTCAGGATCTACATCATTTAACTTATTAGTGTCATAGTTATTTTCTTTTCGTGACGTTAAAACCTTACACTTGTCTGCAGTGAGCTGCAGCTGCCACTTCTGAAACTACAACATCAACTTATCCAGGTCGTCTTGTAGCTTTCTAGAGTCATCATCAGAAATTATTTTATTGCCCATTTTATCGTCATTGACAAATTTACGATGTCGCTATTTACTCCCTGATCAATGTTGTTTATGTAGATTGTGAATAAAAAGGATCCCAAAGCGAACAGACGGTGCAGCATACCCCAATGAAAAGCAGGGATGTCATAAGTACATTGAGAGACTGACACAGACCCCTAACTGTCTTTAAGAGGGGACTGGATAGGTTCCTATAGTTCCAGACCAGCCGAGCTGTTTGAAAGTTGGATTACGTTCAGTTAGCAGTAACAACCTGGTTGATTAGGCCCTGATTACTCTCTCGGAACACCCTCCATGTAGACTCTAGGTAGACACTGACCCCTGTGTGGCACACCACATGTAACGGGTCCCCATTCAGATTTTTCCCTACTGCCTCTCGGTCACCATGCCTCGACCCGGGAGATAATTCTCCCTCCTTTCCCATGTGTCTCTATTTTCCTAATCAGTTTACTTTGTGGAACTTTATCAAGGCTTTAGTGAACTCCTTATACACAATATCTTATTATTTATCTTAGATCAGCGGATTCATATTACGTTAATAATTATTGCTGTCATCAGCTTTCCCACAATTGGTGTTAGGCTGATTAATATATAATTTGAAACTAAAAATTCATCTCCCGCTATGTAAATAGGTAACACATTTGTATTTTTCCACCTATCCGGTACGATACCCGTTTATAATGACCTGTTGAAGAGACTGGCTAAGGGTTTTTGTTTACTAAGATCCGAAGACCATGTTACTAGTGACATTACAGAATTGGAGCTCCCTCGCATAGGCCCAAAGTAGATCTGTTGCAGTGTTCCTTTTATGTTCTTATGGCCATGCATATTCATTTAGAGATAACTGCATCATAGAAACCCCGTCCAGAACGATGGAAAATTGCAGAAAAAAAGTTCAGGGCGATGGAAAATTGCAGAAAAAAAAGCCCAGGGCGATGGAAAATGACGTGAACACCATCCAGAGCGTTGGAAAATGACGGGGAAAACAGTTCAGGTGATGGAAATAACAGGGATCCTTAATTTTACACGTTTTTGGCTTATATTCCTTTTTAACATCTCGTTCAGTTTGAATATAACCACTTGTTTGATTCGACTGTAAATGCTTTCTTTTTACACAAGAGATGTTAGACGCTTGTTTATCTATTTAGGACCATTCTTGTTTGATCTAAATTCTCTTATTAGGAATATATGTATGTAGCTTGTACAGTGTTTTGGAAAATGTTGTGGCAGTGATTTTCACCGTCTATGAGGCTTCCCTCACGATAGTTGCTAGTTAGGTTAACTAGACACTGCTCGGATAATCCCTAAGCCTCTTATAATCTGCAGCACGAATATTGGGGACTTTAACGTTGTTATCGTTATTAAAGTGCCAACAATGACTTTGTGTTGTAGTAAAGACAAAAGATGCAAAACAAGCTTTTATTGGGAGGTTTCGTTCTATGTATAGCTTTATGAATCAGGCTCTCTCTCTGACCTCATCCTTGTCGGCAATACCCTTCATTCCACAGTAGCTTGGTGATGGAGGTGGGGTTTTAAGCCGACCTTTCCTTTAGACTTTAGAGGATTAGCAGTCACGTGACTCTAGCAGCTGTGTCTATTATTTTGGGGTCAAATGCGCTGCTTTCATTCATTAGCCATCATGAATGGTAAGGCTTTTATGTGAAAAACGTGTGAAAGTGACGTGCCATACTGATGTCATTTGTATATATATGCAAGTGTAATATGTCAGCGTTAGTATATATAACAATAATGAAGTAAACATATATGTATATGTAGCCAGTTTAATTGTCTGACTTCCTGTTGTCATTACTTGCTCTAAATATCCTCGGGTCTAGTAACGTGTGTGATACCGAACACACATGGACATTTCATTGACACAAGGTTTCAAGCGAAACTCTCACATAGGCCTCCCGGAGCATGGTGAAGTCTGTCTTGGTTAAATTGCTATTAACAAAGAGAATATTGAATATAATTTTGGTTTTTCAAAAAAATTTAAACTATTTTTAGAAAAGATTAAAAAAAAGTGTAAAGTAGCAGAACCATTGTCCAGTATAATGAAATGTGTCAGGTAGACCATATCAATAGAGTAGTTATTAATAGTGTAGTTCTCAAATTGACAGAGTCAGCAAGACATCCTATTGGGGCAAGTATTCCACAGGGAAGTGTGCTAGGGCCATTGTTACGGAATGTCTATTTCAGTGACCTTCGTCTCATCCCAGAATTCAGTTCAATTAGAGCGGAGGAGGGAGAGATGCATGATAATATATACGTGTACCTGGAAAGTACTCGAGGGCCTGGTCCCAAATCTGCACACTGTCTTAACAACATACCGGAGTGAGAGATATGGGAGGAAGTGTAAAACCCAGTGAGGAGCAGGGGTGCGGTGGGGACAATAAGGGAACACTGTATCAACATCCGGCATCCCAGACTATTCAACATCTTACCAGATGTCAGAAACATGGCTGGAACAAATGTAGAAGCCTTCAAGAGGAAACTGGACAAGTATCTTCACCAGGTGCCAGATCAGCCAGGCTGTGATAGATATGTAGGGCAGCGGGACCCCAGCAGCAACAGCCTGGTTGACCAGGCAAGCACCAGACGAGTCTGGCCCATGGTCGGGCTCCGAGAGTAGTGAAACTCTCGAAGCTCTTCAAAGGTATATCAAAGGCCAAAGGTAAGAAGACTGTATTCTGACATTTACTTATCAAGAGAGGAAATACCAGCTGCTCTAAGCTACGTCAATCACCAGCTATGAGCTATATCAGCCTGGGGAACCCGATGGCAGGTAGCATTTGCTCCTGAAAAGACACAAATGATGGTCTCTAGGCACCATGATGGTAATGCCGGAGCAGTAGTAAGTATGAATGGGAGTGTGTTGGTACCCAGGGACGAAGTTGATATCGTAAGAGTAAAATTTGACTCCAAGTTGACCATGAAGAACCACGTTGCAAATCTTGCAAACAAGGTGGTCAAGAACCTTACAGCACTTCGAAGTATCTCGCATGTGGTCGATAGTAGGGGTTGCAAGATTCTGTTTGAGGCACAAGTACGCTCACACCTTGAGTATGCTCCACTTTCTTGGATTGCCTGCTCCCCCCCCTCCCATCTCATCTGCGACTGCTTGACAGAGTAGAGAACAGGATAGATCTCTCATTTCAGCAGAACCTTCAACACAGGAGGGATGTGGGCGGCCTTATGTTATGTACAAGGCCAATATCGTCAAAGTACCACTCTTGGCTCAACTCCGAGGACAGCGAGAGGTGAGCTTCTACACAACAAGACGGGCAGCAAGCAGCAACTTCACTCTGGCTGTGCCCTTAAAACAGAACATCACTTCATCTGAGATCATTTATTCCCAGGATGACTTGAATCTGGAACATGTTCGTACAGCATTATGATATCAACGAAATAAAGTCAGCTGAACAAATGAAATTGCTGGCCCACAGATGGCTCCTGGTCCCTACTTGTATGTCTCAACATAAAAAGGCTTTCAACGAGCTGATGTAGGTAACAGCTCTTAGCTTGTAATAAAGTTAGGAACCCTTACCTAAGCTTGTCAAACCCTGTGTAAAAAAAATAAAATAAGATGAGCGACTACCAAAACATTTTCCACCGCTAGATAAGACTAGGCTGTAAGTGTCGGTGGTAGTTCACTGTACATGATGTCACTGGCATGAAATGTAAAACGCGGGGACATACGGCTTCACACTAGGACATTAAGTTTTAGAATGTACAAACATTTAGCTATTAAGACATCCATACCGGTTATACAGGAAATGGTAAATCACCTTCATTCTAAGATATCTGAAGAGTTGAGCTGTATCTCCACGTTACATCGGATACATGAATGAACTTAACGAAATTTTAGTAAGTAACCCATGTTCAGTAGCAGTAAAAGAACTAAGACTGTATTTTCATAATTACGTCAAGTAGATGATCAGTTATGAGATGATAATTCATTAAATAAGAGTAATATGTTAATGACACAAGTATATCTAGTTAGTGTGACACCCGCCTTCCCTCTACACCGCCACCAACCATGTCCAAACCTCTTGCGCAATAAATACGCACAAAAATCATCAGAACAAAAGAAAAAAAAATGTATGTAGCATTGGTGTTAATTAAGGACAAATGTATTTAAACTGACTCAGCATAATTTTAGCAGTATTACGTTCTTTATAGCAAGGGTGGAGGCGGCGTCTTAATGTTGGTGCCATATTTGAGTTTTACGCCAATAAATGCATAAGAGAAAAAATAGAAGATCGACTTTTAGGGCAATTCTGAGTAATTAGCCATTTTGTCTTATTTGTCAGAGGAGGAGAGAGAGAAGAAGAGGAGAGAGAGAGAGAGAGAGAGAGAGAGAGAGAGAGAGAAGAGAGAAAAGAGAGGGGAGTGAGAGGATGGAAGGCAGAATGAAAGACATTGATACACATTATGCCTTCTACCTACTTACCTGGTGGGCTGTACCTCCAAAATTTACCTACTTCTTGAGATGCTTCCCAGCCTTCAGCAGTCCGAAACTCAAGGAATATGACTTCTTACTAAAGACCATGCTAGAGTATACTGAATCTCCCTTGAAGATGGACACTTCCAGTCAGGCTTGGAGTACGAAAATCCTCCAGATTGCTGTTCTAGCTTTCCTATCCTCCTCCATAGCATCAGACGAGTTAATAAAACAAATTCTATCTGACAACCTTGGTGACTCAGGGAGGAATACAAGATCTTAGCTAGACCAATGCCATTACCAAATGGGAGAGACTCGCTGCTCCAGCACCAAAACCTAGTGCAGACTTGACCTACGAACAGTAGAGTTGGGATGGCCCCATCGCTGAAAAGGTGCATGCCAACATGCTCAGGGCCGCAACATTCAGGAGGAAGATTGCCTGTCTCCAAGCTGTGAGCACATATCAGTCTAGGGACTTCTTCCAAACAGCTCCATTTCGGCACTGAAACGCCTCGACCCACAGACCCTTCGTATTGCAGTGGCTCTGTACCTCACTGCCCCAATTCACACGGAATATACGTGCATTTGCCGACCAATATGGTCTACATGGTTTTAACTGCTCCAAAACCAAGGGCTGGATGCAAGGCACAATGAAGTCAGTGACATCATAAAGAGGAGCCTTGCTACAGCTGGGTGCCCAGCTGAGAGAGCCCTGATTCCTAGCATCCAGCAATACTCTCAATCCCGCAAACTGCCCCCGTGAGATCACCATCTATCCTTGGAAGAATGGCAAGCTTTTACCATAGGGACTATACCTGCATGTCGACGCTGACTGACACCTACATCCGTCACAGTGTTGGGCAACAGGGTGGTGCGGCGGGTCACAGGGAAGAGTTCAAGATCAGCAAGTACAGAGATATAAGCCGTCAGTATCAATTTGTCCCAGTGGGATCACAGACCCTGGGACCATGGGGAAAGAATGTCACACGTTTCCTCAGAGAACTGGGTTCCAGACTCATTGACACACAGGGACCCGAGGGCGGCCACTTTCATGTTCCAGCACCTCAGTGTGATCATCCAGAGGGGAAATGCTTGCTGCATACTTGGCTCACATTCAGCTTCAGAGGAGCTAGAGGAGGTTCATAATCTTTGATATACTGTACCAGTGTATTCATTTTGTGCTTTATATATATATAATTATATATTTATATATATATATAATATATATATATATATATAATATATATATATATATATATATATATAATCAAATGAAATCACGAAATAAGTGATTTTGAATCTTTAATAGAACTGCGGCTTGGCCAGTACTCGATCCTGTGTCCCATGCCCAGCCCTGTATGAACTGAACAAAGTACGCATCCCTGTATACACTAGACCACCATCCTTTGGTGGTCTAAGGATAGAGGGATGCGTACTATGTACAGTTCACACAGGGCTGGGCATGGGAACGCAGGATCGAGCACTGGCCAAGCCGCAGTTCTGTTGATGTATAATATATCGTGCTGAATAGGTAAAACTTGCGATTTTCGCTTAAATAGCAACGCTCTTCTTGCCGATTAAGTCAAGCGAAAATTTGTGTATGTAATAATTTCACAAAAAAATATATTTCATTGTGTTTGTTTATTATTAAAAATATTTTTTTCATTTATGTTAATGTAAAAATTAACAATTTTGCACCAAAAGGACCTTAGAAAACTTACCTAACCTTATTATAACAAGCTCAATTTAATTTAGCCTAACCCAGCTAAATATATTTAAGATAAGTTTACAGTGATTTAAACGTACAAGAGAGAATTTTAGAAAGGACTTAATTTTAAATGAGTTCTTGCGTATTAATCAATTTTACCTATTTGGTACAACACAAAACCACACAAAACACACACACCACACACACACCACACACACACACCACACACACCACACGCACACACACACACACACACCACACACACACACACACACCACAACACACACCACACACACACACACACTCACTCACCACACAACACTCACACACAACACCAACACCCACACACACCACACACACAACACCACACAAACACACACACACCACACACACCCACACACACACCACACACACACACCACCACACACACACACACACACACACACACACACACACACACACACACCACACACACACACACACACACCACACACACACACCACACACACACCACACACACACCCACACACACACACACACACACCAACACATACACACCCACACCACACCACACACACACCACACATACACCACACACACACACACACACACCACACACACACACACACACACACACCACACAACCACACACACACCACACCCACACACACACAACCACACACACACACCACCACACACACACACACACACCACACACACACACCACACACACACACACACCACACCACAACACACACCACACCACCACACACACACCACACACACCACACCACAACATACCCCACACACACACACCACACACACACACACGCACAACACACTCACACACACAACACACACCTTCCACATGACACAAACACTTGACACAAACACGTACCCCCCCCTCCCCTAACCACCTCTCCCCCTTCCCTAACCACCTCACCTTAGCCACCTACCCCTCCCCAAACCACCTAAACCCCTCCCCAAACCGTCTAACCCCCCCAACTACCTCCCTCCTCCAATAACCATCCTCCCCCTCCCATAACCATCCATCCCCTCTCTCCCCCAAACCATCTAACCCCCTCCCCCAACTATCTCTACCCCTCCAATAACCATCCTCCCCCTCCCCCACAACCATCCATCCCCTCTCCTAACCATCTATTCCCCTCCCCCTAACCAGGATGAGGACAAGGGGCGCTCAAAAAAAGGGAGGAAGACTGGGGAAGGAGACTAGATGAGCTGGAAAGGAAGATGGAAGAGAGGTTAGCAGCAGAATGCAGAAGGTGGAAGCAACAGGCCACAGCAGCAGAAATCAAGATAGATTAGAAGAGGAGCTGAGACATCTGAAACAGCACAGAGACAAAGATATTACAGAAGTAGTATCGGCAATGGCTACATCAAACACAGACAACAGGTCTGAAGGAAGCATGGAAACTAAACTGTATGCAGAGGTCCTGTCAAACCCACATGGGGCCAAAACAAAGACAGGGAGCACACTAGGACAGAATGAGAGGTTGGAAGACATTGAAGGAACTAGGACATGTGCAAGGACCTTAACCAGATACCTGTGGGGCCAGGAGCAGGTGAGCAGGAAGGATAAACCAAGAAGCATAGGGGCCATAACTAGGGAAGGGACTGAAGGAAGGAACACTCCACGGGAAGGAACTAAAACACAGAGGATGCAGTGGGAGTCACAGTGGGAGGGGAAAGGGAGAGGATCCGTGTTTGTCTATGGGCTAGACGAAGCTAAAGGGGAAACTTATGATGAAAGAAAGCAGGAGGAGAAAAAAAGCGATTGAAGATATCATGAAGGTGATAGGCGAGGGGGACATGACCCAGGTGCAAATTTTCGGAGAATTGGGTGGTTCACAAAGAAAAGGAATCGGCCTCTCAAAGTAATTTCAAGGCAGAATCAACCCGAACCATTATCCTGCAGGAGAAAGCACGGCTACGAGAGGCAAGCAGGAGTTCCGGAGTGTGTACCTCGATCGAGACAGAAACACAGGACGAAAGGAAGACAGTGAAAGAGAGAGTTCAAAAACGAAAGGAGAAATGGAGGAAATGAAAAAGGAGAGCAGAATAACCCAGGATCAAATGGAAGGACAAGCGCACCCCCCAGAAACACCTGCAGAAGGACTCCAGCCACGACACCCCCAAGGCAACTGAACAATCCAAACAACCATCACACACCGATCCCTCTGTTTCCACCCCCCCACCACAGTTACAGTATTAGAACAGAAGTTGAAGGTTTGGTACACAAATGCAGATGGATTAACGAATAAACATGAGGAATGGCAAGAAAGAATCAATGAGAAGTCCCCAGACATCATAGCAGTTTACAGAAACAAAACTCATGGAGACAATAACAGATGCAATCTTCCCACCAGGATACCAGATCATGAGGAAAGATAGAAGGGGCAGGGGGGGAGGTGGGGTTGCTTGCTCGTAAAAAACAGATGGAAATTCGAGAAAATGGAAGGAATAGATGAGACGGGAGAAAGAGACTACATAGCAGGTACACTTCAGTCTGGGGAACACAAGTGGTCATTGCAGTGATGTATAATCCACCACAGAACTGCAGGAGGCCAAGAGAGGAATATGAAGAGAGCAACAGAGCAATGGTGGACACACATTGCTGAGGTGGCAAGAAGAGCTCACTCAGCAGAGCAAAGATGCTGGTTATGGGGGATTTCAACCACAGGGAGATTGACTGGGAAACCTGGAGCCACATGGGGGTCCCGAAACATGGAGAGCCAGGATGTTGGACGTGGTGCTGGAAAAACCTCATGCACCAACATGTTAAGGACACTACCAGAGTGAGAGGGGAGGATGAACCAGCAAGATTGGACCTTGTGTTCACCCTGGGCAGCTCAGATATTGAGGACATCAAGTATGAGAGTCCCCTAGGAGCTAGCGACCACGTGGTTCTGTGCTTTGAATACATAGTAGAGCTGCAAGTGGAGAGAATAACAGGAGTTGAATGGGAAAAGCCCTGACTATAAAAGAGGGACTACATAGGGTTGAAGAACTCCCGCGGGAGGTCCGTGGGACAGAGAACTGGCAGGAAAGCCAGTAAATGAAATTATGGATTGTAAAACAAAAGCAAGGAGCAGTGGAAAGGTTTATTCCCAAGGGCAACATTAACAACGGGAAGACCAAACGAGCCCCTGGTTTACCCGACGGTGTAAGGAGGCAAAAACGAAGTGCAATAGAGAATGGAAAAAGTACAGAAGGCAGAGAACAACGAATATAGGGAGATCAGTCGCAGAGCCAGGAATGAGTACGCACAGGTAAGGAGGGAGGCCCAGCGGACAGTATGAAAATGACATAGCATCGAGAATCAAGACTGACCCGAAACTGTTGTATAGCCACATCAGGAGGAAGACAACAGTCAAAGGCCAGGTGATCAGATTAAGGACAGAAGGTGGAGAACTCACAAGAAATGATCAGGAGGTATGTGAGGAGCTGAACAGGAGATTTAAGGAAGTTTTTACAGTAGAGACAGGAAGGGCTGTGGGAAGACAGCACAGAAGGGAACATCAAGAGGGAATATACCAACAAGTGTTGGATGACATACGAACAACTAAGGAGGAGGTGAAGAAGCTCGTAAGTGACCTTGACACCTCAAAGGCGATGGGACCGGACAACATCTCCCCATGGGTCCTTAGAGAAGGAGCAGAGATGCTGTGCGTGCCTCTAACCACAATCTTCAACACATCCTTTGAAACTGGGCAACTACCTGAGAAATGGAAGACAGCTAATGTAGTCCCCATATTTAAGAAAGGAAACAGAACGAGGCACTAAACTACAGACCTGTGTCTCTGACATGTATTGTGTGCAAAGTCATGGAGAAGATTATCAGGAGGAGAGTGGTCGAACACCTGGAAAGGAACAAGATTATAAATGAAAAACCAGCATAGGTTCATGGAAGGCAAATCTTGTATCACAAACCTCCTGGAGTTTTATGACAAGGTAACAGAAGTAAGACACGAGAGAGGGGGTGGGTAGATTGCTTTTCCTAGACTGCAGGAAGGCCTTTGACACAGTTCCCACAAGAGATTAGTGCAGAAGCTGGAGGATCAGGCGCACGTAAAAGGGAGGGCACTGCAATGGATAAGGGAATACCTGACAGGGAGGCAGCAACGAGTCATGGTACGTGAAGAGGTATCACAGTGGGCGCCTGTTACGGAGCGGGGTCCCACAGGGGTCAGTTTCTAGTACCAGTGCTATTTTTGATATATGTGAACGACATGATGGAAGGAATAGACTCTGAAGTGTCCCTGTTCGCAGATGACGTGAAGTTGGATGAGAAGAATTAAATCGGACGAGGATGAGGCAGGACTGCAAAGAGACCTGGAGAGGCTGGACATGTGGTCCAGCAACTGGCTTCTCGAATTCAATCCAGCCAAATGCAAAGTCATGAAGATTGGGGAGGGGCAAAGAAGACCGCAGACAGAGTATAGGCTAGGTGGACAAAGACTACAGACCTCACTCAGGGAGAAAGACCTTGGGGTGACCATAACACCGAGCACATCACCGGAGGCAACACATCAACCAAATAACCGCTGCAGCATACGGGCGCCTGGCAAACCTGAGAATAGCGTTCCGATACCTTAATAAGGAATCGTTCAAGACACTGTACACTGTGTATGTTAGGCCCATACTGGAGTATGCAGCACCCAGTCTGGAACCCACACTGGTCAAGCACGTCAAGAAGTTAGAGAAAGTACAAAGGTTTGCAACAAGGCTAGTCCCAGAGCTCAAGGGAATGTCGTACGAGGAAAGGTTAAGGGAAATCGGACTGACGACACTGGAGGACAGAAGGGTCAGGGGAGACTGATAACGACATACAAGATACTGCGGGGAATAGACAAGGTGGACAGAGATAGGATGTTCCAGAGAGGGGACACAGGGACAAGGGGTCACAACTGGAAGCTGAAGACTCAGACGAGTCACAGGGATGTTAGGAAGTATTTCTTCAGTCATAGAGTTGTCAGCAAGTGGAATAGCCTAGCAAGTGAAGTAGTGGAGGCAGGAACCATACATAGTTTTAAGAAGAGGTATGACAAAGCTCAGGAAGCAGAGAGAGGGAGGATCCAGTAGCGATCAGTGAAGAGGCGGGGCCAGGAGCTGAGTCTCGACCCCTGCAACCACAATTAGGTGAGTACAATTAGGCGAGTACACACACACACACACACACCAAATAGGTAAAATTGGTCAATTAACAAGAACTCATTTAAAATTAAGTCATTTCTAAAATTTCCCCTTGTATGTTTAAAGATAGTTTTTCATTTATGTTAATGTAAAAATTAATTTTGTACGAAAAGAGCCTTAGAAAACTTCCCTAATCTTATTATAAGAAGTGCAATTTAATTTATCCTAATCCAACTAAATATATTTTAGATAAATTTACAATAATTTAATAAACAAAGACAATGAAATATATTTTTTTCGTTAGCTTCAGAATAATTTTGCGAAATTACTGCATTCACAAATTTTCGCTTGCCTTATTTGGCAAGAAGAACGTTGCTATTTAAGTCAAAATCGCAAGTTTTACCTATTCGGCACGACATGTGTATATATATATTATTATATATATATAATATATATATATATATATATATATATATATATATATATATATATTTTATATATATATATATATATATATATATATATATTATATTATATATATATATATATATATTATATATAATATATATATATATATATATATATATATATATATATATATATATTATATATATATATATATATATATATATATATAATATATATATATATATATATATAATATATATATATATATTTATTATAATATATATATATATTATATATTTATATAATATATATATATATATATATATATATATAACCCAGAGATAAGATGGACGACCAACTGGTGTAGCAGCAACCAACCATTCTGGAGTCTCACCTTTACTGTGGCTTGTGCCACATCTGACCCAGCAGGCTGTTGCTATTTACAGACGGCAAGTTCTTACCTCCCCTTCCCCACTTTCATCCTGTTTCCACTGCACCTAGACCGACACCAAGTGTACAGCTGCACACCGTGTACCAATCTCCCTACACCACCACCACCACCTTATTGGTGTGTTGGTGGGGGCCAGAGGTGGCTCTTGGCACTGCCCTCACAGTCCTGTGAATGCAGATTTGATTATTCTCTCCCCTTCCCACCATTCTCCTCTCCCTTCCCCTCTCTTCCCTCGTTCCCCTTCCCCTCCATACTCTCCCTATCCCCCCCAACCCCGAACCTTCTCCCGTATTGACTTTGCTGGGGGTATTGGGAGGGATGGTCCCTTCATTCCCTCCCAAACCCTCTCCCTCCTCTCACCTCCTTCACCCCTCTCCCTCGTACCCTTAACGTTCCAGATTTGGTGAACTCTGGACAATACAATGTTAGCGTGTTAAACGTCTGTCTTCACCTACTTCACAATAAATAAAATCACACTTTCCTCAAGAGTCTACATACACCAGCTGGAAGCCAAAACTCAAAATATATGAACACTACAAATATAAATCTGAGTAAGTGTGAAGGTTAAGACAGGTATATTTCTGCAGTATAACACATTCTTCTATTCTACATTATATAACCTCTTTGCTATGGTGAGGCGCCCTCTCAACACTATACTCTTAATTATGATCGGTTGGTAGCGTACTCAGCTCACACATTGAGGTCTGATTCGATCCTCGGTATGGGTGAAAACATCGGGCGCGTTTCCTTAAGAAACCTCCTGCCCCTGTTCACCTAGCAGTAAATACGTACCTGAGTGTTAGCTGACTGGTGTGGGTCGCATCCTGGGGACAACATTAACGTAATTTGCCCGAAATGCTCTGCATAACGAGGGGCTCCCTATATAGTATGTCATTGATGTCAGCTAGACCTGTATACGTTGTATCATGTACTTGTAGAAATAAAGATTATTATTATTATTATTATTATTATTATTATTATTATTATTATTACTATTATGAAGAACTTATCAAGTTCCCTAAATGAAAATGGCGTCCCTGGAAGGCACAGTGAATCTTCAAGAGGATATAAATAAAGTGTTACATTGGGCGTCAGAAAACATGATGTTCATTGAGGACAAATTTCAGGTGCTTAACTGTGAAAGAATGGAGGAAATAAAGACTGAAATGAAATACAGGACAATCTCTAATCATTCAATAGAGAGGAAACCTCGTGAGGGAGACTTGGGAATGATGTCAGATCTCACATTGAAGGATCACAACAGTATTGTTACCACAAGTGATAGCCAGGATAACTAGAACTTTCAAGACAAGAGACACTGAGTTAATGATGCTGCTCTTTAAGTCACGTGTTCTCTACTGGCTGGAATACTGTTGTATACTAATAGCCTCCTTTAAGGCAGGCGAGATTGCTCAACTAGAAAACGTATAGTGAACTTTCACTGCCAGTATATACACTAACCAACTTTAAGCTACTGACAACACTTGTAATCCTTTCATCTGCATTTTTCGAGGGAAATTTAGGCGAACAAAGAACAAAATCTACATCTGGAAAATTCTGGAGGGACTGGTGCTAAACTTGCACACCGAAACCACTGTGAAAAAGAAAATTGTCAGACGGTGCAAAGTACCTTCAGTAAAAAGCAGGGAAGCGACGAGCACATTAAGAGAGAACTTGCCGAGTGTCAGAGGTTCCCGACTCTTCAACGCCCTCAGTCCATGCATAAGAAAAATTGCCAACAAACCTCTGACTGTCTTCAAGAAAGAACTGGATAAGTTCCTCAGATCAATGCCTGATCAGCCAGGTTGTGGTCCGTGCATTGGCCTGCGTGCAGTTAGCAGTAACAGACTGGTTGATCAGGACTTGGTTCACCAGGAGGCATGGTCTGGGATCCCCGGAAGCATCCTTCAGACTTTTTTTTTTGGGGGGGGGGGCTTGTGGCCTTCCCCCTCCCCCCAAACACACACACACACACACCACCTCTCTCAACTCTGATAGATTTCTCTCTCACTGTCTTAACTATGATAGTGCTGTGTCTCTCACTACTTTAGTGTGCGCACTCTGGCCACGCTCGGATCTCTACGTCAATGGTGACACTCGGATCTCTACGTCAATGGTGACACTCGGATCTCTACGTCACTGGTGACGCTCGGATCTCTACGTCACTGGTGACACTCGGATCTCTGCGTCACTGGTGACACTCGGATGTCTACGTCACTGGTGACACTCATATCTCTGCGTCACTGGTGGCACTCGGAGCTCTGCGTCACTGGTGACACTCGGAGCTCTGCGTCACTGGTGACACTCGGAGCTCTGCGTCACTGGTGACACTCGCTCTGCGTCATTGGTGACACTTCGAGCTCTGCGTCACTGGTGACATTCGCTCTGCGTCATTGGTGACACTTCGAGCTCTGCGTCACTGGTGACACTCGGAGCTCTACGTCACTGGTGACACTTGGATCTCTACGTCACTGGTGACACTTGGATCTCTACGTCACTGGTGACACTCAGATCTCTGCGTCACTGGTGACACTCTGAGCTCTGCGTCACTGGTGACACTCCGAGCTCTGCGTCACTGGTGACACTCGGAGCTCTACGTCACTGGTGACACTCGGAGCTCTGCGTCACTGTGAACTCGGATCTCTGCGTCACTGGTGACACTCGGATCTCAAACGTCACTGGTGACACTCGGAACCTGCGCCCACTGGTGACACTTCGGATCTCTGCGTCACTAGTGAACTCGGATCTCTACGTCACTGTTGACACTCGGTTTCTCTGCGTCAATGGTGACACTCGGATCTCTACGTCACTGATGACACTCGGATCTCTACGTCACTGGTGACACTCGGATCTCTACGTCACTGGTGACACTCGGAGCTCTGCGTCACTGGTGACACTCGGATCTCTACGTCACTGGTGACACTCGGAGCTCTGCGTCACTGGTGACACTCGGAGCTCTGCGTCACTGGTGACACTCGGAGCTCTGCGTCACTGGTGACACTCGGAGCTCTGCGTCACTGGTGACACTCGGAGTCTCTGCGTCACTGGTGACACTCGGAGCTCTGCGTCACTGGTGACACTCGGAGCTCTGCGTCACTGGTGACACTCGGAGCTCTGCGTCACTGGTGACACTCGGAGCTCTGTGTCATTCTCGTGACAGCTTTTTAAGCGTATAAAGTTTGTGCAGACTTTAGCGAATATGGAACACCTCTCCCAGTGATGTTTGATAGTGTGTGTATTCACCTATTTGTGGTTGCAGGGGTCGATTCACAGCTCCTGGCCCCGCCTCTTCGCTGGTTGCTACTAGGTCCACTCTTTCCTTGCTGCGCGCGCGCGCGCGCGCGCGCGTGTGTGTGTGTGTGTGTGGGGGGGTGTGTGTGTGTGTGTGGGGTGTGTGTGTGTGTGTGTGTGTGTTTTGGGGTGTGTGTGTGAAAGTGCATTTGTGTGAGACGTGTCCCAATAAGGGATGGCTACTAGATAGTTACCAGTCTCTCTCTTCCCCCTGCTTCTACTACCACCTCTCCCAGCTGCTACTACTACTACTACCCCACCGACAACCCCCTTCCCTGTTTTTACTCCCTTTCTTACTATTCTATCCCCTCCCTTTACTACTACAACCCTCTCCTCCAGCTTCAACCCCATCATCCAGCTTTTACCCCCTCCCCCTGCTACTTCCCCCGCCCTCTGCTACTACCCCTTGCAATTGCTACCTCTACCACTACTATGCCTCTCCCTGCCATTATTAGGAAAAAGATGGGGTGGGTGGTTGCCTGGGTGCTGCAGGGAGTACTAGTAGTAGTACTGAAAGTGACCACTAGGGGCTGAAGCAGTGAGAATGTATGAGAGGGACCCTGGGAGAAGTTTGGGTACTACTGAGAAGTATGGGTACTGAGGAGAAGTGGGGTACTGAGGAGAAGTGGGGGTACTGAGAAGTGTGGTACGAGAAGTGGGGGGTACTGAGGAGAAGTGTGGGTACTGAGGAGAAGTGTGGGTACTGAGGAGAAGTGTGGGTACTGAGGAGAAGTGTGGGTACTGAGGAGAAGTGTGGGTACTGGGGGAGAATGTGGGTACTGAGGAGAAGTGTGGGTACTGAGGAGAAGTATGGGTACTGAGGAAAGTGTGGGTACTGAGGAGAAGTATGGGTACTGAGGAGAAGTGTGGGTACTGAGAAGTGTGGGTACTGAGGAGAAGTGTGGGTACTGAGGAGAAGTGTGGGTACTGAGGAGAAGTGTGGGTACTGAGGAGAAGTGTGGGTACTGGGAGAAGTGTGGGTACTGAGGAAAGTGTGGGTACTGAGGAGAAGTGTGGGTACTGAGGGGAAGTGTGGGTACTGAGGAGAATTGGGTACTGAGGAGAAGTGTGGTACTGAGGAGAAGTGTGGGTATGAGGAGAAGTGGGGGTACTGAGGAGAAGTGTGGGTACTGAGGAGAAGTGGGGTTTACTGAGGGGAAGTGTGGGTACTGAGGGAAGTGGGGGTACTGGGGGGAAGTGGGGGGAAATGGGGGAGAAGTGTGGGTACTGAGGAGAAGTGTGGGTACTGAGGAGAAGTGTGGGTACTGAGGAGAAGTGTGGGTACTGAGGAGAAGTGGGGGTATGAGGAGAAGTGTGGGTACTGAGGAGAAGTGTGGGTACTGAGGAGAAGTGTGGGTACTGAGGAGAAGTGGGGTACTGAGGGGAAGTGTGGGTACTGAGGAGAAGTGTGGGTACTGAGGAGAAGTGTGGGTACTGAGGAGAAGTGTGGGTACTGAGGAGAAGTGTGGGTACTGAGGAGAAGTGTGGGTACTGAGGAGAAGTGTGGGTACTGAGGGGAAGTGTGGGTACTGAGGGGAAGTGTGGGTACTGAGGAGAAGTGTGGGTACTGAGGAGAAGTGTGGGTACTGAGGAGAAGTGGGGGGTACTGAGGAGAAGTTTTGGGCACTGAGAAGTGTGGGTACTGAGGAGAAATCGGGGTACTGAGGGGAAGTGTGGGTACGAGGAGAAGTGTGGGTACTGAGGAGAAGTGGGGGTACTGAGGAGAAGTGGGGGTATGAGGAGAAGTGTGGGTACTGAGGAGAAGTGTGGGTACTGAGGAGAAGTGTGGGTACTGAGGGAAGTGTGGGTACTGAGGGGAAGTGTGGGTACTGAGGAGAAGTGTGGGTACTGAGGAGAAGTGTGGGTACTGAGGAGAAGTGTGGGTACTGAGGAGAAGTGTGGGTACTGAGGAGAAGTGTGGGCACTGAGAAGTGTGGGTACTGAGGAGAAGTCTGGGTACTGAGGAGAAGTGTGGGTACTGAGGAGAAGTGTGGGCACTGAGAAGTGTGGGTACTGAGAAGTGTTGGGGGTACGAGAAGTGTGGGTACTGAGAAGTGTGGGCACTGAGAAGTGTGGGCACTGAGAAGTGTGGGTACTGAGAAGTGTGGGTACTGAGAAGTGTGGGCACTGAGAAGTGTGGGCACTGAGAAGTGTGGGTACTGAGAAGTGTGGGTACTGAGAAGTGTGGGCACTGAGAAGTGTGGGTACTGAGGAGAAGTGTGGGTACTGAGGAGAAGTGTGGGTACTGAGGAGAACTTTTGATATTTACAAGTTTTTTGTAATTTGTGGTGGAGAGTGCAATGAATCTTATACTAGATATTGGTACGACTGAGGGTTCCAGATCAACCAGGCTGTGATGGATATATTGGTCAGCGGAGCAGCAGCAGCAGCAGCAACAACCTGGTTGACCATACAAGCACCAGACGAAGCTGTCTGAAGGCCGGGTTCTGGGAGTTTAAACACTGAAGGAACTCATCACAGGTATATCAAAGGTATACATGTGCACTAGTTAGGTATCTTCATTAACTAACTCTTGCACATGTCTTCCTCATCTACTTGTTAGTATTGTATTCCATTATTTTAATTGACAGGTAGTTGTATGCTGTGTAAGATTATATTGAGCTAGAGGTTAGAAAAACATAAGTTTAGGAAAATCGTAAACTCTCTTGTTTTGAGCGGGGTGGAGTGGTTGAGGGGGAGGGGGTGTGAGGTGGCACGCGGGGTGGGGTGGTTGGGGAGGGGAGGGGGTGTGAGGTGGCCGCGGGTGGAGTGTTGAGAGGGGAGGGGGTGTGAGGTGGGACGCGGGGTGGGAGTGGTTTTAGAGGGGAGGGGGTGTGAGGTGGCACGCGGGGTGGAGTGGTTGAGAGGGGAGGGGGTGTGAGGTGCACGCGGGGTGGAGTGGTTGAGAGGGGAGGGGTGTGAGGTGGCAAGCGGGTTGGAGTGGTTGAGAGGGGAGGGGGTGTGAGGTGGCACGCGGGGTGGGGTGGTTGAGAGGGGAGGGGGTGTGGGGGTGGCCGCGGGGTGGAGTGGTTGAGAGGGGAGGGGGGGTGAGGTGGCACGCGGGGTGGAGTGGTTGAGAGGGGGGGGTGTGAGGTGGCACGCGGGGTGGGGTGGTTGAGAGGGGAGGGGGTGTGAGGTGGCACGCGGGGTGGAGTGGTTGAGAGGGGAGGGGGTGTGAGGTGGCACGCGGGGTGGAGTGGTTGAGAGGGGAGGGGTGTGAGGTGGCACGCGGGTGGGGTGGTTGAGAGGGGAGGGGGTGTGAGGTGGCACGCGGGGTGGATGGTTGAGAAGGGAGGGGGTGTGAGGTGGACGCGGGGTGGAGTGGTTTAGAGGGAAGGGGGGGTGAGGTGGCACGCGGTGGAGTGGTTGAGAGGGGAGGGGGTGTGAGGTGGCACGCGGGGGGGAGTGGTTGAGAGGGGAGGGGGTGTGAGGTGGCAACGCGGGGTGGAGTGGTTGAGAGGGGAGGGGGTGTGAGGTGGCACGCGGGGTGGAGTGGTTGAGAGGGGGGGGGGTGTGAGGTGGCACGCGGGGTGGAGTGGGTTTAGAGGGAGGGGGTGTGAGGTGGCACGCGGGGTGGAGTGGTTGAGAGGGGAGGGGTGTGAGGTGGCACGCGGGGTGGAAATGGTTGAGAGGGGAGGGGTGTGAGGTGGCACGCGGGGTGGAGTGGTTGAGAGGGGAGGGGGTTTGAGATGGCACGCGGGGTGGAGTGGTTGAGAGGGGAGGGGGTGTGAGGTGGCACGCTATGGTGTCGTTCTTACGGAATCTCTCTCTATCAGCAGCCATTAAATTTGTTCTAACCTAATGAGTGTGTCTGGTTCCTTCCATGGAGGGAGGTGACCCTTGTTGCTACACCCAGAGGTGTGTGTGTGTACCTTTACCTTTGATAGAGCTTCGATGAATTTCGAGTCTTACTATCGGAGCCCGACCATGGGCCAGGCTCGTCTGGTGCTTGCCTGGTCAATTAGGCTGTTGCTGCTGGAGGCCCGCTGCCCCACATATCATAACCTGGTTGATTGGCACCTAGTGAAGATACTTGTCCAATTTTATCTTGAAGACTTCTACACTTGTTCCAGCAATGTTTCTGATATCTTCTTGTAAGATGCTGAATAATCTGGGGCCACGAATGTTGATTTGCACTTCCTCCCATATCTTTCACTCCGGTTGGTTGTTATGGCAGTGTGCAGATTTGGGACTAGGTCCTCGAGTACTTTCCAGGTATATATTATCATGTATCTCTCCTCCGCTCCAGTGAGTACGTGTTCAAGACTTTAAGGCGTTCCCAGTAATTTAAATGCTTTACTGGCTGATTATCAAATGGTATACAATACCGACAGGTTGGTAGATAAGACACACAGGCAACATTTAGGCAACTTTATTCCGAAACGTTTCGCCTACACAGTAGGCTTCTTCAGTCGAGTACAGGAAGTAGGCAGGAGCAGTAGAGATCTGAAGACTATGTAATCAGTCCATCACCCTTGAAGTCGTAGATTTGAGGTTGTCAGTCCCTCAGCCTGGAGAAGTTCTGTTCCAAAGTTTGGAACTAACTGCTTTACTGGCTGTGTGTGGGCCGTAAACGATCTCTCTATTTGTTCTAGCTCTGATATTTCTCCTGCCTTGAACGGGACCGTCAGCACTGAGCAATATTTTAAATGAGGGAGCACTAGCGATTTGAAGAATGTCACCATTGGCATTATTTCCCTTTTTTGAAAATTCTCAATACCCACCCCGTCACCCTCCTGGCTGTCGTGATCTTTGTCTTATTTATGTTCTTTGAAAGGAAGGTCAGCTGACATAATTATTCCCAAGTCTTTCACGTGTTCTTTTCCTTCTGTTTGGTGATCCTCTTGAGTTTTGTATACAGTGTTCCTTTTGAGTTCTTCATTCTTTCCATACCTAAGCAGCTGGAACTCATCACTATTGAACGTCATGTTCTCCACTGCCCATTGGAAAACACTGCTTATGTCTTTCTGTAATTTTTCAGTGTCTTCTTACGAAGTGACTCATGCTTATTTTAATGTCATCTGCAAATGATGATACAAAAGTGTGACGGGTGTTTTTATCCATGTCTGCCATGAGGATGAGAAACAGCAGAGGTGCTAGGACCCTGCCTTTGGGAACCGAGCTTTTTACCTCGCTGATGCTGGATTTTGTTCTTGTTTATTACTACTTTTTGTGTTGTGTGTATTAGGAACTTTAAAATCCATCTGCCTACTTTCCCTGTATTGCCCATGGTTCTCATTTTGTGCGCTATCACTCCATGATCGCATTTGTCAAACGTCTTTGCAAAATCTGTGTATATCACATCTGCATTTTGGTCGCCTTTCAACATCTCCGTAATTCTGTCACAGTGATTCAGCAGCTGTGACAGGCATGATTGTCCTTCTCTAAAACCATGCTGGTTTGGGTTATGCCGGTTATGTTGGTCCATGAAATTTGTAATCTGCCGTCTCATCACACTATCGAAGATTTTTATGATGTGGGAAATTAGGGCTACTGGTCTATAATTTTTAGCTAGTGTTCTACTATTTCCCTTGTACAAAGGAGCAATGTCTGCACTCTTTAAGGTCTCCGGTATTTCACCTAGATCTAAGCTCTCTCTCCAAAGAATACTGAGGGTTCGTGCTGTGGTACTTTGCACTTCTTTATAAATAGAGCATACCATGAATCTGCTCCAGGTGCTGAGTGGGCATGTTATCCACTTCTTTTTCGAAATCTTTGGGATTTGTACTGTCAGTTGGTTAGGTGTGTACTCACCTAATTGTGGTTGCAGGGGTCGATTCATAGCTCCTGGTCGCGCCTTTTCACTGGTCGCTACTAGGTTCACTCTCCCCCTGCTCCATGAGCTTTATCATACCTCTTCTTAAAGCTATGCATGTGTCATGCCTCTGTGTGTGTGTGTGTGTGTATTGGGGGTGCGTGTGCGTGTGCGCGCGCGCGTTGGAGAGCGATCAGAATGGGCACAGCCATGATGGTGTGAACACAGAGCTAGGCTAGTGCAAAGTCATAACCAGTGATTGCATATTCTTTCCCGGTGAGACAGTTTGGTTGAACAGACAATCAACAGAGAAGCCCAGGGCTGGGCGGCCAGAATAACAAAGTTCTCGAAATCGGCCACAGGTATAGTACCCTTGATGTCCTGAGCTACCGTACGCCAAGCTCGAGTACCCTTGATGTCCTAGACTACTGTGTGTCAAGCTCAAAAGTACCCTCTGATGTCCTAGGCCATATCAAACTCGAGAGGCTTCTTGATATCTTAAGCTGCTATATGTCAAGCTCAGGAGTATCCTTGATGTGCTAGACTACTGTATGTCAAGCTCGAGAGCATCCTTGATGTGCTAGACTACTGTATGTCAAGCTCAAGAGTATCCTTGATATACTAGACTACTGTATGTCAAGCTCAGGAGTATCCTTGATGTGCTAGACTACTGTATGCCAAGTTCAAGAGCATCCTTGATGTGCTAGACTACTGTATGTCAAGCTCAAGAGTATCCTTGATGTGCTAGACTACTGTATGTCAAGCTCAGGAGTATCCTTGATGTGTTAGACTGCTGTATGTCAAGCTCAGGAGTATCCTTGATGTGCTAGACTGCTGTATGTCAAGCTCAGGAGTATCCTTGATGTGCTAGACTGCTGTATGTCAAGCTCAGGAGTATCCTTGATGTGCTAGACTACTGTATGTCAAGCTCAAGAGTATCCTTGATGTGCTAGACTACTGTATGTCAAGCTCAAGAGTATCCTTGATGTGCTAGGCTACTGTATGTCAAGCTCAAGAGTATCCTTGATGTGCTAGGCTACTGTATGTCAAGCTCAAGAGTATCCTTGATGTGCTAGACTACTGCATGTCAAGCTCATGAGCTTCCTTGATGTGCTAGGCCGTACCAATCTTGAGAAACTTCTTGATATCCTAAACTATGTGAAGTTCAAGAGGTCAGTATTCAAATTACTTGTGCTCTTGTGTTTGGAGTATTGTACTGTCTTCACAACACATTTTAAGGCAGGATAGATATTAGCTCATGTTAATATTAGCTATAATGAATATTCTCTCCGGCCTTTCGAGTTAATGCAAAATGAACTCCTCAGAATTATTCTTGGCTGTCTTAAAACTCCAAAGGTTCTTAATGTGAGGAAGGATCTTGGTATTCCTGGTAGTATTAATTAGGATTATTGAGATTAACATTGTACTTGATATTAGAATGTTAAGAAATGAACCAGACACTGTCACTACAAATCTTACTTAATGTCTAAGAGTAAATACACTTAGATCTAAATGGGTTGTGAAAAAATGCAATTATATTAAGTTGTATAACTTGCACGAACTGTATCACTGTAGCCAACAAGAGCATTTCATCCCTCCATGGAAGATGTGTTCGTTTAATATCACATACCTGCAAGTCCCTCCCAAGAAGCTCATCATTTGTAAACTCTTCCTTAAATCACTTGCAAAGGCAATTACTCAATAAGAAACTTTTCGCTTAACTATTAGTAATAATTCATCATAAGTTAAACACAGTGACGGATCTAAGGAGAAGTCTACTGGCAAGGCTGCGTCTGCTCTTGTTGCCACCTCCCTACGTAACAACAATATTAACTTTGGTAAATTAATTGGTGATAACCATAATTTTTAAAGGGGTGGACTAGTAAGACAGCGGAAGGCCTCGATCAGATGACCAAAAGCTGCGGGTCGTCACATGACTAAGACCCGTTTCAGGAAACGCTTATTCTGTTTCCTGACAAGCCTTACTTAACCTATGTTGAATTAAGGCATAAAAAAAAACAAATGGGCATCTACACTGAAAACTGAATTGTTTGCCACTCTGATGACATTGAAGTTAACTTATGACACGAGTTATCATTACTGATTGTCATCACTGAAGGTTCTTGACTCGCGTAATGACTAACAAGATGTTCATTGGAGAAGCCAGATATAGATACTCAGAAATTAGGGAAAAGGGATTTAATGCACAATTGTTATGGACTCCATCACATATTAAGTTATTCCTTCAGGATAAAGTTAAGTTAGTCAAAGAAAGTAACCTGAAGGAAATTGTAGAATATAACTTTAATATGTCTACGCATAATATTAAGAATAATATTGAGAGAGAGCTAAATAATGAAACTTTGTTACAGAAATTCAGTTAGAAGTTTAAGTAGATCTATCACCCGCTATGATAACATGAACGTAGGTAAATAAGGTATTGGAGCAACTTGCATCGTGACCATATTGACAGATGTAGCCAGGCTTAGGTGTGGTTACAATTACTTCTGGCAGTTTGGCAGATACACAGATGATGGTCAAACTAAATGCAAAGTATGCGGTCAGCCCTGTGGTCACTATCTTGATCACTGTACTTCATTGTACACTTACTAAGGAATATAGAGATAGTAAAATAACCTCTGTGACATGTCAAGGTATCTTTTTAATGAAAATAAGATACCAGTTTACTTGCAACAGTTAGTTGTAGATGCGAACCCAGATGCACTCCTGTTAACCCCTTTTTGGGGGGCTTAGTTCCTACATCTTCTGTGTATCCATATACGTACTCTTGCGCTTCCGTCCACAGGATGGCTATAGAGTGCGCAATAAACTTTGCCGTTTCGACGGTAAACTCTAACTTGATCTAAATATGAAAAATATCGAAGAATGTTTACTGCCTACATAGCGTCAACAGAACTCATAAATAAACTGCTGGAAAATGCTTCAGAACACTTAGAATATACTCTCTGAAGCAGTGAAGAGAGAGAGTGAGGTAATTGATGCTCAAGGATCAAGTCTCCCATCTGCACATTGTTATAACGTATTGGAGCTATTGGCACAAGAGGAAGTATGCTGAATTAGGCATAAGAAAAAAGAAATGGGCGTCTACACTGAAAACTGAATTGTTTGCTACACTGATGACACTGAAGTTAACTTATGACACTGAGTTGGATTCTATTATTATTGATTCTGAAAGCTCTTGACTTGCTTATTGTCTCTTACAAGATGCTCTTCTTCTATCCGTTCTTTTGTCTTCCTGCTGTTTGTGGTGCTGCTTGTGCTTTGGCTTGTGCTGCTTGTGCTGGTGCTTTTGCTGCTTGTGCTGGTGCTTTTGCTGCTGTTAGTGCTGCTACTGCTTGTACAAGTGCTGCTGCTTGTGTTCTTGGCTTGGTGTTTGAGACTTGCGATCACAGGTGGATAGTGACACAGACTTCCTCCTGCTTCACTAGTTTATACCTTAACTCTCTCTCTCTCCTTAATGGTCGTTTTAGTATTTTACTGGTGATAAAGGCGCCCTTACTGCAAGCCTCTAATGCTCTTAACTGTATTTTGCCGTTAGAAATATATTTATCCCCTTCCAAAATCCGCAGCATAAGTTATCTCCAGCTGGACTTTTATTTTTGCCAGTTTGAACATTTGTGTCTCCCTCGGGATAAATGAAACTTTATATTTTAAAAAGTATTTTAAATAATTTCCAAGTTATTCTCGATTATGGTAATATGTAGTGAAGTCGATTTATTGCAATAACACGATTTTGTCTTTGTTGTCTTAGCGTCGTGTTACTGTTCTCAGCAGTGTTATGTTGCTGAGGTGAAACAATGTATGTTGTGCGTCGTGCTGGTAACTGTGATAGTGAGTCTTGCTTCCACGGTAACTGTTATCTGTTAATGGTTCCAGAGATCTTTGTATTACCTCGGTCTGAATACACCACCTAAATTATAAGAAAAAAATCAGGAAAAAACTAAACAGTCAGAAACTTGCACGAAAGATGAGTAATTACTGAATATAAGTAAAAGTTTGTAAGATTTTCCTGTCATCTTGCGTGAGCACGAGAAAGAGAGAACAGTAATTATTCCAGAGTGCAAAACGTTTGGAGGGCTTCAGTTTCACACGCATAACACACAAAAATAGTTGCTGGGTAGTTGCTGTTTATCAGCTAACCATTATCATACCCCTGAAACTGTGTATGGTTTATGTAAACATATGTTAGCTACGTACCTGTTGTTGATTCCTGGGTTCTATCCTCGCAGCCTGCTTCGATGCTAGAACTTAGTCAGGGAGTTGAATTAGGGTCAACCAGGTGGCAGTCAAACACCCTTATAATTGCACCATTATGAACCAGAGTCAACCAAGTGGCAGCCAGAGCACCCTTACTTCTGCACCATGATGAACCAGGGTTAACCAGGTGGCAGCCAGAACACCCCTACACCTACACCATAATTATCCGTGAAAGTTAAAAGTGTACTCGGCGTCCCAGTGACTCTTCTGCATCTTTAGTTGTCACCTGTGGCCCTGGATCCGTCTCCTCGCATCACAAGCACCCTGTCTCTAGTCACACTTTTTAATCTCTGTTATGATGCTTCTCACGATCCTCCTCTTCCTCCTCGTGTGTGTGTGTGTGTGTGTGTGTGTGTGTGTGTGTGTGTGTGTGTGTGTTTACGGGTGCACATGTGGCCTCTGATAATTTCATGTTCACTAATGCAATTTAGCCCTGCCCAACTTATCAAGGGTCAGCCTAAATTGTGAATGGATGTTACTTAGTAAGAGTGAGTTTATGATGATCAGGCTGGTTGTTGCCAGGCTACTCCGTATATGTATTCTTAGCTATATAATAACTGTGCATGTATTGTTATACATTGTTATACATTGTTATACGTATATGTATTATGTCGCTTTAAGAGGCGCGTGAGTTTCCATGTCTCCTAATATCATGATTATTTTTCCCCTATAATCGATCTTGTCCATAATTACTATCACATTTGCTTTGCTTTCGTAAGGTGAAGTCCAGGATCTTCCTTAATTCATGGTGTAACTTAAGTCTTTGAGGACAGTTGTATTACAGAGGTCTGAGCTTTGCTCAGCAGACAAAGCAAATGAGATAGTAATTATGGACAAGGTAGATTATAGTGAAAAAATAACATATTATTAGAAGAGAGGGGAACTGACGTGCCCCTTAAAGTTCTCTCCCTCCTCCTCCTCCTCCTCCTCCTCGTCTTACCTGTTGTCCTGCTCCAGGATTATGGAGATATACCTTTGAAGGCTTTCAAGAGTTTTTCTGCTCTAAAAGCCCGGTCTTGGGCCAGGCTTGCTTAGCGTTTGCCTAATTAGCCAGGCTGTTACTGATGGTGGCCTGCTGGCCCACATCCATCACAGCCTGGTTGATCTGGCATTTGACGGAGGTACGGGTCTAATTTTCTCTTGTGTCATCTACTGATGTGATTTTCATTCTTATTATGGTATCTGCAAATAATGATACACAACTGTGGCGAGTGATTATATCTATGTCCGCTATGAGGATAAGAACCAGTAAAGGAACCAGAACCGTGCCTTGGGGTACTGAGCCTTTTGCTTGGCTAATGCTGGATTTTGCTCTGTTAACTACTCTTTATGTTCTGTTTGTCAGAAAATTGAAAATCCATTTGCCTACTTTCCCCGTTATACCTAACGCACTCAAGAATCACTCGCCATGAGTTCAAACTCCGTCATATAGGGGAATGAATGAAAATGGTAATAATTAAGGGAATGGGGGATTAAGGGAAGTGGGTAAGAAGAGTGATAATGCGAGTCCAGTGAAGGTAATGTGAGGTCACTGGTGACTAAACCATCTGTCATTAACAATATACTCTCACTACCCTGGACTTTATCCACCGCCACTCTCACTCTACATTATAATAAAATGAAGGTAAAGTAAGAAAGAGAACGAGGTCAGTGAATATATTATTCCACTCATATACACTTTATTAATCCTTGTACAATAATATACGTGGGTAAATAGGGATGGTACACAAGTTATTGAGACAGGGAATACCGTTTTGCTGACGTAATTGAATATAAACTTACAGAATAAGTAGATGGGATACATCATTTCCAGGAGCTCAGTCAATCTCTAGCCACAGGCCCCAAGACCCACACTGGCGACAGCTATCTCTCCAAGGTTCCTCCACAGAGCCTCTCGATAGAGCTCTCTGCTCCCAGCCAGAGCTGCTCCCCGAACTCTCCTATTAGCTGCTTCCGTCAGCTTATATTACCATACATTCACCCCACCTTCTGTGATCTCCCTTTCTCTCGAAAATAAGATCTGAGAGCCCAGAACACAGGTGTTCCCTCCTGGGATTCCTACAGTTTTAACACAGGAGTAGCGATGTATGTCAGAGATAATTTAAATAGTTGCTTTAGACAGGATATAAAATTAGAAGCTTCGGCCACTGATTCTGTTTGGTTACAGCTTCTCGAGGGTCTTGAAAAACTAATTTTGGGTGTGATTTACAGACCCTCAAACCTTGATAGGGGAGTGCAGTAAGGGCATCTACATGTGTGTGAAGAAGTGACTTATATACTGTAGCCATTTCTTCACACATACGCTGTATTCTTTTCAAGACTGATAGACTGATTACATAAACTCAAGGCTGAGGGACTGATTACCTCAAAATCCTCCAGTTTTTCACAATTCTCCTTTGTATGGACTGTTGAAGCCACTGAGTGGCGAAACGTTTCCTCATTAAAGATACCCAAGTGTTGCACATGTGTCTGATTTATCAACTTGTCGGTTCTCTGAACCATTCATCTACATTAGCTATCAATATGACAGCTTCCTAAACACTATACATGTTGCCCAAAGATCATTTATTCCGTATAAAGAAATTAGATAGAATATAAGTGACCCGAGATGGATGAATAATAGGCTCAAACATCTTTTATGGTAGAAGAAAGAAATTTATAGGCGCATCAGAAGAGGTGAAGGTCATCTTATGAATCATTATATTCACATTAAGAGGGACGTTAAAAAGGGAATAAGAAAAGCTAACCGGAACAATGAAATTGAAATTGCCAGGGATTCGAAAACTATTCCAAAAGTTGTTTTCCAGGTTTATAGAACAAAAGTTAGAGAAAAGATAGGTCGCCATAAAAATAACTCTGGGCATCTTACTGACAAGGAGAATAAAATGTGCTCGATTTTTAATAATTATTTTCTCTCGGTTTTTACACAGGAAGACACTAACAATATCCCAATAATTAACTTTTATAGTGGGTCTGAAGATGAATTATGTAATATCACAGGCTTTGTAATATCACAGTCTTTGTAATATCACAGTCTTTGTAATATCACAGTCTTTGTAATATCACAGTCTTAGTAATATCACAGTCTTTGTAATATCACAGTCTTTGTAATATCACAGTCTTTGTAATATCACAGTCCTTGTAATATCACAGTCTTTGTAATATCACAGTCTTTGTAATATCACAGTCTTTGTAATATCACAGTCTTTGTAATATTACAGGCTTTGTAATATCACAGTCTTTGTAATATCACAGTCTTTGTAATATCACAGTCTTTGTAATATCACAGTCTTTGTAATATCACAGTCTTTGTAATATCACAGTCTTTGTAATATCACAGTCTTTGTAATATCACAGTCTTTGTAATATCACAGTCTTTGTAATATCACAGTCTTAGTAATATCACAGTCTTTGTAATATCACAGTCTTTGTAATATCACAGTCTTTGTAATATCACAGTCTTTGTAATATCACAGTCTTTGTAATATCACAGTCTTAGTAATATCACAGTCTTTGTAATATCACAGGCTTTGTAATATCACAGTCTTTGTAATATCACAGTCTTTGTAATATCACAGTCTTTGTAATATTACAGGCTTTGTAATATCACAGTCTTTGTAATATTACAGGCTTTGTAATATCACAGTCTTTGTAATATCACAGGATTTGTAATATCACAGTCTTTGTAATATCACAGGCTTTGTAATATCACAGTCTTTGTAATATTACAGGCTTTGTAATATCACAGTCTTTGTAATATCACAGGCTTTGTAATATCACAGTCTTTGTAATATTACAGGCTTTGTAATATCACAGTCTTTGTAATATCAGTCTTTGTAATATTACAGGCTTTGTAATATTACAGGCTTTGTAATATCACAGGCTTTGTAATATCACAGTCTTTGTAATATTACAGGCTTTGTAATATCACAGTCTTTGTAATATTACAGGCTTTGTAATATTACAGGCTTTGTAATATTACAGGCTTTGTAATATTACAGGCTTTGTAATATTACAGGCTTTGTAATATTACAGGCTTTGTAATATCACAGTCTTTGTAATATCACAGTTTTTGTAATATCACAGGCTTTGTAATATCACAGTCTTTGTAATATCACAGGCTTTGTAATATCACAGTCTTTGTAATATCACAGTCTTTGTAATATCACAGTCTTTGTAATATCACAGTCTTTGTAATATCACAGGCTTTGTAATATCACAGTCTTTGTAATATCAGTCTTTGTAATATTACAGGCTTTGTAATATTACAGGCTTTGTAATATCACAGGCTTTGTAATATCACAGTCTTTGTAATATTACAGGCTTTGTAATATCACAGTCTTTGTAATATTACAGGCTTTGTAATATCACAGGCTTTGTAATATCACAGGCTTTGTAATATCACAGGCTTTGTAATATCACAGGCTTTGTAATATCACAGGCTTTGTAATATCAGTCTTTGTAATATCACAGGCTTTGTAATATCACAGTCTTTGTAATATTACAGTCTTTGTAATATCACAGTCTTTGTAATATCACAGTCTTTGTAATATCACAGTCTTTGTAATATCACAGGCTTTGTAATATCACAGGCTTTGTAATATCACAGGCTTTGTAATATCACAGGCTTTGTAATATCACAGGCTTTGTAATATCACAGGCTTTGTAATATCACAGTCTTTGTAATATCACAGGCTTTGTAATATCACAGTCTTTGTAATATCACAGGCTTTGTAATATCACAGTCTTTGTAATATCACAGGCTTTGTAATATCACAGTCTTTGTAATATCACAGGCTTTGTAATATCACAGGCTTTGTAATATCACAGTCTTTGTAATATCACAGGCTTTGTAATATCACAGGCTTTGTAATATCACAGTCTTTGTAATATCACAGGCTTTGTAATATCACAGTCTTTGTAATATCACAGGCTTTGTAATATCACAGGCTTTGTAATATCACAGTCTTTGTAATATCACAGTCTTTGTAATATCACAGGCTTTGTAATATCACAGGCTTTGTAATATCACAGGCTTTGTAATATCACAGTCTTTGTAATATCACAGGCTTTGTAATATCACAGGCTTTGTAATATCACAGGCTTTGTAATATCACAGGCTTTGTAATATCACAGGCTTTGTAATATCACAGGCTTTGTAATATCACTGGCTTTGTAATATCACAGTCTTTGTAATATCACAGTCTTTGTAATATCACAGGCTTTGTAATATCACAGGCTTTGTAATATCACAGTCTTTGTAATATCACAGTCTTTGTAATATCACAGTCTTTGTAATATCACAGTCTTTGTAATATCACAGTCTTTGTAATATCACAGTCTTTGTAATATCACAGGCTTTGTAATATCACAGTCTTTGTAATATCACAGGCTTTGTTCTACTGTATAACTGTCATATACTGTAGCAGAACACTGCTGATATATCAAGTTTTACTAAAAAAACAATACATTCTCCTACCTCTCCTCCCTCTGTCACTCTCCTCCACAATTCCTCTCTTCACCTCTCTTCTTTTTCAAATTTCCACCTAATCCCTCTTCCCCTTTTCCTAGTCTTCATCTCTTTATTCCCACTCCTCTCCACTTTCCCTTCTGAATCCCTTATTCCTTTCCCTCTCTCATCTTCTTTATTGCAACTCCTTTCTATCTCCACTCCTATATCACCCAGTCCTCTCCACTCTTTCCTGTCTCTCCCACTCCTCTCAAGCTTTCCTCTTCCCAGCCTCTCTTTTCTCCTCGTCTCTCTCCCCTTCCCCCCCTCCTCCTCCCCTCCCCAGGAACCTTTGTGGGTGACAGTATAGTCGACTCACTTATTTAGTAGTGGCATTTAAACGACCAAATTAAACCATACTTTACCATCAACGTCCTGCGACTCCCACCAAAAAACTCGCCGTAAAAATTTCTGCTGATTTGTGTTTTAATTTTTTAAAATGCGTAGTTTTTTTTTTTTGTTAATTAAATCTGTGGAGACTTTCTCTAGTAAACTAATTTAGAATATTGATATTAGAAAGGTTATTTATATTATGGAAAATAGGCCTTAGAACAAATCCTACCACCATCACTAACCGCCACCCATCACCGCTAACCACCAACCACCATCACCAACCATCACTACTAACCACCACCATCACCACTAAGCACCACCATCACCACTAAGCACCACCACCACTAAGCACCACCATCACCACTAAGCACCACCATCACCACTAAGCACCACCATCACCACACTACTAACCACCACCATCACCACTTAAGCACCACCATCACTACTAACCACCACCATCACCACTAAGCACCACCATCACCGCTAAGCACCACCATCACCACACTACTAACCACCACCATCACCACTAAGCACCACCATCACTACTAAGCACAACCATCACCACTAAGCACCACCATCACCACACTACTAACCACCACCATCACCATTAAGCACCACCATCACCACTAAGCACCACCATCACCGCTAACCACTACCACCATCCACCACCATCATTACTAACTACTACCACTAACCACCACGATCACCACTAACCACCACCACAACCATCATTAATCACCGCCACCACCATCACTACCCACTACCACCCACCAACGACCACCTACCACAAGTACCACCCAACGACCACCTACCACAAGTACCACCCACCAACGAGCACTTACCACAAGTACCACCCACCAACGACCACCTATCACAAGTACCACCCAACGACCATCTACCACAAGTACCACCCACCAACGATCACCTACCACAAGTACCATCCACCAACGATCACCTACCACAAGTACCATCCACTAACGATCACCTACCACAAGTACCACCCACCAACGATCACCTACCACAAGTACCACCCACCAACGATCACCTACCACATGTACCACCCACCAACGTCCACCTACCACAAGTACCACCCACCAACGATCACCTACCACAAGTACCACCCACCAACGATCACCTATCACAAGTACCACCCACCAACGATCACCTATCACAAATACCACCCACCAACGATCACCTATCACAAATACCACCCACCAACGATCACCTACCACATGTACCACCCACCAACGACATCTACCACAAGTACCACCCACCAACGATCACCGATCACAAGTACCACCCACCAACGATCACCGATCACAAGTACCACCCACCAACGATCACCTACCACAAGTACCACCCACCAACAACTACTTACCACATGTACCACCCACCAACGATCACCTACCACATGTACCACCCACCAACGGTCACCTACCACAAGTACCACCCAACGATCACCTACCACAAGTACCACCCACCAACAACTACTTACCACAAGTACCGCCCACCAACGATCACCTCCCACAAGTACCGCCCACCAACGATCACTTACCACAAGTACCACCCACCAACGATCACCTACCACAAGTACCACCCACCAACGATCACCTACCACAAGTACCACCCACCAACAACTACTTACCACAAGTACCACCCACCAACGATCACCTACCACAAGTACCACCCACCAACAACTACTTACCACAAGTACCACCCACCAACAACTACTTACCACAAGTACCACTCACCAACAACCACCTACCACAAGTACCACCCACCAACGACCACCTACCACAAGTACCACTCACCAACAACCACCTACCACAAGTACTACCCACCAACGACCACCTACCACAAGTACCACCCACCAACGACCACCTACCACAAGTACCACCCACCAACACCCACGTACCACCGCACACCACCCACCAACGACCACCTACCACAAGTACCACCCACCAATGACCACCTACCACAAGTACCACCCACCAACGACCACCTACCACAAGTACCACCCACCAACGACCACCTACCACAAGTACCACCCACCAACGACCACCTACCACAAGTACCACCCACCAACGACCACCTACCACAAGTACCACCCACCAACGACCACCTACCACAAGTACCACCCACCAACGACCACCTACCACAAGTACCACCCACCAACGACCACCTACCACAAGTACCACCCACCAACGACCACCTACCACAAGTACCACCCACCAACGACCACCTACCACAAGTACCACCCACCAACGACCACCTACCACAAGTACCACCCACCAACGACCACCTACCACAAGTACCACCCACCAACGACCACCTACCACCGCACACCACCCAGTGGGGTGTGCACCAAGTACGTCACTTTGATTCAGTGTGGATTAAACAGCCACCCATTCTGCATTACAACCATACTCAACCAAATGCCTGGTAGCTTATTGCCGCCACCACCACCACCACCCGTATCCGCTGATAACTGTAAGATGAAAAAGTCAACCAATCAGAGTGAAGGGCTGAGGTGTAAATTAGTGGACTCTATATTTAACCCAAATCTGGAGGTCAGTCTCTCAGTAGCTTCAAGCAGATTAGCACATAATGACTTTTTTCTCTCTCTGACTTAATACTTGTGTACTCTTTATTGCTCTCTCTCTTTCTCAGGTTCATTGTAAATACTCTAAGTACGTCTCTGTTACATTGACAATTCTCGGATACTCAAAAACATGACCATGTGTGTGTGATTTTGTTTTTACATTATTTGGATTAATATGCTGATTCTTCCCTTGCTGGTGTTGTATCTGCTCCCCTGATGGTATATCTTTGTTCCCCTGATGGTATTGTATCATTGTTCCCTTGATGGTATTGTATCTTTGTTCCCCTGATGGTATTGTATCATTGTTCCCCTGATGGTATTGTATCATTGTTCCCTTGATGGTATTGTATCTTTGTTCCCCTGATGGTATTGTATCATTGTTCCCTTGATGGTATTGTATCTTTGTTCCCTTGATGGTATTGTATCTTTGTTCCCCTGATGGTATTGTATCATTGTTCCCCTGATGGTATTGTATCTTTGTTCCCCTGATGGTATTGTATCTTTGTTCCCCTGATGGTATTGTATCTTTGTTCCCCTGATGGTATTGTATCTTTGTTCCCCTGATGGTATTGTATCTTTGTTCCCCTGATGGTATTGTATCTTTGTTCCCTGATGGTATTGTATCTTTGTTCCCCTGATGGTATTGTATCTTTGTTCCCCTGATGGTATTGTATCTTTGTTCCCCTGATGGTATTGTATCTTTGTTCCCCTGATGGTATTGTATCTTTGTTCCCCTGATGGTATTGTATCTTTGTTCCCCTGATGGTATTGTATCATTGTTTCCCTGATGGTATTGTATCTTTGTTCCCCTGATGGTATTGTATCTTTGTTCCCCTGATGGTATTGTATCTTGTTTCCCTGATGGTATTGTATCATTGTTCCCCTGATGGTATTGTATCTTTGTTCCCCTGATGGTATTGTATCTTTGTTCCCCTGATGGTATTGTATCTTTGTTCCCCTGATGGTATTGTATCTTTGTTCCCCTGATGGTATTGTATCATTGTTCCCCTGATGGTATTGTATCTTTGTTCCCCTGATGGTATTGTATCTTTGTTCCCCTGATGGTATTGTATCATTGTTCCCCTGATGGTATTGTATCATTGTTCCCCTGATGGTATTGTATCTTTGTTCCCCTGATGGTATTGTATCTTTGTTCCCCTGATGGTATTGTATCTTTGTTCCCCTGATGGTACTGTATCTTTGTTCCCCTGATGGTATTGTATCTTTGTTCCCCTGATGGTATTGTATCTTTGTTCCCCTGATGGTATTGTATCTTTGTTCCCCTGATGGTATTGTATCTTTGTTCCCCTGATGGTATTGTATCTTTGTTCCCCTGATGGTATTGTATCGCATAGCAAATACCACAGGTTATCTAACAGTATTTGTACTCTTAATAACCACCATCATCACAATCACCGCTACTAACAACCACCACCAGTTTGCTAACCACCACCACCTACCATCGCCACCACCATCGCCCACTAGCAGCGGCAGTTTTAAAAAACAAATTTGACATGATCTGGGAAAATTGCATTTTGTGGTGCTGGAGCCTCGCGGTTATTACAACCTCCTGATTTTTTTCAACTGACTTAGAAGGCACTTAAACACTTAGTGAAGCAATATCTGGTGCAAGGCAGGGCAGGGGTGCTTACTAGCACTCAGTACTGCTTCAGGGCAGGGGTGCTTACTAGCACTCAGTACTGCTTCAGGGCAGGGGTGCTTACTAGCACTCAGTACTGCTTCAGGGCAGGGGTACTTACTAGCACTCAGTACTGCTTCAGGGCAGGGGTGCTTACTAGCACTCAGTACTGCTTCAGGGCAGGGGTGCTTACTAGCACTCAGTACTGCTTCAGGGCAGGGGTGCTTACTAGCACTCAGTACTGCTTCAGGGCAGGGGTACTTACTAGCACTCAGTACTGCTTCAGGGCAGGGGTGCTTACTAGCACTCAGTACTGCTTCAGGGCAGGGGTGCTTACTAGCACTCAGTACTGCTTCAGGGCAGGGGTGCTTACTAGCACTCAGTACTGCTTGAGGGCAGGGGTGCTTACTAGCACTCAGTACTGCTTCAGGGCAGGGGTACTTACTAGCACTCAGTACTGCTTCAGGGCAGGGGTGCTTACTAGCACTCAGTACTGCTTCAGGGCAGGGCAGGGGTGCTTACTAGCACTCAGTACTGCTTCAGGGCAGGGGAGGGGTACTTACTAGCACTCAGTACTGCTTCAGGGCAGGGGTTGCTTACTAGCACTCAGTACTGCTTCAGGGCAGGGGTGCTTACTAGCACTCAGTACTGCTTCAGGGCAGGGGTGCTTACTAGCACTCAGTACTGCTTCAGGGCAGGGGTGCGTACTAGCACTCAGTACTGCTTCAGGGCAGGGGTGCTTACTAGCACTCAGTACTGCTTCAGGGCAGGGGTGCTTACTAGCACTCAGTACTGCTTCAGGGCAGGGGAGGGGTACTTACTAGCACTCAGTACTGCTTCAGGGCAGGGGTGCTTACTAGCACTCAGTGCTGCTTCAGGGCAGGGGTGCTTACTAGCACTCAGTACTGCTTCAGGGCAGGGGTGCTTACTAGCACTCAGTACTGCTTCAGGGCAGGGGAGGGGTACTTACTAGCACTCAGTACTGCTTCAGGGCAGGGGTACTTACTAGCACTCAGTACTGCTTCAGGGCAGGGCAGGGGTGCTTACTAGCACTCAGTACTGCTTCAGGGCAGGGGTACTTACTAGCACTCAGTACTGCTTCAGGGCAGGGGTGCTTACTAGCACTCAGTACTGCTTCAGGGCAGGGGTACTTACTAGCACTCAGTACTGCTTCAGGGCAGGGGTACTTACTAGCACTCAGTACTGTTTCAGGGGAGGGGTACTTACTAGCACTCAGTACTGCGTCAGGGCAGGGGTACTTACTAGCACTCAGTACTGCTTCAGGGCAGGGGTACTTACTAGCACTCAGTACTGCTTCAGGGAGGGTACTTACTAGCACTCAGTACTGTTTCAGGGCAGGTACTTACTAGCACTCAGTACTGCGTCAGGGCAGGGGTGCTTATTAAACATCAGTACTGCTTCAGGGCAGGGGTACTTACTAGGACTCAATACGCTTTCAGGGCAGGGGTACTTACTACATCAAGTACTGTTCAGGGCAGGGGAGGGGTACTTACAGCACTCAGTACTGCTTCAGGGCAGGGTGGGGTGCTTAAATAGCATCAAGTACTGCTTCAGGGCAGGGTACTTACTAAACACTCAATACTGCTTCAGGGCAGGGGTACTTACTAGCACTCAAATACTGCTTCAGGCAGGGTGGGGTGCTTACACACTCAGTACTGCTTCAGGGCAGGGTGTCTTACTAGCACTCAATACTGCTTCAGGGAGGGTGGGTGCTTACTACACTCCCGTACTGCTTCAAGCCCGGGTTGCTTACTAGCAAATCAGTACTGCTTCAGGGCAGGGGTGCTACTAGCACTCAGTACTGCTTCAGGGCAGGGGTGCCTACTAGCACTCAGTACTGCTTCAGGGCAGGGGTGCTTACTAGCACTCAGTACTGCTTCAGGGCAGGGGTATTTACTAGCACTCAATACTGCTTCAGGGCAGGGGTACTTACTAGCACTCAGTACTGCTTCAGGGCAGGGGAGGGGTGCTTACTAGCACTCAGTACTGCTTTAGGGCAGGGGTACTTACTAGCACTCAGTACTGCTTCAGGGCAGGGGTACTTACTAGCACTCAGTACTGTTTCAGGGCAGGGGTGGGGTGCTTACTAGCACTCAGTACTGCTTCAGGTCACGGGTGCTTACTAGCACTCAGTACTGCTTCAGGGCAGGGGTGCTTACTAGCACTCAGTACTGCTTCAGGGCAGGGGTGGGGTGCTTACTAGCACTCAGTACTGCCTCAGGGCAGGGGTGGGGTGCTTACTAGCACTCAGTACTGCTTCAGGGCAGGGGTGGGGTGCTTACTAGCACTCAGTACTGCTTCAGGGCAGGGGTGCTTACTAGCACTCAGTACTGCTTCAGGGCAGGGCAGGGGTGCTTACTAGCACTCAGTACTGCTTCAGGGCAGGGGTGGGGTGCTTACTAGCACTCAGTACTGCTTCCGGGCAGGGGTGCTTACTAGCACTCAGTGCTGCTTCAGGGCAGGGCAGGGGTGCTTACTAGCACTCAGTACTGCTTCAGGGCAGGGGAGGGGTACTTACTAGCACTCAGTACTGCTTCAGGGGGGGGAGGGGTACTTACTAGCACTCAGTACTGCTTCAGGGCAGGGGAGGGGTACTTACTAGCACTCAGTACTGCTTCAGGGCAGGGCAGGGGTGCTTACTAGCACTCAGTACTGCTTCAGGGCAGGGGAGGGGTACTTACTAGCACTCAGTACTGCTTCAGGGCAGGGGAGGGGTACTTACTAGCACTCAGTACTGCTTCAGGGCAGGGCAAGGGTGCTTACTAGCACTCAGTACTGCTTCAGGGCAGGGGAGGGGTACTTACTAGCACTCAGTACTGCTTCAGGGCAGGGGAGGGGTACTTACTAGCACTCAGTACTGCTTCAGGGCAGGGGAGGGGTACTTACTAGCACTCAGTACTGCTTCAGGGCAGGGCAGGGGTGCTTACTAGCACTCAGTACTGCTTCAGGGCAGGGGATGGGTGCCTACTAGCGCTCAATACTGCTTCAGGGCAGGGGAGGGGTACTGACTAGCACTCGGTACTGCTTCAGGGCAGGGGAGGGGTACTTACTAGCACTCAGTACTGCTTCAGGGCAGGGGAGGGGTACTTACTAGCACTCAGTACTGCTTCAGGGCAGGGCAGGGGTGCTTACTAGCACTCAGTACTGCTTCAGGGCAGGGGATGGGTGCCTACTAGCGCTCAATACTGCTTCAGGGCAGGGGAGGGGTACTGACTAGCACTCGGTACTGCTTCAGGGCAGGGGAGGGGTACTGACTAGCACTCGGTACTGCTTCAGGGCAGGGGAGGGGTGCTTAATAGCACTCGGTACTGCTTCAGGGCAGGGGTGCTTACTAGCACTCAGTACTGCTTCAGGGCAGGGGTGCTTACTAGCACTCACTACTGCTTCAAGGCAGGGTAGGGGTGCTTAGATTTAGTACTGCTTCAAGGCAGGGTAAGGGTGCTTACTATCCCACAATACTTCAAGGCAGGGTAAGGGTGCTTACTATCCCACAATACTTCAAGGCAGGGTAAGGGTGCTTACTATCCCACAATACTTCAAGGCAGGGTAAGGGTGCTTACTATCCCACAATACTTCAAGGCAGGGTAAGGGTGCTTACTATCCCACAATACTTCAAGGCAGGGTAAGGGTGCTTACTATCCCACAATACTTCAAGGCAGGAGAGGGTCGCTTACTAGCCCACAATACTGCTTCAAGGCGGTGGAGGGGTGCTTATTAGCTCACAATACTGCCTCTTGGTAGAGGGGTGCTTATTGCCCCTCATCACTGCTTCAAGGCAGAGAAAGGGATGCAAGAGTGCCTCAGTGCAGTAAGGAGAAAGAGGGGGAGGTGCTTGCTGCTTGCAGGCGACATGTCCGCTCACTCAGCACCTGGACCAAATTCATGGAATTCCTTATTTAAAAAAAAAAAAGAGTGGAGACATAGTTCCTTTGCACAAAGGAGGTAGTAGAACGCTAGACAAAAATTACAGACCAGTAGCCCCAACTTTCCACATAAAAATCTTCGGAAGAGCGATGTGATGTCAAATTACAAACTTGATGGAACAGCACAATCTGCTTAATCCAGACCAACACGGTTTTATAACTGAACAATCGTTCATGTCACAGCTGCGGAACCACTATGACAAAATTACGGAGGCGTTGGAAGAAAACCAAAACATAGATGTAATATACACAGATTTTGCAAAGGCGTTTGACAAATGTGATCATTGGGTGATTGTACACAAAGTGAGGGTCATGGATAACCTAGACGGTAGACAGATGGATTTTCAGGTTCCTAACACACAGAACACAAAAGTAGTCGTAAATTTAGCAAAATCCAGCATCATCGAGGTAAAAAAAAACTCAGTACCACAACGCATTGTCTTGGCACCTCTGCTGTTTCTCATCCTCATAGCAGACATAGATTTAAACACACATCACAATTTTGTATCATCATTTGCAGATGACAGTAAAATAAGTAACTTCGATAGAAGACACTGAAAAATTACAGGATGATATAAGCAGTGTTTTCCAGTGGGCAGTGGAGAACATGACGTTCGATTGTGTTATATTCAACTGCTTAGGTATAGAGAGAATGAAAAACTCGAAGGAACACTATACAAAACTCAAGAGGATGTCAAATAGAACGAAAGGAACTAGTGAAATGCTTGGGAATAACGATGTCAGCTGACGTTTCTTTCACAGAACACACTAAGACCAAAGTCACGACAGCCAGGAAGATGACGGGGTGGATAATGAGAACTTTCAAAACTAGGGAAATAGTGCCAGTGGTGACACTTTTTAAATTGCTTGTGCTCCCTCATTTCGAATATTGCTCAGAGTTGACGGCCCCGTCCAGGTCACGAGAAATATCAGAGCTGGAATGGATACAGAGATCGCATAGAGCCAATAAAGCATTTAAATTATGAGAACGCCCTAAAGTCTTAAATATTTTACTCACTGGTGTGGAAGAGAGAGAGAGAGAGAGAGAGAGAGGAGAGAGAGAGAGAGAGAGAGAGAGAGACATAATATATGCCTTGAAAATCTATGAGGGCCTTGTCCCAAATCTGCACACTGCCATAACCACATACTGGAGCGAGAGATATGGGAGGAAGTGCAAAATACACCCAGTGAAAAGCATGGATTGCAGTGGGCACCATAAGGGAACACTGTATCAACATCCGTGGTGCCAGACTATTCAGTATCTTACCAGAAGATATCAGAAACACTGTTGGACAAATGTAGAAGCCTTCAAGAGGAAACTGGACAAATATCTTCACCATCAAGCATTAGGGGAATTGCCAATAAACCCCTGGCTGCCTTCAAGAGAGAGCTGGACAGATATCTAAAGTCAGTGCCGGATCAGCCGGGCTGTGGCTCGTACGTTGGACTGCGTGCGGCCAGCAGTAACAGCCTAGTTGATCAGGCCCTGATCCATCGGGAGGCCTGGTCATGGACCGGGCCGCGGGGGCGTTGATCCCCGGAATAACCTCCAGGTAACCTCCAGGTAGGTGCCAGATCATCCAGGCTGTGGTGGATATGTGGGGCAGCGGGCCTCCTGGTGGTTGACCAGGCAAGCACCAGACGAGCCTGACCCATGGCCGGGCTTTGGGAATAGAAAAATCCTCCGAGTTCATCGAAAGTATATCAAAGGTTAGGTAACCATCAGTGACAGTCTGGTTGATCAGGCTTGATTCATACATTGAGGACTCCCCAAAGAGCACGATCACGTATAGACTCCTCGGAGAGTACGATTACGTATGGGGTCCCCGGAGAGTACGAGCGCATATGGACTCCCCGGAGAGTACGAACACGTATCGACTCTCCGGAGAGTACGAGCACAGTGGATGGCATAAGTCAGTTGTTAGCGATCAATACCGTAGTTATTATTATGGTGTGAGATGGTGTCATGAGAGAGAGAGAGAGAGAGAGAGAGAGAGAGAGAGAGAGAGAGAAAGAGAGGGAGGAAGCAGCCATTATGGGACGTGCATGGGGTAGTTGCACCCATTCTCGCCCCATGGGGGAGAGGAGGTTAAGTGGGCGAGGTAGAGAAATTTAAATGTCTACGTCGATACTCCCCGTGGTCACAACAACTTGTTTATTGAGCAGTGCTATTGATTGTTTCTGGGGGGAGGGAGGGGGAGAATGAGGGGTGAGGGGGGAAGGTGTTAAAGACGATGAGGTGAAAGTGGGGTTCAGGAGGAAGAGTTTTTGGTGTGTGAGACTAAGAATGTCTCAGAGCACTTAAAATGTTCTCTCTGGAGCCGAGAAGAGAAAGTGATACTTGATAATATATGCATGAACAGTACTTGAAGGTTAGGTCTCTTGTAATGATAACTTACGCAAGTGAGAACTATGGCAGCAAGTGGAGACTAAAGCAGGGTCGCCTTGGTCACACTCAGAGAACACTTTGTCAACAGTCGTAGTTCGCGAATTTGCTTCCAGATGTCAAAATTGTTGCCGGAACAATGGTAAAAGCTTTAAAGAAGAAACTATTCGAAGGGCATGATCAGCCAGAGTATAATGATTATGTAGGCCTGAGTGCCGCCTGCATCAACAGCCTGGTTGACCATGCTGCCAACAATGATGTCTGGCCTTTCAAAATGAGAACTTTTCTTCAAACAAGTTACAAGTATGTCAGTGTCTAGTTTTCTAGACACTGGCTTTTGGCTTATGGCTTATCTTTGTGGAGTGCGACTAGTTTCTTTGGATGAGTGACCGAGATGACGCTGGAGCTTAGATATTGTGTCTATACACGATATTTAAAGCATGTGATTGTGCTCTTTATACTTGTTCTGAAGAGTTTCGCTCCTCGTTGGAAACTTGAATTGTGTCGGTCCTGTGCTGAGTACCACTGTCTTCCAGGATACTTGTTTGTCTTGTGCTGAGTACCACTGTCTTCCAGGATACTTGTTTGTCTTGTGCTGAGTACCACTGTCTTCCAGGATACTTGTTTGTCTTGTGCTGAGTACCACTGTCTTCCAGGATACTTGCTTGTCTGTGTGCTGAGTACCACTGTCTTCCAGGATACTTGCTTGTCTTGTGCTGAGTACCACTGTCTTCCAGGATACTTGTTTGTCTTGTGCTGAGTACCACTGTCTTCCAGGATACTTGTTTGTCTTGTGCTGAGTACCACTGTCTTCCAGGATACTTGTTTGTCTTGTGCTGAGTACCACTGTCTTCCAGGATACTTGTTTGTCTTGTGCTGAGTACCACTGTCTTCCAGGATACTTGTTTGTCTTGTGCTGAGTACCACTGTCTTCCAGGATACTTGCTTGTCTTGTGCTGAGTACCACTGTCTTCCAGGATACTTGTTTGTCTTGTGCTGAGTACCACTGTCTTCCAGGATACTTGCTTGTCTTGTGCTTAGTACCACTGTCTTCCAGGATACTTGCTTGTCTTGTGCTGAGTACCACTGTCTTCCAGGATACTTGTTTGTCTTGTGCTGAGTACCACTGTCTTCCAGGATACTTGCTTGTCTTGTGCTTAGTACCACTGTCTTCCAGGATACTTGCTTGTCTTGTGCTGAGTACCACTGTCTTCCAGGATACTTGCTTGTCTTGTGCTGAGTACCACTGTCTTCCAGGATACTTGTTTGTCTTGTGCTGAGTACCACTGTCTTCCAGGATACTTGCTTGTCTTGTGCTGAGCACCACTGTCTTCCAGGATACTTGCTTGTCTTGTGCTGAGTACCACTGTCTTCCAGGATACTTGCTTGTCTTGTGCTGAGTACCACTGTCTTCCAGGATACTTGTTTGTCTTGTGCTGAGTACCACTGTCTTCCAGGATACTTGCTTGTCTTGTGCTGAGTACCACTGTCTTCCAGGATACTTGTTTGTCTTGTGCTGAGTACCACTGTCTTCCAGGATACTTGCTTGTCTTGTGCTGAGTACCACTGTCTTCCAGGATACTTGCTTCACTTATTCGTTAGCAAACGTTTTATCTGTATTAACTGGTGTTACTGCAGTGAAGTGGCGTATTGTCTACAGTACTAAAGTAAAGTATTAAAACAAGCTTTTCACGAGACAAAGTTTCGCACAGTGAAGAGATAAAGCTTGTTCTCCATCCTGAGTATCTCCTGTTGCTGCTGATACTTCAGTCGATTTTACCAGTTATAGTTATTGGGCACAACATTGCTTTCCCGACGTTATCAGCGATTATCTTTCAACAGATACTTCTACTTGCGCTAGGTTGTCTTAATACAAGTTAGTAAAAAATTTCTTCATCTAATCAAACATAACAAAAAAGTTTGTAGTGGAGGGTTATATGTAATATGACGGAGGTAAACATGGAGAAGATGCTGGGAGGCAGAGAACGTCAAGAAATCAACGTTTCCGTAACCTCCACGTCCTGTAAGGTCACAGGTTTGCTTATGAGAATGGCTTAACATAATTGCGAGACACCTATTTAAAAGCTTATGTAAATGTTATAAATAATTTCAAGGAATGTCTCTCCAACGCTTTTATATAATTATAATGTCCTGTATGTTAATAACCAGTAAATAATGATGGTAATTACTTTTATATAATTATAATGTCCTGTATGTTAATAACCAGTAAATAATGATGGTAATTACTTTTATATAATTATAATGTCCTGTATGTTAATAACCAGTAAATAATATGGTAATTACTTTTATATAATTATAATGTCCTGTATGTTAATAACCAGTAAATAATGATGGTAATTACTTCGGTGACGTCACACTAATGACTCTTATCGCTCTTAAATACGGAAATTATTAAACCTAAATATTTGGCAATAATTTTTATATTCCTTAATACTGTTGGGAACCACCAACGTGTGTGTACTAGCCTGTTGTGGTTGCAGGTGTCGATTCGCAGCTCCTGGCCCCTCCTCTTCGCTGGTCGCTACTAGGTCCACACACTCCCTGCTCCATGAGCGTTACCCTATCTCTTCTCAAAAGTATGTATGGATCCTACCTCCACTGCATCACTCTCCACATTGTTCCACTTCCAAGAAAATGCCGTCTACCCAGGCCTCTCTCTCATGCCTTCGGTCAGTTTGTCGGAAAACTCTAGTAGTTTTGTGACACAGGATTTCACCTCCTTGAAACTGTTCTGGTTATCGTGTATAAACTCATTCCTTTCTAGGTGCTTCTCCAGTCTTTTCCTGATAAGCTTCTTATGACTTTGTGCACTATACATGTCAGTGACACTGGTCTGTATTTTATGCTACCAGCCTGTCTCCTTTCTTGAAGATTAGGATTACATTTGCTTTCTTCCACACCTCAGGTAGCTGCCCTGTTTCGATAGATGTATTGAAGATTGTTGTTAGTGGCACAGTGCCTCTACTCCCTCTTTCATGACCCACGGAGAGATGTCCGGTCCCACCGCCTTTGAGGTATCTAGCTCACTTATCAGCTTCCTCACCTCCTCCTCGGTTGTGTGTAGTGTCCAGCACCTGTTGATGTACCCTTACATCCCAGGTTGCTGGAGTCCTTTCCCACTGTACCTAGTGCAGGAAATTCCTCATGCCTGTATAGTCCCTTCTTTTGTATTTGGGCTTCTCCCACCCTACTCGTTCTGCTTCACTCTCCACTTTTAACTCTACAAAGTATTCAAAGCTCAGGACCACGTGATCACTATCTCCAAGGGGTCTTTCATATGTGACGTCCTCAATGTCTGAGCTACTTAGGGTGAATATGAGGTCCAGTCTTGCTGATCTATCTCCTTTCTCTCTCTCTCTCTCTCTCTCTCTCTCTCTCTCTCTCTCTCTCTCCTCTCTCTCTCTCTCTCTCTCTCGTAATATCCCTAACATGTTGATGCATAACGTTTTCCAGTACAAGCTCCATCATTGTAGCCCTCCACGTTTCTGGTCCCCCATGTGGCTCCAGGTGGATTGTGTGTGTGTGTGTGTGTGTGTGTGTGTGTGTGTGTGTGTGTGTGTGTGTGTGTGTGTGTGTGTGTGCTTGTGCGTGTGCGCGCGCTCGTGTATCTACTGCCGTCCCTCAAAGGAAGGGGCTCCTAATCCAAGAAACTGAACTTGTGCTCCAATTCCTTGATTCGAGTGAGAATGCCTTCCGCCCCCCTCCCCCAACGCTGTATGGCCCCCCTACGAGTTTAGCTCTCCCTCCTTGAATGTGTAATGCCACCTGCATATGCTAGAACATCCTCACTAATTCTTTTTTGTGTTTTGCAGGTACGTGAGTCAGTATTGGCAGTCAGGGGTGAGTACATACCTGTGGGTGTTAGGCATGTGTCACACTTGGAACCCTTCACTGCATACATCTATATATTATTAAAATATACATCTAGTATACACATCAGCTCCATCCATAAAGTTTACTGTTGAATCTGAACACAATAACTTATTGCTAATATTAGATGGTATAATTATTAAACTGAACCACCAAGAAATCAAATTCAAAGTATACAGAAAACCAACAAATATCTCTTGTGTACATTATTCTTCGCTTCATGACCAGTTAAATTTTGTGTTCTCCTCCGTGTTCTTGAGAACTTTGTGTATTTACAGACCAGAGTTTACAGATAATGAAATATTGAAGATTTAGGTAATAGCATATGATCTGAAACAGTGATTGCCAAAGTTGGCGATACCGCTCCCCTGGGAGCGGTGGAAAGATCCAGGGGGCGCTGAGGGAAAAGGGTGCACTAGGGGGGGGGGGGGGGCTGCAGGGTGGCATCAGAGACATGTCTGACAGATTTCAGGAACTTATTTTGCTTAAAATACCAGACTTGGTGATCAGTCCATTTCTAGATATCAGCAAGAGGAAACAGGAGGAAGAATTTATTTCACTCCAGAATGACATTGAGCTGAGGCCAGAGTTCAAAAAATCATATCAAGATTTTTAATTACAAAAAAAAAAAAAAACATTCGTAACCGCTACCCTTCACTGTGGAACAAAGTAAAGATGCACTTTATTGCCTTCCTAACATATTTAATAAAGCGAGGCTTCAGTGCAGTCGCCAAGCTTCATTCCAAGCAAAGAAACAGACTGAAAATTACTGAACGCGGGGATTTAAGACTTCTTGGCGCCTTCAGGACTGATGTTGAGAAGCTGATGTTCCTTTACAAGCACATCCATCTCATTAAAACTGTGAAGACAATGTAGTTACAGATGAGATGTAAATTTACCATTTAATATTGTTAGATAAATTGGTCTGAAAAAGTTTGGGAACCACTGATCTAAAACATTCAGAGTTTTATTGGCAAATCTTTAAACATAAACCAGGAATACATTTTGCAGTCCTGAAAAGGTCAGTCAAAGAATAATTTGTTGTCAGTCAAAGAATAATGATGTTGGTTCTGCCTTATCATGAAAACTTTCTTAGTTGTTTCTGCTTTGCTTAAGAACTTCAAAATTGAAGTTATATTTAATAATCTTGCCATCATAGTTTATTTTAATAAACTATTAGATCAAGAATTCCTTCGAAAATGCTGATGGTTCTGTTCGTAAGATTATCTGTATAAAATGCAATAAATTGTGTTTTGAACAAACTATACAAAGTCTTGAACTGATATTGCAGCAACATAAATAGAGCATTAGAGCTGAGGTTTAACCACCCCATTTATTTTCAAAAGGCTGAGAGAATTATAACAAGCCATATAATAGACACAAGCTTTATAATAAATAGTACTGATTACTATTTGAATTAAAGTCCAGGAATGTACAAATTAGATTCATTTATAATAAAGTTCGTGAGGTTTATAAGCTACGTTGACAAAATTACCCTTAACTTTTACCTGATGTGTTAACTGACTAAAAACTTCAGACCAATGGAAATGTATCTCTCACGCTCAATAAGGTCATATGTAGAGTCACATCTCTGCTTCACAATTCCTGTTTTATTGCTCTTCCTGTTCCTTGATAATGTGAGAAATTACGAAAAGTTTTTTTACTATATCAAATTTTTTTAAATACAACTTTGATTTTAAAATTCTTAAGTAGAGGAGGTGTACCAAGAAAATTTTCATAGTAAGGAAGAACCAACATTTTTGGTTGAATAAATTCTTGGTTGAATAAGATAAGCCACGGGGGGTGGAAATCTTAAGCTGTCTTGCAGTAAGATCGCCTGTCTGTGATATATATATATATATATATATATATATATATATATATATTATATATATATATATATATATATATATATATATATATATATATATAGGTTGGTAGACAGCAACCACCCAGGGAGGTACTACCGTCCTGCCAAGTGAGTGTAAAATGAAAGCCTGTGATTGTTATACATGATGGTAGGATTGCTGATGTCTTTTGTCTGTCTCATAAATATGCAAGATTACAGGCATATCTTGCTACTTCTACTTACACTTAGGTCACACTACACATACATGTACACATTTATTTATACACACTCATCTGAGTTTTCTTTGATTTTATCTTAATAGTTCTTGGTCTTATTAATTTTCCTTTTATATCCATGGGGAAGTGGAATAAGAATCTTTCCTCCGTAAGCCATGCCTGTTGTAAAAGTCAACTAAAATGCCGGGAACAATGGGCTAGTAACCCCTTTTCCTGTAAAGATTACTAAAAAGAATAAGAAGAAGAAAATTGTCTAAGTGGGAAGTCTGAATGTGCGTGGATGTTGTGCAGATGAAAGAGATGATTGTGGATGTTATGAATGAGAAGAAGCTGGATGTCCTGGCTTTAAGTGAAACAAAGCTGAAGGGGGTGGGAGAGTTTCAGTGGAGAGGAATAAATGGGATTAGGTCAGGGGTTTCAAATAGAGTTAGAGCTAAAGAAGGAGTAGCAATAATGTTGAAGGATAAGCTATGGCAGGAAAAGAGGGACTATAAATGTATTAATTCAAGGATTATGTGGAGTAAAATAAAGATTGGATGTGAAAAGTGGGTTATAATAAGCGTGTATGCACCTGGAGAAGAGAGAAGTGTAGAGGAGAGAGAGAGATTTTGGGAAATGTTGAGTGAATGCGTGGGGAGTTTTGAATCAAGTGTGAGAGTAATGGTGTTGGGGATTTCGATGCTAAAGTGGGTAAAAATGTTATGGAGGGAGTAGTAGGTAAATTTGGGGTGCCAGGGGTAAATGTAAATGGGGAGCCTTTAATTGAGCTATGTGTAGAAAGAAATTTGGTAATAAGTAATACATATTTTATGAAAAAGAGGATAAATAAATATACAAGGTATGATGTAGCACGTAAATGAAAGTAGTTTATTAGATTATGTAATTGGTGGATAAAAGGTTGATGGGTAGGCCTCCAGGATGTACATGTTTATAGAGGGGCAACTGATATATCGGATCATTATTTAGTTGTAGCTACAGTTAGAGTAAGAGGTAGATGGGAAAAGAGGAAGGTGGCAACAACAAGTAAGAGGGAGGTGAAAGTGTATAAACTAAGGGAGAAGGAAGTTCGGGTGAGATATAAGCGACTATTGGCAGAAAGGTGGGCTAGTGCAAAGATGAGTAGTGGGGGGGGGGTTGAAGAGGGTTGGAATAGTTTTAAAAATGCAGTATTAGAATGTGGGGCAGAAGTTTGTGGTTATAGGAGGGTGGGGGCAGGAGGAAAGAGGAGTGATTGGTGGAATGATGAAGTAAAGGGTGTGATAAAAGAGAAAAAGGTAGCTTATGAGAGGTTTTTACAAAGCAGAAGTGTTATAAGAAGAGCAGAGTACATGGAGAGTAAAAGAAAGGTAAAGAGAATGGTGAGAGAGTGCAAAAGGAGAGCAGATGATAGAGTGGGAGAGGCACTGTCAAGAAATTTTAATGAAAATAAGAACAAATTTTGGAGTGAGTTAAACAAGTTAAGAAAGCCTAGGGAAAATATGGATTTGTCATCATCATTCAACACTTTCACCACACTCGCACATTATCACTGTTTTTGCAGAGGTGCTCAGATTACAACAGTCTAGAAGCATACACATATAAAGATACACAACATATCCCTCCAAACTGCCAATATCCCAAACCCCTCCTTTAAAGTGCAGGCATTGTACTTCCCATTTCCAGGACTCAAGTCCGACTATATGAAAATAACCGGTTTCCCTGAATCCCTTCACTAAATATTACCCTGCTCACACTCCAACAGATCGTCAGGTCCCAAGTACCATTCGTCTCCATTCACTCCTATCTAACATGCTCACGCACGCTTGCTGGAAGTCCAAGCCCCTTACCCACAAAACCTCCTTTACCCCCTCTCTCCAACCCTTTCGAGGACGACCCCTACCCCGCCTTCCTTCCCCTATAGATTTATATGCTTTCCATGTCATTCTACTTTGATCCATTCTCTCTAAATGACCAAACCACCTCAACAACCCCTCTTCTGCCCTCTGACTAATACTTTTATTAACTCCACACCTTCTCATAATTTCCACACTCCCGAATTTTCTGCATAATATTTACACCACACATTGCCCTTAAACAGGACATCTCCACTGCCTCCAACCGTCTCCTCGCTGCTGCATTTACCACCCAAGCTTCACACCCATATAAGAGTGTTGGTACTACTATACTTTCATACATTCCCTTCTTTGCCTCCATAGATAACGTTTTTTGACTCCACATATACCTCAACGCACCACTCACCTTTTTTCCCTCATCAATTCTATGATTAACCTCATCCTTCATAAATCCATCCGCCGACACGTCAACTCCCAAGTATCTGAAAACATTCACTTCTTCCATACTCCTCCTCCCCAATTTGATATCCAATTTTTCTTTATCTAAATCATTTGACACCCTCATCACCTTACTCTTTTCTATGTTCACTTTCAACTTTCTACCTTTACACACATTCCCAAACTCATCCACTAACCTTTGCAATTTTTCTTTAGAATCTCCCATAAGCACAGTATCATCAGCAAAAAGTAACTGTGTCAATTCCCATTTTGAATTTGATTCCCCATAATTTAATCCCACCCCTCTCCCAAACACCCTAGCATTTACTTCCTTTACAACCCCATCTATAAATATATTAAACAACCATGGTGACATTACACATCCCTGTCTAAGACTACTTTTAACTGGGAAGTAGTTCTCCCTCTCTTCTACACACCCTAACCTGAGCCTCACTATCCTCATAAAAACTCTTTACAGCATTTAATAACTTACCACCTATTCCATATACTTGCAACATCTGCCACATTGCTCCTCTATCCACTCTATCATATGCCTTTTCTAAATCCATAAATGCAATAAAAACTTCCCTATCTTTATCTAAATACTGTTCACATATATGCTTCAATGTAAACACCTGATCTACACATCCCTACCCACTCTGAAACCTCCTTGCTCATCCGCAATCCTACATTCTGTCTTACCTCTAATTCTTTCAATTATAACCCTACCGTACACTTTTCCTGGTATACTCAGTAAGCTTATTCCTCTATAATTTTTACAGTCTCTTTTGTCCCCTTTCCCTTTATATAAAGGGACTATACAATGCTCTCTGCCAATCCTAGGTACCTTCCCCTCTTTCATACATTTATTAAACAAAAGTACCAACCACTCCAACACTATATCCACCCCTGCTTTTAACATTTCTGTCATGATCCCATCAGTTCCAGCTGCTTTACCCCCTTTCATTTTACGTAATGCCTCACGTACCTCCCCCACACTTACATTCTGCTCTTCTTCACTCCTAAAAGATGGTATACCTCCCTGACCAATGCATGAAATTACTGCCTCTGTTTTCTTCCTTAACATTTAAAAGTTCCTCAAATATTCCTCGCCATCTACCCAATACCTCCATCTCCCCATCTACTAACTCCCCTACTCTGTTTTTAACTGACAAATCCATATTTTCCCTAGACTTTCTTAACTTGTTTAACTCACTCCAAAATTTTTTCTTATTTTCATTAAAATTTCTTGACAGTGCCTCTCCCACTCTATCATCTGCTCTCCTTTTGCACTCTCTCACCACTCTCTTTACCTTTCTTTTACTCTCCATATACTCTGCTCTTCTTATAAACTTCTGTTTTGTAAAAACCTCTCATAAGCTACCTTTTTCTCTTTTATCACACCCTTTACTTCATCATTCCACCAATCACTCCTCTTTCCTCTGCCCCCACCCTCCTATAACCACAAACTTCTGCCCCACATTCTAATACTGCATTTTTAAAACTATTCCAACCCTCTTCAACCCCCCCACTACTCATCTTTGCACTAGCCCACCTTTCTGCCAATATATATATATATATATATATATATATATATATATATATATATATATATATATATATATATATATATATATATAATGCTAACAATCACAGACAGGTGATCTTAACAATGCAAGACAAGCCACGGATGGTGGAAATCTTTAGCTCAAGTACTTTCATGCTTCACAGTATGTCATCAGGAGCTATGCAAAGTTGCAAGGCAACAACTGAAGGAGTGAAGGAAAGTTCTTTTTTTCCTTAGAGTAACGCAGTGCGCTTTGACATCTGCCGCAGCTTCTCTCTGAATATGAGCCAACGGTCTGCGTGACACCCGCACCACCACCATCCTCATCCCCTCCCCATATGAGACAGGAGAGGGCCTCCGGGTTTTGAGAAGTCAAAACCCTAGTGAGCTTTGTTGTCACAGCTCTGTTTACCAGAGTTCCTGCCCCTGATTTGCTTTCTTACCTTGAAGAGAAACTAGAAAACTTCTCCCTGCCCAACCCCACAAACATAATAATTGAACTGATAAAACTTTGTGTTACTAGCTGCAAGTTTGTGTTTCAAGGGAAATACTATGCTCAAAAACAAGGCATGGCAACGAGAAATCCCCTCAGTCCCTTACTCAGCAACTTGTATATGGAAGTCTGTGAGACTAGACTTCTTAAAGACATTCTCCAAGATAAATGTAGTTCAATTCAATTCAATTCAAAGTTTATTCTCTATAAGGATTACAATGCTGAGTTTACAGAAATTTGGTTATTGTGTGGTTTACATGTAGTAAAATTGTGATTACAGAGTGTACCACTAGAACGCTTAGCATGGCTAGGCATTTCGGGCAGAGTTGGTTCAGATATGTAGTTGATGTTCTTTGCCTATGGCCTAGGGATCACAACATTGATGAATTCCTCCCTAGACTCAGTGGTCTAGTACCTTCCATTAAATTCATAACAGAACCTGAAATAAACACTACTTTGCCGTTCCTAGATATTTTAATCCATTATGTACACAGAAAATTCAAATTTACAGTCTGTAGGAAGTCCACCAATGTGTCGTCATACATTCACTACTGTTCCAATCACAAATCTAGGGTAAAAAGGAGTGTTTTTCTCACAATATTCTTGAGAGCCTTGCACATCTGCAGTCCAGAGTATTTAGAGAATGAAATCAGCAAGATATTCAACATAGCCACAAAACTGAGATATCCTAGGGATTTTGTCAAGAAGGCACTAATGTCAGAGAGAAAGACTTTCTACAGGACTGAACCTAAAAAAGTGATTTCCAGGAAAAATGTACTGGTTTTACCATGCAATGAGAACCTGGTCTGCCGGTGTAAGGCATTAAAAAAAAAGATCAATATAAACCTTGCTTTCAAAAACACTGGCACTGTGAAACAGAGGTTGATTAAAAACACACCCTCCAACAAAGTTGGTGGAGTTTACAAGGTTCCATGTACTTAGTGTCCTTTCTCATACATTGGTCAAACAGGTGAACTTCTGGAAACCAGAATATCCCAACATAAATACTTAATCAGGACACGACAGAAGTCGAACGCAATTTTTAGCCACTTTAGTTCCTGTAATCACCCACCAGGGTGGGCTGCTGCCCAGATTATTGTATCCAACAGTTCTATCATAGAAAGAAACATAATTAAATCTTCTCTCTTGAAACATGAGAGGAATACCATATATAACTCAAATTATGTATTATACAAGCTTGATAGCTATTTAGTAGTCTATTTTACACAATCTTAAACAAAAATGCTATACAAAATTACTGGATTGCTCATTATGCCAGGTGGTTTCATGATGAATTGGTGGCGCTCGACCAGTGTCTACACACCAAAACATCATACTCCGCCTGTCGTGAATGGTTATATAATACATTTAGCTGTTACTGTACCATACATTGAGAGGTACACAAGATTACGTGATAGCATAGGTAGTGGGGTTAAAGAATATTCGAAGAAGAAATCTGGATCACAGAAAAATTATCAGAATGGTATAGAAGATTCCCAAATAAGGCATATTAATTGATACTGAGAAGATTGTTAGACAATATTTAGGAATATATGAAGAGATATTTCTGAGTACCCCTGAGAACATTCAAGTACCCCAGACCAAGGTATTTAAACAGACAAAAGAGCACATTCATTTATTTTCTTTTATTAATTAAAAATGTTACACATAATAATAGCTATCCATATGTATATTATCCACTGTGAAACGTATTGTCTCAAGTCGCATCAAATGTTCTTAGTGGCTAGAAAAAGCTTGGGGCTGGCTATTGTATCTTCTAATTTCATATTCCTTGAATTCTCAAAACCCGGAGGCCCCCTCACCCCATATGGTGGGATGGGGATAGTGGTGGTACAGGTGGCACGCAGACCGTTGGCTCACATTCAGAGAGAAGCTGCGACAGGTGTCAAACCCGCACTGCCTATTCTGAGGGAAAAAAAACTTTTCCTCGCCCCTTCAGGTGTTGCCTTGCAACTTTGCATAGCTGCTGATGATGCACTCAGAATTGTGAAAGTACTTGAGCTAAAGATTTCCACCCCCACATATTCGTGCCGAATAGTTAAAACTTGCGATTTTGGCTTAAATAGCAATGCTCTTCTTGCCGAATAAGGCAAGCGAAAATTTGTGTATGCAATAATTTCGCAAAAGTCGTTCTGAGCCTAACGAGAAAAAATATATTTTATAGTGTTTATTTATTATTAAATTATTGTAAACTTAATCTAAATTATATTTAGTTGGATTGGGCTAAATTAAATTTCGCTTGTTATAATAATGTTAGATAAGTGTTCCAAGGTTCTTTTGGTACAAAATTATTAATTTTTACATTAACTTAAATGAAATCAAAATATATCTTTAAACGTATAAGAGAACATTTTAGAAAGGACTTAATTTTAATGAATTCTCACTAATTGACCAATTTTACCTATTTGGCATTTTATATATAATATATATATATATATATATATATATATATATATATATATATATATATATATATATATATTTTATATAATATATTGTTCCTTGATAATGTGAGTAGTCACGAAAGCGCTTGGAACTTCTCTATTCTTTCAGTGTTTTTTTTTTTTTTTTTTTTTTTTTTTTTTTTTTTTTTTTTTTTTTTTTTTTTTTTTTGCGCGCGCGCGCGCACACACACACACACACACACACACATATATATATATATATAATATATATATATATATATATATTTATATATATATATATATATATATATATAGTAGTAGGTTGGTAGTAAGTAGTAGGTTGGTAGACAGCAACCACCCAGGGAAGTACTACCGTCCTGCCAGGTGACTGTGAAACAGAAACCTGTAACTGTTTTGCATGATGGTAGGATTGCTGGTTTCTTTTTCTGTCTCATAAACACGCTAGATAACAGGGATATCTTGCTACTCCTACTTACACTTTGGTCACACTTCACAGACACGCACATGCATATATATATACATACATCCAGGTTTTTCTCCTTTTTCTAAATAGCTCTTGTTCTTCTTTATTTCTTCTATTGTCCGTGGGGAAGTGGAAAAGAATCTTTCCTCCGTAAGCCATGCGTGTCGTATGAGGCGACTGAAATGCCGGGAGCAATGGGCTAGTAACCCCTTCTCCTGTAGACACTAAAAAAGAGAAGAAGAAAAACTTTGTAAAACTGGGTTGCTTAAATGTGCGTGGATGTAGTGCGGATGACAAGAAACAGATGATTGCTGATGTTATGAATGAAAAGAAGTTGGATGTCCTGGCCCTAAGCGAAACAAAGCTGAAGGGGGTAGGAGAGTTTCAGTGGGGGGAAATAAATGGGATTAAATCTGGAGTATCTGAGAGAGTTAGAGCAAAGGAAGGGGTAGCAGTAATGTTAAATGATCAGTTATGGAAGGAGAAAAGAGAATATGAATGTGTAAATTCAAGAATTATGTGGATTAAAGTAAAGGTTGGATGCGAGAAGTGGGTCATAATAAGCGTGTATGCACCTGGAGAAGAGAGGAATGCAGAGGAGAGAGAGAGATTTTGGGAGATGTTAAGTGAATGTATAGGAGCCTTTGAACCAAGCGAGAGAGTAATTGTGGTAGGGAACCTGAATGCTAAAGTAGGAGAAACTTTTAGAGAGGGTGTGGTAGGTAAGTTTGGGGTGCCAGGTTGTAAATGATAATGGGAGCCCTTTGATTGAACTTTGTATAGAAAGGGGTTTAGTTATAGGTAATACATATTTTAAGAAAAAGAGGATAAATAAGTATACAAGATATGATGTAGGGCGAAATGACAGTAGTTTGTTGGATTATGTATTGGTAGATAAAAGACTGTTGAGTAGACTTCAGGATGTACATGTTTATAGAGGGGCCACAGATATATCAGATCACTTTCTAGTTGTAGCTACACTGAGAGTGAAAGGTAGATGGGATACAAGGAGAATAGAAGCAATCAGGGAAGAGAGAGGTGAAGGTTTATAAAACTAAAGAGGAGGCAGTTAGGGTAAGATATCAACAGCTATTGGAGGATAGATGGGCTAATGAGAGCATAGGCAATGGGTCGAAGAGGTATGGGGTAGGTTTAAAAATGTAGTGTTAGAGTGTTCAGCAGAAGTTTGTGGTTACAGGAAAGTGGGTGCGGGAGGGAAGAGGAGCGATTGGTGGAATGATGATGTAAAGAGAGTAGTAAGGGAGAAAAAGTTAGCATATGAGAAGTTTTTACAAAGTAGAAGTGATGCAAGGAGGGAAGAGTATATGGAGAAAAAGAGAGAGGTTAAGAGAGTGGTGAAGCAATGTAAAAAGAGAGCAAATGAGAGAGTGGGTGAGATGTTATCAACAAATTTTGTTGAAAATAAGAAAAAGTTTTGGAGTGAGATTAACAAGTTAAGGAAGCCTAGAGAACAAATGGATTTGTCAGTTAAAAATAGGAGAGGAGAGTTATTAAATGGAGAGTTAGAGGTATTGGGAAGATGGAGGGAATATTTTGAGGAATTGTTAAATGTTGATGAAGATAGGGAAGCTGTGATTTCGTGTATAGGGCAAGGAGGAATAACATCTTGTAGGAGTGAGAAAGAGCCAGTTGTGAGTGTGGGGGAAGTTCGTGAGGCAGTAGGTAAAATGAAAGGGGGTAAGGCAGCCGGGATTGATGGGATAAAGATAGAAATGTTAAAAGCAGGTGGGGATATAGTTTTGGAGTGGTTGGTGCAATTATTTAATAAATGTATGGAAGAGGGTAAGGTACCTAGGGATTGGCAGAGAGCATGCATAGTTCCTTTGTATAAAGGCAAAGGGGATAAAAGAGAGTGCAAAAATTATAGGGGGATAAGTCTGCTGAGTATACCTGGTAAAGTGTATGGTAGAGTTATTATTGAAAGAATTAAGAGTAAGACGGAGAATAGGATAGCAGATGAACAAGGAGGCTTTAGGAAAGGTAGGGGGTGTGTGGCCCAGGTGTTTACAGTGAAACATATAAGTGAACAGTATTTAGATAAGGCTAAAGAGGTCTTTGTGGCATTTATGGATTTGGAAAAGGCGTATGACAGGGTGGATAGGGGGGCAATGTGGCAGATGTTGCAAGTGTATGGTGTAGGAGGTAGGTTACTGAAAGCAGTGAAGAGTTTTTACGAGGATAGTGAGGCTCAAGTTAGAGTATGTAGGAAAGAGGGAAATTATTTCCCAGTAAAAGTAGGCCTTAGACAAGGATGTGTGATGTCACCGTGGTTGTTTAATATATTTATAGATGGGGTTGTAAGAGAAGTAAATGCGAGGGTCTTGACAAGAAGCGTGGAGTTAAAAGATAAAGAATCACACACAAAGTGGGAGTTGTCACAGTTGCTCTTTGCTGATGACACTGTGCTCTTGGGAGATTCTGAAGAGAAGTTGCAGAGATTGGTGGATGAATTTGGTAGGGTGTGCAAAAGAAGAAAATTAAAGGTGAATACAGGAAAGAGTAAGGTTATGAGGATAAAAAGATTAGGTGATGAAAGATTGAATATCAGATTGGAGGGAGAGAGTATGGAGGAGGTGAATGTATTCAGATATTTGGGAGTGGACGTGTCAGCGGATGGGTCTATGAAAGATGAGGTGAATCATAGAATTGATGAGGGAAAAGGAGTGAGTGGTGCACTTAGGAGTCTGTGGAGACAAAGAACTTTGTCCTTGGAGGCAAAGAAGGGAATGTATGAGAGTATAGTTTTACCAACGCTCTTATATGGGTGTGAAGCATGGGTGATGAATGTTGCAGTGAGGAGAAGGCTGGAGGCAGTGGAGATGTCATGTCTGAGGGCAATGTGTGGTGTGAATATAATGCAGAGAATTCGTAGTTTGGAAGTTAGGAGGAGGTGCGGGATTACCAAAACTGTTGTCCAGAGGGCTGAGGAAGGGTTGTTGAGGTGGTTCGGACATGTAGAGAGAATGGAGCGAAACAGATTGACTTCAAGAGTGTATCAGTCTGTAGCGGAAGGAAGGCGGGGTAGGGGTCGGCCTAGGAAAGGTTGGAGAGAGGGGGTAAAGGAGGTTTTGTGTGCGAGGGGCTTGGACTTCCAGCAGGCATGCGTGAGCGTGTTTGATAGGAGTGAATGGAGACAAATGGTTTTTAATACTTGACTTGCTGTTGGAGTGTGAGCAAAGTAACATTTATGAAGGGGTTCAGGGAAACCGGCAGGCCGGACTTGAGTCCTGGAGATGGGAAGTACAGTGCCTGCACTCTGAAGGAGGGGTGTTAATGTTGCAGTTTAAAAACTGTAGTGTAAAGCACCCTTCTGGCAAGACAGTGATGGAGTGAATGATGGTGAAAGTTTTTCTTTTTCGGGCCACCCTGCCTTGGTGGGAATCGGCCAGTGTGATAATGATAATAATAAATATATATATATATATAATATATATATATATATATATATATATATATATATATATATATATATATATATTAATGTCATGCCGAATATGCAAAACTGGTCAATTAGCAAGAACTCATCTAAAATTAAGTCCTTTCTGAAAATTTCTCTTATACATTTAAAGATATATTTTTTTCATTAATGTTAATGTAAAAATTTTTAATTTTGCACCAAAATAATCTTAGAAAACTTACCTAACCTTATTATAACAAGAGCAATTTATTTTAGCCTAACCCAGCTAAATATATTTTAGATTTGTTTACAATAATTTAATACTAAACAAACACAGTGAAATATATCTTTTTTGTTAGGTTCAGAATGATTTTGGCGAAATTATTGCATACACAAATTTTCACCCGTCCTATATGGCAAGATGAGCGTTGGTATTTAAGCCAAGATCGCAAGTTCTGCCTATTCGGCAAGACATACATACATATAATATATATATATATATATATATATATATATATATATATATATATATATATATATATATATATATATAGGGAAGTACCACCTCTATAGCTGGAATGGGGACCCTCATCCTCAGAGAAGACAATAAACGTACCTCAGGGAAAACTCAAGGTTCTCCCCGGAGCTGTTTGAATATTTTCTTCTCCTATCAACCCCTATATATTTTTTATTCTATGTGAACATTTATTAATAAACAAAATACATTTACAGAAAAAACATAAACATGAATACAATGGCACAATGTATCAAAGATGATGAATTTCCTCCAGCTCCTCCGAGGCTGGACGTGAACCAAGTATGCAGCAAGCATTTCCCCTCTGGATGGCGACGCTGAGGCGCTGGAACATGAAAGTGGCTGCCCTTGGGTCCCTGGTGGTGTCGATGAGTCTGGAACCTAATTCTTTAAGGAAACGTGTGGCATTTTTTCCCCATGATCCCAAGGTCTCTGATCCCACTGGGACAAATTGATACTGTTGGCTAATGTCCCTTTACTTGCTGATCTTGTACTCCTCCCTGTGGTCAGCAGCTCCTCCCTGTCGCCCCACACTGTGATGGATATAGGTGTCAGCAAGTGTGGACACACAGGTATAGTCCCATGCTAAGAGCTTGCCATTCTTCCAAGGATAGATGGTGATCCCGTCGGGGCGGTTTGCTGGGTTGTGGGTATTGTTTGCTGCAAGTGATCGTGGCTCCCTCTCGGCAGGGCATCCAGCTGTAGCAAGGGTTCTCTTAATGATGTCGTTGACCTCATTGTGTTTTGCATGCCAGCCCTTGGTTTTGGAACAGTTAAGACCATGTAGACCGTATTGGTCTGCTTGCACTTCGCCGCAAATACACATATATTCTGTGTGAATTGGGGCAGCAAGGCGCAGAGCCACTGCAATACGGAGGGTCTTAGGGTCAAGTCGCGTTCCCATTGCCGATATGGGAACTGTTTGGAGGAAGTCCCCGGAGTGATGTGCACTCACAACCTGGAGACGGGCAATCTCCCTATCTGATGTTGCAGCCCTGAGCATGTTGGCAAGCGCCTTTTCAGCAATTGGGCCATCCCAGCTTGACTGTTTGTGAGCCAGTGCTGCACTAGGGTTTGGTGCTGGAGCAGCAAGTCTCCCATTCGGTGATGGCACTGGCATAGCTAGGGTCTTCTATTCCTGCTGAGTCACTGAGGGTGTCAGGAAGAATATAATATATATATATATATATATATATATATATATATATATATATATATATATATATATATATATATATATATATATATATATATATACACTAAAAGATTTTTTACCTAGTTTAACTTAGTTTTACCTGAGGGCAATATAGATTTACTCTGCAAGGTTTGTTGTTACCATGGTATTTTAATTTGCTGTGAGATATTGTCCATTTTTGCAGTGAGGTAGCATATTCACTTTTACAGTGGTAGAAAGTGGAGTAGAGTGTGGGAGAGAGAACAGCTGTGGCAGGATCTGTAAATTAGCTTCTAGTCATCCCTCCCTCCAGTGGAAAGATGATTAATTCCTCTGATCTCCATCTAATCCCCTTCCTCCCTCCATCCCCCTTCATCCCTCCATCCCCCTTCATCCCTCCATCCCCCTTCATCCCTCCATCTCCCCTTCCCCCTTCATTCCTCCATTCTCTCCCTCCCTTTTTTCATCCGTCTATCCTCTTCTCTCTCTCAGGATGTGGACGAGGGGAGAAAAATTGGGGTGATGGAAATGGAAGACTGTTCAATCTTATTCCTCCTTTCCCCAAGTTTCCTTGGTGGGAAGGGGGGAGGGAGAGCAAGGAAAGACCATTAAAGAAACAGCAGGTTAAAAGGAGAGAGAGAGAGGGGGGAGGGGATTATGAAGAGGAAGAGTGCGAGGGGGGAGAGTGTGAGAGAGGCAGGGAGCGAGGAACTGAGGGAACGAAACAGTAGGGAGTAAAAACAAGGTATGAAGATGGAGGGGTTCAGGGGTTGTGTAGTGGAGGTGAGGTAGAGTGGCGGGGACGGACGGTCAGAGTAAACTAGGGAAGGTACTTAAAGTCGACAGTTTTACAGTAATGCACATAATATTGATCCTTTTGGCCCCTGTAATTTTCATCCCCCCCTCCCGCCCCCCTTTTAATCAACCCACCCAGCACACCCGCCCACCTCAACGTTTTTCATTTTAACTCCAGAAATACACGTTTATTCACAATTTTTTAGTTATCACCATTATTGGTAGCAATAATCTGTTACATATGGAGACATTACGTATTCGGACTTATTAAAAGATACTCATGTCTTTACCTACTTCATTACAGTAAAGAGTGAAGCATCGGTGAACGTTAATTTATTTACCGTTGCATAGGGTGGAAAGCACGTGGATTATATTTTATAAATTCTTGACACGCTCAAGTGAGTAACTGCACGTTTCTCACGTGGTAAAACACAACGTGTGAGATTTAGTGAGATAATGAAGTGTTGGCAGCCCTGTCATCACCCTGGCTACCATGACGTGTATAATGTACATTACTCACACACAACTCCTCATTTCCCTAAGTAACATCCAGTACCGTATCGTATTATGGAAAGGAGACTGTAGTACCTACTGAAATTAAAGTAGCTACAGTAGCACCGTTTCTAAGACAATAATTGAAGAGTCAATGAATGGCAACAAGACACGCGGCACGCGCCTTGTTCAGGGCTGCCAACCATTTATATGTAAACATTGACAAAACAACTGTTTTTTCCTTGATTGTAACGTCAGTTAATATTTTGATAATTGCAATGCATCGTGGGGAATATTTAGGTGCAGTTGTTATTGTATTGATCCCTGAGTAAGTGTTGTACCGGTGAGTCAGCAAGTTGAATGAACACGATCGATATTTTGTACTGACAGCAACCAGTCTGACAGGGTTGACTGTATGCTGCTCTACTCTATCCTTCTATACTACCCTTTCCATCTTTCTATACTACCCCTTCCATCCTTTTGTACTTCTCCTTCCATCCTTTTGTACTTCCCCTCCCATCCTTTTGTACTTCTCTTTCCATCCTGTACTCCCCTTCCATCCTTTTATATTTCCCCTCCATCCTTTTATACTTCCCCCCTTCCATTCTTCTGTACTTCCCTCTTCCTTCTCGCTTTCTTCGTTCCCCACTTCATGGTTCCACACCAATCATTACTCTGTGTTAGTCGTGTGAGGGCGTCAGTCACTGCTGTATTACTAACTCACGAAATCGTAATGACGCGATTACAAACAAACCATGCCACGGGTGGGGTTAGAACCCGCGATCAGAGTTTCAAAACTCCAGACAGCGTTAGCTAATGCGACGGTCTGGAGTTTTGAGACTGATCGCGGGTTCTAACCCCGCCCGTGGTATGGTTTGACTGCTGTGTTAGTCGTGTGAGGGCATCAATCACTGCTGTGTTATTCATGTGAGGGCGGCAATCACTGCTGTGTTAGTCTTGTGAGGGCAACAGTCACTGCTGTGTTAGTCATGTGAGGGCGGCAATCACTGCTGTGTTAGTCATGTGAGGGCGGCAATCACTGCTGTGTTAGTCGTGTGAGAGCGGCAATCACTGCTGTTAGTCGTGTGAGGGCGGCAATCACTACTGTGTTAGTCGTGTGAGAGCGGCAATCACTACTGTGTTAGTCGTGTGAGGGCGGCAATCACTGATGTGTTAGTCGTGTGAGGGCGGCAATCACTGCTGTTAGTCGTGTGAGGGCGGCAATCACTGCTGTGTTAGTCGTGTGTCTCTCATGAAAAGATCTGTAATCTGACGAGTGTCACCGGACACGGTCGTATTGTGACTTCAGTATTTCACTCATATCCTCATTGTCATCATCGTATGCCCCATCTCCTTAAAATAAAGGCCCTATACTGGACGAGACTTATGCCCTGGATTTCGTTTAAGAAAAGATGTATTTAGGATTTCTTCTTTCATTTATGGCTTTCTCTCTTCCCTGGTATGGTATGGTGTAACCAGTTCTCGATGTTCTCCATTTCTCTAGTCAAGAGTTTCCTTTCGCGCACCAGAGAATCTCTTGCCTTTACCTGGAGGTTATTCAATATTTGAGAAGATCCGATATCCGTTGTCTTCGCCTGTGAAGGGAGCACCTCCCTCGAGTTTGCATTTTCTCCTTTGCCGGAGAGGTATGTGTTTGATGCATACTTGGAGCGTCAGTGAGCTTAGCTTCCCAAGGAACTGCTTTAGATCAGCTGTGGTCATATCGTCTTCCCAGCGTATCTCGTTATCATAAGAAAGAAGGAACACTGCAACAGGCCTACTGACCCATGAGAAGCAGGTTCATGTCCTCCCCCCCCCGGATTAGCCCAATGACCCACCTAATCAGGTCACTTCCACTTAAGGTAGGAGCACCGCATCAGACCTAGTAGCACAAGCTAGTCAGGTCCAACTCACACCCACTCATGTAAACTACACAACGTTTTAGCCTCTATAACTGTACTCGGGAGTTTGTTCCACTCATCCACAACTCTACCAAACCAGTGCTCTCCTATATCCTTCCTGAATCTGAATTTTTCCAACTTGAAACCATTGCTGCGAGTCCTGTCTTGGCTGGAAATTTTCAGCACGCTATTTAAATCCCCTTTATTTATTCCTGTTTTCCATTAATACACCTCGATCATATTCCCCCTAATTCTACGCCTTTCGAGGGAGTGCAGATTCAGGGTCCTCAGTCTATCCTCATTGGGAAGATACCTGATACATGGGATCAACTTTGTCATCCTCCTCTGTACGTTTTCCAGTGCATTTGTATCCATTCTGTAATACTTTCCTGTCCAACATATAGAACTTTACATTTGTCTGTATTAAACTGCATCTGCTATTTCTCCGACCATTGCATCAGTCTATTCAAATCGTCCTGAAGTGCTCTATGATCCTCATTAAAGTGAATTGAACGGCCTATTTTGGTGTCATCAGCAAATTTGCTTATGTCGCTATTTATTCCCTCATCTGTGTCATTTATGTAAATAGTGAACAACTAAGGGCCCAACACTGACCCCTGAGGAACACCACTTGTGACGTGCCCCCATTCTGATTTTTCCCCATTTATGCAAACTCTCTGCTGCCTAATTGTCAGCCATGCCTCTACCCAGGAAAAAAATTCTCCTCCTATTCCGTGTGCCTTAAGTTTCCTCAATAGCCTCTGGTGTGGAACTCTATCGAAAGCCTTACTGAAGTCCATATACACAACATCATATTCATTACCATGATCTACCTCCTCAAACACCTTAGTGAAAGAAAGTTAGTAAATTCGTAAGACAGGAACGCCTCTTTGCAAAGCCGTGGTGAGATTCATTAATCAATTTATGCTTATCAAGATGGCTACGAATTGCTTCGGCAATTATTGATTCCATAAATTTTCCCACTATGGAGGTAAGGCTTATGATCTATAGTTCGAAGCTAAGGACCTGTCACCTGCCTTGTAAATGGGTATTACATTTACCATTTTCCGCTTATCAGGCACTATGCCAGTTTGTAGTGATATGTTGAAAAGATTAGCCAAAGGTTTGCTAAGTTCTTCTTTACATTCCTTTAAAACCTTTGCAAACAGTTCATCAGGGCCTGGGGATTTGTTAGGTTTTAATTTCTCTATTGGTCTGAGGACTATGTCACTAGTTACAGCAATCGTGCATAATTTATTATCGTCCTGTTCTATATAATCTATTATTTCAGGAATTTCGCTAGTATTTTCCTGGGTAAAAACTGAGAGGAAGTAGGTATTGACACTTTCACACATATCTTTATCACTGTCAGTGATCTGACCTAGGTTACTCTTAAGTGGGCCTATCTTGTCCCTAATCTTACTTCTGTATACCTGAACGAACCCTTTTGGGTTAGTCTTTGAATCCCTTGCGACCTTAGCCTCATAATCCCTTTTTGCTTTTCTTGTACCTTTTTTTCTCTCTTTAATTGAATATATTGATTTCTTAACTGCCCATCCCCTCTTTTGATACGCCTATATATGCCTCTCTTTTGACCAATGAGATGTTTTAATCTATTGTTCATCCATTTGGGATCATTTTTGTTAGATCTAATTTCCCTACTCGGAACAAAGGTTGTCTGGGCAGCTAGAACTATGCTATTAAAAAAGTCATATTGGCAACCATCACCACCTACCTGACCCATAGTCAGGTCATCCCAATTTAGCCCACCCAGGTAATTTTTCATTCCCATGAAATCGGCCAAACGAAAGTCTGGGACAGAGATTCGATTACAGTTATCTGGGTAATTCCATGATATATTAAAACTAAGTGATTTGTGATCACTTTCCCCAAGCTCATTAACCTCAAGATTATTAATTAGTGATTCTTTGTTGGCAAGAATCAAGTCAAGCAGATTGTTTCCTTTAGTTGGTTCTGTCACAAACCGTATCAAGAAAGTCACTAGACTCGAGATTTCCTGTCATATTGTTCCAGTCAGTTTGTCTCAAGTTAAAATCTCCCATTATCACAACATTTTCATATCTAGATGCCTTATGAATTTCGTCCCATAACAGCTTACTGCACTCCCTATCAAGGTTTGGGGGCCTATAAATCACACCCAAAATCAATTTGTCACGACCCTCGAGAAACTGTAGCCAAACAGATTCTGTATTCGATGTTTCTAATATTATATCATGTCTAAGACAATTTAAATTATCTCTGACATACATTGCCACTCCACCACTCTTCCTGTTGACCCTGAATGCAACATAAAGGGTTATAAACCCTTTATGTTGCATTCAGAAGGCATTTCTCTATCTTTCAGGTTGAACCAGGTCTCTGTTATAGCAATATCATCTATATTACCTGCACTTGCAAGTAATCTTAGCTCATTATCTTATTTCTTAAACTCCTACTATTTGTATAGTAAACCTTAAGGGAGCTAGTCACTCGTTGCCCTCTACTATCTCTCTTTGCTTGTTGATCATTTGATTTGCGTTTACTAACAACTTTATTTTGAATATTGTCTTTTAGACATATCCCTGAGGTATCCCAGTAAAATCTGCTGTTTTCAACCCTCATACTGCAGCCTGTTTGTTTCCCACAAACACCCATACCTCTATAATCTATCAGTTTAAAGTCCTAGACAAGTCATCAATTATCCCCCTCAATCGAATTGGCTAATGCAACCACTCTAGCCCCAGAGAGATGAACCCCATCCCTTGCATACATATCACGTTTGCCATTGAATTTGTCCCAATTATCAATGAATGGGATTGCAAGTTCCTTGCAGTACCCATCTAGCCAGCAATTTATACCAATTGCCCTAGACATCCACTCATTGCCCACTCCCATTCTAGGCAAGATGCTACATATGACTGGGATCCCTCCCTTAGACCTGACTACTTCTATGGCTGACCTGTATCTATCCAGCAGTTCCTGTCTCCTGCCCTTCCCAATGTCATTTCCCCCAGCACTAAGACAGATAATGGGCTTGTTCCCAATTACCTGACATAATATTATCCAACCTGCTGACTATGCCACCAACACCAGCTCCTGGAGGTACACCCTCTGTCTGACCTTTCTATCCCTGTTACTGAAAGCATGGTCCATATATCTTACCTGAGAATCTCGTACAATTAGAATATTCTTACCTTGATTAGCAGGAAAATCAGTGGTACCTTCAACCTCACTGACCACTGAAGTACACTCGTCTTGGAGAACAGAGAATCGATTTCCTACCTTCACATCTTCTCTGTTAACCCTCCTTATCTTCCTTCTTCCTGAACTGTGAACCACTTGCCACTTAAAGTGGCTGCTACTCTCACTGCTGGTGACCATTTCCTCCTTACCAGCTAAATCCATCTCACACTCACAAACCCCTCTAAGCGAAGCTTCAGCCTCCTATTTTCCTCCTGAAGAAGTAGAACCTCCTTCTTCAACACCTGAACCTGGGATTCTAAAATGTCATGTGGGTTTCGAAAACGTGGATAGGGTAAAAATACTCACGTAGGCTGGTAGTATGTATAATATAACGGAATGTGTGTGAAGCGCCAACAGCCGACCTGCCTCTCTCTGGCTCCCTGACTAGACTGACCCATGAGTGCTTATGGGCGAGGGGGTGTTTGAAATCCTGCTATGGTCAGCAGCAATATGAATATAGTCAGTGATTCACGCAGAGACGGTTGGTAGTGAGTCATCTACTGGTACACTGGTTACTGGTAACTGGTTACTAGGAACTGGTACTACTACTGAGAAAAACACCCCACGCTAACTCCCAGAGAGCTTAGGGCAGGTATGACCACACGTGACCACTGACCTCAGCATCATGATTTATTTAGTTTCAGTTGCAGTTCTTGTCGAAATTGAATTGGCTGAATTCGCCCATTGGTGAAATGCCTATAATTTTAAACTGATGGAAGATAGAGGTATGGGTGTGTGTGGGAAACAAGCAGGTTGCAACACTAGGGTTGGAAACAGTAAATGTATAAAAGGCATTCAGCATGAAGTTATAAATAAAGACAATAGAACAGGTCAGCAAACAAAGGGGGACAGCAGAGGGCAGCAAGGGACTAGCTCCCTTAAGGTTTACTATACTAATAGCAGGAGTGTTAGAAATAAGATAGATGAGCTAAGATTAATTGCAAGTGCAGGAAACATATATATTATTGCTATAACAGAGACCTGGCTCAATCTGAAAGATAGAGAGATGCCCTCTGAATGTCACATACAAGGCTATAAATTATTCCACACTGACAGGGTCAACAGGAAAGGTGGTGGAGTAGCGATGTATGTCAGAGACAATTTAAATTGTTGGTTAGACAAGATATTAAATTAGAAGCGTCAGCCACTGAATCTGTTTGGTTACAGCTTCTCGAGGGCCGAGAAAAACTAATTTTGGGTGTGATTTACAGGGCCCCAAATCTTGATAGGGAGTGCAGTAAACTTCTATGGGACGAAATTCGTAAGGCATCTACATACGAAAATGTTGTGCTAATGGGAGATTTCAACTATAGACAGATTGACTGGAGCAATTTGACAGGAAATTTAGAGTCGGGTGACTTTCTTGATACGATCCAGGATTGTTTTTTAAAACAGTTTGTGACAGAGCCAACTAGGGGAAATAACCTCCTTGACTTGGTTCTTGCCAGTAGGGAAACACTAATTAATAATCTTGAGGTTAATGATGAGCTTGGGGAGAGTGATCACAAATCACTCAGTTTTAATATATCATGGAATTCCCCTAATAATGCAATCAAGTCTCCGTCCCTGACTTTCGCTTGGCTGATTTCATAGGACTGAAAAATTACTTAGTGGGCTGAACTGGAATGACCTGACTAAGGGTCAGGTAGGTGGTGATGGTTGCCGATATGATGCTTTCCAGGGCATAGTTCTAGCTGCTCAGTCAAATTATGTTCCAAATAGGGAAATCAGATCAAACAAAAATGATCCTAAATGGATGAACAATAGATTAAAATATCTGATTGGTCAAAAGAGAGGCATATATAGGCAAATCAAAAGAGGAGAGGGGCAATTAAGAAATCGATATATTCAGTTAAAGAGAGAAATAAAAAAGGGAATTAGAAAAGCAAAAAGAGATTATGAGGTTAAAGTTGCAAAAGAATCGAAGACTAACCCAAAAGGATTCTTTCAGGTATACAGAAGTAAGATCAGGACAAGATAGGCCCACTCAAAAGTTCCTCGGGTCAGCTCACTGACAGTGATAAGGAAATGTGTAGAATTTTTAACACATACTTCCTCTCAGTTTTTACACAGGAGGATACCAGCGATATTCCAGTAATGATAAATTATGTAGAACAGGACGATAATAAACTGTGCACTATTAGGGTCACAAGTGACATGGTCCTTAGGCAAATAGATAAATTAAAACCTAACAAATCCCCAGGCCCTGATGAACTGTATGCAAAGGTTCTAAAGGAATGTAAAGAGGAGCTTAGCACACCTTTGGCTAATCTTTTCAACATATCACTACAAACTGGCATGGTGCCAGATAAGTGGAAAATGGCAAATGTGATACCTATTTTCAAAACAGGTGACAGGTCCTTAGCTTCGAACTATAGACCAATAAGCCTAACCTCCATAGTGGGAAAATTTATGGAATCAATAATTGCCGAGGCAGTTCGTAGCCATCTTGAAAAGCATAAATTAATCAACGAATCTCAGCATGGTTTTACAAAGGGCGTTCCTGCCTTACGAATTTATTAACTTTTTCACTAAGGTATTTGAGGAGGTAGATCATGGTAATGAATATGATATTGTGTATATGGACTTCAGTAAGGCTTTTGACAGGGTCCCACATCAGAGACTATTGAGGAAAATTAAAGCACATGGAATAGGAAGGAAAATTTTTTCCTGGATAGAGGCATGGTTGACAAATAGGCAGCAGAGAGTTTGCATAAATGGGGGAAATCAGAGTGGGGAAGCGTCACGAGCGGTTTCCACAGGGTCAGTGTTGGGCCCCCTGCTGTTCACAATCTACATAAACGACATAGATGAGGGCATAAAGAGCGACATCGGCAAGTTTGCCGATGACACCAAAATAGGCCGTCGAATTCATTCTGACGAGGACATTCGAGCACTCCAGGAAGATTTGAATAGACTGATGCAGTGGTCGGAGAAGTGGCAGATGCAGTTTAATATAGACAAATGCAAAGTTCTAAATGTTTGGACAGGACAATAACCATGCCACATATAAACTAAATAATGTAGATCTTAATATTACGGATTGCGAAAAGATTTAGGAGTTCTGGTTAGCAGTAATCTGAAACCAAGACAACAGTGCATAAGTGTTCGCAATAAAGCTAATAGAATCCTTGGCTTCATATCAAGAAGCATAAATAATAGGAGTCCTCAGGTTGTTCTTCAACTCTATACATCCTTGGTTAGGCCTCATTTAGATTATGCTGCACAGTTTTGGTCACCGTATTACAGAATGGATATAAATTCTCTGGAAAATGTACAAAGGAGGATGACAAAGATGATCCCATGTATCAGAAACCTTCCCTATGAGGATAGACTAAGGGCCCTGAAACTGCACTCTCTAGAAAGACGTAGAATTAGGGGGATATGATTGAGGTGTATAAATGGAAGACAGGAATAAATAAAGGGGATGTAAATAGTGTGCTGAAAATATCTAGCCTAGACAGGACTCGCAGCAATGGTTTTAAGTTGGAAAAATTCAGATTCAGGAAGGATATAGGAAAGTACTGGTTTGGTAATAGAGTTGTGGATGAGTGGAACAAACTCCAAGTACCGTTATAGAGGCCAGAACGTTGTGTAGCTTTAAAAATAGGTTGGATAAATACATGAGTAGATGTGGGTGGGTGTGAGTTAGACCTGATAGCTTGTGCTAACAGGTCGGTTGCCGTGTTCCTCCCTTAAGTCAATGTGACCTGACCTGACTAGGTTGGGTGCATTGGCTTAAGCCGGTAGGAGACTTGGACCTGCCTCGCATGGGCCAGTAGGCCTTCTGCAGTGTTCCTTCGTTCTTATGTTCTTATGTTCTTATGCTTGATCGTGCTTTTGTGTACTAGGCTATTGTACGTAGGTCTGAATATCGATTATGTGGCGGTCTGAGATTATAGCTTTTGACTTCGTCCCAGACCATGTCCATATTGTACAAGAATGGTATACAATACCGACAATATTAAATTGAGACACATGTGCAACATCTGGGTATCTTTATTGTAGACGTGTCGCCATCCAGTGGCTTTTTCAATACAAATTCCAGAGGTAATTTTCATGCTTGTTTTAGTGTCATCCGCAAATGATACAAAACTGTGACTTTTTTTTTATCAATGTTCTGAGGATAAACAGTAGAAGCGTCAGGACCGTTCCTTGGAGCATTGAGCTATCCATCTCTCTAATGCTGGATTTTGCTCACTCTGCTGCTAGTTTTTGTGTTCTATCTGTCAGTTGAAGATTGAGACACTTATGCAGCATATGGGAATCTTTATTCAGGAAACGTTTCGCCACACAGTGGCTTCATCAGTCCAATACAAAGAGGAAGGCGTAAGGAGAGGAGGAGTGTGAGGTAATCAGTCCCTCAGCCTGGAGTCGATGTGTTTAGTCCATCAATCTTGTAGAATGTACAGCATAGGGATGTAGACGTGGCTTATATACTGTAGTGAGGTGAGGTGAAGCAGGCGGAGGCGGGGTCATAGAGATACCATCCACTAGTCGAAGTAGGTCTTCGTCCAAAGGTTGAACAAGTGTTGAAGAATTCTTTGTAACAAGATTCAAACCATTCATCATAACTGTCAGACACTGCAGCATCATGGGATCTTGTTACAAAGAATTCTTCAACACTTGTTCAACCTTTGGACGAAGACCTACTTCGACTAGTGGATGGTATCTCTATGACCCCGCCTCTGCCTGCTTCACCTCACCTCACTACAGTATATAAGCCACGTCTACATCCCTATGCTGTACATTCTACAAGATTGATGGACTAAACACATCGACTCCAGGCTGAGGGACTGATTACCTCACACTCCTCCTCTCCTTACGCCTTCCTCTTTGTATTGGACTGATGAAGCCACTGTGTGGCGAAACGTTTCCTGAATAAAGATTCCCATATGCTGCCTAAGTGTCTCAATCTTCAACTTGTCGGTTTTTCAAACCATTCATCACTATCTGTCAGTGTTGAAACTCCATCTGCCTGCCTACCTTCTCCGTTATGCGTATAGCTCACTTGTGCAATCACCCTATCATCGCATTTGTCCAACTCCTTTGCAAAATCAGTGTTTACCACATTAGCGTTTTGGCTTTCCTCGTCGTCTCCACAGTTCTGCTCATAGTTCGTGTCAAGACAAGAGAGAGAGAGAGAGAGAGAGAGAGAGAGAGAGAGAGAGAGAGAGAGAGAGAGAGAGAGAGAGAGAGAGAGAGAGAGAGAGAGAGGTCATGCTCACAGCTCCTGCCAGGGGTAAGAGAGAGGTGCTCACTGCTCCTGCCAGGGGTAAGAGAGATGTGCTCACAGCTTCTGCTAGGGGTAAGATATGTCATGCTCACAGCTCCTGCCAGGGGTAAGATATGTCATGCTCACAGCTCCTGCCAGGGGTAAGATATGTCATGCTCACGGCTCCTGCCAGGGGTAAGATATGTCATGTTCACGGCTCCTGCCAGGGGTAAGATATGTCATGCTCACGGCTCCTGCCAGGGGTAAGATATGTCATGCTCACGGCTCCTGCCAGGGGTAAGAGAGATGTGCTCACAGCTTCTGCTAGGGGTAAGATATGTCATGCTCACAGCTCCTGCCAGGGGTAAGATATGTCATGCTCACAGCTCCTGCCAGGGGTAAGATATGTCATGCTCACGGCTCCTGCCAGGGGTAAGATATGTCATGTTCACGGCTCCTGCCAGGGGTAAGATATGTCATGCTCACGGCTCCTGCCAGGGGTAAGATATGTCATGCTCACGGCTCCTGCCAGGGGTAAGATATGTCATGCTCACGGCTCCTGCCAGGGGTAAGAGAGATGTCATGCTCACAGCTCCTGCCAGGGCAGGAGGGACGTCATGCTCACATTTTCTGCCCGGCAAGAGAATCATCATAGTTGGAAAATGCACACTCGTTACATTTTCCAGGGGGAAGACTGAGGCCCGAGGAGTGGGAGCCATGTGACAGGTGACTGCTAGAGGCATACATGAACAATAGGGACTTTAGCAGTGACAGCCTGGTTGATCGGGCAAGCACCATCATGACCCAGGGCTGACCGGCGAGAGTTTGAAAAGTCTTGAAACTAAAAAAAGAGGTACTGAATAGTTGTAGATGAATGGTTCAAAGAACCGACATGTTAAATTAGACACATGTGCAACTCTTGGGTATCTTTATTGAGGAAACGTTTCGGCACACAGTGGCTTCATCAGTCCATACATAGGAGAAACTTGAACAGGAGGAGAATGAGGTAATCAGTCCCTCAACCTTGAGTCGATGTGGTTAGCCCATCAATCTTGAATAGATTGATGGACTGACCACATCGACTCAAGGTTGAGGGACTGATTACCTCATTCTCCTCCTGTTCTTCAAGTTTCTCCTATGTATGGACTGATGAAGCCACTGTGTGGCGAAACGTTTCCTCAATAAAGATACCCAAGAGTTGCACATGTGTCTAATTTAACGTACTGAATAGTTGTTGGAACGAACTTTGTGGTGGTTGCGGCGATGGCGCGAAACTCCATACACATTAACAAGATTGAGTATGATTGGCCCCTAGAACATAAGAAAGAAGGAACACTGCAACAGGCCTACTGACCCATGCGGAGCAAGCCCATGTTCCCATCCCCCGATTAGCCCGATGACCCACCAAGTCTGGTCACTTCCACTTAAGGAAAGAACACGGCACCAGACCTAGTAGCACAAGCTAGTCAGGTCCAACTCACACCCACTCACACCTACTCATGTATTTATCTAACCTATTTTTAAAACTACACAATGTTTTAGCCTCTATAACTGTACTGGGGAGTTTGTTCCACTGATCCACAACTCTATTACCAAACCAGTGCTTTCCTATATCCTTCCTGAATTTGAATTTTTCCAACTTGAAACCATTGCTGCGAGTCCTGTCTTGGCTGGAAATTTTCAGCACGCTACTTACATCCCCTTTATTTATTCCTGTTTTCCATTTATACACCTCGATCATATCCCCCCTAATTCTACGCCTTTCGAGAGAGTGCAGATTCAGGGCCCTCAGTCTATCCTCATAGGGAAGATGTCTGATGTAAAGTAAAAGGACACAAGTGCAACTAATGTGACATAAAATGTCACATTAGTTGCACTTGTGTCCTTTTTGCATATTGTCGGTAATTCTACCAACTTTATTACAAGATGTCTGATACATGGGATCGACTTTGTCATCCTCCTCTACGTTTTCCAGAGCATTTATATCCATTCTGTAATACGGTGACCAGAACTGAGCAGCATAGTCTAAATGAGGCCTAACCAAGGATATATAGAGTTGAACAACCTGAGGACTTCTATTATTTATACTTCTAGATATGAAGCCAAGAATTCTGTTAGCTTTATTGCGAACACTAATGCACTGTTGTCTTGGTTTTAGATTACTGCTAACCAGAACTCCTAAATCCTTTTCGCAATCGGTAGTATTAAGATCTACATTATTTAGTTTATATGTCGCATGGTTATTTTCCTGTCCAACATTTAGAACTTTGCATTTGTTTATATTAAATTGCATCAGTAAAGTGGGTCTATAGTAGTTAAGAGGCGAGGCCAGGAGCTGCGCCTCGACCACCTAGAAGCACAAATAAGCAAGTACAACTTGATGAGTATACACGGAAAGGAGGCACACTGGGGATGGGGGAGAGAGTGTACACTCAGGACTGGTGTGTTTGTATAGTCTGGACCAACACTCTTGATACATAGCAGCAATCAATGTTGTTGACGCTGCTGTGTGGGCGTGATCCTTCCTCCACGCCCCAAGCCAAGTACTCGTGAACCTTGCAGGAAAGTTGGCATGATAGGCCTCACGCCCACTGTGGGTGGATGGTGGAGGATAGGTGCCCTGACACCCCATCACAGATTTATACACCCTTTTGGTTATCCAATCCCTCACCCACCCTTGGTCGATTGTAGAGAATAGGTGGTGCGCGCAGCCCCACGCCCACACTTAGTGGACGTTGCAGGATGGATAGCGTGTTGCTTCACCCTTGTTGCTTCACCCCACGCTAACACCTTGTGGACAGTAGGAAATACGTATGACTAGTTTTGACTTTTTTTTTTTTTTTTTTTACCCTGGCAGGCCGGTATAGGACCAAGCTTTTCACGACTCGACATGTTGTGCGTTCATAGATGTTATTCTGCATACTACTGTTGTTATCCTTGGTTGAGTTACTGTCTTCTTCCTGTCAGTTTGAACCAGTCTGGTCATTCTCTTCAGACCTTTCTCATTATCAAGGCGTTTTCGCCCACAGAAATGCCGCTCACTGGATGTTTTGTGTATTTCACACCATTCTCTGTAAACTCTAGACTCTGGTCTAGAGACTTGTTCGTGAAAATCCCAAATCAAGAGTTTGAGATAATGAATCATCCGGGCTGGCGCCAACAATCAGTCACTTAGATCATATATCTTCCTGATTCTTATGTTTGATCTGAACAACAACTGAACATCTTCACCATGTCTACATGTTTTTAGGCACTGAGATGCTGCCACGTGATTGGCTAACAGATAATTGCATTATCGAGCAAGTTTACGGGTGTACCTAATAGAGGCCTCCGAGTGTTTCTTGTGTATCACAGTTGTGCATCACTGTCCTTGTCTCATCTGTGTTGATCTGCACACGCTTGTACACTGTCGCTACCTATGGCATTTATTATCGATCTTTTAATTTTTCCAAGAAATACTTTTTTTGTGATCATTATTATTCAAGACGTATGTTATTCTTGCCCAGAGCTTTTCATCTCACATGTACAGTAATGTTTGTCTTGTTTAGTCTTTTTGTATTTATAACTTGCCATTGTATATCACACAATGTACATCTCTCGTGGTACTTTTTAATTCTTTTTCACGCTTCCTACAAATTCTATTCATGATTGATATTCTGAGTCATATAGGCTTTGGTTTAGGCTTTATATTTTTATAAATATTTTTGGTTTGTAGGGAAGCCCTTTAACACAGTTTTGTACAAGTGGTGTGTCCTGCCCTGGTCCCTGCCCCTTACCCTGAAGTTAGGGCGGTGGATAGATGGCGTTACTCCACCACACATCACATGAGGCAGGACGAAGGATAGTTGTCACCTTGTCGGGTGCCTTATTAATCGTTTTCCTTAAATAACATTGAGTACTTCATCAGTATTATGTTGTCTTTCTGCATGCGAGTGTTTCATTACTGGAGCTTAAGTTAGCTATATTTCCCTGTCATATTCCATCACACAGGCTGGATTACGTATAGAATGTAATAAAATCTGTCAGCCTGATCTGGGAGACCAGCGAGATCGTAACCCATTCTACTATGGGTTCAGTAGCCGCAGTATATCTAGTGTGTGTTCCGGGGGTCACCGCCCCCGCTGCCTTCTCCATGACCAAGCCTCGCCGTGGATCAGGGCTTGATCAACCAGGCTGCTATTGCCCTCCGCACGCAGTCCAACGTACGAACCACAGCCCCGCTAGTCAAGAGCTGACTTTAGGTGCCTGAACATCTCCCTTATGTATACTGGGAGGCAGTTGTCTCTTAGTGTACTCATGACACCCCAGCTTTTCATTAGGGGGGATGTTGCACCGCCTGACGTATCTTTTACTTTCGTAGCGTCAAAGTTTTTTTTCCCCCAGCAGAGCTTTAGTCGTCATAACTTAGGAGTGACCATATGTCAGGATGGACTATCCCACACACAAGGGAACTCCTGGGGCAATACAGAGAATAATTGGCGTCCTCTGCGTCGGATCTGTGTGGCAGGACTTTGGAAAAGGTCATCGTAATCGCTGATATTAGGCAAACTTTGTACCATAAAACGAATAAAAACATTTCGAGGCTTTGTGAACATACATTGAATGTGTAGGCGAGAGAAACAGATATGGTCAAACTTTATAAATGTTTTTAAAACATTCCCCACGGAAAAAAAAATCTTTAAATACCTGCCAGCTATATATTCAGATTGGCAAGATAGTCCATTACCCAGACAAGTGAGAGTGGAATGTATTGGAAGAATTACCGACAATATGTTGAGTAAAAGGACACAAGGGCAACTAATGTGACATTTTATTGTGGCAACGTTTCGCTCTCCATGAGCTCTATCAAGCCGTAACGGTTTGACAAAACTCCTGGAGAGCGAAACGTTGCCACAATAAAATATCACATTAGTTGCCCTTGTGTCCTTTTACCTAACAAAAGAGTGGAAGAGCAGAAGGCAATGATAACCACAAAACTGAGACAAAACTAAACGAATTTGAAGGTACACAAACGAGATAACACCACAAGAAAAATGAAACTTAAGAATTTTAGGAAACTCATTCAGTCAGAGACATAAACTCAAACACTGAATATGAAACAGAAAATGTCACAGGAGCCATAAAAAAACAAAATATGCAAATATTATGCCATGGGAATGTGCAGATATGGAAACTCTGCGACGACGACAAGGACAAGGGCAGATATCTCCGTCCCAGGAAACGCATGAATATTGTAAGAATGAGACGCTTGTCATTTCAAAACTATATGTTGGCACTTTGACACTAGGATACACAAAGCCACCTGAGATGTACAGTATTCCACGTGTATTACAAAGTATCAAAGAAGCATACAACATGGGCTACAGTACGTTACAAGAAGATGCATTTGTCACAGTAAGTTACAGGGAGATACATGTATCACAGTATATTCGAAGCATACTATACTAGAATACTATAATATAATAGAATATAATATATAATAGAATATAATATATAATAGAATATACTAGTATACTAGAAGAGTATACAATATGTATCACAGGGAGGCCTGGTCAAGGACTGGGCTACGGGGGAGTTAACCTCCGGAACACCATCCAGAGAATATGACGATCGCATCTAGTATAACGTGAGACTCGTAAGAGTTTGACGCAGGCATAAGTGGGTAAACAGAATCACAGCACTTGCACAATGCACTTAAGATAGTGTTGTACTCACGGTGGTAGACACAGTGCTGACTTAATGAACATACGCTTTAGAAGTCGTCCATAAATGTGCCGTCATTGCGGAAGGAATTCGTGGAATAGTGCAGATGGAAGGTCAGCTATCTAACAAGTCTCACCCAGAGGGTCATTGTGCATTACTTTCCCTGGATGTGCATTACTCGATGTGCACTATTTTAATCTCGATGGGCTCTACTCTCCGTCGATGTACACTATGGATACACAGCACTATTTCCCCCTTGACGTACACTCTTTTCCTCGATGTACATTACTATCGTACTATGTACACTATGTACATTAACATCTTACATTCAAAGCAGGTGAAATTGCAGATCTAGAGAGTGTACAGAGATCCTTTACTGCACGTATAAGTTCTGTCAAGCACCTTAACTACTGGGAACGCATGGAAGCACGTGACTTGTACTCGTTGGAACGCAGGAGAGAGAGATGTATCATAATCTACACTTGGAAAATCCTGGAAGGAATGGTCCCGAATCTGCACACAGAAATCACTCCCTACGAAAGTAAAAGACTGGGCAGGCGATGCAAATTACCCCCAATTAAAAGTAGGGGCGCCATTGGTACACTAAGAGAAAACACCACAAGTGTCCGGGGCCCAAGACTTCAACAGCCTCCCATCAAGCATTAGGTGAATTGCCAATAAACCCCTGGCTGCCTTCAAGAGACAGCTGGACAGATACCTAAAGTCGGTGCCGGATCAGCCAGGCTGTGGCTCGTACGTTGGACTGTGTGCGACCAGCAGTAACAGTCTTGTTGATCAGGCCCTGATCCATCGGGAGGCCTGGTCATGGACCGGGCCGCGGGGGCGTTGATCCCCGGAATAACCTCCAGGTAACCAGGTATTCCTACGATGTATATCACTCTCCCAGTCTCATTGTCGTGTCCGACACAACTCTTAGCACTGTAAGTCACCAGGAGGACACGGCAAGCCTCCAAGATGATGTAGGCCAAGTCTTCCAGTGGACATCACAAAACATCTGGTCTAGACCAAGTTTTCCAGGGGATCATAAAACAGCTGGTGAATACCAAGCTCTCCGGTGAGCCTCAGGAAACAAGAAAATGATCAGTGAGGATAAACTTCGACTATTCCACTATGAAAAATGGAAGATGTATAAACTAGAACAGAATACCAGTAAGAAGGCCAGGCGTGTGTGGTGCTTGCATGATCAACCAGGCTGCTGCTGTTAGCTGTCCTTTGACTCGCATATTCATCACCTTGGTTTATCCAGCACTTGGCGGAGGTATTTATCTAGATTCATCTTAAACACTTCTACATTTATCTCAACAGTGTTTGATATCTTTTGGTAAAATTTCGAATAGTCTTGGACCACGGATGTTGATACAATGTTCCTGTATTCGGCCAACAGCTCTCCTGTCGTTCACTGGGTTTATTCAACACTTTCGCATTTGTCAAACGCCTTTGCAAAATCTGTGTATATCACATCTTGGTTTTGGTTTTCTTCCAACGCTTCCGTAATTCTGTCATAATGGTTCAGCAGCTGTGACACACATGATCGTCCAGTTCTAAATCCATGCTGGTTTGGGTTGTGGAGATTGTGCTGTTCCATAAAGTTAGTAATATGACATGTCATCACTCTTTCGAAGATTTTTATGTGGGGATGTTAGGACTACTGATCTGTAATTTTTAGCTAGTGCTCTACTACCTCCCTGGAAAGGGGCTGTGCCTGCACCCTTTAAGGTCTCTGGTATTTCACCTAGATATAGGCTCTTTTTCCAGATAATACTGAGGGCTCGTGTTAGTGATGCTTCCCGGATTTTTATAAATAGGGAATTCCGGATACTGATCGAGGTGCTGAATGAGCAGGTATGTTTATAATTTCTTTCTCGAATTCTATGGGATTAGTACTTATGTCAGTTAGGTGGTGTACGCGGCCTTCCGATGGAATGAAGGAGGTTTCTGCATTCTCTACCTTGCTGTCATTTAATGAGTTGCTGAACGCTCATTTCCTGTTCATCGTCACTATGAGGCTCCTCTCATTAATGGTCCAATTCTATAGGTAGTTCTTAGTTTGGATTTTGCATGTGAATAGAAATATCTGGGATTTCTTCCAGTATGCTGGATGGCCTTTGGTCCGCTTTGTGTTTCTTTTGTTTGGTACGATATCTTAAGTTTTTACTCTAAATCGGCGATATTTTGGCTAAGACTAGTTTTTTTTTTCCCTTGTGACATTCACATTTTTAAGGAATTCGGTAATTACTTTTTCCTTCTTTTCTACCATCTCATACGCTCTCTTTCTATATCTGACCACCTCGGTTTCGCCAGTGGTACATATTTAATAGATGCCTTATATGCTTCTGTTTTGCTTTTCTAGCTACTAGTGAGGTTTAGAATGCTCATGACAATTTCTCTGGATATGTCTGATAGTTCTTGGTTTATTTTGTCCCAGTTTATTTTGCCCCTGTTGAGTGTATGACTGACTGGGTTTGTCCCACTGTTGTGCACCTCTGTCCCATCTGTAGTATTTCCGTATTTATCCCGTTTTCGCGTTTGCTCATTTCTTTGTCTAAAAAAGATTGCTATTCATTTTTCATTGCCCTGCTTTCTCTATAGCGCCACGTTCCTTTCACGTGGTTGTCTAAATAGCTAAGATCATAACATTCTCTGAGCTGTATTAAGGCTTTGCACATCACTGGACAGAAGTACCTGCATTCCTTTTCATAGCGACACTTCCCCTTCAGTATCATGTTTGCGCATTTTCTGGTGTGTTGATACCGGTAGTCTCTCCCATATAGGCACATCCCTTTAACATAGTATTTGCAGATGTCCTAACTGCCTACATTTATTGAGTTACTCATTCGCGCTTTCTGCGAATTGATCTGGATTCTCTTGTTGTCTTGCCTCTGAGCATGTTTCTCCCGGTTGTTCTGTTTTTTGTTTTCCTGCTGCAGACCTCTCTTCCTCCCTTTCATTTTCTTTGTCTTTTACCCTTATTTCCGTCTTCTTTCCTGTCCTGAGTACTGTCTCCACCCTTACTTCAGCTCCTTGGTCCCTACCCTTATTTCTCCATTTTTTATATATATCTGGCAAGCTCCTCAGGAAATTTCTTACATCTTCTAGGTTTTCGATTTTCAATACTTCCCTTATGTCTGTGCGACTTTCCATTAAGAGGCAAATCCAGAAATATCTTTTCTGTTTAAGGTCATTCCTCGTGGCTGAATTAAGCTTTGTACATGAAACCATGAAACATGAAATTTTGCACCACATATTCCACAATTAATACCCCTTATGTTTCTTGCCAGGCCTCTCCCATGTGCACCACAGATCCTATATTTGGTCATTCTCATTGTGATTCCTGGTTGTTTTATATGCCGATCCTTGTGGGTTTAGGGTTGGGGGAGGGGGCTTTGAATAGATGAACGCACATTCCTATTAGTTCCACAGTGTTAGGTCCCTCTTTTCCAGTCGCATTTTGTTCTACTTGTATAGCTCCATCTTTTATCCTTTATATTATCCTGGGCCACTGTTCCAACTATTGGTGGTGGAGGTGGCCATGGCGGCAGTGTGGTAGAGGGAAGGAAGAGAGAGAGGTGGCGTGTGGTTCGTGGTGTGTGGGTGGATGCGAGTAGTTTCCTCACAATATCATATATCCTGTACCTTCAATTTAGGTCATTGATTCATCTCCTTTTCTCGTAGTCTTTTAAACCTACGTTGAAAAGATGGAACAAATACCATGTCCCTTTAGTCTTAAATATACTCACTTTACTATGACCTCACGCAGCCTAAAATTAATACGAAAATAGTTCCAATTATGGCACACTAATATTTAGAGTTTGAAGCTTGTCAGAAAAGACATTCTCTAGTTGTTACATGATTATTACATGGGAAACAATTTGGTTAACAAAATTGCCAAATTGAAATTTTCACAGATCAGAGTGAGTGACAAACTCTGTTTTAATAAAGCCTACCAGTGGTTTGAAGCGAATTAAACTCGAAAAGTTGGAGGAAGAAAACAAAATCACTCCGCCTCTTGAAGATCCACCTTCGAAGATGCCTAATAAGGAATTCCATGATTCCAATCCAGGTGCTGCGGGAGTGGGCAATTTTTCTAATTTTTTTTTTTTTTTTACAAATTCCACTGGATTAGCTCTTACATCAGTTATATGAGCTGTGTGGTCGTCAGAGGTAAAGAAAAATTTTATGGATTCTCCACTCTGCTTTTGTTTTTCAGATTGCAAAACATTTATTCATAGTCTTTTAGAATTTCACTTATTTCCTTTTCATCGTGAGTTTATGAACGTCGTTTGAATAATGGTCCACTTTATAGGTAGTTCTTAAGTTGGATTAAGTATGTGTTGAAATATTTGAGGTTACTAGCAACATCCTGGATGGCTTTATGTTCCTTTTGTCCTGCTTCCGTCTGGCATTAGTTCTTAAATATTTCTTCTATCACTGTAATCAATGCGCTAATATTATCTTTACTTTTCTATGACTTATTCATGTTTTTAACAGTTCACTAAAACTTTGTTCTGTATCAGGTGGGAAGACTTTTAAGTTAAAGGGTCACAAGAGTGATTTATTGAAGATGGGACACCACCAACACAGTTCTGGTGTTGTAACTACAAACACTGAAGATGGGACACCACCAACACAGCTCTGATGCTGTTATAGCTACAAATTGGTAATCACATACGGAATTCACCGGTGAAGGGGAAGAGGGAAAGAGGATGCTTTAAATCTATACAAGGATTCAAAACATACTCGGTAAACCCCAGAATTTAGGGAAAGTCACTTAGATAATCTAAGGTGAGTGTACCTACTAGAAAGAAAGAAAGAGAGAAATCCAATAAATATGAAGTAAAGTATAGGATTTGTGAATTTGAAGATTACCCTAGTAGACTGAGGAGATGTACTCTCTCTCTCTCTCTCTCTCTCTCTCTCTCTCTCTCTCTCTTTCTGGATCAATCCGAATAAGTGCAAGCTCATGAAATTTAATGAAGAAGGGGAGAAGAGAAGGAAAATAGACTTGGACTAGAGGAACTGCAAACATTGATAAACAGAAGGAACTGAAGTAAACATGTCGCCCAACATATTACCAGAGGAACATAACAGTCGTATTCCAGGTTAATGAATCTTACAAGTGTACTCAAGAACCCTGGTACACATGTCGAGTCCATCTTAGAATACACTGGATACAGCATTGTATTCAGCAACCCTGGTACATGTGACAGGTCCATTTTAAAATACACTAGTTACAGCACTGTACTACTGAAGAAATACAGGTGCAGAAATAGATGACCCTTTTCAAATCACTTATTCTCTCTAGGCTGAAATATTGCTGTGCATTAACATCTCCATTCAAAGCAGGTGAAATTGCAGATCTAGAGAGTCTACAGAGACCCTTTGCTGCGTATATAAGCTCCATCAAACACATCAACTACTGGAAACGCTTGGGAGCACTTGACTTGTACTCGCTGGAACGCAAGCGAGAGATATATCATAATCTACACTTGCAAAATCCCAGAAGAAATGGCCCCGAATATGCACACAAAAATCACTCCCTACGAAAGTAAAAGACTGGGCAGGTGTGACGTAGTTCAGCTGGGCTTGTGAGGTCTCTGGGGAGACCTAATTTAACCAATTATATGGTCACACCTTGCCTTGGCAAACGTCTGTCAGCCACGCCCACCTCTGAGGTCTTTTGTTCTTGACGGCATCAGACCTAGGCGTCAGGTCGTACACGTGGTTGTGGAGGGTGCTTGGACCACCATAAAAGCCCAAGGAAGAGTTGAGTAGAGAGATTCGAGCGGAGCTGCTGCTGGGGTGCAGAGCTCCTGAGCAGAGACTTCGAGTGGAGCTGCTGCTGTGGGTGCAGGGCTCGGGAGAAGGCTGCTGAAGTCTCTGGAGGAGACTGTTGGAGGCATTGGGCAGAGTACTGGCTTGGCGCATTACTCATGCTGTATAGGTCTTGGGACCTGTGGCTTAGTTCCTGTAGTGAACTGTCCTCTGTGCTATATTGTAAGTTATATTCATTTTCGTCAAGTTGATTGTATTTCCGTGTCTCACTGCTTTTGTGTACCACCCCATTTATCTAAACCACAATAATGCTCTGTTCCCAAATATATTATTGTACAAAGGCCTCAGACGTGGGCGTGGCTGACAGACGTTTGCCAAGGCAAGGTGTGACCATATAATTGGTTAAATTAGGTCTCCCCAGAGACCTCACAAGCCCAGCTGAACTACATCACACAGGCGGTACAAAATACCCCCAGTGAAAAGTAGGGGCACCATTGGTACACTTAGAGAAAACACCACAAGTGTCCCGGGCCAAAGATTGTTCAACAGCTTCCCACCATGCATAAGGGGAATTACCAATAGGCCCTTGGCTGCCTCCAAGAGGGAGCTGGACAGATATTTAAAGTCGGTGCCGGATCAGCCGGGCTGTGGTTCGTACGTTGGACTACGTGTGACCAGCAGTAACAGCCTCGTTGATCAGGCCCTGATCAACCTGGAGGTCTGGTCGTGGACCGGGCCCGCGGGGGCGTTGATCTCCGAAATACCCTCCAGGTAGACTCCAGTATCTTATTCTTCATTTAAGTATTATAAAATACAACAGCGTGGAGTCTTCAAGAGATCAACCTTGTTCACTAGTTTAAAAAGGTTTCAAGGTCTACAACCAGATTAGTTCCAGAGCTGAAGGGTGTGCACTGTGCATTTGGGACCAGAGCTAGACTCAGGTACTGGTTGTGTTGACAGGACTTCTCTCTAGAAGTAAAACACGTGTGCAGCAGTTAGGTACCTTTATTCCGAAATGTAGGCTTCTTCAGTCGAATACAGAGAAGACAGCAGATGCAGTAGAGATGTAAAGACGATATAATCAAGCCATCACCCTCGAAGACGTAAGTTTGAAGTGGTTAGTTCCTAAACCTGGAGAAGAGTTCTGCTCCATAGTCTTGAACAGTGTGACGTTGAAGCAACAGAATGGAGACTTTATATATATATATATTGTCAAGGTGAGGTTGAGTAAATTTTGACGACAGAAGAGGCGGGACCCACTAGTAGAAGTAGGAATGTAATCACTGAGAGGCAGTGTAGCAAACCTACTAAGTAGGTCCCTCTCAAATCCAACGTTTCTCACTCGTAACTAGTGGTCAGGCATTCAAGTTGTCGAAGATGTCCTCTGTATGAAGATACCGTTGTGTTGTAGTGTCTGACAATGTGAATATAATAGTATTCAATACCGACAGGTTGATGAGTAAGACATGTACAACAGTTAGGTAACTTTATTTCGAAACGTTTCGCCTATACAGTAGACTTCTTAAGTCGAGTACTTAACTATTTGCCGGTATTGTATACCATTATCATATTTAGGACTTCTCTGTAAAGACTTGCAGCTGGGTTACAACAAGGAAATCCTGATCCCAGACTAGGCTTCCCGATGAATAACCTGATTAACCAGGCTGTTGATGTTAGCTGCACGAAGTACAGTGTAAGGCACCATATCCCGGCTGATCAAGCACTGACTTTAGAAACTTGTCCAGTTCCTTCTTGAAGACTAACAGGGGTCTGATGGTAATCTCCCTTAGGTATGAAGGGAGGACGTTGAAAAGTCTTGATCCTTTCACACTTAGTTTTTCCTTAATATGTTCATTACACTTCTGCTTTTCATTGGGGTATTTTGCACCGTCTGCCAAAACTTTTACTCTCATGGGGAACGATTTGTGTGTTCAGATTTGAGACCAATCCTAGAATTTTCAAGGTGTAGATTCATTCTCTCTCTCTCTCTCTCTCTCTCTCTCTCTCCTCTCTCTCTCTCTCTCTCTCTCTCTCTCTCTCTCTCTCTCTCTACTTGCCAAGTAGTACAGATTGAGAAACTTCAAACATTTCCAGTAATGCGCTGAGAATGATGAAAATTTTGAATGTTGCTGCATATTGAATTTAGATGGCTGTCGAAGGGAAACTTCCAGAGACGTTTCTGTTCACTTTTGAAAACAGTTGTTAAATTCTCCCAAGACTCCAATTCTGGTCTATGTTATGAAGTAAGAAACATCAGTCATGACATTGCTTATTTGTCAGATATATTCACAAAGTTCAGCGAAGTTAATTTGCCGTTGCAAGGACATAATGATGTTAATATATGAAAGTCAGATCAGCCCTTTCCACTTTTCTGTCCAGATTACAGTTGTTCAGACGTAACATAACTAATCATGAGCTCTTCCAGTTTCCGAGCCTCTCAGAATTGGGGAAAAACATACCAGACAATGTCCTTCAGGTTTATTGTGCACACCTGAATGAGCTGCATAGAGACATGTCTGACAGATTTCAGGATATCTTTTTTCTTCATATACCAGACTGGGTGATCAATTCATTCCTAGGTATCAGCAATGAGGAAACAGGAATGATGGAGGAAGAACTGATTTCACATTTAGAGAGGATGAAATGAAATAGAATGGCTTAGAGGGCCTATAAATCTGTAGTGGATGTAAGGTGGGAGTAGGAGTCGTCCTAGGAAAGGTTGGAGGGAGAGGTAAAGGAGGTTTTGTGTACGAGGGGCTTGGACTTCCAGCAAACGTACGTGAGCTCGTTAGATAGGAGCGAGTGGAGACAAATGGTTTTTATGACGACGTGTTGTAGTGTGAGCTAAGTAACATTTATGAAGGGATTCAGGGAAACTGTAGTATCGGCTCCCTTCTGGTAAGACAGCGATGGAGTGAGTGATGGTTAAAGTGTTTCTTCTTTTTTGGATCACCATACCTCGGTCGGATACGGCCGGCGTGTTAAAAAATATTCTCTTTCTCTTCCTCATGTAATATTTCACTGCAAATATTTGCCCGTGAAAAAGTTAGCTCGTTTAGTGGAGCGTATTAAGATAAAGTCACAGCCAGCCAGCAGTGACGCCTCCACTCTGTGTATTTTGCTGAGGGAGGGAGAAAGAGGGAGGGAGAGAGGGAGAGGAGAGAGAGGGAGGAGAGAGAGGAGAGGGAGGGAGAGGAGAGGAGGAGAGAGAGTAGTAAATCTTGCAAACAAGGCAGCCAGGAAGCTTACAGCACTTCGCCGTATCTCGCATCTGCTTGACAGTAGGGGTTGCAAGATTCTGTACGGGGAACAGGTACGGTCACACCTTGAGTATTCTCCACTTTCTTGGTTTGCCTGCCCCCCCCCCCCCTCTCATCAGCGACTGTTTGACAGAGTAGAGAACAGAGCAAGACGTTTCATCTCTCGCCTGGACCAATCCTGGATAGATCTGTCACTTCAACAGAGCCTTCAACACAGGAGGGATGTGGGTGGCCTTACTGTTATGTACAAGGCCAATATTGTCAAAGTACCACACTTGGATCCACTTCGAGGACAGCGTGAAGAAAGCTTCTATACCACAAGACGGGCAGAAAGCAGCATCTTCACTCTGGCTGTACCCTTCTCCAGAACATCACTTCATCTGAAATCATTTATCCCCAGGATGACTCGAGTATGGAACACATTCGTACAGCATTATGATGTCAACAAGATAGTTGATCAACTGAAAATACTGGCCCACAGATGGCTCCAACTTCATCCTGTTTCCTACTTGTATGTCTCATAATAAAAATGCTTTCAAATGAGCTGATGTAGGTGACAGCTCTTAGCTTGTCAATAAAGTTAGGAATCCTTAACCTAACCTTGTCAAACTCTGTGTAAAAAAAAGAGTCACTCTAGGTGTCCCCAACACAAACAGTTTACTATTTGAAAACGCGAGATATGCTGCAGCAGCAGCACCAACGGTAGCAATAAAAGCATCACTACCAGCATCAGTTTTAATTGCAGCAACAGCAGTTTCAACTACAATAGCAACAGCACTAACTATAATAGCATCAGCAGGAGCAGCAATATGAGCAGCAGCAGCAACAGGTGTGGCACACACGGCTGCATACCACAGCATCATCCTTATATTTCCGATACAAAATTTGGTTGACTGGCTCTCATCTCCCGCTCTCTATTTTGCTATTTTCTCTCTCTCTCTCTCTCTCTCTCTCTCTCTCTCTCTCTCTCTCTCTCTCTCTCTCTCTCTCTCTCTCTCTCTCTCTCTCTCTCTCTCTCTCTCTCTCTCTCTCTCTCTCTCTCAGAACAAGCGAAATATTCACAAACACTAATCTCAGTTCGAAGGAGACTGGAGCCTACGAACCTTTTGACAAGGTACGCAGTGCTCTAACCATTGTACCATATCGGACCAACAGCCAACACTAAGACATTTTGGTCCAAGGTAGCCAGCATTCAGGCAGGTGGTGTTAGCTATTTCATCTCAACCCCTGCGTACCTTGTCCCAAGGTTCGTAGGTTCGAGTCTCCTTCGACCTGAGATCAATGTTCGTGAATATTTCGACTATTCTGCGAATTCTAAACACACACGCACACGCACGCACGCACGCACGCACGCACGCACGCACGCACGCACGCGCACGCGCGCACACACACACACACACACACACACACACACACACACACACACACACACACACACACACACACACACACACACACACACACACACACACGCGCGCACGCGCACGCGCGCACACACACACACACACACACACACACACACACACACACGTGAAGCAGTATCGCTAAATAGTGCTCCCAGGATTTAGCGTTCTAGTGGCTGTCCTAAGATATTATTAGCGGTCATCGTACGTGAGTGAATCAGTGAACATACCTACAAGAGTGTAATAGCTTTCAAGAGTGCGTATAATGTGATAAGATCAAGAATTTTACAATTTAAATTTGAATGAATGTTGAGTGAGGGAGGGTAGCAGTCAGCTGATGAGGCTGCTGGTGCAGTTGACACAAAATATCCAAACATATTAATTGGGTTAACGGTGTGATCTGAAATATTAACAAATACAGATATTGGTGGGTTATAGCAGCAGTGTAGTGATAAGGCCATAAACGAGTGATTAAGTAAATACTGAAAGTAAGAAAAAATTAGTCAATCCCCAGCTGTTGGTGTTGTGAATGTAGTTAATATCATCAGATTTGTTATGACCATAATAATGTACTAAAAAAAGAGTGAATACCAAGTCTTAAAAGAAAATAAAAACTTGAATGCATGATAAAGTTCCTGAAGGAGTTACAAAAGTGAAGGAGTTGATAGCAGCCACCAGCAGGAACCTCCATTGTTGTGCAGACATCACTTGCCTATGTGTGGTTAATTTTGGTTAGTGTCTAAAGTCTCAGTGTCTCGCCCTGCTGGTTGTATGCTATACCATCACTCTATACCTAACTTTCATTGCCAGAAGATAGATAGTGGTAACCCTGATAATGTTTAGTAAATTATCTAAATATCTTCAGAAGAGTTGTGTAGCCTAGTGCCCCCCCCCCCCGTCTTTCTGACAGCGACAAGCTAGAGAACAAGTACGCACATACAAACACACGTGTTCACCAGTAATTATTATTGTAATAAATATTAGTATATATTAATACGGAATTGAGTGAGAAATAATCCTATAATCTTCAAAAAAGTAACATAGCCTAGTGTGCAAAGATCCGGACCGGGAGTACCGGTGAACCAAGAACAACAAAGATCCGGGCCGGGAGAGTACCGGTGAACCAAGAACAACAAAGATCCGGGCCGGGAGAGTACCGGTGAACCAGGAACAACAAAGATCCGGGCCGGGAGAGTACCGGTGAACCAAGAACAACAAAGATCCGGGCTGGGAGAGTACCGGTGAACCAAGAACAACAAAGATCCGGGCCGGGAGAGTACCGGTGAACTAGGAACAACAAAGATCCGGGCCGGGAGAGTACCGGTGAACCAAGAACAACAAAGATCCGGACTGGGAGAGTACCGGTGAACCAAGAACAACAAAAGATCCGGACCGGGAGAGTACCGGTGAACCAAGAACAACAAAGATCCGGGCCGGGAGAGTACCGGTGAACCAAGAACAAAGATCCGGGCCGGGAGAGTACCGGTGAACCAAGAACAACAAAGATCCGGGCCGGGAGAGTACCGGTGAACCAGGAACAACAAAGATTCGGGCCGGGAGAGTACCGGTGAACCAAGAACAACAAAGATCCGGGCTGGGAGAGTACCGGTGAACCAAGAACAACAAAGATCCGGGCCGGGAGAGTACCGGTGAACTAGGAACAACAAAGATCCGGGCCGGGAGAGTACCGGTGAACCAAGAACAACAAAGATCCGGACTGGGAGAGTACCGGTGAACCAAGAACAACAAAAGATCCGGACCGGGAGAGTACCGGTGAACCAAGAACAACAAAGATCCGGGCCGGGAGAGTACCGGTGAACCAAGAACAAAGATCCGGGCCGGGAGAGTACCGGTGAACCAGGAACAACAAAGATCCAGGCCGGGAGAGTACCGGTGAACCAAGAACAACAAAGATCCGGGCCGGGAGAGTACCGGTGAACCAAGAACAACAAAGATCCGGGCCGGGAGAGTACCGGTGAACCAAGAACAACAAAGATCCGGGCCGGGAGAGTACCGGTGAACCAAGAACAGTAATAATAGTGTGTTAACGTGACCCCCCCCCCCCCTCTTTTTCAAAGAACGACGAGATAATAAACATACATACACACACACACACCACACACACACACACACACACACACACACAACAACACACACACACACACAACACACACACACACACACACACACACATCCATACACACCTCCATACACACACACATGCACACACATACACACACACACATATGCACACACACATGCACACACACATACACACATACCCACACACATACACACACACACACACACACACACACACATACACACACACACACATACACACACACACACACACACAAACACCTAACACATTAGCTCATAAATCTCCCCACCACACACACATTTTTACGATAAGCTGAAGCAGCTTGAACATCCCAACAGGATAAAAACAAAATGGGCTCTCAAAAGGGAGGACGTAAAGGCAAGGGAACCGATGATGGCTGGTCGGAAAAGGAAGAATGGGTAGAACGGCTCAAGAACAAAATGGAACAACAATGGGAGAAAAGGTTTAACGAGCTTTGCAATAACATGTTAGAGCAAATATCTGCAGAGAGCAAGAAGTGGGAATCATGAGCTGTAGTAGCTGAGGCAAAGATACAGAAATTGGAGGAAGAAATGGATGTGCTGAAGCAGGATCTAAAGATGAGGTCCGAAAGGAGCAAGATGGCTGAAATGGGAACATCAGCAGGCAGCGAGGGGACTGAAGGAGGGGATGGATCTAAGCAGTCTTTTGCAGCAGTAATAACAGGTCATCATGGTGTCTGGGAGATGATTAGGGAAACAGCAAAGGAGATGCTTAAATCAGATCCAGAGATACAGAGGGAAAAGAAATGGGAAGAGGAGAGGGAGAGGTCAATAATTATTCATGGGCTTCAGGAGGCTGAAGGGCAGACCTATGATGAAAGAAAGCATTGGGAGAAAACAGAGACTAAGAACATCATTGCAATAACAGGAGAAAGGGACATGTCTCAGGTAGAAAATTTTCACAGACTTGGGGGGGTATTCAAGGGAAAAAAATCGACCAATCAGATTGACATTCAAGGCAGATGTGGTACGGAACAGGATACTACAACAGAAACCACTGTTAAAGGACTCTCCAAATTATCAAAAAGTGTTCCTCAATCGAGACAGAACACGAAAGGAAAGGGAACAACTGAAAGTGAGAGCAAGACAGAACAAGTGGAAGGAAAGAGAGACAGGACAGGCAACGACAGACAGGAAAACTCAGCCTTTGGGGGAACAAATGCTTACAGAAGCCTCTCAACGCCTGTCACCACATATCAACCAAACACAGTAAACAGAAATGAACCTCACTCCATAGCCACCCCCCCCCCTAAGCACTAATTCCACAATCACAGCAGCCTCCCATAATATTGTGCCTTGCCTCCCAGCCTGCACCTTCCTCTTCCATCTCCAAAAGCATTCGCATTGCTAAACTCACAAATTATTATGTAGTCACTTAGCCTTAATACCATAATCTGTAAGGATTTAATGTTAAGAATTAATCGAAGTCTGCTCGAAATGCCTAGCCATGCTAGGTGTCCTAGTGGCCCCCTCTGTAATTAGTATTTTATAACATGTAAACCACACAATACCCAAAACCTGTAAACCCCACATTGTAACCCTTATAGAGAATAAACTTGAATTGAAAATACAGTAATGGAAAGGAAGCTAAAGGTATGGTACACCAATGCAGATGGAATAACAAATAAGAGTGAAGAGTGGCAAGAATGCATCATTGATGCATCACCTGACATCATAGCACTAACAGAGACAAAACTTACAGGGATGATAACAGATGTAATTTTTCCACCTGGATATCAGATTATGAGGAAAGACAGAGAGAACAGAGGAGGGGGAGGAGTAGCATTGCTCATAAAAAACCAGTGGAGTTTTGAGGAGATGGGAGGAATGGAAAGAAGGGAAACACGACTTCATTGTAGGAACACTTCAGACTGGTGGTCCAAAGGTGATGATAGCAGTGATGTATAACCCACCACTTAACAGCAGGAGAACAAGAGTATGATGTGCGCAATAGGGCAATGGTGGATACACTAGCTGAAGTGGCCAGGAGGGCTCATATGGGTAGGACAAAATTGCTTATAATGGGGGATTTCAATCATAAAGAGATTGGGGAAAAACCTAGAGCCACATGGGGGACCAGAAACATGGAGGGCTAAGATGTTGGAGACTGTATTGGAGAACTTCATGCATCAACATGTTAGGGACTCAAACAGAGATAGAGGAGAGGATGTTGCAGCAAGGCTGGATCTCATATTCACCTTGAATAGTTCAGACATAAGGGATATCACCCACGAAAGACCCCTTGGTGCTAGTGATCATGATGTCCTGAGTTTTGAATATCTTGTTGAGTTAACAGTGGAGAATGCAGCAGCACGAGAACAAAGAGAGAAACCAAACTTCAAAAAAGGGGACTACATAGGAATGAAAAGTTTCCTGCATGAAGTGCAGTGGGAAAGAGAACTAGATGGAAAGACAGTAAATGAAATGCTGGAAATAGTAACCACTAAGTGCAGGGAGGCAGAGGAAAGGTTCACACCAAAGGGCAACAGAAAAAATGGTAAGACCAGAGTGAGCCCATGGTTTAATTGGAGGTGTAAAGAGGCCAAAGACAAGTGTGCGAGAGCATGGAAAAGGTATAGAAGGCAAAGGACTCAAGAAAACAAGGAGCTGAGCAGAAGAACCAGAAACGAATATGCAAGGACAAGGAGAGAGGCCCAGAGGCAATACGAGAACGACATAGCATCAAAACCCAAATCTGAACCAAAGTTGTTATACAGTCACATTAGGAGAAAAACAACAGTCAAGGACCAGGTAATCAGACTGAGGAAAGAAGGAGGGGAGCTGACGAAGAGTGACCAAGAAGTATGTGATGAACTAAACAAAAGATTTAGAGAAGTATTCACAATAGAGTCAGGAATGCTTCCGGAAAACTGTGGAGGTAGGGTACACCAGCAGGCGCTGGACACAATACACATAACCAAGGTAGAGGTGAAGAAACTCCTAGACGAACTCGATACCTCAAAGGCGGTGGACCCAGATAACATATCTCCATGGATACTGAGAGAGGGAGCAGAGGAACTGTGTGTGCCATTAGCAGCAGTCTTCAGTAAATCTATCGAAACAGGGCAGTTGCCCGAGGCGTGGAAGACAGCGCATGTAATCGAATTTTTAAGAAAGGGACAGACAGGCAGCATTAAACTACAGACCAGTGTCACTGACTTGTATAGTATGTAAAGTCATGGAAAAGATTATCAGGAGAAAAGTAGTGGAATACATTGAAAAGATTGGGCTCATACATGACAGTCAGCATGGCTTCAGAGATGGGAAATCCTGTGTCACAAATTTACTTGAGTTCTACGATAAGGTAACAGAAGTAAGACAGGAGAGAGGGGGATGGGTAGATTGCATCTTTTTAGATTGCAAGAAGGCTTTTGACACAGTACCACACAAGAGACTGGTGCAAAAATTAGAGGAGCAGGCAGGAATAACGGGGAAAGTACTGCAATGGATCAGGGAATACCTGACAGGAAGGAAACAACGTGTGTTGGTACGTGCTGAAGTGTCGGAGTGGGCGAATGTGTCGAGTGGGGTTCCACAAGGTTCAGTCCTAGGCCCGGTGCTGTTCCTTGTATACGTGAATGACGTGGTGGAAGGAATACATTCAGAAGTGTCACTGTTCGCTGATGATGTGAAACTGATGAGAATACAAGTGGGCGAGGATCAGTTAAGATTACAAGGGGATCTGGACAAACTACAAGTATGGTCCGACAAATGGCTCCTGGAGTTTAACCCCAGTAAGTGTAAGGTCATGAAGATTGGGGAAGGACACAGAAGACCACAGACGGAGTACAGGTTAGGAAACCAACAGCTGCAGTTAAAGAAAAGGATCTTGGGGTAAGCATTATAACGAACATGTCCCCTGAGGCACACATCAATCAAATAATTGCTGCATTATATGGGAGAGTGGCAAACCTGAGATTGGCGTTTAGACATCTGAGCAAGGAGTCATTCACGACATTGTACACAGTGTACGTAAGGCCTATACTGGAATATGCAGCGCCAGTATGGAACCCTCACTTAGTCAAACACGTCACGAAATTGGAGAAAGTGCAAAAATTTGCAACACGATTAGTCCCGGAACTGAGGGGTATGTCTTATGAGGAGAGGTTAAGGGAACTCAACCTGATGACACTAGAGGATAGGAGGGATAGAGGGGACATGATAACTACGTATAAAATACTAAGAGGCATTGGCAACGTGGACAAGGATCGAATGTTTCAGAGATGGGATACAGAAACACGGGGACACATTTGGAAACTGAAAACCCAGATGAGTCATAGGGATGTTAGGAAGTATTTCTTTAGTCTTAGAGTTGTCAGGAAATGGAATAATCTGGAGAGAAGTAGTGGAAGCAAGTTCCATAAATAGCTTTAAGAAGAGGTATGACAAATATGGAGCAGGGAGAGAGTGAATTAGCATCGACCAGTGAAGAGGCGGGGCTAGGAGCTATGACTCGGCCCCTGCAACCACATATAGATGAGTACATATAGGTGAGTACGTACACCCACACACCCACCCTTACCGACCGACCGACCGACCGACCGACCGACCGACCGACCGACCGACCGACCGACCGACCGACCGACCGACCGACCTACCTACCTACCTACCTACCTACCTACCTACCTACCTACCTACCTACCTACCTACCTACTTACCTACTTACCTACTTACCTACTTACCTACCTACCTACCTACCTAACCTACCTACCTAACCTACCTACCTAACCTACCTACCTACCTACCTACCTTACCTACCTACCTAACCTACCTACCTAACCTACCTACCTAACCTACCTACCTAACCTACCTACCTAACCTACCTAACCTACCTAACCTACCTAACCTACCTAACCTACCTAACCTACCTACCTAACCTACCTCACTGGCAGAAGAAAGGAAGAAAAGCAGTTACCATGACTAAATATAATATCACACACAGTAGGCTAAGGCCATTTTCAAGGAATAAGTGTAATTTAAATATTTACGTTACGTTAATGAACAAGGAAAGAAACTACAGACCACCAAAATGAACTGAAGTTCTTAAAGGAAGACAAAAGCACTCAGGAAAGCAATAGTCAAGCGAACTGCCACAACTCAGCTACCAGGTGACCTAACAGCCACCAGGGTAGTTCCTGAATATACCGACAGGCAGAACTGAAATAACATCCATAGACAAACAGCCTACGATAGTCACTCACTCTGGAATAAATGTGTTCAAGAGGATTTTTCTTCCCTCACTGGCAAGGTAAGAGGCAGTACCAGGAGCTGAGACTCAATCCTTGCAACCACAGTTAGCGAAGAGGCGAGGCCAAGAAGTTATGAATCGACCCCTGCAAGCACAAATAGGTAAGTACATGTAGGTGGGTACATACGCCGAGCAGTATTCATTACCAGTGCTCCCAGCATTAACGTTCTAGTTCTGGTCATAGGATATTGTCGGCGATCATTTTGTTCCATATTGTATGTGAACATACCTACAAGAGTTTAACAAGTTTTCCATAATCTGAGAAGTGTGATAAGGTCAAAAAATTTGTGGTTTAAATTTAAATGTGGGGAGTGAGAGAGTGGTAGTAGCAGGTGGTCAGCGCTGCTGGGCGGCAGTGTTGACAAAAGTGATAAAACAAGTAAATATTAGCAACAGGTCAAGGTTGTGACTTTAATCAGAAAAAAGTGTAAATATCTGGTCAGTGATAACCGTAGTGAGTGATTTGGAAAAGAAAGATAAAACAAAAAAAGTCAAGTTTTCCGACAGTTGGTGTTGGCAGAAGTAAACTCTGAATACAATTATCATCATAGGGTCCTGCTTATGACCAGAATAATAAAGAAAACATGTGAATACCAGGGTATTGATGGGACTGGGCCAGTGACAAAAACTGGAATGTACGATAAGATTATAATAAAATAAGTGATATAGACATCGTAGACACCACGAGGCTTCATCTACACTTGTCACCTACACCTGCAAGCCTCGAAATCTCATTTATATGTGGAAGCATCATGGTAGGTGTCTTTTTTTTGTGCCTCACCCAACTGGTTGTATAGGATTACTCTGGTTTAGAAAGACACGTAAGCAAACACTATAACATATTTATTAGAAAACGTTTCGGTCCTGGGACCTTGATCACTTCTAACATACAGAGGTAGAAAGACATTATATATATAGGCGGAGAGTGAGATGTGACGCACGTGACCTGAGGAATGTTATAAGAACATAAGAATGGAGGAACACTGTAGAAGGCCTACTGGCCCATGCGAGGCAGGTCCTTATCAAAACAACCTCTGCCTATGATGAGGACCAGTAGACGATGAAATCATGTGACTCCTGTGTTGTTGGGTTGGTGCTGCTTAAGTATCATGTATGCCAATGTTTTTGAAATTTTGTAGTTTCCAGTGTTGCGTTCTATAGTGTCGGTGACGGTGATTAGTGAGGCTTCTAGGCACCGTCGGCGTCTGAGGTCTGGTTCGGTGAGAACGAGTTGTGCCTCGTTCCAGTTCATCAAATGCCCCGTGGAGTCTCTGTGGAGGACACAGGCGTACCTTACATCGTCTCTGTTAGAGGCATTTCGATGCTCATTCAGGCGGACTGCAAGATCTCTGCCTGTCTCGCCTACATATTTCTTGGGACAGAACCCACAGGGGATAGTGTAGACGCCTGCTGTAGAAGTTAGAGGTGTGGGGCTGCGTTTAGTAGTGAGGTCTTTGATAGAGG
>NC_069409.1:27819591-27842091 GCF_026875155.1 Cherax quadricarinatus | reverse complement strand
AAGAGTGGGCAGGAATAGCAGGGAAAGTCCTACAATGAATCAGAGAATACCTGACAGGAAGAAAACAACGTGTGTTGGTACATGATGAGGTATCATAGTGGGTGCATGTATCGAGTGGGGTTCCACAAGGGTCAGTCCTAGGCCCGGTACTGTTTCTTGTGTATGTGAATGACGTGATGGAAGGGATAGTCATAGGTGACCCTGTTAGCAGATGATGTGAAGCTGATGAGGAGAATACAAGTACCTTTGAACCTTTGATACCTTTGAAGAGTTTCGAGAGTTTCACTACTCTCGGAACCCGCCTATGGGCTAGGTCCGTATGGTGCTTGCCTGGTCAACCAGGCTATTGCTGCTGAAGGCCTGCTGCCCTACACATCCGTCACAGCCTGGTTGATCTGGCACCTGTTGAAACTACTTGTCCAGTTTCCTCTTGAAGGCTTCTACACTTGTTCTAGCCGTGTTTCTGATATCTTCTGGTCAGATGTTGAATAGTCTGGGACCCCAGATGTTGATACAGTATTCCCATTTTGTCCCCACCGCACCCTTGCACCCTAATGGATTTATTTTGCACTTCCTCCCATATCTCTCACTCCAGTATGTTGTTATGACCTTGTGCAGATTTGGGACCAGGCCCTCAAGTACTTTCCAGGTATATATTATCATGTATCTCTCTCTCCTCCGCTTTAGTGAGTATATCTTCAAGACTTGAAGGCGTTCCCAGTAAATTAGGTGCTTTCCTGACTGTGTGTGAGCTGTAAACTATCTCTGTATTGGTTCCAGCTCTCTGGACAGGGATTAGGTAAGCCTACAAGGAGTTCTGGACAGGCTGCAAGCTTGGTCTGATAAATGGCTCCTGAATTTTAACCCCAGCAAGTGCAAAGTAATGAAGCGTGGGGAAGAACAAAGAAGACCGCAGACGAAGTATAGGCTAGGAGGTCAAAGGCTGCAAAACTCAGTCAGTGAAAAGGATCTTGGGGTGAGCATCATACCAAGGAGTCATTCAAGACACTGTACACTGTGTACGTCAGGCCTATATTGGAGTATGCAGCACCAGTAGGGAACCACACTTGGTCAAACACGTCAGGAAACTAGAGAAAGTGCAAAGGGTTACAACAATCTAGCTAAGGGGCATGTCTTATGAGGAGAGCTTAAGGAAAATCAACCTGATGACACTGGAGAAGAGAGATAGTGGGGACATAACGACATATAAAATACTGAGAGGTATTGACTATGTGGATAGGGACAATGTTGCACAGATGGGACAAAGCAATCAGGGGTCACAGCTGGAAGTTAAAAACTCAGATGAGTCACAGGGATGTTAGGAAGTATTTCTTCAGTCATAGTTGTCAGGAAGTGGAGCAGTCTGGAGAGTGATAAAGTGGAGGCAGGATCCATACATAGATTTAAGAGATTTCAAGTTCATGGAGCAGGGAGAGAGAGGACCTAGTAGCGACCAGTAAAGAGGCAGGGCCAGGAGCTATGAATCGACCCCTGCAACCACAAAAAAGTGAGTATACACACACACAAGATCACAGTAAACATATGACCAGTTTCATAATTTCTCACATTATGAAAGAATAGTAAAAACAATAGAACAGAAGACTTGTAAAGATGACATATGACCTCACATAGGACCCTTCTCACTGAGCGTGGAAGTGTAGTGAAGATGTAATCAGGTCACTTAAAAAAAAAATTAAGTGGTATGTCAGGCATAGTTTAAAATCCTCACAAATTCTTTTCGTTATAAATGAATTTAATTTATGTAACCCAGAACTTATATTGCAATCAATTTTGTTTTTTTTATGAAGCTTAATTCAATTATATTTCGCTCAACCATGTACTTGCTTGATACAACGTTCTCAGCCTTTTCAAAATCAGTTGAGTGGTTAAAATCTCTCGCATGAATAAACAGAGGATTAGACTTGTTCAGTTCCAATGGTATATTTATGTTGTAATCTTAGTTCAAAACTGGCTTCTTGAATTCAACCCTGCCAAATGCAAAGTCATGAAGATCGGAGAAGGGCAAAGAAGACTGCAGGCAGAGTATAGACTAGGTGGCCGAAGACTGGAAACCTCGCTCAAGGAGAAAGATCTTGGGGTGAGTATGACACCGAGCACGTCTTCGGAAGCACACAACAACCAGATAACTGCTGCAGCATATGGGCGCCTGGCAAACCTGAGATTACCTAAGTAAGGAATCTTTCAAGACACTGTACACCGTGTACGTCAGGCTCATACTGGAGTATGCAGCACCAGTTTAAAAACCGCACCGGGTCAAGCACTTTAAGAAATTAGAGAAAGTGCAAAGGTTTGCCAAAAGGTTAGTTCCAGAGCTAAGGGGAATGTCCAACGAAGAAAGGTTAAGGGAAATCAGCCTGACGACACTGGAGGACAGGAGGGTTAGGGGAGACATGATAACGACATACAAAATACTGCGTGGAATAGACAAGGTGGACAGACAAGATGTTCCAGAGAGGGGACACTGAAACAAGGGGTCACTCTTGGAAGTTGAAGATTCGGATGAGTCACAGGGATGTTAAGAAGTATTTCTTCAGTCATAGAGTGGTCAGGAAGTGGAACAGTCTGGCGAGTGATGTAGTGGAGGCAGGAAGCATATATAGCTTTAAGACGAGGTATGATAAAGCTCATGGAACCGGGAGAGAGAGAACCTAGTAGTGTTCAGTGAAGATGCGGGGCCAGGAGCTGAGTCTCGACCCCTGCAACTACAATTAGGTGAGCGCGCGCGCGCGCACACACACACACACACACACACACACACACACACACACACACACACACACACACACACACACACACACACACACACACACACACACACACACACAGGACCAGGCACACATAACAGGAAAGGCACTGCAATGGATCAGAGAATATCTGACAGGGAGGCAACAACGAGTCATGGTACGCGACGAGGTGTCAGAGTGGGCGCCTGTGACAAGCGGGGTTCCACAGGGGTCAGTCCTAGGACCTGTGCTGTTCTTGGTATACGTGAACGACATAACGGAAGGGATAGACTCAGAAGTGTCCTTGTTTGCAGACGATGTGAAGTTAATAAGAAGAATCGAATCGGACGAGGATCAGGCAGGACTACAAAGAGATCTGGACAGGCTACAAGCCTGGTCCAGCAACTGGCTCCTTGAATTTAACCCTGCCAAATGCAAAGTCATGAAGATTGGGGAAGGGCAAAGAAGACCGCAGACACAATATAGTTTAGATGGCCAAAGACTGCAAACCTCACTCAAGGAAAAAGATCTGGGGGTGAGTATAACACCGAGCATATCTCCTGAGGCGCACATCAATCAGATAACTGCTGCAGCATACGGGCGCCTGGCAAACCTACGGATAGCGTTCCGATACCTCAGTAAGGATTCGTTTAAGACTCTGTACACCATCTACGTCAGGCCCATACTGGAGTATGCAGCACCAGTTTGGAATCCACACCTAGTCAAGCACGTCAAGAAATTAGAGAAAGTGCAAAGGTTTGCAACAAGACTAGTCCCAGAGCTACGGGGATTGTCCTATGAAGAAAGGTTGAGGGAAATCGGCCTGACGACACTGGAGGCCAGGAGGTCAGGGGAGACATGATAACGACATATAAAATACTGCGCGGAATAGACGAGGTGGACAAAGACGGGATGTTCCAGAGATGGGACACAGACACAAGAGGTCACAATTGGAAGTTGAAGACTCAGATGAATCAAAGGGATGTTAGGAAGTATTTCTTCAGTCATAGAGTAGTCAGGCCATGGAATAGCCTAGAAAGTGATGTGGTGGAGGCAGGAACCATACATAGTTTTAAGGCGAGGTATGATAGAGCTCATGGGGCAGGGAGAGAGAGGACCTAGTAGCAATCAGCGAAGAGGCGGGGCCAGGAGCTGTGAATCGACCCCTGCAACCACAAATAGGTGAGTACAAATAGGTGAGTACACACACACACACACAATCATACATTAGCACAACATTGTCACACGCGCGACAGATAAAAACTTTGTCGCAGACATCGAGGAGAGTTTTCCATCACATGAACTGGAAGAAAAATGGTTTCCATGTTTGTTAATGTTGCTGATTGTGCTGATGCTGTTTTTACCGATGTTGCTGTTGATGCTGCTGCTGTTGTTACTGTTGATGCTGTTTTTGCTTATATTGCTGTTCATATTACTGTTGCAGCTGTTGCTGTTTTGCTGTTTTTGCTGTTGCTGATGTTTCTTTTGCTTTTATTGCTAATGTTGCTGTTACTGTAGATGCTGATATTGCTGTTGCTACTATTACTGTTGTGCTTGTTTCTGCTGCTGTTCCCGCGAGTGTTATTGCTGCTACTGTGATGCTGTTGCTGGTGTTCCTGCTAGTGTTGTTGTTTCTGCTGCTGGTGTTGCTGATAATGTTGCTGCTGCTGCTGGCGTTGCTGTTTCTACTGTTGGTGTCCTTTCCTGTTGCTTCTGCTGGTGCTATTGTTGGTGTTTCTGATACTGTTGATGTTGCTGATATGCCCTTCTTGCTGTTGTGGTTGCTGTTACTGCTTGTGCTGCTGTTGCTTCTGCTGGTGCTGCTGTTTTTGCTGCTTTTTCTGTTGCTGCTGATACTGGTGTTACTGCCGGTGTTGGTTCTGCCCATGATACTACTGCTGTTGTTGCTGATATTGGTGTTGCTGCTGCTACTGTTGGTTCTGCTGTTGTTGGTATTGTTACTGTTGTTGGTTCTGCTGATGTTCTATTGCTGCTGCTACTGTTGGCATTGTTGTTGGTTCTGCTTCTACTGTTGTTGGTGCTGCTGCTGGCGGCGGCGGCGGTAGTGGTGATGGTGCTGCGGTTGCTGTTGCTCACAGCCTCCACAGCGGCTCTCTACGGAGGCTATTATTCATGGCAGTCTTTAATAATTTGATTCCCAAGTAATTTCGCAATTAAATGGAGTATAGTGTTGTGAATGAGCGGGCTACACTACACACAGCAGCCAGCTCATCTCCAGCTCCTGGCCCTGCCTCTTAAACTGGTCGCTATTAAGTTTACATTCTCCTGGCTTTGCGAGCCCTCTCATACCTATCCTTCAGGATTTGTAGAGTTCCTGCCAGTACCACTTCGTTCTTCAGGTCCTAGTAGCCACTTCCTCACCACACTCAGGCTTAGTAAATGCTTCTTAACGTCTCTCTGATTCAACTTTTAGCGGTGCTCTCGTGTACCTGTTTCCCGCCTCTCGGACATCTGTCCTTGTCTACCCTATCAATTCCTCTCAGTATTTTGTACGTTATTATGTCAGGTCCTTCTGTTTTCAGTCATTTAGTTTCATTATATAGATCATGTTCCTCCTTATGGCACTAGTCTCATAACAAACCTCGCTTTTTTCCAATTTCTTGGCATGCCTGATCAGGCGTGGGCTCCATACTGGTGCTTCATACTGTAATATGGGCCTTGATGTATGTCCTATATAGTGTCGTGAATGATTATTTAAGACTTTTGAAGGCTAATTACAGGTTCGTTGAAGGAACATTCTCTACCAAGGTTTTTCAGTTGATGTGTATCTCAGATGATATGCTCGGCACTATTCTCACTCCTAGGTCTTTTTTTTTTTTTTTACCTTGACTGAAGTTTGCAGCCTCTGTCCCACAGTATGTACTCAATTACTGGTCGTCTTGCTCCTTTCCCAATTTTCATCGCCTTGCATTTGTTGGGGCTGAATTCCGGCAGCTGGGTCTATTTGCAGCCTTTCCTTTTCCATATCTGTTTTTATTTTCCTCCACTTTACATCATCTGTGAACAGGGATACACTTGACTATCTCTTTTGTTATGTTATTCACATATACTAGGAACAATACTGGTTTTAATACTGATCCTTAAGGAACACCACATCTGACACTTTCTTAGTGTGACATCCTGGCCTATCACTCTCTCTCCTTCCCACAAGGCGCTCTGATTCACAACAGCACCAGTTCCTCAACTTTGTGTCTCAGTGTCTTGTGAAATACAGTATTAAATACATTCTTGCAGGCCAAGAGCATGCAGTCCACCCATCTCTTTGATTACTCACTTTAGATTTTTGAGACAAGATTTGCCATCTGTGAACCCGTGTTGGTTATTGTTGGAGACCACTTCTCTCCAAGTGTTAAAGGTACTTATCGATAGACACTATCTGATTTGTGTGTGTGTGTGTGTGTATACTCACCGAGCTGCGTTTTCAGAGGTCGAGACTTGGCTCAAGATCCTGCCTCGTATACCACCTTGATCAGCATCACTGACTTCTGGCCTTTTGGGCAGTATCATATCCATTCTTGAAGCTGTATATTGAGTTTGCTTCCACTACTGCTTCATCCAAGTCATTCCACTTTTCAATCCCCCTCCCGACCCAAATATTTCCTTTCATCCCTATGGCTGATCTGGGTCTTCACCTTCCACCTGTGTTCCTTTGATCCACTTATTTCAGTCTGTCTTTCCACCCGGGTTGTCAGATTCATTTCCTTCAACCTCTCCTCGCAGTGTATTTCGGTTATATTCTAAGGTTTGATAATCTTGCTTTAGCCGGTATTGTAATACGGCTTGAATGTATTTCTAGCGAGATGCATGGTGTTGTATTCACCCCAGGATCCTTTCTCTCTGATATTTGTAGCTTCTCTCCGCCCATGGCTGTTCTTTGTGTCTGCTGTGTCCCCCACCTTCTCCACTTGCCATAGCCTTGCATTTCTTCACATCGAAGTCACTTCTTAGACCACATCTGTAGAAAAAAATAACACAAACACAATGTATTTTTTTACGTAAAGATTTTTTATGCCTGAGTTAAGCTGTTGTATTCCGGTTCATTTTGAGACCATGTAAAATTTAAACTATTTCTCTAATAAAGACTTAGCGCAGTTGCTTTTACTTGCGAGTTACTCTAGTAATTTACAAGTTACTTTAATAATTAAACTCTTAGAAGTCTCCGAGCCATGGTTAATTTTAAATTACATTACACTTGTATACCTAACAAACTTCCTAAATTATCCTTCACACACAAACATTCGCAATACATTTCGGTGGTTTAAAATTACGTGTTTTTAAAGCTTTACGCAGCCTTTTTAAAGCTTTATACAGCATTTTTTAAAGCTTTATACAGTTTTTTAAAAGCGTTACACAGACTTTTTAAAACTTTAGTCTTTTTAAAGCCTTGTACAGCCTTTTTAAAGCTTTACACAGCCTTGGTAGAGCTTTACACAGCCTTGTTAAAGGTTTATACAGCCATGGTACAGCCTCACACATCCTCCTTAAAGCTTTACACATACCTTCTAAAACTATATATCCCACGCATATTTTTTTAAAACTTTACACAATTTTTTAAGCTTTATACAGCCCTTTTAAACCCTTAAACATCTTTTTAAACATTTAAACGTATTTTTTTTTGAAGCTTTGCGTCTTGTTTTAAGCTGTAGAAAACTAGATGGGTTCCTTTGAGTCGCCACAATTGCTGTCAGTCGCCACAATTGCTGTCAGTCGCCACAATTGCTGTCAGTCGCCACAATTGCTGTCAGTCGCCACAATTGCTGTCAGTCGCCACAATTGCTGTCAGTCGCCACAATTGCTGTCAGTCGCCACAATTGCTGTCAGTCGCCACAATTGCTGTCAGTCGCCACAATTGCTGTCAGTCGCCACAATTGCTGTCAGTCGCCACAATTTCTTCTTCGTTATTGTTTCACTAGTTTCCTAATTATTTTTCTGGTCCCGTAATCCTTATTCTTATATCTTCTAGCGCCCATCCTCCTCCTCCTCCTCCTCCTCCTCCCCTCTCTTATCTGCCTTCTCTGCCTCCCCTCTTAACATCTCTACCTCCCCTCTCTTACCTACTTTCTCTATCTCCCTTACCTGGCTTCTCTACCTCTCCTCTCTACCTGCCTTCTCTACCTCTCCTCTCTTACCTGCCTTCTCTACCTCTCCTCTCTTACCTGCCTTCTCTACTCTCCTCTCTTACCTGCTTCTCTACCTCTCCTCTCTTACCTGCCTTCTCTACCTCTCCTCTCTTACCTGCCTTCTCTACCTCTCCTCTCTTACCTGCCTTCTCTACCTCTCCTCTCTTACCTGCCTTCTCTACCTCTCCTCTCTTACCTGCCTTCTCTACCTCTCCTCTCTTACCTGCCTTCTCTACCTCTCCTCTCTTACCTGCCTTCTCTACTCTCCTCTCTTGCCTGCCTTCTCTACCTCTCCTCTCTTGCCTGCCTTCTCTACCTCTCCTCTCTTGCCTGCCTTCTCTACCTCTCCTCTCTTGCCTGCCTTCTCTACCTCTCCTCTCTTGCTTGCCTTTCCTGCTCCTGCTTTCTTTCCTATTCCTCTACATCTTGTCCCTTGCTTTAATTTTCTTTCCCCTACCTTGACCTCTTTTCTACGTAGTCCTTTTCATTCGCTCTCGTTCTCTCCTGTGAAGCATTTATTCTACTTGGAAAGCCTTAAGTATTTAAAACGTACTCTTTCAAGGCGAGAAGATGCGTGATAAAAGTCTGGGCACCATGGGTACAATAAGAGACTGTATCAACATCAGTGGACTAAGATTATTTAACCTGCTACCAGCAGATGCCAGAAATGTTTCTGGAACAAGTGTAGAAGTATTCAGGATGAAACTGGAGGACTATCTGCTCCAAGTACCAAACAACCAGGATGGGATGTGTATGCAGATGTTGTCTACACGGAGTGACAGCACATAAAAGTAGGCAGATAAATGTTCGTTTTTTTTTTTTTTTTTGACAAACAGCATAGATTACTAGAAGTAAACAACACAATCTAGTCTTTATACAAAGGTCAGTTCCTCAAGGCACGGTCCTGGCACCTTTACTGTTATTCTCATAGCAGATATAGATAAAAACAATCGCCACAGCTTCATATCATCATTTGCCGACGATGCGAAAATAAATATGAAAGTATCCTAAGTAGAAGACACTACAACGACAGTCACAAATAACTTTCTTCATGAAGGTGCTAGAATATAACGAGTTCAGCGGTGAATTCCAACTCCTCAGATATGGAAAAGAATGAAGAACCAGAAAGATTCACAATATACAAAATTAGAGATGACTGCTGAATTAAACGAAAAGAACATGTGAAAGACCCGAGTGTAATGTTAGTTGACTTGTCGCTGGGAGAACACAAGTCACATGTTGTGAAACCTTGAGAAATGACGGGATTGGTAATGAGAACGCTCAAAACAAGAGAAATATTGCCATTAACGATGTTCTTTAAATTACTTGTGGTGTTTCGAATGGAGTATTGTTCGCTGTTGACGGCACCATTCAGGGCAGGTGAGATACCAGAGCTCGAATAGATGCATGTATGGTTTACAGTCCGCGTAGAACCTAAAAGTTCTGAAATGGAGGAGTGAGAGATGCATGATAATATATACACGGAAGATGATACTTGAGGGCCTGGTCCCAACCTACACACTACCATAACTACGTATTGGAGTGAGAGAGATGGGAGGATCTTAAGTAAACCCAGTCTTTAGCAGGGGCGCCATGGGGCCCCAGTAAAATGTATTAAAATTCCTGAGTCCAGACCACCTTACCTTTGATAAGTTTCGAGTTTTTTTTTTCTAATCCTGGAGTCCGGCCTTGGGCCACACTATTCAAAACTCTACTAGGAGATATCAGAAACACTGCCGGAACAAGTGCAGAAGTCTTCAAGAGGAAGCTCAACCAGTATCTCCCCAAGTGCCAGATCAGCCAGGCTGTGATGGATATGTGGGGCAGAGCCCAGCAGCAACAGACTGATTGACCAGGCAAGCACTGCGCAAGTCTCGCCCATGACCAGGCTATGGGAGGAGGAAGACTTGAAACCGGTCAGTTATATCACAGGTAAATTCATTCTGTGATAAAATTTTCCAGTCAGAAATTAGACATGGCCATGGGTTTATTTTTCAGTGTATGGAACAACTTGAGTGTGAGAGTTTCTCCAACATGATGCCAGATTTATCCAGAGCCTCGTGAACCTCTAGCATGGTACTGACTGTAATAAGTAACAAATGAACATAATTTCCGCCGCGGTATTTACTATAGGCTCCTACAAGAGGAAAATTCTGACGTGTTGACATTTCTTGGTTTATGAGGAAAACTAAGTTTGGTGACTGAAGAAATGGAGATGGAGAAAGACGGAGGAGACAGGAAAAGGAAGAGAGGGGGAGAGAGAGAGAGAGAGAGAGAGAGAGAGAGAGAGAGAGAGAGTGAGTGACAAGTACATTAAGAGAGAAATTAATAAGTTTAAGGGGACCAAGATTCTTCAGCACCCTCTCTTCGTGCATAAGAGAAATTACCAACAGACTCCTAATTGTCTGCAAAAGGAACATGATAAGTTCCTCAAGTCAGTTCTTGATTAGCTGGGTTTGGGTGTATACGTTGGACTGCATGCGGCGAGCACCAACATCCTGCTCGATCAGGCCAGTAACCAGAAGACCTAGTCTGGGACCTTGCCGAGGAACAGGGAGCGGCAGTGATTTCGAAATCGACTCCAGGTAGAATCCAGGCAGATCCTAGCAAGGTAAAGCTGCGCGATTACGACACACTGAAGTCGTAAAGTTATTCCCGTGTTGCAGCAGTTATGATAACACCTGTAGCAGGTGTTATCATAACTCATTACAACGAGTTTAGTTCTGAGCAACGTTTGAGAAGGAGAGTCCTGTGATGTGAAGATTTGATGCACCTTGACACAGAGCAAAACTTTGTCTTTAATAAAAGCTTGATGAACGAAACACTTGTGTAACACCTGAGTATCCTAAATACTGAGACGTTTCGTCAACGTCTCATCAATAAAGATACTTAGGTACTGCAAATGTCTCATCAACTTGTCGGTAATGTATAACATTAACATTATAACAGAGCTTGTTCTGCAGAACCTCTCTTTACCGTTAGAAGTGTATCCACTTCCATCCAACAGATCTCTCTCAATATCTGTTTAATGGTCTCGGGGATCTTGACCTTCCCGCCTGGTCTCAGACCAGCTCTCCTGATTTGGAAAGTAAATATTACAGGATTGAGGATTAAGAAACGCACAAATTAGAGAAGTGTATAGTGAATGAAAGTTTGCAAAATATAAGTGAGTATATAGTAAAGGTAAGCAAAGTTTATAAGACTTAAGTGTCATCTTATATGTTCATGAGAAAGAAAGTGAAGAATGCAGCAATCCTTCCAGATTAGATTACGTTTAATAGGCTTCCGTAGAATTCAGTTGGACGGCTGCTGTCTACCAACCTACTACTGGTGGTTGTGTCAGACCTTGTTATTTACGTGTAGATACCTTTGAGTTCGGGAGTTTTTCTACTCCCAGAGCCCGGCCTTGGGTCAGGCTCATTTGGTGCTTGCCTGGTCAAGCAGGCTGTTGCTTCTGGAGGCCCGTTGCCCCACATATCCAACACTTGTCTAGTTGATCTGGCACCTAGTGAAAATAATTGTCCAGTTTCCTCTTACAGACTTGTACAATTGTCTCAACAGTGTTTCTGATATCTTCTAGTAAGACGTTGAAAGACGCTGCCTATTACTGTTATTTAAACATGTAACATTTTCAGTGGAAGGATCCCAGTTTTGAGGCTGGTATTGTACTTAACACCAACCATGTTAAATGTTCCGTGCCTCGAGAAGGGTACTCGCCACATCTTCAGTATGCCTTCACGGTAGTTATATACAGATTTAGACAGGTTAAAGAGAAGCTTTCAATTTAACAGTAGGTGTGTGAAAGAAACTGATAGGTAGCTTTATTAAAACACACTGTTTGTAAGGTTTAGGGATGAGTGCGGGGGTCGGGATGCGCGCGCGCGCACGCACACACACACACACACACACACACACACACACACACACACACACACACACACACACACACACACACACACACACACACACACACACACACACACACACAGAGACCAGGCACATATCAACCAAATAACTGCTGCAGCATATGTGCGCCTAGCAAACCTAAGAACCGCATTCCGACATCTTAATAAGGAATCGTTCAGGACCCTGTACACTGTATGCGTTAGGCCCATATTGGAGTATGTGGCACCAGTTTGGAAACCACACCTAGCCAAGTACGTAAGGAAATTAGAGAAAGTGCAAAAGTTTGCAACAAGACTAGTCCCTCAGTGGGTCCTTAGAGAGGGAGCAGAGATGCTGTGTGTCACTAACAAAAAATCTTCAACACAGACATTGAAACTGAGCAACTACCTGAGGTATTGAAGGTGGTAAATGTAGTCCCAATTTTTAAGAAAGGAGATAGTCACGAGGCATTAAACTACAGACCACCATCACTGACTTGTATGCAAAATCATTGAGAAGATTATCAGGAGAGCAGTGGTGGAGCATCTAGAACCGAACAAGCTTATAAACGACAACCAGCATGGTTTCAGGGAAAGGAAATCGTGTGTAACAAACCTACTGGCGTTTTATGACAAGGTAACGGAAGTAAGACGAGAGAGAGGGGTGGATAGATTGTTTCTTCTTATGCTTCAAGAGGGCCTTCGACACAGTTCCTAACAAGAAGTTAGTGCAAAAGCTAGAGGATCAGTCATGCATAACAGGAAAGACACTACAGTGGATCAGAGAATACTTGACAGGGAGGCAACAACGAGTCATGGTACGTGACTAGGTGTCAGAGTGGGCGCCTGTGACGAATGGGGTTCGACAGGGGTCAGTCCTAGGACCAATGCTATTTTTGGTATATGTGAATAACAGGGATAGACTCAGAAGTGTCCCTGTTTGCAGATGGTGTGAAGTTAACGAGGAGAATTAAATCTGATGAGGATCAGACAGAGTATAGGCTAGGTGGTCAAAGACTACAAACCTCACTCAAAGAAAAGGAGCCTGGGGTGAGTATAATACCGAGCACATCTCCTGAGGTGCACACGAACCAAATAACTGCTGCAGCATATAGGTGCCTGGCAAACCTAAGAATAGCGTTCCGATACCTCAGCAAGGAATCGTTCAAGACTCTGTACACTGTGTACGTCAGGCTCATATTGGAGTATGCAACACTAGTTTGGAACCCACGCCTGGTCAAGCACATCAAGAAATTAGAGAAAGTGCAAAGGTTTGCAACAAGACTAGTCCCAGAACTAAGGGAAATGACCTACGAAGAAAGGTTAAGGGAAATCGGCCTCTCGACACTGGAAGACAGGAGGGTTAGGGGAGACATGATAACGACATATAAAATACTACGAGTAATTGACAAGGTGGACAAAGACAGAATGTTCCAGAGATGGGACGCAGAAACAAGGGGTTACAATTGGAAGTTGAAGACTCAGATGAGTCAAAGGTATGTTAGTAAGTCTTTCTTCCGTCATAGATTTGTCAGGAAGTGGAATAGTCTGGGAAGTGACGCAGTGGAGGCGTAGTTTTAAGACGAGGTTTGATGAACCTCGTGGAGGGAGGAGAGTGATCAAGTAGCGATCAATGAAGAGGCAGGGCCAGGAGCTATGCTCGACCCCTGCAATCATAAATAGGTGAGTAGACACACACAGGGCCAGGAGCAGTGAATCAATCCCTTGAACCACATATAGGTTAGTACACACACTAATGGGCTTGGCCGAGGAGAGTTAGAGCTGCCGATATCGGACTGCAGGTTAATTGTGGTGCTTCTTTTCCACCTCACTGAAGTCACTGAGTCTGATTAGTAGACAGCTGCTGTTCTACCGTATTGTGCATAGGGCCAGTGACGGCGGAAGGGGGAGCACGAGCCCTCCCAAAATTCCATCAGCTCCCCTAAGTCTCTCAGATATAAATAGTTATAACATTGCTTCAAAACAGGTCTCCTAGCCCCCCACCCCCTCTTCCAGCAAGACAGCCACCCCAAAGCCCTTCTCCCAGTATAGAAATTCTGGCGCGCCTCTTCCATAAGGCCAACACCTCGCATTGGCATTCATGGTGGTAGAAACCACCGTATGTAGCACCGCAAACCACCACTTTCTTTTAGCCATGGTCCAGGTTTACCCAACACCACCTCTGAGTGCACCACAGAAGGCCAAAAAATTGAATAATAAAAATCTTGTATTAATATGTTCTTAATTAAGATCATAGTGGGATAATTCTTTAGATGTGAGTGTGTGTGAAGTATCAACAAAACTGATAGGTGTATCCTCGTACTGAGTTGTGACTCCATTGAGGAGAGATTCCAGACAAGTTCTTCACACAAGTTAGCCGCCCCGCCACACACTAATGCATATCCAGTGGCTTATGTAAATGTCCTCAAGTTACTCCAAATAGAAAACTCAACAGATCTTCAGCTCGAACATGTAGAGAGTTTTCCAGGTGTGGGCCGTCTCGTTGCCACTCTACCTACAGGAGAACTTTTTTTTTTTTTAGGTGCGCATTCAAGAATGAAGAGAGGTGCAGCAGTTGAAGGCATCATCACAGGTGGGCGTATTAGTGAAGTGAAACAAGCTAGATAACTGAGTTGAAGCTGACTCTAAACGATGCAAGGGTAAATTCCAGCTGTTGGACCCGCCTCTTATCTTTCGATTGACAGATATGAATTCGCTCTATCGTAATCGTATTTGAACCATCATTTAGTCATTTTCATATAAGTTGTTGTCTAGATCGTTCCACTTTACTAATACGCCCACCTGTGATGATGCCTTTAACTGCTGCACCTCTCTTCATTCATAAATATACAAATGAAAAACATGTTATCTCCTGCCTTTGCTTCAGGTTGATCCAGGCTGCCAGACTGGGCATTCTCTCTCAAGGATAAGGCACTGATCACCTCATCTTTTTTAACACACCAGTTTTAAAAGTTTAGAGGTTTTATCCTTCCTCACTTCATTTCAAATCCCAGCTCTATCAGAGATATACCACCAACCCTCAGGATGCGACCCACAACAGTCGGCTAACACCCAGGTTCCTACTTACTGCTAGGTGAACAGGGGTAGCAGGTCTTGTGTTTGCCGTTTATATGTTGTATATTAAGATAACACTGGATTGCGAAAAGTTTTCAAAATATAGTGAAGTGTAGCACATGTCTTGTACATCTACCTGTATTTATTATTTACCAGTAGTGTAGTGTTTCCTGATGTGTGTAGGTTGTCTGTGTTGGCTGTGCAGGTTGTTGCGTCTGTGTTGGCTGTGAAGGTTGTTGTTGCGTCTGTGTTGGCTGTGCAGGTTGTTGCGTCTGTGTTGGCTGTGCAGGTTGTTGTCGTGTCTGTGTTGGCTGTGCAGGTTGTTGTTGCGTCTGTGTTGGCTGTGCAGGTTGTTGTTACGTCTGTGTTGGCTGTGCAGGTTGTTACGTCTGTGTTGGCTGTGCAGGTTGTTGTTGCGTCTGTGTTGGCTGTGCAGGTTGTTGTTACGCCTGTGTTGGCTGTGCAGGTTGTTGTTGCGTCTGTGTTAGCTGTGCAGGTTGTTGTTACGCCTGTGTTGGCTGTGCAGGTTGTTGTTGCGTCTGTGTTGGCTGTGCAGGTTGTTGCCGTGTCTGTTTTGGCTGTGCAGGTTGTGTTGGCTGTGCAGGTTGTTGTTACGTCTCTGTTGGTTGTGCAGGTTGTTGTCGTGTCTTTGTTGGCTGTGCAGGTTCTTGTTGTGTTTTTGTTGGCTGCGCAGGTTCTTGTTGTGTCTGTATTGGCTGTGCAGATTGTTGTCTGTTGGCTGTGCGGGTTGTTGTCTGTGTTGGCTGTGAAGGTTGTGTCTTTGTTGGCTCTGCTGGTTGTTGTTGTGTCTTTGTTGGCTGTGCAGGTTGTTGTGTGTTTGCTGTGCAGGTTGTTGTCGTGTCTGTGTTGGCTGTGCAGGTTGTTGTTACGTCTGTTGGCTGTGCAGGTTGTTGTCGTGTCTGTGTTGGCTGTGCAGGTTGTTGTTACGTCTGTGTTGGTTATGCAGGCTGTTGTTACGTCTGTGTTGGTTGTGCAGGCTGTTGTTACGTCTGTGTTGGTTGTGCAGGTTGTTGTCGTGTCTTTGTTGGCTGTGCAGGTTCTTGTTGTGTCTGTGTTGGCTGTGCAGATTGTTGTCTGTTGGTTGTGCGGGTTGTGTCTTTGTTGGCTCTGCTGGTTGTTGTGTGTGTGTTGGCTATGCAGGTTGTTGTGACTGTGCAGGTTGTGTCTGTGCTGTCTTTGCAGGTTGTTGTGTGTGTTGGCTGTGCAGGTTGTTGTCTTGGTTGCGTGTTTGTGTGTTTGTTGTGCAGGTTATTACGTCTGTGTTGCTGTGCAGGTTCTCTGTTGGCTGTGCAGGTTGTTGTTGTGTCTGTGTTGGCTGTGCAGGTTGTTTCTGTGTTGGCTGTGCAGGTTGTTTCGTCTGTGTTGGTTGTGCAGGTTGTTGTCTGTGTTTGTTGTGCAGGTTGTCTGTGTTGGCTGTGCAGGTTGTGTCTGTGTTGACTGTGCAGGTTGTCTGTTTCGGTTGTTCATGTTGTGTCTTTGGCTGTGTTGGTTGTGTAGGTTGTTGTTGTGGTTGGGCTGGGAGTGCAGATTGCTCGTGTCTGTGGCTGGGCTGGCAGTACAGGTTGCTGGTGGTTGGGCTAACAGTACAGGTTGCTGGTGGTTGGGCTAACAGTACAGGTTGCTGGTGGTTGGGCTAACAGTACAGGTTGCTGGTGGCTGGGCTGGCAGTGCAGGTTGCTGGTGTCTGTGGCTGGGCTGGGCTGGGCTGGGCTGGGCTGGCAGTGCACGTTGCTTGTGTCTATGGCTGGGCTGGCAGTGCAGGTTGCTTGTGGCTGGGCTGGCAGTGCAGGTTGCTGGTGTCTGTGGCTGGGCTGGCAGTGCAGGTTGCTGGTGTCTGTGGCTGGGCTGGCAGTGCACGTTGCTGTGTTCTTGGCTGGGTGGAGTGCAGGTTGCTGTGTTGTGGCTGGCATGGCAGGTTGCAGTGTGCCGTGGCTGGGCTGGCAGTGCAGTTGCAGGTGTCGCGTGTCTGGGCTGTGGCAGTGCAGGTTGCTGGTGTCTGATTGGGCTGGCAGTGCAGGTTGCTGGTGTCTGTGGCTGGGCTGGCAGTGCAGGTTGCTGGTGTCTGGCTGGGCTGGGAGTGCAGGTTGCTGGTGTCTGTGGCTGGGCTGGGAGTGCATGTTGCTGGTGTCTGTGGCTGGGTTTGGAGTGCAGGTTGCTTGTGTCTGTGGCTGGCAGTGCAGGTTGCTGGTGTCCGTGGCTGAGTGCGTGCAGTGCAGGTGCTGCATGGAGTGCATCTGATTTGGGCTGGGAGTGCATGTTGCTGGTGTCTGTGGCTGGGTTGGGAGTGCAGGTTGCTTGTGGCTGGGCTGGCAGTGCAGGTTGCTGGTGTCTGTGGCTGGGTTGGCAGTGCAGGTTGCTGGTGTCTGTGGCTGGGCTGGCAGTGCACGTTGCTGGTGTCTGTGGCTGGGCTGGTAGTGCAGGTTGCTTGTGTCTGTGGCTGGCAGTGCAGGTTGCAGGTGTCCGTGGCTGGGCTGGCAGTGCAGGTTGCTGGTGTCTGATTGGGCTGGCAGTGCAGGTTGCTGGTGTCTGTGGCTGGCATGGCAGTGCAGGTTGCTGGCGTCTGTGGCTGGGTTGGGAGTGCAGGTTGCTTGTGTCTGTGGCTGGGTTGGCAGTGCAGGTTGCAGGCGTCTGTGGCTGGGCTGGCAGTGCAGGTTGCTGGTGTCTGTGGCTGGCATGGCAGTGCAGATTGCTGGCGTCTGTGGCTGGGCTGGCAGTGCAGGTTGCTGGTGTCTGTGGCTGGGTTGGAGTGCAGTTGCTGGTGTCTGTGGCTGGGTTGGAGTGCAGGTTGCATGGCGTCTGTGGCTGGGTTGGCAGTGCAGGTTGCAGGCGTCTGTGGCTGGGTTGGCAGTGCAGGTTGCTGGTGTCTGTGGCTGGGCTGGCAGTGCAGGTTGCTGGTGTTGCTGGGCTGGTGCAGTGCAGGTTGCTGGTGTCTGTGGCTGGGTTGGGAGTGCAGGTTGCTGGTGTCTGTGGCTGGGTTGGAGTGCAGGTTGCTGGTGTCTGTGGACTGGGTTGGCAGTGCAGGTTGCTGGTGTCTGTGACTGGGTTGGCAGTGCAGGTTGCTGGTGTCTGTGACTGGGTTGGCAGTGCAGGTTGCTGGTGTCTGTGACTGGGTTGGCAGTGCAGGTTGCTGGTGTCTGTGGCTGGGCTGGCAGTGCAGGTTGCTGGTGTCTGTGGCTGGGTTGGCAGTGCAGGTTGCTGGTGTCTGTGGCTGGGTTGGCAGTGCAGGTTTGCTGGTGTTGTGGCTGGGTTGGCAGTGCAGATTGCTGGTGTCTTGCTTGGGTTTGGATGCAATGTTGCTGCTCTACTGTGCTGGTTGGTGCAGTGTGCTGGTGTTTGTGCTGGTTGTGCAGTGCAGTTGCTGTCGTCTGTACTGGTTGGCAGTGCAGTTGCTGGTGTCCCGTTTCTGGCCTGCAGTGCACGTTAGCTGGTGTCTGTGGCTGGCTGTAGTGCAGGTTGCTTGTTCTGTGGCTGATGCAGTGTTGCAGGTGTCCGTGGCTGGGCTGGCAGTGCAGGTTGCTGGTGTCTGATTGGGCTGGCAGTGCAGGTTGCTGGTGTCTGTGGCTGGCATGGCAGTGCAGGTTGCTGGCGTCTGTGGCTGGGTTGGGAGTGCAGGTTGCTTGTGTCTGTGGCTGGGTTGGCAGTGCAGGTTGCAGGCGTCTGTGGCTGGGCTGGCAGTGCAGGTTGCTGGTGTCTGTGGCTGGCATGGCAGTGCAGATTGCTGGCGTCTGTGGCTGGGCTGGCAGTGCAGGTTGCTGGTGTCTGTGGCTGGGTTGGGAGTGCAGGTTGCTTGTGTCTGTGGCTGGGTTGGCAGTGCAGGTTGCAGGCGCCTGTGGCTGGGCTGGCAGTGCAGGTTGCTGGTGTCTGTGGCTGGGCTGGCAGTGCAGGTTGCTGGTGTCTGGCTGGGTTGGCAGTGCAGGTTGCTGGTGTCTGTGGCTGGATTGGGAGTGCAGGTTGCTGGTGTCTGTGGCTGGGTTGGGAGTGCAGGTTGCTGGTGTCTGTGACTGGGTTGGCAGTGCAGGTTGCTGGTGTCTGTGACTGGGTTGGGAGTACAGGTTGCTGGTGTTTGTGGCTGGGTTGGCAGTGCAGGTTGCTGGTGTTTGTGGCTGGGTTGGCAGTGCAGATTGCTGGTGTCTGTGGCTGGGTTGGCAGTGCAGGTTGCTGGTGCCTGTGGCTGGGTTGGCAGTGCAGGTTGCTGGTGTCTGTGGCTGAGTTGGCAGTGCAGGTTGCTGGTGTCTGTGACTGGGTTGGCAGTGCAGGTTGCTGGTGTCTGTTGCTGGGCTGGCAGTGCAGGTTGCTGGTGTCTGTGGCTGGGTTGGGAGTGCAGGTTGCTGGTGTTTGTGGCTGGGTTGGCAGTGCAGGTTGCTGGTGTTTGTGGCTGGGTTGGCAGTGCAGATTGCTGGTGTCTGTGGCTGGGTTGGCAGTGCAGGTTGCTGGTGTCTGTGGCTGGGTTGGCAGTGCAGATTGCTGGTGTCTGTGGCTGGGTTGGCAGTGCAGGTTGCTGGTGTCTGTGGCTGGGTTGGCAGTGCAGGTTGCTGGTGTCTGTGGCTGGGTTGGCAGTGCAGGTTGCTGGTGTCTGTGGCTGGGTTGGCTGTGCAGTTTGCTGGTGTCTGTGGCTGGGTTGGCAGTGCAGGTTTCATATTCTCTTGTTTAGAATCTAATTTTAGTAAAATATGCCTCTATCTGCTTTGTTCATGTCCCTGAGTATTTTGTATGTTGTGATTGCATTCTCTCTTCTGCATCTTGAGCAGTCTTAGCCTTTATATCTCCTCTTGTAGTTAGAGCAGTAGTATCTCTTATCTCTTGTAGTTTGAGCAGTTGTTGCTCTTATCTCTCCATTTGTAGTTAGAACAGTTGTAGCTCTTATCTCTCTTCTTGTAGCTAAAGCAGTTGTTGCTCTTATCTCTCCATTTGTAGTTAGAGCGGTTGTAGCTCTTATCACTTCTTGTAATTAGAGTAGTTGTAGCTCTTATCTGTCTTGTAGTTCAAACAGTTGTAGCTCTTATCTCTCGTCTTGTAGTTAGAACAGTCGCAGCTGTTATCTTTCTGTGCCCTGAACTCGCACCGCGATTCATTAATTTGAAAAAAAAATTATTACAGTAATAAGAAATATTAAGAAATACATATTAGGATATGCTAAGTTTTTGTAGTAGTAGTTAGTAAGCTATGCCCATCATCTTACATGCTTACGAGACGAGGAAAAGATCAGTAATACTGTCAGGGTACAAAACTCTTTATCAGATTTCACTCTCACATTCATAGGAGCAGAGGGTAGTAGCTGTCTTCATGGTTGCACCTATGTGGTGAAGTGTCTTGGTTTAGATTCTCAAGACCGTGGTGTTGGATACCAGATAAACCAAGTTAGTTACTTTGTATCTAGATGTTCAGTACATTACATAGCTATTTTAAGTGGTCTTGAGGACACACAGGCGCTATGGGTTCACGTTTATGTAGATACATTATTTATATCTAAACTATTATAACTTATATTAAAAAAAATCTTGGTTTTTGTGGTTCTATACTCCTGTGGGCCGCAAACAACAACAGTTTATTTGACCAAGTAGTCAGCAGTTAATGAAATAAGACTTCGGGTCGTGCTGTTAGAATACTCTGGATACAGGTCGCAGGTAAGTTAAAGATACGCCTGGAGTGTGAGTGCCACTCTGAACACACCCATTGTTACGTTTTACACTCGTCCAATATTAAAGAAAGATAAAGGAATTCCTCTTATTAAGTAAGACTTCGGGGAATTCTGGGAGACTTCAGTAGTGTCAGCCCGAGCTAGGAGACGTCAGTAGTGCCATGAAGATACCGTTCAGTAGTCCAGTAAAGGTTCATCAGCTACGGCAACTTCGAAGTTTTCTTACCAGTAGAGCTGGAGTTACTATCACTTGGGACTTAATATCTCTCAGGATAACTTATCCCATACATTGAAGAAATGGAATTTTTATGAAGATATCTGCATTCCAGAGCAGGGGAAGAAATTAAACAATGATAGCGTGGTGATGGTGGTGACGGTGATGGTGGTGATGATGGTGGTGACGGTGATGGTGGTGACGGTGATGGTGGTGACGGTGATGATGGTGACGGTGATGGCCAAAAGCACAACATACACTAATGAGAAGAAAATCAAATTTTTGGGTGACTTGCACAGTTTTCAGATAATAGTGAAAATGGGCGAAATCAACAATCTTACCAATTATATTTGTGAGGGAGTGGCGAGGGGATACCAACAACACGGTGTATGTTATTGATATACCTTTATCTTAGAAACTGCGCCTAAAGTTGCAACAAATCATGATTTTGGATGCTGTTCGTATAATTCATATAATACCATTGTGTACAAGTGCTATAATCATGCCCCAAGCGATATTTGTTGTGTACTGGTAAGGTTATATATATTGGTAAAGTTTTGTTGAGGACTTTACACACACAATTACAAAACATAGACTATATGGACCTTTACTTTAGCTTATAGATCTCTTTGAGAGACTGGTTGGGAACCCAGGATGCAGCAGACATTACCTCTGGATCGCCATACCAAGTTGCTGGACGAGGAATGTGAAAAATCTTTGGCGTCGTTATTAATGCACGATCCCTATTTGACAAAAAAATATTCATCTACATAGTTCATCATTTTTTTCGGTTTAACACCATTAAAAAGTCGAAACCGTTAACATTTACAACGGCTAATGCAAAGTTATCTGTACAAAACACAGAGAATGGGTATTAAGGAAAATGGATACTCAGGAAAAATGCGTATGTTGAGCCCTACCTTATCACATGTTCACCTGTCTGTATACTATTACATATTAGTTGTTTTCTTTCACAAACCTGCTTACAGAGAAGCACAGAGAGGAGCAACGCATCATGGGGGTGAAACAGTAGAAGGCCCTCCCAAAATTTAGCTACTGTGGCTATTACTCCATAAACGCAATAGCATTCATACAACCCTTCAGGAGTCAACGGTCTAACTAAAAGGATTGACAGGTATAACTGAAACAAACATATTTTAGCTCGTAGTAGCCAATTGTCGTCGGAATGACAGCGTAGCACTAAAATATTTCAGACAGTCCAGCGATTTCATGAAAATATCACGTTTATGTACAATAGCCTCTACCATAAATACATCTAGTTTGAACAGGCTTAAGCTATTAATATATAGTTCATGAAAGGTTATTATGTTTTATAATTGCCGATTCTAAAATATTTCTTTAAAGCCATGATAGACTAGGAACTATAATTCTGATTTCTGACCATATTGCAGGATTATTGTATAAACCTGTGTGATTAAATATGGCATTAGATTCCTTCGCTATTCGGATCGAAGTGTAAATTTTAGACTGTTGAGGAAAACCAAATTTTGTTCCTATATCCATTACTGCTCCAATCACGAAATAAAGTAAAAAAGCTCCGGAGCGTTTTTCTTACTATGTTCCCGAGAGCCTTGCGAGTTTGCTGACTCGAGTATCTTGATGAAGAAATTACGAAAAATCTTTGATATTGTGGTGAAACTATTGTACTCGAAGGAATTCGTAGAAAAGGCTTTGATAGTAGCTAGGGAGATTTATTATAGAAATGAACCTAGAATAACCCCACAGGTTAGTAATGTGTTTCTCCTTACACCGAGAATCTGTA
>NC_069409.1:27781315-27816315 GCF_026875155.1 Cherax quadricarinatus | reverse complement strand
TGGGCGTTCCTTGAAGGTTTTGTTGATACCAGAATCTCTGAATGTGGCGTTCCTTGAAGGTTTTGTTGATACCAGAATCTCTGAATGTGGCGTTCCTTGAAGGTTTTGTTGATACCAGAATCTCTGAATGTGGCGTTCCTTGAAGGTTTTGTTGATACCAGAATCTCTGAATGTGGCGTTCCTTGAAGGTTTTGTTGATACCAGAATCTCTGAATGTGGCGTTCCTTGAAGGTTTTGTTGATACCAGAATCTCTGAATGTGGCGTTCCTTGAAGGTTTTGTTGATACCAGAATCTCTGAATGTGGCGTTCCTTGAAGGTTTTGTTGATACCAGAATCTCTGAATGTGGCGTTCCTTGAAGGTTTTGTTGATACCAGAATCTCTGAATGTGGCGTTCCTTGAAGGTATTGTTGATACCAGAATCTCTGAATGTGGCGTTCCTTGAAGGTTTTGTTGATACCAGAATCTCTGAATGTGGCGTTCTTGAAGGTTTTGTTGATACCAGAATCTCTGAATGTGGCGTTCCTTGAAGGTTTTGTTGATACCAGAATCTCTGAATGTGGCGTTCCTTGAAGGTTTTGTTGATACCAGAATCTCTGAATGTGGGTTTTGGATAAAGGGTTTACCTATTTTTTTTTTTTGATCTCTTTCATGAGGTTCTACCAGCTTGTACCTCATCTTCAGTTTCGTTTCTTCTTCTCTCATGTGTCCATCAATAAATATTTAATCTGTCCTGAAGTCAGAATCTTTGTACTGCTGCTGTTCTAGTTCCTGGGTAACTGGGTAACTATCTTTTATGTTTATAATATTTTCTCCCTAGTCTTTCATCTCTGTGTATCGTACATATTTTTACATCTATTTCACTGGTCTTAATAATATCCACTTGCTTTTTTAGTTTTCTTCATCTATTGTGTGGAACCTTTCATTACTTCATAGTTACATATTCTCTCTTATATAAATACGTATTCTATCATTGCTTTTAAAATTATCTGATGTTGAAATTTTGCCATTTTGTAATCTATCCATTTATTTTGTCCTGGTGTACAACAATGTTTGAACTTTGTGCCGTCGTTTATCAAATATCTTATAATATAAAGAACTTTTACTTGCCTTAGTAATCTTCCATACTAATGGTTCTTTTTTCGTACCCTGGGACACCGGTCACGTATATCGCTGTGCACTCCTTCAACCGTAATAAACATACACACACCGTTCTTCAAGCTGCTATCGTTAAAATCCATTGATTGTGCTCGCCTATTTGTACTTACCTATTTGTGGTTGTAGGGATCGAGACATAGCTCCTGGCCCCGCCTCTTCACTGATCGCTACTAGGTCCTCTCTTGCCCTGTTCCATGAGCTTTATCATACCTCGTCTTAAAACTATGTATGGTTCCTGCCTCTACTACATCGCTTGCCAGACTATTCAACTTCCTGACAACTCTGTGACTAAAGAAATAGTTCCCAACATCTCTTTAACTCGCCTGAGTCTTCAGCTTCCAGTTATGACCCCTTGTTTCTGTGTCCCATCTCTGAAGCGTCCTGTCTCTGTCCACCTTGTCATTACCTCGCAGTATTTTGTATGTCGTTATCATGTCTTCCCTAACCTTCCTGTCCTCCAGTGTCGTCAGACCGATTTCCCTTAACCTATCTTCATAGGACATTCCCCTTAGCTCTGGAACTAACCTTGTTGCAAACTTTGGCACTTTCTCTAATTTCTTGACGTACTTGACCAGGTGTGGGTTCCAAACTGGTGCTTCATACTCCAGTATGGGCCTGTGAGTGAGAGTGAGTGAGAGAGTGAGTGAGAGAGTGAGTGAGAGAGTGAGTGAGAGAGTGAGTGAGTGAGTGAGTGAGTGAGAGAGTGAGTGAGAGAGTGAGTGAGAGTGAGTGAGAGAGAGAGAGAGAGGAGTGAGAGTGAGAAGAGTGAGAGTGAGAGAGAGTGAGAGAGAGTGAGAGTGAGAGAGAGTGAGAGAGAGTGGAGAGTGAGAGAGAGTGAGAGAGAGTGAGAGAGAGTGAGAGTGAGAGTGAGAGTGAGAGTGAGAGTGGAGTGAGAGTGAGAGTGAGAGAGAGAGAGGAGAGAGGAGAGAGAGTGAGAGTGAGAGAGAGTGAGAGAGAGTGAGAGTGAGAGTGAGAGTGAGAGTGAGAGTGATGAGTGAGTGAGAGTGAGTGAGAGTGAGTGAGAGTGAGTGAGAGTGAGTGAGAGTGAGTGAGAGTGAGTGAGAGTGAGTGAGAGTGAGTGAGAGTGAGTGAGAGTGAGTGAGAGTGAGTGAGAGTGAGTGAGAGTGAGTGAGAGTGAGAGTGAGTGAGAGTGAGAGTGAGAGTGAGTGAGAGAGAGTGAGTATGAGGAATGAAAGCTTGCACAAGTATCGACTGACGGAGGAAGATGGATTGGCAGATACATATTAAGAGAAATTCCGACTTAGTCAGCGGGTGCAGGGAAGGAAGGTGTAAGTCAAGGGGAATAGTGTGTGGGGCGAAAAGTGTGTGGAAATTGGGGAGAAAAAATATGGGAATGGGAGGCAAAAAGGGAGGAAGGCGTAGGGGTATGTGGGGAGAGGGAAGGAAGGCCTGGGAGTGTGTGTGGGGAGACGGAAGGAAGGTCTGGGTGTGTGGGGAGAGGGAAGGAAGGTAGGTCTGGGAGTGTGTGGGGAAAGGGAAGGAAGATCTGGAAGTGTGTGGTGGAGAAACTTTGGAATGTTGGGGGTGGGGACTGGTGGGAGCAAGACGGGAAGAATGGAAGGAGATAAGAGAGGTAGAAAGCAAGGAGCGGTGTGAAGTGTACCAACAAGTTAGGAGGGGCAGTGCTTCATCTCTTACCGAGTCGGATTCTCCGCCAAAGATTGTTGCAGCTGTTAATCAGGTGACCAACACTGCATATGAACTAGCGCTGAGGCAAAGCACAAACAGCAGGGATATATCTGGTAGAGTTGGACGAGGGCATAGTAAAAGACGCGAAAGTGAAGGAGGTAGACACCCACAGCGACACAGTCCCAGGAAAATGTTCACCAGGTACATAATCATCAGCCTTTTCAGCGGCAGAACTTAGAGAAATCAGCTGCTGAATCAGCAGTGAAACACGAGAGGTGCAGGAAACAGGAGTCCACCTAGGCAGTACTCTCTCTGTCACCCGAGGGGGCACACCACTGACAACTGCCTGCAAGATACCAGGTGCAATTACTGCCACCAGAGGGGACATCAGGAGGACCACTGTTGTAAGAAAAAGAAACTTGACAGACAGGATTACCAATTCTTTAGAGATTTATTCTTGGAACAAACCAGCAGATCTCAGAATTGGTGAATACACACTTCACCCACACAGCTACTCCTTTCTCGGCTCAGCAGCTGGTTTTGTGCCTTATACAAGACCACAGAGCTATGTTCCAGCTGCTGCTCCGGTGTCCTACCTGTCTCAAGGGCAAGCACCTTACACACCCGTCAACTCAAATTGAACACAGTTATGAGGAGCCAGGATTGTCTGGTGCTTGCCTGGTCAACTAGACTGTTCTTGCTGTCGGCCAGCTGGCCCACATGTCCATCACAGCCTTGTTGACCCGGCATTTGGCAGAGAAAATTTTCTAGTTTCTTCTCTAAAGACTTGTACACGTCTTCCGGCAGTATTTCTGATATTTTATTTTGCCCATGACGCCCCTTCTTTTAAATGGATCTGCCTCTCAAGGAAGGTTCCTTGATGTTGGTGAGGGGCTCTTGATTTAGGGAATTGGATCTGTGCTCCAGTTCCCCGAATTAAGCCTGAATGCCTTCCACATCTCCCCCCCCAGGCGCTGTATAATCCTCCGGGTTTAGCGCTTCCCCTTGATTATAATAATAATTAAATGGGTCTGTTTTATATTTCCTCCCTGATCTCTCATTCCAATACGTTATGGTAGTGTAGATTTGGGATTCAGCCCTCACGAATCTTTCTTGTATGTATTATGTGGTACCTCCTTTCACCCCACACAGTATGTTCCCAGTACTATGAAGCATTCCAAGAAGTTTAAATGCTTTAATGGTTCTGTGTTTGCAGTAAATGATCTCCGTACAATTTCCAGCTCTGATATCTTTGCTGCTTTGAACGGAGCAATCAACATTGAACAATATTTTGAAAGAGCACGAGTAATTTGAATAGTGTCACCATTTTCATTATTTTGTTTTTGTTTTCAGTGTTCTCATTATCTACACTGTCTTTTTTTTTTGTTCTTTCGCAGTATTTGCTTAATTATTTTCTCTAAATGCTAGGTCATCTGACATAATTATACCGAAGTCTTGTACGTTTCTTTAGTTCTGTGAGATGGTCTTCCTGCTCTCTCTCTCTCTCTCTCTCTCTCTCTCTTAAGTTTTTCATGCTTTCCATATCTGAGCAGTTGAAATGTGTCACCTTTAAAAATCATGTAATTAACCACTACCCATTGATAGACTTTGTTAATATCTGCTCGTTTCCCCCCCCCCCCCGTCTTCTACCGATGCGTCTTTCATGTTTATTTTGGTATCGTTTTGCAAAGGATGATACGAAGCTGTAGCTAGTGTTGTTATCTATACCTAATGTCCCCTCAAGGGAGGTTCCTTGACACTGGTGAGGGGCTCTTGATCTAGGAAATTGGATCTGTGATCCAGTTACCTGAATTAAGCCTGAATACCTCTCATATCCTCCCTACAGGCACTGTATAATCCTACGGGTTTAGTGCTCCTCCATGATTATAATAATGTGCCTTCTGTGAGGATGAGAAACAAAGGCGCCAGGAACGTATCCTAGGTTAATGAATTTTTACTTTGCTAGAACTAAACTTTCCTTTGTTATTATGTTCTCTTCCTTAGAAAATTGAATAATTATTCTCCAAATTTATCTGTCACACCTATTTACTCTTATTTTATGGGTTATCAATCGTTGGTCGCAATTGTCAAATAACTTGTATGAGGCAGGGCTGGAAGGTTTGGTAGGAATTGGCGTAAGGGTGGGTTGATGGGGTAGTTGGTGGGCAGGAGGGTGGATCAGTAGCACCACCTTGCAGCAGTGCCAGTAGAAGCTGGGGTCGTGCACGCGGAAAATTACTAGTTTACGCTACATTGGTGGTCACTGGGCAGGTCCGTCCCCATGGTGGACTGACCCCCCCCCTCTCTCTCTCGCTTTTTTTTTTACACAGGGTTTGACAAGGTTAGGTTAAGGATCCCTAGCTTTATTGACAAGAGCTATTTATAGATTAAGGATTCCTAACTTTATTGGCTAGCTAAGAGCTGTTACCTACATCAGCTCATTTGGAAAGCATTTTTGTTATGAGACATACAAGTAGGGAACAGGATGAAGTTGGAACCATCTGTGGGACAGCATTTTCATTTGATCAACTGACTTTATCTCGCTGACATCATAATGCTGTACGAATGTGTTGCATGCTCGAGTCATCCTGGGGATAAATGATCTCAGATGAAGTGATGTTCTGGAGAAGGGTACAGCCAAAGTGAAGTTGCTGCTTTCTGCCCGTTTTGTGATATAGAAGCTTGCGTTACGCTGTCCTCGAAGTGGATCCAAGTGTGGTACTTTCACAATATTGGCCTTGTACATAACAGTAAGGCCACCCACATCCCTCCTGTGTTGAAGGCTCTGCTGAAGTGACAGATCTATCCAGGATTGGTCCAGGCGAGAGATGAGACGTCTTGCTCTGTTCTCTACTCTGTCAAGCAGTCGCAGATGAGAGGGGGGGGGGGGGCAGGCAGGCAAACCAAGAAAGTGGAACATATTCAAGGTGTGAGCGTACTTGTGCCTCGTACAGAATCTTGCAACCCCTACTGTCAAGCAGATGCGAGATACGGCGAAGTGCTGTAAGCTTCCTGGCTGCCTTCTTTGCAAGATTTACAACGTGGTTCTTCATGGTCAGTTTGGAGTCAAATTTCACCCCAAGGATATCAACTTCTTCCCCCAGGTGCCAACACCCTCCCATTCATTGCTGCTGCTGCTGCTGCTGCTGCTGCTGCTGCTGCTGCTCCTCCTCCTCCTCCTCCTGCTGCTGCTGCTCCTCCTGCTGCTGCTGCTCCTCCTGCTGCTGCTGCTGCTGCTCCTGCTGCTCCTCCTGCTGCTGCTGCTCCTCCTGCTGCTGCTCCTCCTGCTGCTGCTGCTGCTCCTCCTCCTCCTCCTCCTCCTCCTCCTCCTACTACTACTACTACTACTACTACTACTACTACTACTACTACTACTACTACTACTACTACTACTACTACTACTACTACTATTACTACTACTACATCATACACACACACTCACACACACACATGCCTAGGACAAAATGGTAACTAACATATGCATTGATATTGAATACGGAAGGTCCTTCACTGCTAGTGACCACTCAGTCCTGAGTTTCGGACACTTCGTAGAAGTAAACTTGGACAGGGAAAGAGAGAGCGAGCGAGCGAGAGCGAGCACGGGAAGGACAAGAGAAACCAAACTTAAAAAAAAGGGACTACACATTTATGAGGGAATTCCTGAAGGAGATGCAGTGAAGTGAGAAAGGAAACAGGAAGGGAAGATAGCCAATGAAATGATGAGGTATGTACCTAGAAAGGGTCGGGAGGCAGAAGGCAAATTCATAATACCATGAAGTAAAATAGCTATGGAAAGAACACTGTGGGTCCATGGCTCATCCAGAGGCGCAGGGAGGCAAACTCTCACATGCTGGTGCATAGACACAAAGTATAGAAGATAGCGTAGGAAAACACGAAAGCATGCAAAACAGCCAAAAACGAATATGCCATATCCGACTCAAAGTTGTTACACATTCACATCAGGAAGACAATAAAGGACCAGTTAATAATATTGCAGAGGAAAAGAGCTTGCAAGAAATGAGCAGGAAGTCTGTGAGGAGCACAGAATTTTTTTTAAGAGGTATTCTTGGAGAAAATAGTGACGTTACCAAAGAACCAAAGAGAAAGAGTGCACCGGCGAGTACTGGAGACATTGCACTTACAACAGAAGAAATGAAACAGCTGTGCGAACTAGGCACCTCGAAGGCAATAAGACCAGATAGTATCTCTCCTTGGCTTCTGAGAGAGGGAGTAGAGAGAGACTGTGAGCCACTAAGCACAATCTTCAAGTCAGTTGACACACAGCAACTTCCAGAGATGTGGAAGACAGCAGGTATAGTAAAAATGTTCAAGAGGGGATATGTAGGTAGTGTTAAACCACAGGGCAGTATCAGTGACCAAGTATGTAAGGTTATAGAGAAAAATATCAGAAGTGTGGTGGAGCACCTGGAAAGCAGCAGGTTCATGAACAGTCAAAACAGCTTTAGAGATGGCAAATCATGTCTCACAAGCCTACTAGAGCTCTACAACCTTACGGAAGTGAGGCAGGAGAAAGAGAGGAATGGGTGGATTGCACAAGCTGGAGGAGCAGGCAAGAATAACAGGGAAGGCACTACAGTGGATCAAACAATTAACAGGAAGGAAACAATGAGTTGTTAGAGAGGTGTCGGAATGAGAGCGTCTGGCAAATTGGATTTCACAGGAATCAGTACCGGGATCAGTACTATTTTTTTGTGGACGTGAACTACACGACGGAAAAGAGGGAGAAGGAGAGGGAGGGAGGTATCCCTGTTCTCAGATGGTGTGAAATTAATTAGGAGAATACAAACAAGTGAGCACCTGGCAAGACTACAAATGAACTGGACAGACTGTAGGTCTGGTCTGACAAGTGGCAATTGGAGAGTAATCCCAGCAGATGCTAAGTTATGAAGATTGTGGACAGGCAAAGACTGTAAATGAAATACTGGCTCGGGGGAAGGGGATGGAGTAAAGGCTGCAACCCTTGCTCAAGGAGAAAGCTCTTTGGGTGGGCATTGTACCGAGCATATCGCCTGGGACCCACATCAACTGAATAACATTTGCAGGCAATGCGCGTCTGACGGATTAGAGATTAGCCTTCAGGAACCTAAGTAAGGAGGCATTCACGACACTACCGCATGTGTTAGGCCCATATTAGAGCATGCAGCATCAACATGGAACCCACACTTGATCAAACATGTCAGGAAACTGGAGAAAGTGCAGTAGTTTACAACGAGACTAGTACATACTAGAGTTAAGGGGTATGTGCTGTAAGAATATACCCCACACACCACTTACGTTCACACACTACTTACGTTCACTCACCACACACCACTTATGTTCACCACACACCACTCATGTTCACCACACACCACTCATGTTCACCATACACCACTTATGTTCATCACTCGCCATTTAGGTTCATCACCACACACCACTTATGTTTACACCACTTACGTTCACACACCACTTACGTTTACATACACCACTTACGTTCATCACCACACACCACTTATGCTCATCACCACACAGCACTTATTTTCACACTCCACTTTTGCTCATCATACACCGCCAATATTCACACACCACCACCACATTATTTATGTTCACACATCACTTGTGTTCACACATTACTTGTGTTCGCCACAGATTGCTTACCACCACACATCACTAGTGTTCACCATACAACACTAGTGTTCACCACCAAGTAACATTGTCGTTGCTTGTGTAGTGTGAGACAACCATCAGACACTCGACTCTTCCACGTTCTCACGGAAAAGTATCATGAATTTTTTTCTGATTTCCAATTCTTTGGAAAGTTAGAAGTGGCGACCAGCAGTCGACCTCTTCTCAATATTGTGTGGGGGAAGCAAGACTGTGTGTGGGGTAAGCAAGATTGTGAGTGTGTGGGGGGAAGCAAGTGTGTGAGTGTGTGGGGAGAAGCAAGTGTGTGAGTGTGTGGGGAGAAGCAAAAGTGTGAGTGTGAGGGGGGAAGCAAGAGTGTGAGTGTGAGATGGAAGCAAGAGTGTGAGTGTGGGAAGCAAGAGTGTGAGTGTGTGGGGAAAGCAAGAGTGTGAGTGTGTGGGGAAAGCAAGAGTGTGAGTGTGTGGGGAAAGCAAGAGTGTGAGTGTGTGGGGAAAGCAAGAGTGTGAGTGTGTGGGGGAAGCAAGAGTGTGAGTGTGTTGGGGAAGCAAGAGTGTGAGTGTGTGGAGGAAGCAAGAGTGTGAGTGTGTGGGGGAAGCAAGAGTGTGTATGTGGGGGAAGCAAGAGTGTGTGGGGGAAGCAAGAGTGTGTGTGTGGGGGAAGCAAGAGTGTGTGTGGGGGGAAGCAAGAGTGTAAGTGTGTGGGGGGAAGCAAGAGTTGTGAATGTGGGGGGGAAGCAAGAGTGAGAATGTGGGGGGGAAGCAAGAATGTGAGTGTGGGAGAAGGAAGAGTGTGAGTGTGTGGGGGGGGAACAAGTGTGTGAGTGTGTGGGGGAAGCAAGAGTGTGAGTGTGGGGAGGAAGCAAGTGAGTGTGGGGGGAAGCAAGAGTGTGAGTGTGGGGAGAAGCAAGTGAGTGTGGGGGGAAGCAAGAGTGTGAGTGTGTGGGGAGAAGCAACAGTGTGTGTGGGGAAAAGCAAGAGTGTGAGTGTGTGGGGGAAGCAAGAGTGTGAGTGTGTGGGGGAAGCAAGAGTGTGTGTGTGTTGGGGAAGCAAAAGTGTGAGTGTGTGGAGGAAGCAAGAGTGTGAGTGTGTGGGGGAAGCAAGAGTGTGTATGTGGGGGAAGCAAGAGTGTGTGGGGGAAGCAAGAGTGTGTGTGTGGGGGAAGCAAGAGTGTGTGTGGGGGGGAAGCAAGAGTGTAAGTGTGTGGGGGGAAGCAAGAGTTGTGAATGTGGGGGGGAAGCAAGAGTGAGAATGTGGGGGGGAAGCAAGAATGTGAGTGTGGGAGAAGGAAGAGTGTGAGTGTGTGGGGGGGAACAAGTGTGTGAGTGTGTGGGGGAAGCAAGAGTGTGAGTGTGTGGGGGGAAGCAAGAATGTGTGTGGGGGAGAAGCAAGAGTGTGAGTGTGTGGGGGGGAAGCAAGAGTGTGAGTGTGTGGGGGGAAGCAAGAGTGTGGGGGAAGCAAGAATGTGAGTGTGTGGGGGGAAGCAAGAGTGCGAGTGTGTGGGGGAGCAAGAGTGTGAGTGTGTGGGGGGAAGCAAGAGTGTGGGGGGAAGCAAGAGTGTGGGGGGAAGCAAGAGTGTGAGTGTATGGGGGGAAGCAAGAGTGTGTGTGTGGGAGGAAGCAAGAGTGCGTGTGGGGGGAAGCAAGATTGTGAGTGTGTGGGGGAAGCAAGAGTGTGAGTGTGTGGGGGGAAGCAAGAGTGTGAGTGTGTGGGGGGAAGCAAGAGTGAGAGTGTGTGGGGGAAAGCAAGAATGTGAGTGTGTGGGTGGAAGCAAGAGTGTGAGTGTGTGGGGGGGAAGCAAGAGTGTGAGTGTGTGGGGGGAAGCAAGAGTGAGAATGTGGGGGGGAAGCAAGAATGTGAGTGTGGGAGAAGGAAGAGTGTGAGTGTGTGGGGGGGGAAGCAAGAGTGTGAGTGTGGGGGAAGCAAGAGTGTGAGTGTGTGGGGGGAAGCAAGAGTGTGGGGGAAGCATGAATGTGAGTGTGTGGGGGGAAGCAAGAGTGCGGGTGTGTGGGGGGAAGCAAGAGTGCGGGTGTGTGGGGGGAAGCAAGAGTGTGAGTGTGTGGGGGAAAGCAAGAATGTGAGTGTGTGGGGGAAAGCAAGAATGTGAGTGTGTGGGGGAAGCAAGAGTGTGAGTGTGTGGGGGGGAAGCAAGAGTGTGAGTGTGTGGGGGGAAGCAAGAGTGTGAGTGTGTGGGGGGAAGCAAGAGTGTGAGTGTGTGGGGGAAGCAAGAGTGTGAGTGTGTGGGGGGAAGCAAGAGTGTGGGGGAAGCAAGAGTGTTGGGAAGCAAGAGTGTGAGTGTATGGGGGAAGCAAGAGTGTGTGTGGGAGGAAGCAAGAGTGCGTGTGGGGGGAAGCAAGATTGTGAGTGTGTCGGGGGAAGCAAGAGTGTGAGTGTGTGGGGGGAAGCAAGAGTGTGGGGGAAGCAAGAGTGTGAGTGTGTGGGGGAAAGCAAGAGTGTGAGTGTGTGGGGGGAAGCAAGAGTGTGAGTGTGTGGGGGGAAGCAAGAGTGTGAGTGTGTGGGGGGAAGCAAGAGTGTGAGTGTGTGGGGGGAAGCAAGAGTGTGAGTGTGTGGGGGGAAGCAAGAGTGTGAGTTTGTGGGGGGAAGCAAGAGTGTGAGTGTGTGGGGGGAAGCAAGAGTGTGAGTGTGTGGGGGGAAGCAAGAGTGTGAGTGTGTGGGGGGAAGCAAGAGTGTGAGTGTGTGGGGGGAAGCAAGAGTGTGAGTGTGTGGGGGGAAGCAAGAGTGTGAGTGTGTGGGGGGAAGCAAGAGTGTGAGTGTGTGGGGGGAAGCAAGAGTGTGAGTGTGTGGGGGAAGCAAGAGTGTGAGTGTGTGGGGGGAAGCAAGAGTGTGTGTGTGTGGGGGGAAGCAAGAGTGTGTGTGGGGGGAAGCAAGAGTGTGTGTGTGTGTGTGTGTGTGTGGGGGGGGGGGGTAGCAAGAGTTGTGAATGGGGGGGAAGCAAGAGTTTTGAATGTGGGGGGGAAGCAGGAGTGTGAGTGTGTGGGGGGAAGCTAGAGTGTGAGTGTGGGGGGAAAGCAAGAGTGTGAGTGTGTGGCGGAAGCAAGATGTGAGTGTGTGGGGGGAAGCAAGTATGTGAGTGTGTGGGAGGAAGCCAGAGCGTGAGTTTGGGGGGAAGCCAGAGCGTGAGTTTGGGGAGAAGCCATAGCGTGAGTTTGGGGGGAAGCCAGAGTGTGAGTGTGGGGGGGGAAGCAAGCGTGTGAGTGGGGGGAAGCAAGAGTGTGAGTGTGTGGGGGGGAAGCAAGAGTGTGTGTGTGGGGGGAAGCAAGTGTTTGTGTGGGTGAAGCAAGAGTGGGAATGTATGGGTATCGTCGTTTAAAATGGGAGCTGTGCAAGTGGGGAGATCAATGATGAAGCTCTTCGGAAGGCTTGTTACTTTATTTGGGTTCTTCTACACGGGCAGTGTGTTATGGCGGCCCAGGCTCAGAGGGCCATGCCCGTGTGAGTGATGGAGTAAAGCTTGTTGTCTGGGTGATGTTGGCTGCCAGAGTGAGGCAGGGTAAGCATGGTGCAAGCTGAGCTCGGTAGGCCCTTGTAGATGGCAGCACCATAGTGCTGCAAAATATGAACCCAACTGGGCATGCATTGCTTGGCAACCTACCCATGGTCGTCCTCGACCATGCTTGACTAAAAAAAAAAAAAAACCTAGGTCTCTCTCTCTCTCTCTCTCTCTCTCTCTCTCAGGAACAGGGTACAGAACACAATAAAACATATACTATATATACATGTAGACATGTAGACATGGACAAAAAAAATTCCTACAGGGAGGGAAGAAAAAAATGGGGGTGTGCTAAAACATCGTGGTCCAAGGCAGTGAGCTTTGGTGTCTGACACTGCACACCTTCCTGTGTCCGGACAGATGCTGGAACACAGAAGGCATCAATGCGGCTGAGCAATAAAGTAACAGGGTACGGTCTCATCTGAAACGGTGAAGCAGTCATCGTGTAGTAGTCGCTGCATGGTTCATTCATCCTGGGGCACAACCTGCTGGTGCTCTCGAGTGAGGTGTCGTTAATACTCGGCAACTGGGCAGGACTTCTTCTGGCATGTGACTCAGAATATTTCTCGACTGGTACTGTTGCTGGGGCTGTCACTGCTGGCGAGTGAGAGTTGTGGCAGGGACGACTCAGGTGCATCATCTGGGAGTCGTAGCAGCTTACACTGTAACTGGAATAAGTGGGCTAGCAGTCAGTGACATCATACTTTGTGCAGGTTGCTCATTGAAGCCCGGCACGAGTCAGTCACCTGCCGACAGGGTTACTGTGACTTGATGTCATCCTCTCGATCAGAGTGGGAGTCAGAGCAGAGGTTAGATTGAGCATCCTCAGACTGGGTCTACTCACAAATGCACAATGATGGTCAGGAAGTGGCGTGATACGAGTCCAATGGGGAGTCGTGGGGAGTCGGAGCAGGACGACCCAGGCATGGCGTCTATGAGCAGGGCACGTAAGTACTGTATATACACGGGGCTCAACACTCCTGACTAATGCTTGGACTGACGAGTGTCAGTCGTCAAACGGTCACAATGGGGTGACATGTAACACAATATATATATATATATATATATATATATATATATATATATATATATATATATATATATTATATGTATATATATGTATATGTATGTATATATATATATATATATATATATATATATATATATATATATATATATTATATATATATATATATATATATATATATATATAATGTGTGTGTGTGTGTGTGTGTGTGTGCGTGCAATAAGATCACAGTGAACAGGTGACACCAGAATATGCAAAGCAACCACTGTGAAAGGAAAGTGAAATTCCAAGCGCTTTCGTTACTTATCACATTATCAAAGGACTATAAAGACAATAGATCAAAGGAAGGCATATAAAGGGTCGAGACCACACCTCACCATCACATCCCACAACAAAGCAACACCTGACGTGCGACGACACCCGACTCATAAGAAAGGAGAAACACTGCAGCAGGCCCACTGGCCCAACTAAACAGGTCCTTCACGACATCCCACTAACAAAATATTTGTCCAACTCAAGTACTCTACCCAAGAATTAAGATTTATTATTTGTCCAATGTATGCAGACAGCCTGTACTGTCTGCACAGACAGCCTATGCTGTCTGCCAGCTTAGTTCATATTTCGCGGCATTTAAGTGCTGCCCTCTGGGCCTGCCCAGGTCGGTGGGATGCTGGTCCCACACTCACTCTCTCCTTACTAGCTCTCTCGTGGGATGGCCTTCCTGGGCCATGGGCACAACACACAAGCCTGTGTACCCACCACTACATTACAAATAAAGTAAGAAGCCTCTGAAGATGTATCATTTACTCCCCACTACCAGCATTACCAAATAATCTCGTTATAAATGGTGGGAATCGGTGGTCGCAGCAGTTGTGTTTGCCCGGAGAGAGGAAGGAAGGAATGAAGTTGTTCACTTCATCACCCTACACAACAAGCATCAGTCTCTCAACGAGTTATCCTGATGTCGTGTCTGCACGTTTCAGCATCCAGAAACAGGTACAAGCAGGATCCAGCCGAAATTTACCGAGAAATGTAAGTGGCTACAGCGTCCCACGCTGTTTCTCAAGTCACGTGTTCAGCGTCACTTGTATGTTCTGCTGTTGTTCAGCTCAGCACAGCTGTTTCAGCAAGCCAGAGGTGAGTTTTGTGGTGATTTATGCGTCCAGTGTGAGTTTCTCCACGTGTTTGTGGAGAGAAGGGGAGGAAGTGGCCGTTCCTTGCCCTGCTGTACACTCACACCTCACCAGCCTACCATACACCACCATGTCATCACTCCCTCTGCTGTGTTTGCTGTTTTCCATGTGAATTCATTGCCAGAGCTGTGTATCCGAGTGCCTGAGGCCACTCGAAGCTGAGTGGATCGGCAAGCCATGTAGATCAGCAAGCCATGTGGATCAACAAGCCACGTGGATCAGCAAGCCATGTGGCTCAGCAAACCATGTGGATCAGCATGCCACGTAGATCACTAAGCCACGTGGATCAGCAAGCCATGTGGCTCTGCATGCCATGTAGATCACGACGCTACGTGGGGTGTGGACGACGCCATGCGAGTTGCCAGATGTCCCAGGCCTCATGCTGTGGTCTGCTGCCTGCATCACATTGACGTCACCGATGCGGCTGCCCGACTTCATGACATCACGATGTCTGCCTGACGTCACCTCGAGATGTCTGCTGACATCACAATGCTGCTGATGTCACCTCGCGACGTCATGCCTGACATCACATGATGTCACATAGTGTTCTAGTAATTATTTCAGTATTGTCGAGAAGATTGAGTGAAGATATATGTCGTGTGTTAATTAATTCCTCTCAGTCAGTGTTCTCACATGTTAGTGTATGGCTTAGTGTCAATTTTGTGCAAAGAAAAGCATCTTTTGCTAGTTAAGCCATGTTGTACTGCATGTACCGCGGGTGTGTGTAAAGTTTTCCGTGTGTCCAGTGTGGTCTGGGGCCAGACCCCTGGAGTAGCACCGTTTTACTTAGTCACCCGGTGTGACCAGTGCGTTTGACAGCTGATATTACTCAACCCCGAGCGACCGAGCCCTTTGTATAGAAAGCTCTTATGCTCGTCACTCGTGATGTTCTGCAGAATCATATCTGCTACGATTCCCATCGAGATTTGTTTCACTTCACCTCCAGAGCTTCAGAGTGCAGTTATATGTAGAGAAACAAGTCTGGGGATGCTTAGACTAACCTCTGCTATAACTCCAACTGCCTAGAGAATGACACTCGTCAAACCGCAGTTAGCCCTGTCAGCAGGCGGTGTGTCAGCCTCGTGTCACAAGCTTCAGTGAGCAGCCTGCACAAAGATGATGTCACTTTGACTGCTAGCTCGCTCACTGCAGTCCGGTGTATGATGTTACGACTCCCAGATGTTTCGCCCAGTTGTCTCTGCCACCACTCGCTCCACGCTCGCTGGCAGTGACAGCCCAGCGACAGTACCAGTCAAGAAGTGTCCTCCTGAGTCACTTGCCAGAAGCAGTCCTGCCCAGTTGCCGAGTTTTGATGGCGCCTCACTCGAGGGCATCAGCAAGTTGTGCCCCCAAGGTGAGTGAAAACCTGCAGTGACTCCTACGATGACTGCTTCACCGTTCCAGAGGAGACCGTACCCCATTACGTCACAGCTCAGCCGCAGCGATGTCTCCTGTGTTGCAGTATCTGTCTAGACGCAGGAAGGCGTGCAGTGATGCCCATCGACGCTCACTGCCTATGACCACGATGTTTAGCACACCCCACATGTTTTTTTTTTCTTCCCTCCCTGTAGGAAGTTTTTTTTTTCCATGTCCATATGTATATTCATGTTTTTTATTTTGTGTTCTGTGCCCTGTTCCTATGAGAGAGACAGTTTTTTTTTAACACCCGACGATGCGAGGTAGGTGGCCGAGTGTATGTAGACAGCCTGTACTGTCTGCACAGAAAGCCTATGCTGTTTGCCAGCTTAGTTCATATTCGTGGCATTTAAGTGCTGCTCTCTGGGCCTGCCCAGGTTGGTGGGACACTGGTCCCACACACACTCTCTCTCAGCAGCCTAGCAGAAGACTGTTACAAAAAACGCGATTCTAAAAGCTTAGAGATCTCCAGTGAATACTAGAAAGGACTGCCCTTCTAGCATCCAGCCTGTTACTGGGTTTTCGTAACAAGTAGTCAGTATCCTTGTCCAATTATCCATTATAAATCAGTATTATTCAATAGTGCTTCAGGATTACAACTGGTAGGCTACTAACTAGAGAAATTAAAATTTAATAAATTTATTAAGTCTAAGTTGTCTAGAGGTATATTATCAAAGTAAATTAAATCACAGCAATCAAAATAAAATCAATCTCTCGAGTTCAATATTATTGTGCTGAAAGCACATATCACATATATAATTCTTAAGTACCGTCAGGTACATTAACATTTAATAAGATATTACAAATATGTACAAGTATGTGTATGCGTGTAAGTGCTCTTAAGTAGTTAGCTATGTCTCAAGACTCGAATAAGACTTAAACAAGTGACTGACAAAGTCCTCAAATAAACTAACTTCTTGACCGACTGGCAACCCGAACAGTCTGCTTGAACAACAAAGAATGCTAAGCCCAATAGCAATACAATATCAAACGACTGCGACACAGAATCAGGAACAAGGAGATAATATAACGACACTAAGTAGGGACCATCTGCAGATCCACAAAAGTTACAAACCTCCCATAATACTGAATCTACGTTCAGCATAGGAATACCCGACTGCGACAATGCACAGAAACCAGTACAAAATTAGGTCAGAAGCTATAGCTAAGGACCTGAGATGTTCAGAGTGTCAATGTGACACACAACCTCAGTACAACGTCGAAAATCACAAAGTCTATACAATGTTCTGTGAACAAAGTTCTACAGAACTAACAAGAATAATGAGACAGACAATCTGTCCAACCACCAAGCGAGTCTAGAGCAGACTGAAAACTTCACGAGAGGTGAGGACACCCCCCCCTCGATCACGTGATAGCTACGTGGACAACTGCAGCTCAGAAGCCGGCAGTATAACGAGTGACAAGCGATAATTACAGTAGTTTGACAATCAAGACTAACTGAGCACATTTTATATACATCCTAACAACATAAGTCAAATAAGAATATAACAGTCAAATAATAATATAAAGTCATACATTTACGATTTAGCTATTATCGCAAATATAAGCAATATAAAATTAAATGAAAAAGTAATATACATTACATATATACATAATAATCATTGTAACCCATTCAGGGGTTGCAACAAAGACACAAGTCCTTACTAGCTCTCTCCCTCGTGGGATGGCCTTCCTGGGCCATGGGCACAGCACACAAGCCTGTGCACCCACCATTACATTACAAATAAAGTAAGAAGCCTCCGAAGACGTATCATTTACTCCCCGCTACCAGCATTACCAAATCATCTCGTTATATGTATTATTAAATTCTTCCCAAATTTTATTATAAATGAATATGATTTATATAAACCAAAGGAAATATATTATTTTCAAATTGAATGGTTAAAATCTCTCACATGAATAAATAGAGCATTGGAATTTTGTCCAGTTCTAATGCTATATTTATGTTGTTTTAATCTTCGAGATTTTTACCAGTTTGACTGTAATAAACTTTATCGCATCCGGCAGCATTTTGGGGGTAATTCTTATCAAAAGTTTTTTTTACTGTGTCAAGATTTTTAAATACAACTTCGATATTAAAAGTCTTAAGAGAAGGCATATCAACCAAGTTTTCATGGTAAGGAAGAACCAACATATTTTTAGTTGAATAAGGTTGGTTGTCCCTTTTTGGATTCTAAAAAGTATTTCTAGCAATTTTAAAAGATTTATCAATTTCGTTTCTAGGGTATTTCAGATCATTAGCTATTTCATAAATTTTGGATATGTCTTCATATATGAACTCTGGACTACAAATGTGCAAAGCTCTCAAAAACATTGATGAGAAAACAGACAGTTTAACTATCTTGATGTGAAGAATAATAGTGTACATAGGAACAGTTATTTGTAGGTTTTCTGTAAATTTTAAATTTGAATTCATTGTTACCTTTAATAATTAAAACATCTAGAAAAGACAATGAGTTATTTTCCTCAAATTCAACAGTAAAGTGTATGGAATGGGCTAAGCTATTTAATTTAACAAGGAAATGGTTTATATTGGGTGTCGTCGCACGTCAGGTGTTGCTTTGTTGTGGGATGTGATGGTGAGGTGTGCTCGCCACCCTTTATATGCCTTCCTTTGATGCATTGTCTTTATAGTCCCTTGATAATGTGAGAAGTCACGAAAACACTTGGAATTTCACTTTCCTTTCAGTGTGTGTGTGTGTATATATATAATATATATATATATATATATATATATATATATTTATTATTTTTTTTTTTTTTTTTTTTTTTTTTTTTTTTTTTTATTATCACACCGGCCGATTCCCACCAAGGCAGGGTGGCCCGAAAAAGAAAAACTTTCACCATCATTCACTCCATCACTGTCTTGCCAGAAGGGTGCTTTACACTACAGTTTTTTTTAAACTGCAACATTAACACCCCTCCTTCAGAGTGCAGGCACTGTACTTCCCATCTCCAGGACTCAAGTCCGGCCTGCCGGTTTCCCTGAATCCCTTCATATATATATATATATATATATATATATATATATATATATATATATATATATATATATATATATATATATAATATAATATATATTATATTATGTATTATATAGTAAATTTACATATACAGCATACAACCTACTTTACCACATACCAACATCACCACACTCCATGGAGTTCACCTTTACCCAGTACTCGCATTAGCTCACTGCTACTAGTGAGCAAAACTATTTATAAACAGGGAGGCTCCATGACAACCCTTCTTTCTGCAGGCTGTAAGAGTATACTCCCAAAACTTAAACAGGCCTCTGCACACTAGGGCCTTACAGGTAAACATGAGAGCACCAAAAACCAATAAAATAACCTATGGTATAAACTTAAAAAAAATTACCGTCCTTGCAATTACCAATCCGTGAAGTCTTATGACATCTTGCTCCAGCTGCTACGCTCCGTGTACTGACCCACAGCAGCAGTAACACTAGTAGCTGTTGTTACTAGTGTTAGTGCTGCTGCTAGTGTTGCTATCGTTGCTGCTGGTGTTATTAGTGTTGCTGCTGGTGGTGTTACTAGTGTTGCTGCTAATGCTAGCGTTGCTTCTGTTCCTTCATTTGTTATCGCTGCTGTTGCAGCTGCTTGACTAGCTCACCCTGGGTTGGGAATAACACCAGGCCAAGGCAACAGGTGTCAATAACAGCACCCCGTTATTAAACAATTAACCGGTCACATTTGCTCAAATTCACAGCTTCAAATATGTAATCATTATCCATTACCAAATATTAAAAATGATTGTAAAGCACTTCAGCTGAATGTCCATATTTGAGCGAGCAAATAAAAACACATTGAAACCATCCATTACCGCATTATTGGACCAGAATATTAATTCCCCGTCCGAAACTGTTGCGATACACCAGTGCTAGGCTGTATATTACTTCTGTACAGTATGCTAGGCTGTATATTACTTCTGTACAGTGTGCTAGGCTATATATTACTTCTGTACAGTGTGCTAGGCTGCATATTACTGCTGTACAGTGTGGTAGGCTGTATATTACTGCTGTACAGTGTGCTAGGCTGCATATTACTGCTGTACAGTGTGGTAGGCTGTATATTACTGCTGTACAGTGTGCTAGGCTGCATATTACTGCTGTACAGTGTGCTAGGCTACTTATTACTGCTGTACATTATTACTGTGGTGTATAGTGTGTTAGGCTGTATATTACTGCTGCACAGTGTGCTAGGCTGTATATTACTGTTGAACAGTGTGCCGGGCTGTATATTACTGCTGTACATTGTGCTAGACTATATATTACTATTGTACAGTGTGCTAGGCTGTATATTACTGTTGTACAGTGTGCTAGGCTGTATATTACTGTTGTACAGTGTGCCAGACTGTACATTACTGCTGTACATTGTGCTAGACTATATATTACTATTGTACAGTGTGCTAGGCTGTATATTACTGTTGTACAGTGTGCTAGGCTGTATATTACTGTTGTACAGTGTGCTAGGGTGCTTATTACTGCTGTACATTATTACTGTGGTGTACAGTGTGTTAGGCTGTATATTACTGCTGCACAGTGTGCTAGGCTGTATATTACTGTTGTACAGTGTGCCAGGCTGTACATTACTGCTGTACATTGTGCTAGACTATATATTACTATTGTACAGTGTGCTAGGCTGTATATTACTGTTGTACAGTGTGCTAGGCTGTATATTACTGTTGTACAATGTGCCAGGCTGTACATTACTGGTGTACATTGTGCTAGACCATATATTACTGTTGTACAGTGTGCTACGCTGTATATTACTGTTGTACAGTGTGCTAGGCTGTATATTACTGTTGTACAGTGTATTCTGCTGTATATTACATGAAATATAAAAGGAACACTGCAGGAGACCTACTGGCCCATGCGAGGCCCGTCCAAGTCGCCTGCCGGTTTATGACACTGACCCAACCTAGTCAGGTCCAGGTCATATTCACTTAAGCAAGGAGCACGGCGTCAGACCTACTAGCACAAGCTTGTCAGGTCCAACTCACACTCGTGTATTTAACCTATTTTTAAAACTACACAATGTTTTAGCTTCTATGACAGTACTCAGGAGTTCCACTCATCCACAACTCGATTACCAAACCAGTGCTTTCCTATATGCTTCCTGAATCTGAATTTTTACAACTTGAAACCATTACTGCGAGTCCTGTCTTGGCTAGATATTTTTAGCACTATCTACATCCCCTTTATTCCTGTTTTCCATTTATACACCTCGATCATATCTGCCCCCTAATTCTACGCCTTTCTAGAGAGTGCAGATTCAGGGCCCTCAGTCTATCCTCATAGGGAAGAGTTCTGATACATGGGATCATCTTTGTCATCCTCCTTTGTACGTTTTCCAGAGCATTTATATCCATTCTGTAATACCGTGACCAGAACTGTGCAGCATAATCTAAATGAGGCCTAACCAATGATATACAGAGTTGAAGAACAACCTGAGGACTTCTATTATTTATGCTTCTTGATATGAAGCCAAGGATTCTGTTCGCTTTATTGTGAACACTTGTGCACTGTTGTCTTGGTTTCAGATTACTGCTAACGAGAATTCTTAGATCATTCTGGCAATCAGTAATATTAAGATTTACATTATTTTAGCTTATTATGTGGCATGGCTATTTTCCTGTCCAACATTTAGAACTTTGCCTTTGTCTATATTAAACTGCATCTGCCACTTCTCCGACCACTGCATCAGTCTATTCAAATCTTCTTGAAGTGCTCTATGTCCTCAGAATGAATTGGACGGCCTATTTTGGTGTCATCAGCAAATTTGCTTATGTCGTTATTTATTTCCTCATCTATGTCATTTATGTAAATTGTGAACAACAAACGGCCCAACACTGACCCCTGTGGAACACCTCTTGTGACGTGCCCACACACTGATTTCTCCCCATTTATGCAAACTCTCTGCTGCACATTTGTCAACCATGCCTCTGACCAAGAAAAAAAAAATCTATTCCGTGTGCCTTAAGTTTCCTCAGTGGCCTCTGAGGTGGAACTCTATCGAAAGCCTTACCGAAGTCCATATACACAATATCATATTCATTACCATGATCTACCTCCTCAAATACCTTAGTGAAAAGAAGTTAGTAAATTCGTAAGGCAGTAACGCCTCTTTGTAAAACCGTGTTGAGATTCATTATTCAATTTATGCCTTTCAAGATGGCTATGAATTGCCTCGGAGGTAAGTCTTGTTGGTCTATAGTTCGAACCTAAGGATCTGTCGTCTCTTATTTCCTGCTTTGTATATTGCTGTGCTGTACAGTATATTCCCTATATTACTCTGCTAGGCTGTGTATAACTGTAGTGTACAGTGTATTCTGTTGTATATTACTTGATTTACAGTGTATTTTGTTGTTTATTACTTTGCTAGGCTGTATATTACCGTGCTGTACACTGTGATCTCTTTTATATTATTTTAGTATACAATGTGCGCTGGTCTCCAGTCGGAGAACGTTATGGCGAAGTCTACTGCCCAGAATGGTGCAAGTAATTTTACTTTTGATTAGACACTAGGGTTTTTCTACTCTTGCGGTTAGACCTTTGGCCAGGCTTCCTGTTGATTGTCTGGTTCACCAGATTGTTGATATTAGCGTTTTGCTGGCAAACACAGGATTAGCTCTGGTAGTTGATTTAGTCATGCCACCTGAACGGCTAGTTTATTGTGTACCCCACGCTCATCGTATGAGCGATAGCCTAAAAATCAGGATTACAGAGGTTACAGTGGGTCTCTGTTAGACTGCTGGACATCGCTACATTACAGGATTTAAATATTAGTAATTTCATATTTTAAAACTACTTGATGTAGTTAATGCACAAAATACAGTATGGAATACAATCTAAAAAAATGACATTACCACTTAGAAACTGGTCATAATTGGGTTGCAATCTTTATAAAAGCATCAAATTTTAGTTATAGTTAACAATGATGTGTTTTAACCATATATTATAAGGTTTGCATGGAAGTGTCTGAAGGTTGGATGTTATTATGATGATCCCGTGTATGACTGTCTCTGTCCATTCGCTTTTTGCATTTTGTCACTGACATATCCATAAAAACCGTACTCTGAGATACAGCTTAGCCTTAGTCTGTAAGTAACATTTTACATTCTACTGACCTTGTTACATTCTCCATATATATGTTTAACTTGACACATTTCAGTATGATCGACAATGGATCTGCTGGTTCCTGTCTGTACTTTTCTGTTATTTTCTTCAAGCTTGTTTGCTGGTTTCTTTCTGACAGTGTTTCGTAAACTGTTTGAAAAACAAAAATTATACTCAGCCCTCTCTGTATTAATGCTGTGGTAGCATTCAGGTTCCTCTTGAGGTCTACTTCATTTGATCCGTCACTATTTCTAATATTTACCGATAGCAGGTTGAAGAATTTGGACTAGGGACATGGACAATTTTCATATTATACTCATGGCGCCCCTGCTGTTCACTGGGTTAATTTTAGACATCCCCCATATCTCTTATTCCACTCCAAGAAGTTATTATGGTAGTCTGTAGATTTGGGACCTGGTACTCCAATATCTTTCAGGTGTATATCAGGTATATCTGTCCACTCCAGAGAGTACAAGTACTTTGAGGCGTTCCCAGTAGTTTAAATGCTTTATTGACTATGAGGCTAGTAAACTATTTCTTTACGGCTGTAAGGTCTGATATCTCTCGTGTTTTGAATGTTGTGAGCACAGAACAATATTCTAGGCGAGAGAGCAAGGATTATAATGTCTCCCCTCACCTCTCTGCCAAGGAATTGATGATCCATGGACGCTTGTATTTTGTTTTCGTTGCGGGAGTGATTGCTGTGTCAACAAGGGTTTGTCTTAACCTGTTGGTATACTGTCGAAAAGTAAAGTTTACGCTCTCTCTACATCCACCCTCCTCCACTTACATAATATCAACATCGGCCTTCTCTTCTTTCTAGTTTACTTAGGTTTGTTGTTCATTATTTTTTTCTGCTGCCACTTAATCATCCATCCATCCAGGGCCGGCTCTTAGGTAGGTGCAGCGGATGCAGCACACATTGGTCCCCAAATCTCAACTTATTCCGAGGCTGAGAGCCTGAATATTTAAATGTATATTGATGGTGTGGAATGAGGAAGAAATTTTCTTCGTTAATGATGTAACACAACAAAACTATATTTTAGCCATGAACCGCTTTATTGATTATAAATGAACTACATCGATTATGTTCGCATATAATTGTAGAACTGTGTTAGTGCGGTAAAGACGGGAAGGCAGCTGTTAAAGAAACTGGTGGCAAGCCTAATTTTCCACCACAGAGAGTAAGTACAAATAAGAAAGTATGATGAACCCTGTGAAATTGAAGCTCAATGATTCACAGTAACACTCTCAGATGATTTTTTTTTCAGTACTCTGTTTAATATGTTGACGCAACTTCAAGAGCGACTTAACAAACAAACCCAGAATAAATGGCATGCTTAAAAGCGGTCCTACAGAAAACAGAGAAAGCAGCAAAGAATTTTCTGTTTACAATTAAAGATATTGGTACTGAAATTATTAGAGAAAAAAAATAAAATTCTTAGAGAGAAGTATTACATTGAAGTGCCAGCTATAATTATGAAAATATTTAATGAGTTATGAATATAATTAAATTTTTAAAAATGTTTTTGTAACTGAGTTTATCTAACATTGGCAGTCAGTGGCAAGTGCTGAACACTCGGTAAACTGAAATTAATAGTTATACTGACTCAGCAGTGACTCAGTCTTGTCAGTGCCATGGATGCCTTATCATTTGAGAGAGAGGAAGCAAGACATTGCAGTTTCGAAAATGTCAAAGAAAAGTTGACCAGTGATTATGTAAAAAAAAAAAAAATACTTTCGTTGTTGTTACTGCATCAATTTTGATTTGTTTGATAACTGGATTATAGATGATTCGTGAATTATTTGTTGGCCCATTGTTTTGAAAAAACCTCCGACCTCGGGAAGATAAAAGGCTGGATTGGAGACTACTTACTCACTAAATTCCTCTCTCCCAAAGCTTACATATTTCCTTCGATGCTCTCTAATCTTTAACAGTACCAAACTCGAGGAATATGGCACCCTCCTAAAGGTCATTCTAGAAAGCGCCCTGAGGTTTTCCCTTGACAGATGGTGGATACAAGCCTCTCTTCCAGTCAGACTTGGTGGACAGCCAATACAGCATCCCAGATTGGCCCTGCCATCTTTCTTCTAGTCCATAGTATTAAACAAGTTAATAAAGTAGATTCTTCCAGATCTGGGTATTACAGCAGAACAAGAAGACTCCGGCTGCACTATGGCCATTACTGATTGGGAAACCCTCACTACTCCTTCGTCAAAACCGCCTGCGATGCTGGCCTACAAGCAGTCCAGCTGGGGCAGCCGCTCGCTGAAGTTTTGTGATTTTCACACCATTCTCTGTAAACTCTAAAGGCGTGTGCGTGAAAATCGTAAGAGATCAGCAGTTTCCGAGATACTCAGACCACCCCGTCTGGTACCAACAATTATTCCACGGTCAAAGTCACTTAAATTAGATTTCTTCTCTATTCTTATGTTTGGTTTAAACAACATCTGAACCTCTTGACCATGCTTTCATACATTAAGATGCTGCTACGTGATTGATTAGATATTTACATTAATGAATTTTGTATGTGTGTGTGTACTCACCTAATGTACTCGCCTAATTGTGGTTGCAGGGATCGAGTCATAGTTCCTGTCCCCGCCTCTTCACTGGTCGCTACTAGGTCCGCTCTCTCTGCTCCATGAGCTTTATCACATCTCTTCTTAAAGCTTTGTATGGATCCTACTTCCACTACATCACTCTCCAGACTGTTCCACTTCCTGACTGAAGAAGCACTTCATAACATCATTTTGACTCGTCTGAGTCTTCAACTTCCAGTTGCGACCCCTTGTTGCCGTGCCCCATCTCTGAAACATCCAGTCCCTATCCACCTTGTCAGTTCCTCCAGTCCCTATCCACCTTGTCAGTTCCTCGTAGTATTTTATATGTCGTTATCATGTCCCCCCCCTATCTCTCCTGTCTTCCAGTGTTCAGGTCGATTTCCCTTAACCTCTCCTCGTAGGACATACCCCTTAGCTCCGGGAGCAGTCTTGTTGCAAACCTTTGCACTTTTTCTAATTTCATGACGCGCTTGACCAAGTGTGTGTGTGCGCGCGTGCGCGTGTGTATGTTGGAGGGATTTAGTTTGCCTAAGACCTAAGTGATACATGTTTATGTGAGTATGAAATCTTATATAAAGCCCCGAATGACCTTATGGCCCTAGCAGAATGGCAATTTTAAAACTTCCACTTTCCTAACTTAAGTTCAGACGACTAGTTGTCATCAACCACTGCTTAATGGTACTAACCACTGTTCCTAATGCCACTGACCACTGTTGCTAATACCACTAACCACTGTTCCTAATGCCACTGACCACTGTTGCTAATACCACTAACCACTGTTCCTAATGCCACTAACCACTGTTGCTAATACCACTAACCACTGTTCCTAATGCCACTGACCACTGTTCCTAATGCCACTAACCACTGTTCCTAATGCCACTAACCACTGTTGCTAATACCACTAACTACTGCTCCTAATGCCACTAACCACTGTTCCTAATGCCAGTAACCACTGTTCTTAATGCCACTAACCACTGCTCCTAATGCCACTGACCACTGTTCCTAATGCCACTGACCACTGTTGCTAATACCACTAACCACTGTTCCTAATACCACTAATCACTGTTGCTAATACCACTAACCACTGTTCCTAATGCCACTAACCTCTGTTCCTAATGCCACTAACCACTGTTCCTAATGCCACTAACCACTGCTCCTAATGCCACTAACCACTGCTTCTAATGCCACTAACCACTGCTCCTAATGCCACTAACCACTGCTCCTAATGCCACTAACCACTGTTCCTAATGTTATTAACCACTGTTCTTAATGCCACTAACCACTGCTCCTAGTACGACTAACCACTGTTGCTAATACCACTAACCACTGTTGCTAATACCACTAACCACTGGTGCTAATACAACTAACCACTGGTGCTAATTCCACTAACCACTGGTGCTAATTCCACTAACCACTGTTGCTAATTCCACTAACCACTGTTGCTAATTCCACTAACCACTGTTGCTAATACCACTAACCACTGTTGCTAATACCACTAACCACTATTGCTAATACCACTAACCACTGTTGCTAATACCACTAACCACTGTTGCTAATACCACCAACCACTGTTGCTAATACTACCAACCACTGTTCCTAATACCACTAACCACTGTTCCTAATACCACTAACCACTGTTCCTAATACCACTAACCACTGTTCCTAATGCCACTAACCACTGTTCCTAATGCCACTAACCACTGTTCCTAATGCCACTAACCACTGTTCCTAATGCCACTAGCCACTGCTCCTAATACCACTAGCCACTGTTCCTAATGCCACTAACCACTGTTCCTAATGCCACTAACCACTGTTACTAGTACGACTAACCACTGTTTCTAATACCACTAACCACTTTTGCTAAAACCACTGTTCCTAATACCACTAACCACTCATCTGAATGCCATTAATCACCGTTCCTAATGCCACTAACCACTATTCCGAAAGCCATTAACCACCGTTCCGAATGCCATTAACGACACGCTTCTCACCACCCCCAGCTGGAGGACCAGAACGCGCACCTCCGTGAGCAGAACGCAAAATGTAACGTTCAACTGGAGCTTCTACGAGGCCGCCTAGCGCACCTCTCCACCATGCATACGGACAAGGACCGCGACACAGAGGTGAGTACATCAACATTACTGGGTGTTCTACATCATTAAAATACTTACATTAGTATTCTAACTTTAGATAATGAAATCTGACATTTATCTTGAGTGTATAGTGCATTACACAAATATGTTAAGGACAGATCACGGTAGGCCTGCTTCATATTAAAATAGACAGAAGTTCGGTATGAGTTGTGGAAAATTTGGATGGTTGACAGCACATTAAAATAGATGTATTTGGAATCACGTTTTTCTTAAAAGCATGATTCCGCTGGTTGGCTAGTTCCAAGCCTACTGTGGACTGGTTCAAGACTAGTTGTGAGCAAGGTCTAGGCTTGCACAAAGCTTGCTCTTGGGTTGCTTTAAGCTACCTCTAGGCCTGCTCTAAGCTAGCTTTAGGCTTTAGCTCTAGGCCTGCTTTAGGCTTGCTCTAAGTTAGCTCAAGGATTGCACTAAGCTAGCACTAGGTTTGCTCTATGCTAGCTCTAAGCTTTATATAAGCTAGCTCTAAGTTTGCAGTAAGTTATCTTTAGACTTGCTCTAAGCTAGCCCTAGACTTTCTCTAATATACCTCGAGGCTTGCTCTAAGCTAGCTTTAGGCTTGCTCTAAGATAGCTGTAGGTTTGCTTTAAGATAGCTGTAGGTTTGCTCTAAGATAGCTCTAGGTTTGCTCTAAGATAGCTCTAGTCTTGCTCTAGGCCAGTGCTAGGCTTGTTTTAGGTCTCCTAAAGACTTGCTGTAGGTTAGTTCTAGGTTGGCTTTTAGCTTATCGGCCTGCACTAAGCCTGCACTTTATCTGCAAAGCCTATCACAATGAAAATAGGTTGAGCTGACCGGGGTGAGAGGGAAGACACAAGAAACTGGGCAGTGTCTTCGGTATTCCATACCATGTTCTGGGTATGATCACCTTGAATATAGTTATTCCGAGTCTCAAATTATTCCGTGATATCCACGTTAGTTGAAAGTATTGTGCTGTGTTGCCTGTAAATGCGATCATTCCTATTGAAATATTTAAATGCAATATAACATAATAAATACGATTATCATTTAAGATAGATGTAAGAACATTTAAGTATTTATCAAATCAGCAGACTCGGTCATTTGTTGCTATTTTATTAAATTTACGTGTCTAAATGTGGCTTTTTTTTTTTAAAAGCTGCCACTATAATTTTTTTTCCATCGCATTTAAAATTCTAACATTTGTTGTACAACCACAATTCCTGCATCATTCATTTCGTACGTAACAAAAAAATATTTTAAGAAAATCACAGATGTATTTTCAAAAAGCCTATTTGAGTAGCATTCTGTATTTACTGAGCTTTTCCAAGACTGAGAACTTGAAAGCTAGTAAGCAAACTCATATTGGAGGATATTTGAATTTCCTTGTATATTTAAATGATATTGCGCGTCAATGATCTGAAATCTCATATTTGTTAAAAGCAAAATCTCCAAATCAACATGACGATTTACAGGGGACGCGACACTCCTAACGTATAATACTAGTTAGTCTTTTACAATTAAAACTTGAATTAAGATCATTTATTCAAAACTTTTTGTATAAAAATTTCCGCATTCAAGGTTGAATTCAGAAAACACATTTGAACTTTCTTAGAAGGATGAAACTTTTTTTTTTTTACCTTGTCTGATATACAAGATAAAAGTAAGATCACTTTAGCTTATTTCGAAGCCTAAGCTTGTCTAGGTTGTAGTAACCCCCCCACCCCCCCGAGTGACTTACAACAGTCGGCTAATTTTCAGGTACCTACTTTATTCCTAGGTGAACAGGGGCAACAAATGTAAGGAAACAAGCCCAACCTTTTCATTTGAAGGCAATATATAATTGTTATAAAATGTCTGAAATTGTGACTTCAGTGGTAGATTCCATTTCATATTTTGTTTCACTATACGTATTAAATTATGAATAAAAAAAAAAGCAACAGTCGATGTTCGCCTGTTAATAAGTGTAAATGTCAGAGACATAGCATGTGCAGATATATGCTGGCATCAGAAGTGTTATGACATCAACAATTACACACAAATTCTTGCATGGAAATCCATGAACCATATGGATGGAACGGCAAGAAACTAGTGTACAGTCTTTTATCTTTTATCTTAGCTGTTGAAATGTTTCTTTAGGATGCTGTGTTTCTGTGGGAAGTTTTCTGTAAACCACTTCATTAACTGTAAAAAACTGTAATGAGAGTCATTTAGGGCTAACCAGTTTGGGCTAGTGAAGTGTTGAGCAGACTTAAAATAAAAATATACTCCCAGGTAGGCTATATTAAAACCTTGAAATTATTAAGAGCAAAAAGGACATGGGTAAGTGATAGGATTGAATGTATTATATTGATCCCCAGCTACCCAAACTCGTCTTCACCGTATTTTCAACTCTCCTTTCCAGAGATTATGGAAAAGGAGGTCCCTAAGTCTGCCTAAGGTATGGAGGTGCTGTCTGTGTGGTAACGCTTCGGCTGCTTGTGGGGCCTTGGCCAGGGCTGCTTGTGTGGGGAAGGGGGCTCACAGCCTGCTCTTGGGGCCTGGTTGATGGGAGCTGGGAAAAATGGAGTTAGTCATAGATAGGGATCCCATTCGTCCCTGTCTGACCGGGACAACCCCGGTTTTAGGGTTTGTGTCCCACCAAATTCGGTACGGGACGCTAAATGTCCTGTTTTTTTTTTAAAAACTAAGTTAATTGTCTTGTTTGCGAAGTACTCTTATTTCTATTTTTTTTTATATTCGTATTTGTACGTAAAAGTTTTTCTGACTTTTGAATGTTGTAATCACAAATTACTCAGTTTTTTTATTGAGTGAATGTGCCTCTCAATAAAATTTAGTCAAGTGTCCCGGTTTTTTAGTTTAAAAAATGGGATCTCTAGGAATAGGATCAGTGTGAGACTGATAGAAGTGTGCTGAGATCCACGGGTTTTAAGCATATTTCACGCTTCTGTTTTCCCCACTATTGTAAGTCTTTCCTTTAAGCAATATCCGTCAAAATCCCAGTTCCGACATTTCTGTCATATATCGATATCACTATACTTAGTGCCGAGTTATAGAATTTAATCTGGAAAAAATATTCAACTGCTGGAGTGGATGATTTTGACGTTGAATATATTCTCAAGGAATTACTTCGATGAAAAGCATAATCACTTAGCACGAACACTAACTAGCTTTTTACATTTTGGTGAGAATCAGCCATAGCTTCTTGTCCGTCTTCATTTTTGTTTCATATTTAAAGTTTTGGAAACTGATTTCCATATTAAGAATAATTTGTTTGGACGTTAATGATTTCATTATTTAAATTTTATATGCAAGTTGTGTGCCACCAGTTTGCAGACTTGTATCAAACTTGTTCTGTAGCTCACTCAATACTATATTTCGTTGACTAATGGGACTATTCTAAATGTAAACATTAGAAACACGTGTTGTTTAGAGCTAATGTTTTACAGAGCATGAGCCGAATAATAATAATAATAATAAGTATGGAAGCTATAGTGACTGCCATTCTTTCAGAAGGATTAAACCATTGTATCTAATACAGCATGTGAGGGCTGATACACAGTACTGTATATGAGGATTAGTGTACAACACTGCATATGAGAGCGTAAAATATTGCAGATGAGGGTTAGTGAACAATACTGCAGATATACGAGGGCTGATGTACAATATTGTATATGAGGGTTAGTGTACAATGCTGCATATGAAGGTTGATGTACAGTACTGCATATGAGGATTAGTGTACAATACTGCACATGAAGATTAGTTTACTATACTGTACATGAGGGTTAATGTACTATACCGCATATGAGAGGGCAAGTGCAGTACTCTATGAGGTTTATTGTACAGTACTGTATATGAGTTAATGTACAGTTGTCGTTTGCTGTATATTAATAATGCTAGGAATTTGTGGGTGACCTTTAAGACGAGACCAGAATGATTTACAAAAATGAAGAATTTTTTATAACTGTTACAGAATTGATTTGGAAAACCCTGAAGCTATTCAGTTATTTTGAGGAAGTGATTTTTTAGGTTTCCTAACAGAAGCCAGGTACTATTCGGGATATAAGAGGCATTTTTGACGTTCTGAAGAAATTATGGTAGGATTTTAAAACTAAAGGACATTTTTTTTAACCTGGACGGTTTAAGAGTTTATACGATATGTGGGTTATATATTTAGCCTAAATTAGCATTATTTGTCAAAATTGATAAATTTGTGATGTGCAGATTGACTTTGTTATAAGCTAGGCTTGTTTTGCAAGACCATCCTTGTGAAATAGACAGTTTGAATACTTCATTGGAATGTTGAGACCCGCATGTTACTCATTGTGTAATAATGATAAATTTACATTTAGTTTTTACTAAGTTCTAAAATAATGACTTTTATTTTCAAACTAATGTTTTGAAAATATTCTAGTATCTTACTTAACATTCAGCAGATAATACTGTACCAGATTTATTTTCACCTACAATGTACTAAATATCATGTCATTGTAGTCCTACACACAAGTTTACAACAGATGATGATTTGGTGTAAATTAATACAAGGTATGTATTTGATATCAGTTTCCCCGTTAGTGATGTCTTGATGCTCTCTTCTAAAGTAGTAAATTTCTAGCACACAATTTTTGTAATTGAGGGGTTTGCTTCAGAAACACTTAGTTATGGATTTAGACTGGTTGGTACTTTAGATCATCAGATTTATTTATTTTTTGCTCCGTGAACCTTACTGTGCCCCCGAGTATATATAATATATATATATTATATATATATATATATATATATATATATATATATATATTATATTATATATATATATATATATATTGGACGAGGCTTGTTATTTTTAATGGAAGCCTAGGATGATCTAGTTGTTATTTCACATATATTTGGGCATTCATACTAGCCTATTTATTGCTAACACCTGTAAGGAATAGTCACACATACAAGCAGCTCAGTTCTAACCCTCCTCTTCAAGGGAAGTAGCTAGATGCCGATATTGGGCTCTTGATCCAGTGGAGCTACCCCCTCTCCTTGAATGTAACCAGGTTACGTCCCATACTTCAGGTGTTGTGTAACCCCTACGGGTTTAATGCTTCTCCCATGAATATAAAAGCACACTTTTCCAACCCTGTCCACTAGAGACTGCCTCAGTTTGAGAGTGCCTTACCCCTCTTGACTCACATGCACCATTATTGTCAAGTTGCTACCATTGTTGTCAACAGTCACCACTGTTGTTAGCAGCTACCACCATTGTTGTCAACAGTCACCACTGTTGTTAGCCGCTACCACCATTGTTGTCAACAGTCACCACCGTTGTTGTCAACAGTCACCACCGTTGTTGTCAATAGTCACCACCGTTGTTGTCAACAGCTACCACCGTTGTTGTCAACAGTTACCATCACTGTGCTGTGTTAACCTTAGCTAGTGTCACCGTATATACTCTACCCTCAATATTCTTAGTCCCAGACTTAATGTAGCTGCCTCTACTTAAGCAGCTCCATTAAACTGCCCAGTACTCACAGTAAATGTGTATATAGTGAAAGATATTTTGTGTGCAAGAGAGTTATAATTTTCCAGTATTCTACCACTTGGGAAAATAGCTGACACGCGGTAATAAAAAGACAGAAGGAAGCAGACAAAGCATTGCTTATAGATACAAGACGTCGTGTACCTATATAAATAATTAGGCTTTGTTTTATTGAAACTTTTTGTCATTCATTTTAATTGGCATTTGATACAGCTTTCCGTTACTTTATGTTCTGTATAATAATCTCACCTCATTTCCCACTCAGCATAATTTCTTATGCTCTTCATTATTTATCATACTTCCATCATCCTTATATTTCCTATCATTCCTTGTCAAAGACCACTGGACTAGAACCTAGGCCTTCAGAATGTGGCTCCGTCACACTGAAAATACCCCATGAATAGGTCCGTAGGTACTACAGGCCACTTGAAAATAGTATTTATAATATGAGATAGTGATGTTCACAAGCTGGTGCCCACTTTTTTTTTTTTATTTTTTTGAGAGTGGTTGTCACTTGGGCTCTGCTGGCCTAGGTTGAATTCCTGTAGGACCCTTGATCTTGTTAAATTCACGGTATTGTGAAAGTGTGTGTGTGTGGGGGGGGGGGGTATGTGCTCACCAAGTTGTTTGCAGGGGTCGAGACTCATCTGGCCCCCGCCTCCCGGACTACTATGATCGACATCACCTATTTCTGACCTCGTGGGCCTTATATCTATTCATGAAGCTGTGTATTGAGTTTGCCTCCATCGAGGCCTGGTCACGGACTGGGCCGTGGGGGCGTTGACCCCCGAAACCCCCTCCAGGTGTACTCCCTCTCTAGGTATACTACTGCCCCATCCATGTCACTTCACTTTTCATCCACCCTGAGATTAAAGAAATACTTCTTTACTGCCCTGTGTGCCCATCATTTTTGGCTGGTCCTCTTCAGATAATCTGACAGGATCGGCCCTATCTGTCCAGGTGTGGACCCCATGCTGGGGCCGCATACTCATACTAACATATGTCTTATATAAAGTTATGAAGGATTCTGTATTTAGGTTCCTAAATACTGTTCAGAGGTTTGCTAGTCTTGCAAATGCTGCTGAACATGCACGATTTGTGTGTATCTATAGTAATATGGTTAGTATAATATATACCCCAGGTACATCTTTTCTCTGCTCACTTTGTACTCTGTGCCCGGTCTGCCCTCATCTCTAATTCACATGACCTTGCATTTGTTTCGATTGAATTTGAGAAATCACTTATTTGACCATATCTGTAGCCTGTTGAGGTCTTTCTAAAGTTTATCATTGTTCTCTCCCGTTCTTATTCTGAATAGTTTTACATTTACTGTGTAAAATGCTTTCCTGTAGTCCAAGAGGATGCAATCCACTTAGTTCTGTCAGTCTTGTTTTATCTCGAGCTAATTTGCAAGGCAGGATTTTCCATCTCTAAATCTATGCTGGTTTTCCGTAAAGAATCTCTGTGAAGGCCGTAATATCATTTGACAAACTATTTTTCAGAACGTTGACTGGATGCATGTTAAAGATACTAGCCTGTAGTTCGGTTCCTCTTGTCTGTCCCCTTTTTAAATACAGGGACCACATTTGTCTTTTTCCAATTTTCTGGCACTTGTCCTGATTGGAAAGATTGGGTGTATGCCTTTAATACTGGGTCGCATAATGGCTATGCTTCTACTCTCAGCACCCATATAAATATGCTGTCTGGACTCGTTTATTTATTTATTTTGTTATATCAAGCTTTCAGATACCCGTTGATCTAGTCAGACTACAATTCCTTCTGGCAACTTTCCACTTTCATTTTGTAACGACCTCTTTCAAACTTTTACTGAGCTCCTGGCATACTTCTCTTCCAGTGTCCCACCCTCCTCAGCATTATCACTTGATCCTGCACAGTAGTCATATGTAGCCTTGGAGTAACTTTGGTTCTGTTTTCATCTTTGATGCTTTATATTAAATTATTTTTCAGCTTCCTTTTTAAATTGTCTCTTAGCTTCCCTTCTTAAATTGTCTTTCATTGTGTATGTTTTCGGTTCTCCTGCTTGATTCCCAGTT
>NC_069409.1:27756315-27778815 GCF_026875155.1 Cherax quadricarinatus | reverse complement strand
AGGGAGGCAAAAACTAGGTGTACTAGAGAATGGAAAAGGTACAGAAGACAGAGAACTCAGGAAAATAAAGAAATCAGCCGAAGAGCCAGAAACGAATATGCACAGATAAGAAGGGAGGCTCAGAGACAATTATGAAAATGACATAGCATCAAAAGTAAAGACTGACCCGAAGCTGTTGTACAGCCACATCAGGAGGAAAACACAGTCAAGGACCAGGTAATCAGACTGAGGAAGGATGATGGGGAATTCACAGAAACGACCAAGAGGTATGTCAGGAGCTCAACACAAGATTTAAAGAGGTATTTAAAGTGGAAACCAGTAGTACTCCAGGAAATTCAAAACGGGGGGGCCACACCAGCAAGGGGCGGGATGAGGTACATATAACCAAGGGGGAGGGAAGAAGCTGCTTTTCGAATTTGAACCTAAAGGGGCGGTGGGACCAACACCATTCCCATGGGCCCTTAAAAAGGGGGAGCAAGATTTTGGGTGTGGCCATTAAAAAAGATCTTAAACACATCATTTGAAACTGGGAAAACCCCCTGAGGAAAGGAAAAATGGCAAATGTAGCCCCCAATTTTTTAAAAAAGGGGGGACAGACATGGGGCACAAAAACTAAGACCTGTATCACTAACGGTTGGGTATGCAAGGTAAGGGAAAAATCATCGGGAAGGAGATGGTGGGGACCGGGAAAAGAAAAAATTTTTAAAATTTGAAAACCGGGCACGGTTTCGGGGAAAGGGGAAAATCCTGTGCCCAAAAAATTTCTATGGGTTTTATGCAATTGAAGAAGAAAGCCCAGAGAGAGAGGGGTGGATCGACTGATTTTTTTGGACTGCAAGAAGGCCCTTTTTGACACATTTTCCCTCAAAAGAGGTTACGAAAAAGCTAGAGGTTCAGGCACACATAACGGGAAAAGGCAGGGCCAATGGATAGAGAATACCTGACAGGGAGGCAAAAAAGGGAGTCTTTGGTAGGGCGACAAGGTGTCAGAGTGGGCCCCTTTTGGACAAGGGGGGTTCCCACAGGGGTCAGTCCTGGACCTGTGCTGTTTTTGGGTAAAATTTTAAAACGAAATAAGGAAAGGGGATAGACTCAAAGTGCCCTTGTTTGCAGATAAATCCAAAGTTAATGAAAAGGGAATAAATCGGATGGGGAAAATCGGGCAGGATCCAAAGAAGGGACAGGCTAAAAGCCCGGGTCCAGCAACTGGCCCCTTTAAATTTAACCCTGTAAATTTGAAAAGTCTTGAAGTTTGGGGGAAAGGGGCAAAAAAACCCGCGACACAATATATTTAGAGGGCCCAAAGACTGCAAACCTCACTAAAGGGAAAAAAGATCTGGGGGTGAGTAAAACCCCAACCGGCATTTTTTCCCCCTGAGGCGCACATCAGTCAATAACTGCTGCAGCATCCCGGGCGCCGGGAAAACCATGGATAGCTTTTCCCGGGATCCTCAGAAAGGGATTCGTTTAAAGACTCTTTTAATACCTTTTAAAGTCGGGGCCCCAAATACTGGAGTATGCAGCACCATTTTTGGAATCCACCCTATTTCAAGCACTTCAAAAATTAAAAGGAAAGGGTGAAAAGGGTTTGGGCAAAAAAGGACTATCCCAGAGCTACGGGGATTGTCCTAAAAAAAAGGGTTTGGGGGGGGAAATGGGCCCTTTGATGACACTGGGGGGCCCAGGAGGGTCAGGGGAAATAAATAACGGACATATAAAATACTGAGGGGAATGAAAAGGGTTTGGCCAAAGACGGGATTTTCCAGAGAGGGGACACGACAAAAGGGGTCAAATTGGAAGTTGAAGACTCAAGAATCAAAGGGAGTTAGGAAGTATTTCTTCAGTCAAAAAGTAGCGGGCCTTTGGAAAAACCCCTAAAGGGGGATGTATTGGAGGCGGGAAAACCATACATATTTTTAAAGGGCGAGGAAAAAAAAAGGGCTCAGGGGGCAGGGAGAGAGGGGAAACCTAGTGCAATCACCCGAAGAGGGGGGGCCAGGGGGCTGTCCCTGGGCCCCTGCAACCAAAAATTTAAGGTGGTCCACAAACACAACCACACACACACACACACACACACACACACAAAACACCAACACCCCACTCCCCACAGGGGTAAAATAACCCCACTCGTGGGGGAAAGAAAGCGGTTTGAGTCTGTTTTGGTGAAAATTTTGACTATGCCAAAAGGAAAAAAAGGTGTGGGATATGGGCGTGGCAGGGCATAAGATTGAATAAATCACTTAAGCCCCGGGAAAAAAGGGAAATAAAGTGATAAACGGGAAAAAAAAAACAAAGGAAATAGGGCTGAGTGTTTAGTGGGGGCCTTTGGAAGGGTGAACGGTTGTGTCGGGCCTAAATAATGTTGCCATAAAACGCAGGGGGGTTTTTTTGAAAAAATAAGGGGGACTCAAGCCCCGGGAGAAAAGGAGAATTTTATGGGATGTGTTTTGAAAATAAGTGATTGAGTAAAAAAATTTAAAAGAGCTAGAGACTTTTGTGCATACAGGAAGTAGGGGAAAAAATTACCGGAAACATCAAACATAAACTTTGGGACGGACAGACCCTCAACGTTACTCCACTGCCACCCGAAAAGTAATTTTTCAGTATTTGAGTTGCAGGGGGGTCATTAGTACCTGTCTCTAGCTGGAATTGGGGGTCACTCTCCTCGGCTATCAAATTAGAACAACCCACATTACTGGCATTTAAAAGAATTTAGAGGAAAAAAAAGTGGCATATAGGCGAAGCCATTTGAAATTTTATTTTTGAACGAAATTTTAAACGCATAAGATTTACAGGGGGAAACCCAAGAGTGGGGGTACTTTATGCAATACAATTAGTACATACGTGGGAAAAAAGGGGACTTTTTAAACCATAAACATATGAAACACACACTTGGTGGGAACGCTCTGCGGTTAGGTATTTGGGAATAGTTTGTAGCACACACAACACACACACACACACACACACCACACACCACACACACAAAACACACACACACACACACACAACCCCATATATATACAGGATTTCACCCCTTTTCCTGGGGAAGTGACCCTCAAACCCTTTCCCCCCCCCCATCTCTTCCTTCCCTCTCCTTTTCTCTTTTCTCTTCTCTCTCTCTCCCCCTTTCTCTCATCCTCTCTCTTCCTCTCTTCCTCTTTTCCCCCTTTTATTTCTTCCTTTTCCCTCTCCCTCTTCTCTTCCTCTGTTACTCTCTCCTTCCTTTTCTTTTCTCTCTCCCCCTTGTCACTCCCCCCCCACCTTTTTTATTTTTTTTCCCCTTTCCCCTTTTTCCCCCCCTTTTTCCCTTTTTTTCCCTCCTTCTACCCTCCCTTCTCTTTTTTCTCCCTCTCCCACTTCCCCCTTTTTTTTTTCCCTCTTTCTCTTTCATAAAAAAAAAAATGATTGGGACTCGCGGGAAAACGGGGGATAAATGACAAAGGTTTCTGGTAGGGAGGAATTTGGGGGGAGGAGCAGTGTTAAAGGATAGAGCAAGAAAAAGGGGGAAAAGAATTAGGGGAGCTTTCTGAAAAAAAGGAGAAAGGAGCTCTCTGTGAAATGGGGAAAAGAGGGTTTTGGAAAAAGGAGATAAAAATTTTGGGGAAACACAAGGCGAAACGCCCGTTGCCAGGGTAAAGGCCTTGAATTTGAGGTAAACAGGCTGAAACAAGTCTCGGGGGGTGGGCCAAAGAAGGGCACACCTTCCCAAACTGAGGGGGCTGAACAGGAAAAAAAGGGGAAATGAATTATGCTTTAAGGGGCAAAATTTAGCCTGGAAAGGGGGGGCCAGGAGGGAAGGGAAGAGCCCGATTTGGGTGCAGATTTGGGGAGGGAAAATTGGTCGAATGCAGAGGGGCCCCAATCCCAAACTACCAAGAAACCACTGGAAAAAACAAAGGGGGGAAAAAGCCACCCTACAGACAGGAACCAGGTCACAGGGGAGGGCCAAAGGGAGGAGGAAAGGGCAAAATCAGTGATTATCCATGGGCTTCGGGGAGAGGGAAAGGACCACACCGAACACCCACCTGAAAATTTTTAAAACTGCAGAAAACATTCATACCTTCAAAAACTCCCTCAAAAAATCTTTTCTCCCCGAACACCCCCGTCAACTAATTTCACGAATACCCCCTTTGGGGGTTAAAACTTACACTCGCCACCCAAATTTTACCATAAAAAAAAAAATCAATCCAATCTCAAACCCAATGAATCCCTTTAAATAGTCATAAAATTGGCCCCGTGAAACTTTAAAACGAAACCCATGTATAGTGGGCCCAAAAAAAAAGCATTCCCTTGCTAAACCACAAAATAGTATTTTGTCACTTAGCCATTTTACCAACCCTTTCCTCATAATTTTGTAATATTTTAAACTTAAGATTTTTTTAATCGCCCGAAATGCCCAGAAAAATAGGGGTTTTTAGTGGGAACCTTAATTAATTTTTTTTACTTTCAGGGAAACAATACAATAAACCCAAAATTCCCGTAAAAAACCCCTTCGGGAAAGGGAATCCTTTTAAGAATAAACTTTGAAAAAGAAAGCCCGGGAAAAAAAAGGAGATTGAGAAAATTTATCACGGGGAAATGGGGGGGGAAGACATGGAAAGAATTGTAAATTTTTTAGAGAATGGGGGGTACTTGAAGGGGGGAAACCCGACCCCACCACCGTTTTTCAGGACAAAAAAAAGTGCGGAAAAAGGATCCCCCCAAGAGAAACCCCCGGTTTAAAAAACTCGGGAAGGTACAAAAGGGGGTGTTCCCAACAGAGACAGAACTCAAAAAGAGAGGGCAGCAGCTGAGGGAGAGGACAAAAAACGAAAGGAAACTTTGGAAAGGGGACAAGGATGGAACCAGGGGGTCAGTCCCGAGCAGAACAGAGAGGGAAGGGCAAGCACACACACAACTACCTCAAACCCACAAACCTATCACCCCCATCCCAACACAAAAATTCAATATACCCACACTTCCACCCAACCCCCCAAACCCCTAGAATCCCACAGTATGCTACCCAGGGCCCCCCAACCCACAGGCCCCCAAACCATGTTGGAAAGGAAATGAAGGGGATGGAAAACAAATGTGATGGAAAAAACAAACAAGTGGAGGAGTGGCATGAAAAAAGTCAGGGCATCACCAACATCATAGCGGGTCAAAAGAAACCCAAACTTTCAGGTATGATAACAGGGTGCCATCCCCTTTCCCCCCCCCCCCCAACCCCCCCCGGGGAAACCGTTAAAAAAACAGAAGGAAAAAGGGGGGGGGGGAGGGGTTTGGGATTGCTGATCAAAAAACCCGTTTGGGAATTTTTATGACTGGAGAAGGAGACAGCGGAGAAAAAAAGTGGGTTAAAATAGCGGGAACGCTTCACTTTTGGAGGCCCAAAGGGGATAATTGCGTGTGTATAACCAACCCCAGAACAGAGGAGGCCAAGGGAAGATTTGACGAGAGCAAAAGGGGCGTTGGGTTTACAATGGGTACAGTGCCCAGAAGGCTCATGCATGCAGGGCAAAACTCCCGATAAAGGGCCCTTTAACCACAAGGAATCCCAATGAGAGAACTTGGAGCCCCATGGGGGCCAAGATACATGGAGGGCTAAGATATGGGGGGGGTATGGAAAAACTTCATTTTCTCCAAAAAGTAAGGACACTACAAGAGAGAGGGGAAAGGGGGATGAAACCAGCAAGACTGGGCCCTTTGATTAACCCTTTAGTAGTGCAGATATTAAGGGCATCCCATATGAAAAACCCCTTGGGGCCAGGATCATGTGGTTTTGAGCCCTTTGAATTTCACAATTGAGTAAAGTGGAGGGGGGAAACAGGAAGGCCAGGAAAAAAAGAAACCAAACTACCGGGGAAAAGGGGGGTACACAGGAAAGAGGAAACTTTTGAATTTTAAAGGCTCAGTGGGACAGAAATGGGAGGGAACCCCTTAATTTAATTTAAGGAATTGTGCAAAAATGTCAAGGAGGCTGACGAAAGGTTTGGACCCCAAGGGGAACAGGAATAATGAAAAAGCCGGATGACCCCTGGTTCACCCAAAAAAGGCCCCAAAGGAGGCAAAAACCCAAGGGGTGCTAGGGAAAAGGAAAAAAATATAGAAAGGGAAAGGACCCAAAGGGGAATTTAAGGGGGCAGTCGGAAGCCAAAAAGAATATTCACAGAAAAAAAAGGGAGGCCCAAAAACCCAAAAAGAAAACGACATAGCCCGCAAAAAACCCCCAAAACTGGGCCCGGAAAAAAGTTATAAAAGCCACATCAGGAAGAAAACAACCGTCAAGGGCCAAAGGGAAACAGGCTAAGGAAGGAAGGAGGAGAGCAAAAAAGAAATGACCGTGGGAAATATGTGAGGAATCAACAAGAGGGTTCAAAGAAGTGTTCAAGAGGAGATAGAAGGGGGCCCCCGAAAGACGGAGAGGTGGGGTACACCACCCTGGCGGGCACAGTACACAAACCGAGGGAAAAAGTGAAGAGGCTTCTGGGGGAGCAAAATTCCTCAAAGGCAATGGGGCCAGTAACATCTTCCATGGGTTTCCGGGAGGGAGCAGAGGCGCTATGGTTACCCCTAAAAACAATATTTAATACATCTATTTGAAAAAAGGAGTTCCAGGCATGGAAGACACAAATTTGTCCCAATCTTTAAAAAAAGGGGACCCAAAAGGAAAACACTAAACTACAGCCCCCGTTCCGGGCATTTAGCATGCCCCAAAAACATGGAAAAGATTTTTCAGGAGAAGATTGGTGGAACATCTAGAAAGGAATGATTTTCATCCCCCCGCACCCCAAAAATTGGGTTTTTTGAGGGCTGGGAAAACCTGTGTCCAAACCTACTGGATTCTATGACATGGTGACCCGCGTAAGACAAGAGGAGGGGGGGTGGTAGGGTTGCATTTTCTTTTGGCTTTCAAGAAGGGTTTTGGACAATTTCCACACAAGAGATTGTTTCAAAAACGGAGGACCCAAACAGGGATAACAGGGAAGGCACTGCAATGGATCAGGGAATTTCTTTTTCAGGAAGACAGCAGCGGGGTTAAAGGACGTGGGGGGGTTTTCAGAGGGGGGGGGGGCCCCCCGTGACCAGCGGGGGCCCCCAGGGGTCAGCTAGGACCAGTGCTGTTTTGGTATTTGTGAACAACATGACGGAAAGGGAAAAACTCCCGGGGGTCCCGTTTGCATATGACTGAAGTTGATGAAGAGTTTATTCGATCGAAGACCGGGGGAAATACAAAAGGGGTCGGGCGGGGGGGAAAACCTGGTCCAGCAACGGCTCCTGGAGTTTTAATCCCACCAAATGCAAAGTCATGAGGATTGGGGAAGGGGAAAGAAGACCGCAGCCGGGGTACAGTCCCAGGGGGGCCCGAGACACAAACTTTACTCAAAGGAAAAAATCTTTGGGGTGAGTATAAAAACCCGGCACATTCCCCGAAGCGCAAAATAAAACCCAAAAAACTGCTTGGCGCTTTTGGGGGCCTGGGAAAAACCTCCCAGAAAAATTTCCCCACATTTTAATAAGGAAAACGTTCAGGGGCCCTGTACACCGTGTAAAGTTAGGCCCCTATTGGAGTAAAGCGGCACCAGTTTGGAACCCCACCTAGCCAAGCAAAGTAAAGAAGCAGAGAAATGAAAAGGGTTTTCAACCCAAAACAAATCCCGGTTAAGAGGGATGTCCTATGAGGGGAGGTTAAAGGGAAAAACCCAAACCCGACGACAAGGAGGACAGGAAAAGGGGTAGGGGGGACAGTAACGACTTACAAAAAAACTGAGGGAATTTACAATTTGGAAAAAACAGGATTTCCAGAGACGGCACAGCAACACGGGGACACAGTTTTTGGAAACTAAAGACACAGATAAATTCAAAGGTTGTTAAAGTATTTCTTCGCCACAGAGTAGTCAGGAAGTGGAATATTTTTGGGAAGGGGATTTTAGTGGAGGCAGGATCCATACATACCCTTTAAGCGAGGTCCCGAAAAAGCTCAGGGTTCAAGGGAGAGTGACCTGGGTAGGGGCCCAGTGAAGGGGCCCGGGGAGGGCTTGGACTCGACCCCCTCCCAACCTCAACTAGGTGAGTACACACACCACACACCACACACACTACAACACACACAAAACACACACCACCCCCAAAACACCCCACACCACACAAACAAAACCACCAACACTTTTTCAGTGATATACAACAGGCCCTGTGCTAATCGACATGTGCCTAGGAAAAATTGGTAACTAACCCACACACCCCCACACACTATATATATTATATATATATTATATAAAATTATATAAAAAATATATATATATTTATATATATAATATATATATATTTTATAAGAGAGAGGAGAGAGGGGAGAGGAGAAGATACCCACTGACGACTATAGTTTTAACAAGAAGGATTGTTTAAAACTGGGAAATTCCAAAAATTTTTTCAAAACCCGGGGGCAGCAGATGTGCACGATTCATTATGAAACTTTAAATCCTCCAAGAAAAATCAGGGGCTGTAAAAGTAAGAGATCGTTCATCGTGGCACAAAAATCTTCCCCATTACTTTCTCTTTTTTTATTTTGGGACATGGGGACAGACACTTAATTTCATTGCACTATATTTTTTCTTTCGGGACGATTTAGAAAATCTGTAAGCTTAGGGGAAAACAAATTTTTCCCAAATGGGTCCTAACAAAAAGTTTGATGTTCAGTGTGGCAAAATTTTTTTTTTTTGTTATGAAAAATTTTTAAGAATTAAAAGGGAATGGAGTGTAAAAATAATAGGGACTTTTTAAGTGATAATGTCAAATCGTTCAAGGTTTATAACGTTGTCATCACATTTCAAGGAAATTGATAGGGTGGTTTAAAAAGGAAAAAACCCCCCCAAAAAATTTCCAACCAATTTGGGGTCCCCCTTGTTCTCTCTGGACGGGGAAAATGGCCCCACTAACAGCACAATTTTTAAAACAGGGCAAAATTGCAAAACTTTTTTTAAGGGGAAACTTTAAAATACCTTTTATAAATCAAGTGCCCTAAAATTTTTTGTTTAAAGCTTTAAGTCCTTCAAACTGTACTCCTTTGGGAAAATAGGGACGAAAAACATAAGTTTTACCTGAAAAATTCTGGAGGGGTTGGGCCCCGAATCGGGACACCAAAATTCCCCCTAAATTTGGCAAGAACTCTGCATGTTGTGTGGGGAAAACCCCAATGAAAATCCCAAATGCATGAGGTTAAAAAAAGAAAAATTTAATGTAAAAGGGACCAAGACTTTTTTCACCCTACTTCCATACATCAGGGGAATTACCCAGAAAACCCAGGCTGTCTTCAAAAAAAAACCCGATAATTTCTCAGGGGTTTGGTTTTTGATCAGCTGGGCTGTGGTGCCCATGATGGACGAGGCATCTAATTCACAGCTTGTTTGAGCCCGGGGTATCAACTAGGCCCGCCCACTTTTGGGGGGCCCTTTGTTGGAGCGGTTTAGCCCCGAAATGTCTTCCCGGTTTAAACCCTTTACCGTGGGGTGTGGGTGTGTTGTGTGTGTGGTGTTTTCAAAAAATTTTTTAAAAACCCAATTTTTTTGTTAATTTTCCCTTCATAAAAAAAGGTAATTTTAATCCGTTTCCCATGTAATCCCTAACAGTAAGAAAAGTCATGTCCTTTCTAGCGAGACACCTTTCCCCGTCCCCCCTCCCTCCTTCCCCATCCCCTACTGCCCCAGCGGAGGGCCTCACCAGCATTTCTTCCCTGCAAAGGGCTAAACAAGGGGTAGCTACGAGGGTGACCGGCCAGACCCGTGAGAATCTTGCCCGACCCGGGCGCAACGGGCTGATACATCCCTTTTCGCCCGTCCACGCCCGGCCGGGGACCGTCGTCCAATCCAGGGTTTACCCAGTACATTTCATCTTTTGTCTTTTTTTTTTTCACAGTAAAGCTGTTCTCTCTGCACTTACCCCCTACTGCAAAGGCGTGGTGGGGGAAAACGTCTATATATCTCACTTACCCGGTAAACAAACATGGACCCTTTTTCGGTTATGGGAAACATAAGAAGCAAAACTGCAGCGGGGCCTCTGGCCCATGCGGGGCAGGTCCATGCCCAACCCCCGGCTTGACCAATGGCCCCCCCAACAATGAACGAATGAAAAAAGTTCGGGTAAAATCTCGGGGATGAGCAAGGAAGAGGGACGAAAAGAATAGCGCGGAGAGGGGGTTTTTTAGTTGAGAAATAGACCCAGGGCTTCCCCCAGCACTGAGGCAACGTGGGATAGAGTGAGAGATCAGGATTTGGGCAGAGGATGGGGACACGTGGGCAAGCTGGCAGGCTGCTCATGGGGTTGATCTTAGATCTGGTCCGTTTGGTTAGAACATAAGAACTAAGAAAGAAGAAACACTGCACGGCTATGCCCACGCGGAGCAGGTCCATGTCCCCCCCCAGATTTGACCAATGACCCCCCCCCCGGGTTTTCCATTGACCCCCCATCTGGTCATCCCCCCTCAAGGATGGAGAACTTTTCCCACCCCCAAGCAGAAAAGGCTAGTCAGGTCCAACTACCCCACCCACCCCCCTTTATGTATTTTATCAAAAACCTATTTTTAAAACTACACAAGGGTTTTTGCCTGAAAAAACTTGTATCGGGAGCTTTTTCCCAAACTCATCCACAAAAAAATTCCCAAAACCAGTGCTTTTCCTAAAATCCTTCCTAAATCTAATTTTTTCCAATTTAAAAAACCCCTTTGCTGGAGTCCTGTTTGGGGCGGGAAAATTTTCCCGCACGCTATTTACATCCCCTTTATTTTTTCCCTTTTTTTCCATTTATACACCTGCCCATATCCCCCCTAATTCCCCGCCTTTCGGATGGGGTGCAGATTGGGGGGGCCCTCAGTTTTTCCCTTTCATGGGGAAGATGTTGATGAAAGTAAAAGCACAAGTGAAAATAATGTGACTTTAAAAATGTCAATTAGTTGCATTTTTTGCCCTTTTATTTTACATTTTGTCGGAATTTTTTAACCAACTTTTTTTTAAAAAGATGTTGATACATGGGATCGACTTTGTCATCCCTCTGTACTTTTTTCCCAAGAGCATTTATATCCATTCTTTTAAATTTCGGTGACCAAAAATGAGCAGCATTTTTAAAATGAGGCCAAACCCAAAGGGGAATATTTAGGTTGAAGAAAAAACTGAGGGACTTCTATTTATACTTCTTGATATAAAAGCCAGAATTCTTTTTAACTTTTTTGCAAAAAACTAATCCCTTGTTGTCTTGGTTTTAGATTAGGTAACCGAATTTCCTTTAAACCCTTTTTTGCAACCCGGGAGTTTTTAAGATCTACATTTTTTTATTTTCTTTTTGTGGCGGGTTTTTTTAACTGCCCCAACATTTAAAAACCTTGCATTTGCAATTTAAATGCATTTTTCCCATTTTCCCCGCCTTTGGGTTTTCGTCTATTCAAATACCCTGGAGTGCTCAAATTTGCCCTAAATTAGAATTAAATTGGATCCCTATTTTGGTGTCATCAAAAAATTTTTCTTTATTTTGGGCTATTTATTCCTCTATCAAAGTCGTTTATGAAAAAATGTGAACAACAACGGGCCCAACACGGCCCCCTGGGGGAACACCGGCTTGTGAGTGCCCCCCATTTTTAAATTTCCCCCCTTTTTATGCAAACCTCTGCTGTCTATTTGTCACCCAGGCCTCTCCCCAGGAAAAAATTTACCCTCCTATTCCGTGTCCCCTAAGTTTCTTCAATAGCCTTGGTGTGGAACTTTATCAAAACCCTTTACTGAAGCCCATATAACAAATATCATATTTTTCCATGATCTATAAAAACACCTTAGTAAAAAAAGTTAGAAAATTTCGTAAGACAGGAACCCCCCCTTTGTAAACCGTTTTGGAGAATCATTAATCAATCGGGTCCCTGTAAAGGGAATGGTACGAATTCTTCAGCAATTTTTGTTTCCCATAATTTTTCCCCACTGTGGAGGTAAGGCTTTTTGGTTTATAGTTCAAAGCCAAGGCCCTGTCCCCTGCCTTGTAAATAGGTATTCCCTTTTTTGCCATTTTGGGACTTATCGGGGCACAAATGCCAGTTTGTAGTAAATTGAAAAAATTACCCAAAGGTTGCTGAGTTCATCTTTAAAAATTTTTTTTTTTTTTAACCCCCTTGCAAACAGTTCATTGGGGGCCTGGGGATTTTTTTGGTTTTAGTTTCTCTATTTGTCTGGGGGACCATGTCATATTTTACCGTATCGAATTTAGTTTATTTAAACCCTGTTCTACGAAATCTATTTTTCAGGAATACCCGTAGTATTTTCCTGGGTGAAAACGAGGGGGGAAGTGGGGTATTTAAAATTTTCCCAAAACATATCCTTATCCGGGTCAGTGTTTCTGACCAGAGTTTTTTTAAAGGGGGCCAATCTTGCCCCTTTAATTTACTTCTTTTTTTAACCTAAAAGGGAACCCTTTTGGGTTTGTCTTTAAACCCCTTGCGCCTTTTGCCCCCCAAAAACCCTTTTTTGCTTTTTTATTCCCTTTTTTTATTTTCTCTTTTAAAGAAATTTTGATTTTTTTAAATTGCCCATCCCTCTCTTGTTTACTCCTATTTATGCCTCTTTTTGACCAATGAGATGTTTTAATCTATTTTTCCCCATTTGGGTTCATTTTTGTTAGATCAAATTTTCCCCTACTCGGAAAAAAAGTTGTTGGGCAGTAGAATTTGCTCTGAAAAATGTCTTTTGGGGAACAAAGACCCACCTACCGGGCCCATAGCCGGGACACCCAAATTTAGAAAAACCCCCAGAAATTTTTCAGTCCCATAAAAGTCGGCCCAACCCAAAAAATTGGGCAGAGATTTGATTGCAGTTTTTGGGGGTAATTTTTTTGGATATTTTAAAATCTAAGTGTTTTGTGACCCTTTTCCCCACCTAATCTTTAAAACTCAAATTTATTAATTAGGAATCTTTGTTGGCAAGAACAAGTCAAGCAATTTTTTCCCTTATTTTGGTTCTGTCAAACCTTTTTCTAAAAACCCTTTCCTAAAAACTGTATCAAGAAAGGTCATTTGATTCAAGATTTCCTGTTTTTGTTCAATCAATTTGTCAAAAGTTAAAATCTCCCATTATCACAACATTTAATATCTAGATGCCTTATGAATTTCGTCCCTTTAACGGGTTACTGCACCCCCCTACCCAAGGGTTTTGGGGGCCTAAAAATCACCCCCAAAATTTAGTTTGTCCCGCCCCTCGGGGAAATGAAACCCAAAACCGTTTTCTGTGTTCGATGTTTCTAATTTTATTATGTCTAAGACAAACAGTTTAAATTTTCTCTTACATTTCATCGCCCCCACCCCACCCTTCCCGTTGACCCTATAGTGTGGGAAAAGTTTTTTAAAACCCGTATGTTGCACTCAGAAGGGATTTTTCTATCTTTTAGGTTTAACCAGGTCTCTGTTTTTACCAATAAAAATTTGTTTTACCTACAATTGCAAGTTTTTTTAGTCATCTATTCCCATTTCTTAGAATCCTACTGTTTGTATTTTTAAACCTTTAGAGAGCTAGTTTATCGTTTTCCCCCTACTATGCCTTTGTTTGTTGATCAATTGATTTTCCATTACTAGCCCAAATTTTTTTTGGGAAAATTGGCTTTTAAAAATATCCCCGAGGTATCCGGTAAAAAACTGCTGTTTTTAACCCTAATGCTTTCAGCACTGATTGTTTCCCCCAAACAACCCCTACCTCTATAATCTATCAGTTTAAATTTCCCAGACAAATCATCAATTACCCCCTGGAGATCGGCGGGAAGCAGGGGAGGGGAGGCATGCTTCAATATGAAATTTGGGTGTTAAGTATGGGAGAGAGGGGGACCCCCCCCCCCCCCCCCCCCCCCCCCAAAGGGTCAGCGTTGGTTGGTGGATAACAAATTCTATTGCGTTTTGGGTTTGTTTTCGTTCCTGTCGTGGGGCCATTTTGAATCTTTTGAAAGCAGGTTTTTTAAATAAACCAAGTTTGGCGACTTTTTTCTGTCTTTTTTTTAAGTCTGCCCAAATTGGGCAGTTTCAGTGTGGGGGATTGCATCCAGGAGCAATTTGTTTTAATTGATTACTACCATTTGGGACATGGAATAGATGACCCGAGGGGCTTTTAGAACGGGGGGTGGGGGAGGGTTATATGTAAGAAGGTGGGGGTTCAGTTGGTTTTAAAAAATTTTTTTTCCTCTTCCCTTTCTTCGGTCTTCGAGTATCTTTTTAAATGGATTTTCAGGGGGAAAGTTTTCTTAGCTTTTTTGGTTGGGTGGTTGGTTTGGGGATTTAAAAGGTGGTTCGTTAGTAGGCAAAAAAAAGGGGAAGGGCTCAGGTGATTGGTCCACAAAGGTGGGGACGTTGGAAGTTCTGATTGGTTGGGTTTTTTGGGATGGAATTTCAGGTTTTTGTGGGGTGTTGCCTAAATTTTTTGGTTTAGCTTTTATGTGACGGCAGATGGTTTGGGAGGGTTTGGGGAAAATTTAAAATTTGGCTTTTTGTTTAATTTGGAAGAGCTTGTAATAAAAGTGTTGAAAGGACCCCGGTAATGCCATAAATTTTGCATGTGTGCATTTAGCATCAGTTTTGAAAAAGAATGAACTTTCGTTGGTTCCAAAAATGTGGGAAAAGTGGTGGGGGGTTGGGTAGCTTTTAAAAATTTTGTTTTTGTCAGCCCGGAGTTTTTGGGGATGGCAGCATAAGAGGTGACTTGGGAAAGGGATTTTCTTCTGTTTTTGGGTCAGCGCTGTATAGCCCTTGGGGGCTTTTTTTTCTTTTTTTTGATTATAATTTAATTTAAAATAATTTTTTTTTTGCTTCCTGGCCCTTTTTTTTTTTTTAATTTTTTCGACGAGTGGGCACTTTGCAGTGGTAGGATGGTGATTGTTTTGCGTTTTGGGCACTTTAAAATGACTTTACGAAATTTATAATTCCGATTTTCAAAAAAAAAACCCTAAACCCGGGTGGGGATAGAACCCGCGTTTATAGTCCCCAAAACTCCAAACCCTCCGGTTTGCCATGGATCAGCTAGCCCCCGTAAGGGGTCGTCCCAAATAGGTAAATTTCTACACCCTAAAAAAGGGGTTGCATAGGGACCACTGTGACACAAATTTCAAATTTTTTCAGATGAATCTCAGCTTGGTGGCGTGATGAACTTATTTTTAAAGTCCCCCCCAAAGTAGCTGGGTCCCGTGGTTTAAAAAGACAGTCTGGAGTTTTGGAATCTTGATTGCGGGTTTATCCCCACCCCTTTGGGATGGTTTTAGCACTTTAAATGGGGCAAAATTTGAAGGACAAGTCTTGGAAAAAGTGGCCCTTTTAGACCCGCAGGTAGAGCAGAACTTTGTCCTTTTTGTGGGGAGTCTTTTGTTGAGTGCAGGGAAGGGTAGAACTCCCGCACTGAGTAATATGATGGGGGGAACCCCTCAGTTTTAAAATGACTGGGGGTTAAAGAATTTAAAAATATATGGCCCCCCTTCAGCCATTGCTTTGGGGAGCCTTGGGGCACATCAGTTTAAAAAGGGGTTTTTGCATTTGGGGGCCGTAGGAATCTTGGGGGATGCTTTTTAACTGTTTGCCCAGGGATTTTGTTCTTCTATGGAGGTTTTTTTAGGTTTCAACAGGTTGTATGGGGGAATTTTGTTTTTCAAGTTTCTTCAAGAAGACATTTCCCCTTAGCCCGTTTAAAGGGAGGAGGGGACCTGACTTTGAAGCCCGGTCTGGTAGAGTGGACAAAAACGAGGTCAGTAGTTTTTCAGCTTCAACATCGTCATTCCAGGGGAAAAAATGAAGGTTCTTGGGGGTGAGGGATGGTATTAAAAACTTGGGTTTAGGGGCCCCCGATTGCCACAGGGAAAAGGGGAAGGGTTGGGTTTGGGGTCCCTTGATGTACCAATGGGGTTTTTTTATTTTGACTGTTTGGGAAAATCATCTTTGGGGCTGGCCCACCCAAATCAGGTTACCTCCACTTAAGGAAGGAGCACGGCATTTGGAACCCCGTAGCCCAGGTGTCAGGGGCCAACTCACACCCCCCACCCCCCCCCACTCGTGCATTTTCTAACCTATTTTTAAAACTACCCGTCTTGTTTGTGACCCGTTCCCCGGGAGTTTTTTTCACTCAAACCACAAAATTTTTACCAAATCAGTGCTTTCCTATGTCCTTCCTGAATCTGATTTTTTTTGGCTTAAAATCATTGCTGCGAGTCCTGTCCAGGCTAGATATTTTTAGCACGCTATTTACATCCCCTTTATTTACTCCCATTTTCCATTTATACACCTCAATCATATCCCCCCTAATTCTACGCCTTTCTAGAGAGTGCAGATTCAGGGCCCTCAGAAGAATGCTATATTCATAAAGTTACTGGTGGAATATTTGTAGGTACAGAAGTGTGTTAAATTTTCCCCCAGGATTCAAGCTACAGCATCCAGGTACCTCGTCAGTGAGACATCAGAAACTAATAAGTGGTACTGGCCACATTTAAAATAGCTTTAAACGTGTAGGTGGGAAAATGTTGAAAAAAGGCTGTTTACATGTATTACCTGGAGTTTACCTGGTGAGAGTTTTGGGGGTAAACACCCCCGCGGCTCGGTCTGTAACCAGGCCTCACGGTGGATCAGGGCCTGATCAACCAGGCTGTTACTGCTGGCTGCATGCAATCCAACATACAGACCACAGCCTGGCTGATCAGGTACCGACTTTAGGTGCTTGTCCAGTGCCTGCTTGAAGACAGTTAGGGGTCTATTGGTAATTCCCATTACGTATCGTGGGAGGCAGTTGAACAGTCTTGGGCCCCTGACACTTATTGTGTTGTCTCTTAATGTGCTAGTGGCATCCCTGCTTTTCATTGGGGGATGTTGCATCGTCTGCTGAGTCTTTCGCTTTCGTAGGGAGTGATTTTTGTGTGCAAGTTTGGTACTAGTCCCTCTAGGATTTTCCAGGTGTATATAATCATACATCTCTCCTGCCTGCATTCCAGGGAGTACAGGTTCAGGAACTTCAAGCACTCCCAGTAATTGAGGTATTTTATCTCAGTTATGCGTGCTGTGAAGGTTCTCTGTACATTTTGTAGGTCAGCAATTTCACCTGTTGAAAGGTGTCGTTAGTGTGCATCAATATTCCAGCGTAGATAGAACAAGCGACCTGAAAATTGTTATCATGGGTTTGGCATCGCTCGTGTTGAAGCTTCTCATTATCCATCCTGTCATTTTTCTAACAGATACGATTGATACAATGTTATGGTCCTTGAAGGCGAGATCCTCCGACATGATCACTCCCAGGGCTTTGACGTTAGTTTTTCACTCTATTGTGTGGTTGGAATTTGTTTTATACTCCGATGAAGTTTGAAGTTTTAATTTCCTCACATTTACCATATCGGAGTAATTGAAATTTCTTATCGTTGAACTTCATGTTTTCTGCAGCCCATTGAAAGATTTGGGTGTTGTCTGCTTGGAGCCTTGCAGTGTCTTCAATGGAAGACACTGTCACGCAGATTCGGGTGTCATCTGCAAAGGAAGACATGGCACTGTGGCTTATATCCCTGTCTGTCTGATATGAGGATGAGGAACAAGATGGGAGTGAGTACTGTGCCTTGTGGAACAGAACTTTTCACCATAGCTGCCTCAGACTTTACTTTGTTGACTACTACTATTTATGTTCTATTTGTCAGGAAATTATAGATCCATCTACCAACTTTTCCTGTTATTCCTTTAGCATGCATTTTGTACACTATTACGCCATGGTGACACTTGTCGAAGGCTTTAGCAAAGTCTGTGTATATTACATCTGCATTCTTTTTGTCTTTTAGTGCATCCAGGACCTTGTCGTAGTGATCCAGTAGTTGGGACAGACAGGAGCGACCTGCTCTAAACCCATGCTGTCCTGGGTTGTGTAATTGATGGGTATCTAGATGGGTGGTGATCTTGCTTCTTAGAACCCTTTCAAAGATTTTATGATATGGGATGTTAGTGCTATCGGTCTAGTTCTTTGCTGTTGCTTTACTGCCCCCTTTGTGGAGTGGTGCTATGTCTGTTGTTTTTAGTAACTGTGGGATGATCCCAATGTCCATGCTCCCTCTCCATAGGATGTTGAAAGCACATGATAGGGGCTTTTTGCAGTTCTTGATGAACACGGAGTTCCACGAGTCTGGCCCTGGGGCAGAGTGCATGGGCATGTCATACATCGCTTGTTTGAAGTCATTTGGCCTCAGGATAACATCAGATAGGCTTGTGTTTACCAAATTCTGTGGCTCTCTCATAAAAAATTAATTTAGATCTTCGACTCTCAGTCTGGTTAGCAGCTTGCTAAAAACTGAGTCATATTGGGACTTAAGTAGCTCACTCATTTCCTTGCTGTCATCTGTGTAGGACCCATCTTGTTTAAGTAGGGGCCCAATACTGGATGTTGTTCTCGACTTTGATTTGGCATAAGAAAAGAAATACTATGGGTTTCTTTTGATTTCATTTATGGCTTTTAGTTCTTCCTGCGATTCCTGACACCTATAAGATTCCTTAACTTTAGTTCGATATTTGCTATTTCTCTGACCAGTGTCTCCCTACGCATTGCAGATATATTGGCCTCTTTTAGCTGCTCTGTTATTCTTTTCCTTCACCTGTAAAGGGAGTGTCTGTCTCTTTCTATATTACATCTACTCCTTTTTCTTAAAGAAATATGCCTTGAGCATACATTGAGTGCCACAGAGTTAATCTGTTCTAGGCATAAGTTGGGGTCTGTGCTGCTTAGGCTATCTTTTCAGCTTATATCATTTAGGACTTGGTTTACTTGGTCCCAATTTATGATCTTGTTATTGAAGTTTAATTTGGTGAAGGCTCCCTCGTGACTGATCACATTTTGTCGGTCTGGGGCTCTGCGCATACATGTCTGAACCTTGATTATGTTGTGATCTGAGTATATTGTTTTTGATGTGGTGACATTTCGTATCAGCTCATCATTGTTAGTGAAGATGAGGTCCAGTGTATTTTCCAATCTAGTAGGCTCTATTATTTGCTGGTTTAAGGTGAATTTTGTGCAGAGATTTAAAAGCTTGTTGCGTGTGTGTGTGTGTGTGCGTGCGTGTGTTTTGTGTGTGGCGTGTGTGTGTGTGTGCGTGTGTGTGTGTGTGTGTGTGTGTGTGTGTGTGTGTGCGTGTGCGGTGCGTGTGGGTGCGTGTGCGTGTGCGTGTGCGGTGCGTGTGTGTGTGTGTGTGTGTGGGCGTGTACTCACCTATTTGTACTCGCTATTTGTGGTTGCAGGGGTCGAGTCCTAGCTCCTGGCCCCGCCTCTTCACCGGTTGCTACTGGCCCTCTCTCTCCCGCTCCATGAGCTTTATCCCAAAACCTCGTCTTAAAAATGTGTATGGTTCCTGCCTCCATACGTCATTTTCTAGGCTATTCCACTGCCTTACAACTCTGACTGAAGAAATACTTCCTACTATCTCTCTGACTCATTTGTGTCTTCAACTTCCAATTGTGGCCTCTTGTTTCTGTGTCCCCTCCCTGGAACATCCTGTCCTTGTCCACCTTGTCTATTCCACGCAGTATTTTATATGTCGTTATCATGTCTCCCTGACCCTCCTGTCCTCCAGTGTCATCAGGCCGATTTCCCTTAATCTTTCTTCATAGGACATTCCCCTTAGCTCTGGAACTAACCTTGTTGCAAACCTTTGTACTTTCTCTAGTTTCTTGACGTGTGTGTGTGTGTGTGTGTGTGTGTGTGTGTGTGTGTGTGTGTGTGTTTTGTGTGTGTGTGTGTGTGTGTGTGTGTGTGAGTCCTCATCTGAGTTGCCTCCTGGTGTTATCACTGCAACAACATTATTTGCTGTATTCCTCCATTTTAGGTGCCTTAAGTTGAAATCCCCCAGGAGCAAGATGTTGGGGGCAGGAGCTGGAAGATTTTCCAGACAGTGGTCAATTTTCAACAGCTGTTCCTGGAATTGTTGGGACATTGCATCCGGAGGCTTGTAAACTACTACAATGGCCAGATTTAGATTCTCAATCTTTACTGCTAAAACTTCAACTACATCATTTGAGGCATTTAGCAGTTCTGTGCAAATAAGTGACTCTGCAATATACAGGCAAACCCCCCCCCCCCCCTTTTGCCTGTTCACTCTGTTGCACCTGTATAGGTTGTAATCTGGGATTTGTATTTTGTTGTCCAAGTGATCCTTTATGTGGGTCTCTGTGAAAGATGTGAATATTGCATTTGCTTCTGCAAGCAGTACAGGGATGAAAGGTATTTTGTTGTTCGTTGCTGGCTTTAGACCCTATTGCAATAAAATTGGAATTTTCGCTAATGATTTGTTTGTGCTAAAAAAAAAATGACTCAAACATTTAAGGAGTCTTGCTATAAAATATGAGCTACGAAGATAGGCAGAAAGTACTTGGATATGCCCTCAGTGGCTTGTAGAAGAGTAATAAAAGAGTATAGTGGTATCATTGCTCTTATATGGGTGTGAAGCATAGGTGGTAAATTTTGCAACAAGGAGAAGGCTGGAGGCAGTGATGTCTTGTCTGAAGGCAATGTGTGGTGTGAATATTATACAGAGAATCTGTAGTTTGGAGATTAGAAAAAGGTGTGAGGGGTTATAAAAGTACTGCCCAGAGAGCAGAGGAGGGGTCGATGAGGTGATTCAGACAATTATAGAGGATGGAACAAAACAGAATGACTCGAGAGGGTATATAAAGCTGTAGTGGAGGGAAGGTGGGGTAGGGGTCGTCTAGGAAAGGCTGGACGGAGGAGGTAAAGGAGGCTTAGACTTCCAGCAAGTGTGCGTGAGCATTTTAGATATGAGCGAGTGGAGGCAAATAGTTTTTATGACTTGATGTGCTGTTGGAGTGTGAGCAAAGTAACATTTATGAAGGGATTCAGAAAAGCAGTTAGCTGGACCTGAGTCCTGGAGGCGAGAGGTAGTGTCTGTGCTGTGAAGGATGGGGGGTGGAAATATGCTGCCATTTTTGAACTGTAGTGTAGGTGCACCTCTAGCAAGACAATTATGAAAGTGTTTCTTCTTTTTCAGATCACCCTGCTTCAGTGGGGAATGGCCAGTGTGTTAATAAAAAATAAAAATAAGACTATGTGGTTAATATGTCTTCCTGTTAGCTTCTACAAGCCGCTGAGGGCATATCCAAGTACTTTCAGCCTATCTTTGTATCTCATATTTTATAGCAAGACATTATATAGCTTGTCTTTCACACTTCTTAAATGTTTGAGTCTTTTTTTTTTTTAGCACAAACAAATCATTAGTGAATATTCCAATTTTATTGCAATAGGGTCTAAAGCCAACAATGAACAACAAAATACCTTTCATCCCTGTACTGCTTGCAGAAGAAAATGCAATGTTCACATTTTTCACAGAGACCCACATAAAGGATCACTTGGACAACGAAATATGGATCCCAGATTATAACCTATGCAGGTGCAACAGAGTAAAACAGGAAAGGGGGGGGGGGGGGGTTGGCCTGTATTTGCGAGTATTATTTGCACAGAAACTGCTAGCTAAAAAGATGTAGTTAAAGTTTTAGAGTAAAGATTGAGAATCAAAATCTGGTCATTGTAGTAGTTTACAGCCTCTGCAATGTCCCCAAAAATTCAGTAACAGCTGTTGAAAATTTATACACCCACCATCCCACTTCGATCGGTTCGGTTCGTGAAAACGGTCATAAGTCAAATGGAGTAAAATCGAATTTACTATGAATATCAATTCAATTTTTGTAAAGTTTATTTTATTGTTTTATTTTGGGATTTTTTGTTTTTCTTTTTTTTATGCTGTTAGTACTGTATTTTTATGTAAGGTTTGGATAAACACTGTGTAAAAAACACAAAGTTTTTATTTCCCGAAAATTTTGGGAAAAAAAAAAAAGGTGTTAAATGAGCCGTTTTAAGTCGGATGGTGGGGGGGGGGGGGGGGTGTACTACCTATTTGTGGTTCAGGGGCGAGTCATAGTTCCCGGCCCCCTCTTCATGATTGCTATAGGTCCCCTCTCTCCCTGCTCCATGGCTTTATATCCTTGCCTTAAAACTATGTTGGTTCCCCTCCCCTACTTCCTTTTAGGCTATTCCACGGGTTGACTACTCTATGATGAAGAAATACTCCAAATCCCTTGATTATCTGAGTCTTCAACTTCCAATTGTACCTCTTGTGTCTGTGTCCCCTCTCTGGAAAATCCCCCTCTTTGTCCTCCTCGTTATTCCCCGCGTATTTTTATGTCGTTATATGTCTCCCCCCACCCCCCTGGCTCCAGTGTCGCAGGCCAATTTTCCCTCAAACCTTTCTTGTAGGAAATCCCCCTAGCTCTGGGTAGTTTGTTTTAAAAAACCCTTTTCACTTTCTTATTTCTTTACGTGCCCTTACTAGGTGTGGATTCCAAACTGGGGCTGTGTATCCGTATGGACCTGACATAAATGGTTACAGAGTCTTGAAAGATCCTTACGAGGGATCAGAATCTATTGTGGTTTGCCAGGCGCCCGTTGCTGCAGCGTTATTGATTGTGTGCGCCCCGGGAGATATGCTCGGTTTACTCACCCCAGTCTT